>CM073582.1:106637662-107290162 GCA_037074715.1 Magnolia kwangsiensis | reverse complement strand
ATATGGCAGCCGCGTGCTGACCGTGCAAGAACACATGATCAATAGTCTCAGCTTGCGGTGAAGCGTGTTGAACATCGCCTGAGCAGCAGTTACAGATGGACGCTAGAGCAACTCCTCTGGTCTGCACCCGAGCATCCACTGCGATTGCCCCATGCAGTAGCCTCCAGCAAAAAATTAAAATTTTTGGAGGCAGATTTTTGATCCACGGCCACTTGCTCCAGCTGATGGATGGAGAAACAGCCCGACTCACCTTCCAAGCTGAAGAAATGGTGAAAACGCCTGACAAGTGAAAAGGCCAAATACGTTCATGCTCAGCATCTTCATCGATCGCGAAACCACCATTAAAAATGCGAGAAAGGACCTAGTTGGGCAGGAAAGAGAGAACTGAAGATGGAGGGAGAGGACCTGCAGTGCCCAAAAAGTCTCTAAGCCTTAAATCCCTCAGCTCAGTGGGAATAGGATCGGGAATGAGGCGCCGAATATGAGCTAATCCGGTCCAATTTTCCTCCCACAGATTAATACCCCTGGCCCCACCTTCCAGTGAACACAGTTAGCAATGAATGGGAAAAATTGCCTGATTTTTTTGTACAAAGGGGAAACTGACGCAGAAACACTGAACGAGGAGCCTTCCCTTAGATCCCTATGGTACTTGGCCCGCATAAGAGAAGCCCACGGACTAACACTCTGCCCACACTTCACTTCCCACGCCATCTTCATCCTGAGAGCACTCAGAACTTCTTTAAGACGCCTGATCCCAAGTCCCCCTTCTTTTAGGGGTCTAGCAATTTTTTCCCAAGCTATCCAGTGCAGTTTGTGTTTGCCATCTGACCACCCCCAGAAAAAACTTGCAAAAACCCTTTCCAATCTTCCTATAACTTGACTTGGAACATGCATAGCTGACATGGTATGGATGGGGATAGACCCCAGAACATGCTTGATAAGAGTCAGTCTACCCGCTTGAGAAAGGAATTTAGACTTCCATCCACTAACACGACGCGTGATCTTGTATATCAGGAACTGGAAATGAGCTACCTTTGATCTACCTCGCTGGAGAGGCACTCCCAGATATTTCTCTCCATCAGATGCCCTCGAAAAACCTAAAAGAATTTCAATGTTTCTGGCCCTCCCAGCTGGTAACCCCTTAGGGCCAAAAAAATAACTCTTCCTGCAGTTGATTTTTTGCCTCGAAGCTTCTTGGTACTTTTCTAGAAATTGTTTGGCTGCCTCGACCAAGCTGCGACTCCCATTAAGAAATAAGAGAGTATCATCTATAAAGAGAAGGTGGGAGAGGGTGGGGCAACCACGTTTCTGCTTGAATGGCTGCATTATATTAACTTCCACCATGCTTTTCAGGATTACTGAAAAGGCTTCTGAGGCGAGGATGAATAAAGAAGGAGAGAGAGGGTCACCCTGGCGAAGCCCTGATGAGGGTCGAATATTGCGTCTTAGATCCCGATTATTACCTGATTTTATATATATGATAATGCCTAATGTTGTAATTTAATTGTATTTTTGTTGCAGGATGTAATAAAGAGCGTTGATTGAAAAAGAGTATTAAAAGCGTGGATTTGATGCTCTGAAGTTACCAGAGCAAGGGACGTACTCCAGAGGATCAATATTGAAGAATTTACATGCCAAGGATCTGAGAAAATCAAGCCGAACACGTTGAAGAGGTCCAAAATTGGTTCAGAATGCAAGATCACTTAGTTCCCGCCATCTGATTGACTTGAAACTTCATACATGGCCTGGGAGTCATAAATTAACCATACACATAAAATTTTAGCCATTGGATATCTTGGGAAGTGGCCTAATAGTCAGATCAGCCTCTTAATTCATTAAGTGGGACCCACCTTCTGTCTGGATATGCCTCAACTTTGGATTCAATGCCTTAAATAGGGAGACCAATTAAATGTATGGATTGGATTTCTCAAAATCATCACAGTGGACCCTCCTTTGCATGGTGCGTGAACGTGCAACACACCTTCACCTTAGTCAAACCGACCTCTGACCCGTGTATTCATAAAAAAAAATGGAAGCTTCCGTTTTTGGCTTCCTGCGTAACCGACGTTGTCCATTTTGCTGACGGCAGTGGGCCACCATCAGGGACCGTACAGATGATCCAAGCCGTCTATCTTACAAAGGGAATCGAACTAATCAAAACCATGCTGATTGTTTTCATCTATGCAAGCACACGTGCGCGATACAGAGGCCACAAGCGGACTGCTCTGCAACGTTCAAAACAATCTTAGCGTGATATCTTCTCTGGACTACATCAACGGACAACCAAAATCATCCCTTCTTAACCGAAATTTCATCTTGAATCTAATGGACGGGGTGGATTTCTCTGAAAAACACTTATGTGGGGCCCACCTATCACATCAGCGATGGACGTGCGTAGGCTTACGCATGTCCATGAAAAGCGGCTTTTGTGACAGTTGTGGCTTACCATATTTGATCAAATGAAAGATCTGATCTGTCCATCATGTAGAGTAGCCAAAAATGTCCCAGGAGACGTTGATTTACGAATAAAGTGCAAAGAACAAGGGACTTATGAAGCCCCGAATTTTGCTGTGAAAAATCTTCTGCGCACATCTTGCCGCTCCGATTTCCACCGACTTCAGCACCCTCCACCGACCTCCTTTCCTATAAAAGGGCAGTCCTTTGGAGCTTAAGGGGGGTAGCAAGGGGAGAGTGCTTGGAGGAAGCTAGGGCAGATATAGAGCCAAGGAAAGAAAGAGAAGAAAGAGAAGAAAGAGGAGAGAGAGAGAGAGAGAGAGAGAGAGAGAGAGAGAGAGAGAGAGAAGGGAGAGAAGGATGTCTTCTTTTATCAGATTTTATTTTTTCTTCTTTTCAATTGATTCTATGGATTGTTAATCTTTTAGCTAGGGCTGAGATGAAGCCCCTAATTTGAATGACTCTTGTTTATGGTTAAATTCATCTTGACTTGATTGATTTGTTTCTTTCTCTAATGTGCTTAACTGAAATTTTCGTACTTCTCTATTCTATGAGCTTAACCAAAGTCTAGATGTGGAAGTTGTTTGGATTCTTATTCTAAGTGCTTGTGTCTGACTATGAACTGGTTTCCTATAGAGGAAGAAATAGGAATCTACATTTCTTCATGCCTGACCATAGATGGAAATATGTGATCCTTATGCTTTAAGGGATTATACATTCTATGTGCCCGACCAAAGACATAGAGTGTGCTTTACTTATTAAATTTATATCAATCTGAATTAGGGTGAATCAAAAGGTAAAACAAGGGTTAGGATAATTAGGGGTGGATTCGAAAGTCCTAGTATTCTCCTTGATTGAATTTTTCTTATTGTTCTCAGTTATTTTTCATATATTTTTGTTATTAGTTTGCTAAACTATTTGTTGGATTAGTTAAAAAGAATCATAAATTTCGAATTGTGATAACCAGTCCTCGTGGGAACGATCTCGTAATACGTACCATATCTATATCTGATTCGTATACTTGCGAGTTTAAAATCATTTAAATCAGATTGGTTTAAATAAAACATCAAGTTTTTGGCGTCGTTGCCGGAGATTATTTCATTCCAATTGGATTTAGAATTCTTTCTTATCATAATTCATAGTCTTAGGATTTTACTAACTTTAGGTTAAAGTTTTTTTTTTTTTTTATATATATATTTTATTTTAGAAACTAACCTATTTCCTGTTTTGTAGGGTCCTGACATGAACTTTTAATTTGGTAATCCCTTTCTAAATTCTCTATTTTTTCTAATTTCTATTTTTAGAATTAAGGTTTTATTTCTTAGAAATTTTCTAATTCTAGGTTTTCTTTTTTAGAAATTTTCTATTTTCTAATTTCAGATTTAGATTCTTCTTTCAAGTAACTTTCTATTTTCTAGTTTTAGAAATTTTTTCCTTTTTTAGAAACTAACTTAGCTTTTTATTTCTAAGATTAGAAACTTTCTTTTTTAGAAACTAACCGTTGCTTAGGATTTTTCTAGCGTTATTTTAGAAAACTTAATTTATTTTTATTTTTATTTTTGTTTATAGGAATTGAGGAAGGAAGCTACAAAATAAAATTGTCTTCAAAAGGAGGAGTTCCTAAATCTTCAAACATCCACATCTCCTTTTCCGGGTTCTTCCTTCCAATTCTTGTTTACATAGTTTTCTCTTATTTTTAGGAATTCATAATTTTTAGTTCTAGTTTTATTTTTTTAGGTTGCATCTTAGTTTAGTTTTCTTTCTAACATTGCAATAACATAGTTTATGCTAGGATGTAGATCTCTGAACACAGAACTAGCACCTTTTGATCCTGAAATAGAAAGAACGTTTCGTAAAAGATTTAAGAACATCCTATTTGAAATGGCGGACGAGAATGGAACTAAAGCTCTTAGAGATTATTTAGCTCCCGTCCAATTCAATGCGCCTTCATGCATAGTATTGCCAGCCACCACGGTAGCACACTTTGAACTTAAACCTGGGGTCATACAATTGTTGCCCTCCTTTTATGGTTTTGATAAAGAGGATCCATATCATCATGTGAAAGAATTCCTAGACATTTGCTCCACCTTTAGGTTCCAAAACTTTTCAGATGATTCGATCCGTTTGCGCCTTTTTTTTTTTCTTTGAAGGATAAGAAAAAAGCATGGTTGGATTCTCTAAGAGTTGGGTCTATCACTACATGGGACCAACTGTCTAAGAAGTTCTTGAATGAGTTCTTCCCGGTTCACAAAACTAATACTCTCCGTAAAGAAATCACTAATTTCACACAAAAAGAGGGTGAGCACTTTCATGAATGTTGGGAAAGATGGAAGGACTTACTTCTTAAATGTCCACACCATGGTTTTGAGAAGTGGCAACAGGTTCAATACTTTTATGACGGTCTGATACCCCAAAACCGTCGCATGGTTGATGCCACTAGTGGAGGGCCATTCATGACCAAAAGTGATGTCGAAGCTTAATATTTCTTTGAAACTTTATGTGAAAACTCCCAGCAATAGGACTATTCAAATAGAGGTGACAGAAGTCCCCAACCACAGAAGAAAGGAGGTATATATGAGATAGAAGTCACGCCAGATCTTTATGCTAAAATTGATAGCCTGACAAAGAAAGTTGATGCCTTGATGTTAAATAATGGACCTCCAAATATAACTCAAATTGAGTCATGTGCCATATATTCCAGTCCTGCCCATCCTACGCAGTCTTGTCCATCTAGTGCAACATTTCCTGAATTTCTCTCTGAACAAGTACATGCGAAGAATACCTTTCAGAGACCTAGGAATGATCCTTACTCAGACACCTACAACCCTGGGTGTGCTAGACATCCAAATTTTTCTTAGACAAAAGGACCGCAACGAGGAGGACCATCTGGAAATCCTTCAATGCAACTGCACCCCCAAGTTGGTAGTCAACAACCTCAGCAGTTTCCGTAGTATCAACAAGTATCTTCACAATTTAGGAAACCATCTCTTGAGGATACACTCAATCTTTTTATGCAGAGTTCACTTCAATTTCAAAAAGACACCCAATAAACTTTACTAGCTAACCAGCAAAGCTTACATGCAAATGTGCAATCCATTGCCAAGCTGAAAATACAGTTAGGTCAACTTGCTGCCACATTGAGTGAGAGAGAGAAGGGCAAGTTTCCTAGTCAACCTGTGCCAAATCCAAAATGACAGTATGAGATTGACTCTAACTCAAATCAAGAACAATATGATGAGCAAGCCAAATCAATCATTACCCTTAGGTCCGGTAAACAAATCGAGAATGAAGTAGAGATGCGTAAGGAAGAATCAAATTCCAAAACGAAAGACTAAAATGAAGCGTAGAGACATACTAGTGCATCCAAAGTCTAAAAGCACTCTGACTCTCTAGGAACCACTCATGTGCCATCTTATGTGCCTAAAGCACCTTTTTCTCAATGTTTGACACCGGTTAAGAAAGAAAATAATTTTAATGAAATATTGGACATGTTTAAGCAAGTGCAAATCAACATTCCGTTGCTTGATGTTATCAAACAGGTCCCTACTTATGCTAAGTTTCTTAAAGATTTATGTACTCAAAAGCGTAAGATGAATGTTCATAAGAAGGTCTTCCTTACAGAGAAACTCAGCTCAATGATTCAAAATAACACCCCTCCTAAATTTAGGGATCCAGGAGCTCCTACCATTTCTTGTGTCATAGGAGAGCATAAGATTGAGAAGGCGTTACTTGATTTAGGGGCGAGTATTAATTTGTTACCATATTTTGTATATGAGCAGCTACGACTTGGTGAGCTGAAACCAGCTAAAATAACACTATAACTAGCTGATAGATTTGTCAAGGTACCCCGTGGTGTTATTGAAGATGTGCTAATCCAGGTTGATAAGTTTTACTTTTCAGTGAATTTCATCGTTCTAGATACTCAGCCCGTCTAGAATCCTACTAGTCAAATTTCGGTTATCCTGGGACGTCCATTCTTGGCCACATCCAATGCTATCATAAATTGCAGGAATAGAGTTCTGAAGTTGTCCTTTGGTAACATGAAGATTAAACTCAATGTTTCAATGCTGCACAACAACCAACAAACTCGGATGATATATTTGAAGTGAACATGATTGAGAGTCTAGTGCATGAATCTTTCCTTCAATCTTCTGAAGACGCACTTGAGACTTGCTTAGCACATTTTGACATAGATTTTAACATAGAAAGTTCCATCCAAGAAGTCAATGCATTGCTCGACTCCACTCCTATAATGGAGACTGCAAAATGGAAAGCTAAAGTGGAACCTCTGTCACCCTCTGAGTCTAAACTGGTTCCGTCTGTTGAGAAACCACCTGAACTTGACCCTAAATGATTACCTGAAAATCTCGAGTATGCATTATTAGGTCCTTCTGAGACCCTGCCTATCATCATAGCTTCTAACCTCGAGAAGGAACAGGAGAGCAAGTTACTTAATGTTTTCAGAGAATATAAGGTAGCTATTGGGTGGATGATAGCGGACATGAAGGGAGTAAGCCCCACTATGTGTATGCATCGTACTGGTCTTGAAGAAAATGCAGAAATGTCGCGTGAAATGAGAAGGAGGCTTAATCCTAAAGAGGATGTTTGAGTGGAGGTGCTAAAATTATTAGATGATGGTATCATTTACCCCATTTCAAATAGCATGTGGGTCAGCCCGGTTCAAGTTAGTCCCAATAAGTCTGGGATTAGTTAATCAAGGTGTTGAGAAAATTTATTTGGTGGACCTAGGTTATCAAGATTGATTGATTCATGGTCCATTCTTGTCTGGCTGAAGACGTTAAACTTAACGCTCCTGAGAGGCAACCCAGCTTTTCATTCCATTTCATTTTCCTAATTAGTTAGTTCAATGTTTGTGGGTAACATTATTGCAAACCCTCACGAGACTACAACTCGTCCACTAGGGGTAGCCTAGGGGTTTAAAGGCTTGTTGCATACGCTAAATGCAATCGAGAGCACCTGCGAAAGTGGTATAGGTAGGATTTTCTTTTTGTGATTTTATTTTTATTATTTTACTTTTGTTGATTTCTCTCTTGTGCTGTCTCACTTTTTCGTTGATATCTTTGGAAAACCTCTTGATTCCTTCGTCTAGGTACTATCTTTTCATCACTCTTCTTTTATTTCTGGTGTCCCATATACATTGCATGCTTATTTCTTTTACATTGAGGACAATATAGATTTTAGGTTGGAGGTGAGAGATTAGGTTTTCTAATCAGTATTTTCTTGGTCTTGAGCAAAAATTGTGAATTTTTTTTAATTTTTTTTGCAATTTCTTGTGAATTTGAAGTGATTTTGACGGCCATGTTGGATTTAGAATTAAATGATACAGAATGTTGTGACTCTTGGATTCAGTTGTCTAATAGATTTCACAGTCAAGTTTGAATTGTTAACCCATTATTAAAAGTTGTAAACATTGATTGAGTCATGATTTCTCATATCATATCTCACTTACACATTGAATGATTAACTTGGTAATCACTAAGTAAGAAAGGAACCAGCCTGAAAAAAATGGGCAGTAAGAAGAATTGAAAGGGTAAGTCACATAATCTTCACCATAGGTTTGCTTCCTATAGGTGTAGATTCGATTCCCCATGGTTGACATGTGAAAAAAGTTCGGCAACAAGTTTTTACCATAGGTTTGCTCCCTATAGGTGAGGATTTGATTCCCCTCCTTGGCGTTACTATTCAAAAAAAAATAAAATCAAGGGCTGATAGAATGAAAAGTTAACCTGTCAGGCAAGTGTTGGTTTCAGTTGTCATGCATTCCATTGTTAATTACCAATGATATCATAAAATTGATAATTGGATCTCTTAATAATTGTAAGCCGAGATTACACTATACACTCATGGAACTCAATGTTTAGAATGTTCTAATTGATGGATTAATACTTTGAACTTGATTATGAAGTTTACTGTCAGCTTGATTCTAGGAGAAAATTTTAACTCGCCATTCATGAATCGTAGAATTCTCACATCTCAACTATTTGTTCACAAGTCACTCGGGTTTATAGGAATTGCCCTTTTATTTTTGAAATTATTTTCACACGTTTTGCTCGGCATCAGCAAAATGCTGGTTAGGGATTGTGATGAGGGTCGAATATTGCATCTTAGACCCCGATTATTGCATGATTTTACGTACATGATAACGCCTAATGTTGTTATTTAATTGTGTTTTTGTTGCAGGATGTAATAAGGAGCGTTGATTGAAAAAGAGTATTAAAAGCATGGATTTGATGCTCCAAAGTCACTAGAGTAAGGGACAGACTCTAGAGGACCAATAGTGAAGAATTTACACGTCGGGGATCCGAGAAAATCAAGCCGTTCATGTTAAAGAGGCTCGAAATTGGTGTAGAATACAAGATCACTTGGTTGCCGCCATTTGATTGACTCGAAACTTCATACATGGCCTGAGGGCCATAAATTAATTATACACATAAAATTTCAGCTATTGGATATCTTAGAAAATGGCCCAACAGTTAGATCAGCCCCTTAATTCATTAAGTTGGGCCCACCTGCTGTCTGGATATGCCTCAACTTCGGATTCAACACCTTAAATGGGGAGACCAATTAAATGGATGGATTGGATTTCTTAGAATCATCACAGTGGACCCTCCTTTGCATGGTGCATGTACATGCACAAATGCACCAGCCGTGCACCGCACCTTCACCTTGGTCAAACTGACCTCTGACCCGTGTATTCATAAAAAAAAATGAAAACTTCCGTTTCTGGCTTCCTGCGTAACCGACGTTGTTTGTTTTGCAGAGGGCAGTGGGCCACCATCAGAGACCGTAAGGATGATCCAAGCCGTCTATCTTGCAGAGGGAATCAAACTAGTCAAAACCATGCTAATTGTTTTCATCTATACAAGCACACGTGCGCGATAAAGAGGCCATAAGCGGACTGCCCTGCAACGTTCAAAATGATCTTAGCATGATATCTTCTCTGGACCGCATCAACGGACAACCAAAATCATCCCTTCTTAATTGAAATTTCATCCTGAATCCAATGGATGGGGTAGATTTCCTCAAAAAATACTTCTGTGGGGCCCACCGATCACATCAGCGATGGACGTGCATAGGCTTACACACGTCCGTGAAAAGCAGTTCTTGCGGCAGTCGTGGCTCACCATATTTGATCAGATGGAAGATCTAATTCATCCATCATGTAGAGCAGCCAAAAACGTCCCAAGAGATGTTGATTTTACAGATAAAGTGCAAAGAACAAGGGACTTATGAAGCCCTGAATTTTGCTGCGAAAAATCTTCTACGCACATCTTACCGCTCCGATTTCCACCGACTTCAGCACCCTCCACCGACCTCCTTACCTATAAAAGGGCAGTCCATTGGAGCTTAAAGGGGGGTAGCAAGGGGAGAGAGCTTGGAGGAAGCTAGGGCAGATCCGGAGCCAAGGAAAGAAAGAAGAAGAGGAGAGAGAGAGAGAGAGAGAGAGAGAGAGAGAGAGAGAGAGAGAGAGAGAGAGGAAGAAAGAAGGGAGAGAAGGATGTCTTCTTTTATCAGATTTTATTTTTCCTTCTTTTCAATTAATTCTATGGATTGCTAATCTTTTAGCTAGGGCTAAGATGAAGCCCCTAATTTGAATGACTCTTGTTTATGGTTGAATTCATCTTGACTTAATTGATTTGTTTATTTCTCTAGTGTGCTTAACTGAAATTTCTATCCTTCTCCATTCTATGAGCTTAACCAAAGTCTAGATGTGGATGTTATTTGGATTCTTATTTTAGGTGTTTGTGTCTGACCATAAACAGGTTTCCTATAGAGAAAAAAATAGGAATCTACATTTCTCCATGCCTGACCATGGATGGAAAGATGTGATCCTTATTTTAAGAGATTATACATTCTGTGTGCTCGACCAAGGACATAGAGTGTGCTTTATTTATTAAATTTATATCAATCTGAATTAGGATGAATCAACAGGTAAAACAAAGGTTAGGATAATTAGGGGTGGATTCGAAAGTCCTAGTATTCTCCTTGATTGAATTTTTCTTATTGCTCTTAGTTATTTTTCATAGATTTTTATTATTAGTTAGCTAAACTATTTGTTGGATTAGTTAAGAAGAACCATAAATTTTGAATTGTGACATCCAGTCCTCGTGGGAACGATCTCATAATACGTACCGTATATATCTACATCTGATTCGTATACTTGCGAGTTTAAAACTATTTAAATCAGATTAGTTTAAATAAAACATCAAGCCCTCTCGACGATTTGAAGAAACCTGTTTGTTCATCGTTCACCAAAATAGAGAACCAGTTATTGGCCCAACACTGTTCCACCAAAGCCATCCACCTTTCGCTAAAACTAAACTTGGAGAGGGTAGATTTCAGGAAATTTCAATCCACACAATCATATACTTTTTTCACATCCAGCTTGATAATGATATTTCCCCCGCACACCTTTCTGTCAATATCTCTCATTAACTCTTGAGCCAACGCTATGTTACTAGAGATATCCCTGCCTTGAACGAAAGCCCCCTACTCCTTTGATATTAGCTTAGGCAGGATTTTAGCTAACCTTATGGCCATAACTTTAGCGAATATCTTGTAGATGACATCACAAAGACTGATTGGTCTGAAATCCGAGAACTTGGTGGTAGAAGGGATTTTGGGGATGAGACAGATCAGGGAAGCAGAGAAGGCTCTCAGAAACTCACCACTCACAAAGAAGGCAGCAACAGCTTTGTGGATGTCTACCCCCACTGTATCCCAACAATCCATGAAGAACGCAGCTGAAAAACCATCCGGGCTAGGGGCCCCATCTCTTGGGGACGTAAAGGTCGCCTCTTTAACTTCCGTGAAGGACGGAGCAGCAAGTTGAACTTGTCTTCCTCAGTAACTCGGCAGGGGATATGATGGGTGAACTCGAGGTGCGAAGAAGTGTCTTCCGCCAAGAAAAACTCCTGAAATAAAGACACCGCTGCTGCCTTGATTTCATCTTGCGAGGAGAAGACATTACCAGCCTCATCTCGGATGGATAAAATGGTCGCCCGTCTAGCTCGGTCTCTCACCGAAGCATGGAAGAAGCTAGTATTTATGTCGCCCTCCGATAACCAAGAATTCCTCGCCTTTTGCTTCCAAAAGACCTCCTCCATAAGTTCGAGATGATCGATCCTTTGTCTGATAGCCACACTCTGTTGAATGAGATCATCCTCAACCTCCTCCTGCAGCCGCGCATCGATGATCTCAAGGTCTTCCTCCGCCCTTTGGATTTGATGGAAAATGTTTCTGAAAGTTTCATTGTTCCATACTTTCAGAAGCTTCTTGCACTTCTTCAACTTGAGCTGCACGTTTACCATAGGCATAGGGGAGCATTCTCCCTCCCATGCCTTCTTGATCAAGGGCTGGAAAGACTCATGAAGCGACCACAGCCTTTGAAAGTGGAACGGCTTGACCTTAGGCTAGAAACTGCTAGGGAAAGAGAGCAACAAAGGGGCGTGGTCTGACTTATTCCTTGGTAAATGCCGAACTTGGAAGGCTGGAAAAACAATCCCCCAACAGATGTTGAACAACACTCTGTCCAGCTTGGCCCAAATGCACGCTGCCCCCTCTCTGTTGTTGCACCATGTAAACATGTTTCCTGAGAAGCCCGCATCCTGTAAAGAGGAGGCTTGGACTGCCTCCAAGAAATCAGTCGAGCTATTCGAATCAGCCATCCGGCCTCCCAACTTTTTCTTCACTTTTAAAACCTTGTTGAAATCTCCTCTGACTGCCTATGGCCCTCGAATCGAGCTAGCCAGATTTGTAATCTCGCTCCACAGAGATCTTCACTGAAACCTGTTGCAACTAGAATATACAATGGATATGTATGTTGGCTCCCTAACACCCTGCAATGACAAACTAAGCAAAAGCATTTGATCTGACGAATTGACAACAGATACATTAAGGGAATGGTGATGAAAAACTCAGACTTTACCCCCTGCCTCGAAGTTAGAAAGCGAGGTGTGAAACCCGAGCTTCGACCCGATAGCGACTCTTCTATCTTCTCTTAGCATTGGCTTCAGAATAACAATAAAGCAAGGATTGAACTTCCAGATAAGGTCCTTTAAAGCTCTCAAGGTAGGCGAATTACCCACCCCACAGGCATTCCAAATGATGGCTCTATCCATCCGGAACACATTCAGAATTTACGGCCCTTCTCTTTAACCTCCTCAGTCTGCTAGTCCATATGCCTGCTTCAATACGCCTACTAGATTTTTTCGTAGTGGTTTTTTTGATTTTCTGTTTTTGATTGGCAACTGGATGTTGGGATGGAGAGCCTGATGAATCTCCTACAATTGTATTATGTTGTTGTTGAGCATCCTTCTCGCCCTTGTCCCTGATAGGGACCGAATTCTGATCAAGGTTGGCGGAGTGTAGCTTCTGGAAGAATAACGAGGATCTACTACCAGCTGGGGACGCGCCTCGTCATCACTGGACATCACGTCTTGTTGCATTGGATAGTTAGAAGCACCACTCACTAGTTGAGGTTTAAGTCAGGGAGGATCTAATCGTTTGTCAGGCTCCGGGTGCAGTTTCAACAGAGAGGCTCTAAAAGATTTGGATCTAATCCTGGGAGGGAGATTAGAGCTGCTGGCCCCTGAGAGCTGAGGGAGGGCTGCTTCAATCAGATTTTGCAGCTGAACCTTGGAAGCTGAGCTGGGAACCTCCATGAAAGGGAGAACAGAGGCCAAACAGGACATGTCTGATTGAACTTGGAAAGGGATGGGTGCTAGAAGATCAGGTAAAGAGGGATCCGTAGAGTCTGAGCTCAAACCGACTGAGAGAAGAGGCCCTACAGATTGATTAGAAAATTGAAAGGGCTGAGCGACTAACTCCAGGGGCCTCCTCCTCCCCAAGATTGATCCATCAGGATGACTATCTTTGTGCATCAAAGGGCTAAATTCAATGAGATTCTGGTATATCTGCCGGGACTGCGACACCTCCGAAATGAGGGGGACAGTCTGGGAAATGGGACGACATGGTTCAGAGCTCTGCAAGGGGGGGGGGGGGGGGGGGGGGGGGGGGGGGGATGCGGTTGCTAGGAACAGGGCTAGAATGGATGGGTAATGCGAGCGGGACCATAGAGCCATCAGGCTGTTGAGAGGTGGCGCGACCAGGGGTACTTTATAATAAGGTTGGGGGAGAGGTTGGGCTCTATCGAGCATTTTCACAAGCAGAAGGGGGGGCGGTACTAGCAGGGAGTTGGGGAGTGGGGAAAGAACGTAGGACCCACTCCCTGGTTGATGGAGGATCCTGATTCTTCTGTCTGCCAGCTACATTTGGGCCATGAAGCTGAGCATCCCGGTGGACCCGCACTACATCCTCTTCAAGAGAGGCCACAATGGGGTAGGTAATACTATTTACCCTCAGCGAACGAACTTTGTTAAATCGAGAATCAGGAGCAGGAATGATCTCGACCCTAGAAAAAGCCTGAAAGGTACCACTGGATGTCGCGCTATCAATTTCTTCCACCGTGCCGAAAGTACTCACCAGCCGCTAGATACCATGCATGGGGAGGAATGCCTCGCAACCAGATCCAGACTCCTTGCCCAAGAGCCAGGGAAAACTGTAACCAAGGTTCTACTTTCGAAAGCCCCATTTCCTTGATCAACAGAGGGTTAGATTCCAGGTCCGCCATTGCCACATTGGAAGGGAATTTTAGGAGGAAGCGATTAGGTGCTAACCGTATGAAATCAACTTAAGAAGCAGATTTATCAGACTTTTGGAAGGTCCGGATGAGATGCAGAATCGAAATCGACTCGTTCTCTGTCGTTGCAATGAGGGATAGCGCACGCGAGTTGCTCAGACTATCAACCATCCCCTGATCAGCTTCCACTGTAAAGGGGTCCTCTGACTCTCCTGATGTACGCTTCTCTTGCGCTCTTGTTGGGTCTGGGGGCGACGCTCTCTGTAGAGTTTCCACGTAAGAGGGTGACCTTAAATAAGGGGGTTATGGAATGGGTGGGAAAGAATGCAAGGGTTGCGGAATGGGTGGGACAGTATGCGATTTGGACTGTGGTGGGGACGGCCGACTTTGATTAGATCTGGGATGGGGAGTCTGGCGCTTAGCCCTCTGAATGGTGATGATGTGGCCATCAATCCGTCTGCCATTCAGGACATTAGCTGCATTGAAGGCATCCTGCTCATAGACAAAGCGAATAAATGCAAAACCCCTCAATCTGTTGCAGCGTTGATCCCAGGGAAGGTAGACATCAGATAGTTTTCCATACCTCCCGAGTATCCGGAGAAGGTCATCCTCGGAGGTATCGTACGTAAGGTTTGCTACAAAAATGGAGGTGGGAGGGTTGGAAGGTGGCGAAAGATGGGAGAGATTTGAATTTCGCAAGCGGGCAGACTTCCGCAGACGCTCTCTCTCTTCCATCTCCTGTAAAATCAGCCTTACCTTATAAACAAATCAACAAGATCAATACCAGGAAGGAACAAAAACCAAAATACCAGGAAAACTATAGTAGGATTTGAAATTAAGTAGCTCTATAATGGTTCCACAAATGCCAATAGTCATCAACACACAATTGAAGATATTGTGCAAAATTCTACTAAGCTTCCTCTACTATTGACTTTGTGACGCTCAAGCGTTTCTCCCTCCTTTACCTGGGCTTGGGACCAGCAATGTAAGTAGTTGCATTGGCAAAGTTCCTGAAATATGACTTAACTGTTGATCAACACATCCATATGTAAGAACGATCGCACCCTTATGCAAATTCCCAATAAAGTCAAATATTCCATAACTTAGATCAATGCATGCACTTTTCTATGGGCCCCAATAGTGGAAATTAACCTCTTATAGAGTTAATACCCTTAACCCTTGGCCATGGGGGCCATTTGCACCATTTCTGGTGCTATAAAGGGGTTGTTTTGGGCAGCCCTTTACCCAACACGAATTTATACCCTAGAGTGGAGAGATGTAGAGTGGGTCGCAAACACTTTCATGGCAAAGATGGACTAGAGAAGGCCTGATTGGAGGTGAAAATGATCCAGACCATCAGAACCTTAAAGCAATCATATCTCACAAACCAAGATGAGTTTTTTGACATATTATATATGATTTTAGGGTAGCAGAACCTATTTAATCCAATTAACCCTGCTGTATTGGGATGCCCATGCTAGATTTGTGAGATTCCATCAGATCAGCAGTCAAAAGTCCCTTTTAGTTTCATTTTATTATAAATAGTTAGTGTTAGTTTAAGTATAACATTTGATCCTTTGAGTTCTAGAAGTCATGCCCAACATGAAAAGGGCTTAGAAAAGAGAATAACATGGTTGGGTCAAATTGGACACTTACTACTATTGACCGAAAATCATGAACTCTAGTAGGAATAGATACTGTCTATAAATAGTAAGTTTACAATTTATAGTAAATCACGTTTTTAGGGTGTTTGATTTAGAGTCTAAATCTAAAGCTCCATGCCAGGTTTGAGCTCATTATTTAAAGGGTTGTAATTTTTTTAATATCAACCAAGTTATTTCAAATTTATTAAAAATTATTTCTACCTCCATCCCTCGTAGATTCGAGGAAGCTCTGTGAGGAGTCTAGAGAGCTCTGTGGATTCGGAGTAGATGTCTCTTGAGGAAAGTGGTGATCGACCTCATCACGTCCCTCCCCACGTTAGAAGAGAAAAAGAAGAGAAAGAGAGTGTGTGTGAAGGTGGCTAAGTGCTTGTGAGGTTTATTATCTTCTTGTCATTTTCCCCTTCAATAAAACCCTAGCGGCTTCCGGATCCTCCGTCACACCCCTTTCGTCAACAATAAGAGGTAAGGATTGAGCCATTCTTCCTAATCAAAGTCCTTTTAGGTTAAATCGTGTGTATCTTATAATGACTTTGGTATTTGATTAGGTACCAGTGGTTTTCTTGTAAACCATAATCCTAAAAGTGTCACAAAAAGGAGAAAATCCTCCTAAGGTGCAGACTATTCTCCTATGTTTCCATTTATCGATCATTTAGGGTGATAAACTAAGATCCGTTTTGATTTAGTAGGAACCCTTAAGTCAATTATGCCCTAAATGCTTTAGAAATCTTTGATTTTGTTAGTATTAGTAGCTAATATGTATGATGAAATGGTTGTTCATTTTAATGCTTGCCTTGGTGATGATTGATTAAAGCTTGTGATGATAATGGTAGATTTCAAGGGTATTTAATGTGTTTAGAGCCTTAGGCATGTTCTTTGCATATTTTTTGTGACTTGAATATGGATACTTGTAAATTCTGATTAATGTTTGCCTTGAGATATATTACTTTGATGGACCTAAGCTTGTGATCCCTGTTAATATCAAATAAATTCTATATCACTGATTAGTCATACTGATCGATAAATTAGGCTATGATAGAAAGAAGTCGAGCCTTGCCTAACCTTGAAATAAGGGATGATCGACGAATTCGGCCATCCCGACTCATGTGGTTGACCGAGGCAGAACTCCAGTGATCTGAAATAGTTGGAATTATATGGAATGCTTACACTTAATGTTGGTGTGTGGTTCCCCTTCAATAATCATATCAGTCCATTGTGCAGCTCGATCACATATATGACCGATCTTTGCAACACAATATGAAATTCAGGATACCATATTACCAATGAATGAGGTTCATTCCTAACCATTAGCGTGATATGATCCGACAAGATTCGAGGGCCGGACATGGCGGTATGGGATACTGTGTCAGAGTTGTCGATTTACACTGGGGCGATAAGCTTGCCACATTGACAAAACATTGGGTGACAAGCCCACCATGTTGGTAAAACATTGGGTGTCGAGACTCCCCGTAGTGACTGTTGAGCACATAGGAATGTCGTGACCTTATCATGATGATGATATGGGTGGTGTGCCTTCTCCACACTTGGGTCAGGTGATAACTTTTGCCTTAGTCATGGTCGTCCCTAAGTGATTGGCCCTACTACAAATCTGATTAAGTTATCGAGACTTAGGGGTATTGAAACCTAAAGTGGATCAAGGGATACTGGTGAGAAGCCACCTGGTGTCCCAATGAACCACATGATCCAGATAGATACCCAAGATTTGATGATGGTATCCCTACTTTGCCAACTTATCGTTTGACCTGAACATTAATAAATGGTCAACTAATCATGTATTCTTATTAGGTTGTGCTGCAAGCCAACCATTGCGCATATGTTAATGTGATTATATATTGGTATCGTTGATCTTAGGACATGCATTTAAAGAACTAGAGGTAGGATTTTTGTGTTTTAATATGCTATCATCACTTATGCTTGTATTTGTTTGATATCATGTGAAACTGAGGATAATAGTATCATTGAGCTGATCACTCACTCCCACCTGGGATGGTCTTTTAAAACAAAAAATAAGCGATATTATGGATGCGGGTACCCTAATATCTCAAATGGGTAGGCTTAGATTTGCTTACACCACCGTCGTTATATTTCGAAGTGTTGGGCAAAACTATAATACTTTACACTTTATTCGTTTTGGATATATATATTGTCTTGTGTAGTCCCCATCTGAGCGAACACCACTACTGAAATTGTACAATTAGAATGTTAGTCATACATTCCTAAGTTTAGTAATCTTTGCTTAACTTTTGATGTCGTCAATTTAAAACTATTCTAATTATTGATGATAGGTGAATGTTAACCGGATTGCGCAGGCATGTGAGAACTTGCCCACATGCATTTCTACTAGCTTCACACCTGGAAACTCGGGACTATAATCTACGTACTTGGGTGTCGATTTTCAGGACATGATAGAATGGTATTAGAGTGGATTATTGTGATAACCAAGACTTTGGGAATGAGGACTGTATAGACAACGATAACTAGATATTAAGGCACTTAAGATTAGAGGTTTGGACTATAACAGGGATTTTTCTAGTTTAGGAGTATCTGGTAATGTTAGAAATTCAGTAAATTAGGAACTATGAATCATATGACCAAATTTTTTAGGTTGCGTTGTTTTGAAACTTCAAATTTAGAAACTAGAATCCTAGGACAAAATTTTACCAATTTTTTATTTTTTATTTTCGAATTTGAGATTTAGAAATGGGAACCTTATGATCAAATTCCTGAGTTTGCTTGACTTTGGACGTAGTAATTTGTATCTTAGGATCGCCTTAGTCGATGAAATTGAGTTGGTAAAAACTTTGATTAGTTTAGATCCATATAAAGACCACTTAAGTGGGTGGACCGAGGTAAGGAAGAATGGAAAATCCAATTTTGGAAATTCAAGAATCCCAAATATAAAGGGATTTAGAGAAAGCAGCCCGGGGTCAACCCTCAATTAAATAGAAGGTGAGGGTTGATCCTCAATTAAACAAAAATTGAGAGTCGACCCCTAAAATCGAAGGTGATCCCCGTTTTGATAGCTTAAAAATATTGATTTAAAAAATACATATCTTTTTCAATATAACTCCGATTAAGGTGATTCAAAAATCAGATTGAAACTTTATAAGTATAGTTTTATAAAAAATTAAAAAATAAATAATAAAAATAAAATTAAATGATGTTGAATTTAGAATGTTTTGGAACTAAGCAGAAAAATCATCAATTTTAGATAGTTGGTACTTCTAAAATTTTTATAATTTTTTTGAAATTTGAAATAACATGAAATTTGGTGGGACAAAAATAGAATTGATGATAAATTACCATAAAAATTCTAAAAATAATTCAATTAACTAAATATACCAAAAATATTACCAGCAACTTATCAGTTGAAATTGAAAATTTCTACAATTGCAAGTCACTGATGGAACCAACATAACTTTTTTATCTTAAGGTTTTAATCTTTGGTGTCTTCTTGGATTTTTTTGTTTTCTTATCAAGTCAGAAATCATCCTACATGATTAAATTAGATTCGTTTTATTTTTATCATGTTTTACAATTTTGTTCTATTCTATTTTAGTCGAATTAGGACTCTTGATTAGGGTTCAAGTACTATTATTTAAAGTATTGTAATTTTGTTTTAAGGTTGGATTTGAATAAAATATTATGATTTTTCTTATTTCCTTGTGGATTCAAGAGCCATTATACTTGGTGGATTCAAGGTTCACATCACGTTGAGGAGACAATATTTTTTACATTCCCTTCTCCACGCCCATCCTTGCGTTGCAATCTCTCCAAACCTCCATAACATGTTATAACTTCCGATTCTTCCTTCCTTTTCAAAATCAACATAACCAAAGTCTGGTGGGCCCATAACCCATAGGTTACAGGATCGAAATGGGAATATAGAGATGATATCTTAGGCCATTAAGAATCTTTTTTGGATAGTCATTTAAACTTAAGCACCGTGGAAAATTCATTACCCACCAAGTTGAATATAAATTAAGCAAGAACCATATTTAAACAAGACCTGAAGGAAAGTTTTATAGATCTGAAACTTAAACTTTTCAATTATTTAAGATATTTTCTAAACATCTAGAATGATCACACTATGGAATTACGGAACTATACACTTGTGAGGCATTCACAACTTGACCTGATTCCCAATCTTAAGTGACTACTAATGGACTTACTGCTTTGATCGAGCAGAATACGAAGATCCACCAGGACCAGGAAGGGATACAACGAGCGTTCAACTCTGATTAGGTAGATGATCGATGAATTAGATTCAAGTCCAATACAATCGTCTCTTCATGTAAACCGAACACTAAAAATAGAAATTTTTACTCTTGATAGTAGGGAACTAATGTCATGAATAATAATTCTTTAAAAAAATTTAAGGGAATCTTGATGGTGAAAGTTTTAAGGGGGGTAGACTACAATAAGCTAGGATAGTGTAGTTATTATACACCATAGCATGTATATGAACATTAAATTAGTGAAAACTTAGGCGTACGAAATGAGAATATATGTATTTATTGATATCACGCAATTTCGAGGATGAAATTATTTTTAAGGAGAGTAGATTGTAACGTCTTAAATTTTCGCTATTTTGAATTTTAAGAATTCTTTAAAAAAATGATAGAATTAGCTTATTTTATCATTTACTAACATTTAACACTTGATGTTAACCTATCGCAGGTGTAATCAGTAAAGAACCGTACAAATTCGATCCATTAACCATAGAAAGCTAATGAATACACCCGATCACAAACTCTTGGACCTAACCTTGTGACTTATTCATCTAGGGCCCAGATCTATCCAACCTATCACTGACTAATCAAGACAAGCGTTACTAAATAAAGACCTACCTAAAGTCAAAACAACTAGGGGCGCATCTTGATTAACAAACTGAACCGACTCAATTACTCTATTAGCTTAAGAACCAACAGTGTAAAGTGCTTAGGATCAAATCGTCATTTTTGTTAACTGTGAATAGGTCACACTATGAACTTAGATAATCCAAACCTTAATCATCGTACATAAGAAAAGTCACTATCAAATTCATTCTACAAATGCTATGATTATCTAAATAAGTTCAGGATCACTCGTTAGTGGGCAATTAAACCTGAAACTATAGAAAGATTTTTTATCTTAGAGGGCTTGACATCCATTGTGGGACCTCGAACTAAGATGATGCACCAAATCCCTTAACTTGGGTTAGCAAGGCGAGGGCATGAGATGTATGAATATCCTTAGGATTTGTCAAGAACTTAGGTTAATTTTTTCCATTTAAATCTTAGCGAAGTTGTGACGTTTAGACTGTTAAAATATGATCAAACATAAGACAATGATGTAAGATAATACGTTGGCCATATTCGTATAGTCGCGACCTTGATCGGCCATCAGTGACTGTTGAACTGAAATAAGACCTTAACTATTGATTGACGCATCTAGATGTCGGAATGGCTGCACTCTTACATAGATCCCTACTAAAGTCACATATTCCATGACTTAGAATAATGCATGTACTTTTCTATGGGCCGCAATAGTGAAAAGTAACCTCCCATAGGGTTAATAGCATTAACCCTTGGCATAGGGGTTATTTGCACCATTTCTAGTGCTATAAAGAGTTTTTTTTGGGAAGCCATTCACCCCACACAAATTTGTGCCCTGGAGAGGGGAGAGAGAGAGAGAGAGAGAGAGAGAGAGAGAGAGAGAGAGAGAGAGAGAGAGAGAGAGAGTGTAAAGGTGGGTGAGTGCTTGTGAGGTTTAACATCTTCTTATCATTTACCCTTTTAATAAAATCCTTAACAGCTTCCGAATCCTCCACCACACCCCTTTCGTCAATAATAGATATAAGGATTGATCCATTCTTCATAATCAAAGTCGTTTTAGATTAAATCATGTGTATCTTAGCATTTGATTCAGTACCGGTGATTTTACCGTAAACCCTTACCCTAAAAGTACCACAAATTGGGAGAAATCCTCCTAAGATGTAGATAATTCTCATAGGTTTTCATTTATTAACCATTGAGGGTGATAGACTATGATCCCTTTTGATTTAGTAGGAACCCTTAAGTCAATTATTCACTAAATGTTTTTCCTTATAAATATTTGATTTTGTTAGTATTGGTAGTTAACATGTATGATGAAATGCTTACTCATTTTAATACTTGGCTTGTTGGTGATTGATTATGGTTTGTGATGATAATGGTATATTTTAAGGGTGTTTAATGTGTTTATAACCTTGGTTATGTTCCTTGCATATTTTGTTGTGACTTGAATATGGATACCTCTAAATTTTGATTAATGTTTGCCTTGAGATACATTGCTTTATTAGAGTTAAGATGGAGATCTCTGTTAATATTAAATAAATGTTATATCACTAATTAGTCATATTCTATAAAGTAGGCTATAATAGAAAGAGATCGAACCCTAGCTAACCTTGAAACAAGGGATGATCGTTGAATTCGGCCATCCTAACTAATGTGCCTGACTGAGGCGGAACTTAGGTGATCAGTAGTAGTTAAAACTACATTGGATGCTTACACCCAATGCCAGTTTGTACGGGGTTTTACTTGGATAATCAAATTTGTCCATTGCACCGATATATCGCATATTTGACCAATGTTTGCAACACAATATGGAATCTGGGATACCTTGTTTTTAACAAATGAGGTTTATTTATTACTATTAGCATGATACGATATGATAAGACTCGAGGGTCGGATATGGTGGTAAGGGACATTGCATACAAGCTGTTGGCCTATATTAGGGTGACGGGCCTGCCACATTGGCAAAACATTAGGTGAGGAGCCCGCCATGTTAGTAAAACATTGGGTGACCACCTCCCCGTAGTGACTGTCGAGCACATATGAATGTCGTGACCCTATGATGATGGTGATGATATGTGTGGTATGCTTTCTCTACACTTGGGGTTATGTGACGACCTTTATCTCTAGTCGTGGTCATCCTTGGGCGTTAGCCTTACTACAAATCCAATTAAGTTATAAGGAGTTAGGAACAATGAAACCTAAAGTGGATCAAGGGATACTGGTGAGGAGCTGCCTAGTGACATAACGAACTATGTGATCTGGATAAAGACCTGAGATTCGACGATGGTATCCCTTCATCGTCAACTGGCTGTTTAACCTGAACATTAATAAATATTTGGCTAATTATGCATTTCATAACATTTGTTGGGTTGTGTGTGGGCTAACCATTACACATATGTTGACGTCCTCACTAGCGATAACGTTGATGTGGTTTCATATTAGCATCATTGATCTCGGGCCATGCATACACATTTAAAGACGTTCATATATTTAAAGAACTAGAGATATGGTTTTTGTGTTTTGATATGCCATCATCGCCTATGCCTGTATCAATTTGATAACATGTGAAACGTATGATAATAGTAACACTTAGTTTATCACTCACTCCCACTTAAGATGATATTTTAAAACAATAAACAAGCAATATTATTGATGTAGGTACCAGTGAGATCTCAAATGGGTAGGCTTAGATCCACTTGCACCATCGTCGTTATTTTTTTATTTTTTATTTTTTAAACGCACGCACACACACCCCCACACACTCACGCCGTAGTGGGATTTCACCACCTATGGGTACTCGAACCCTTGACCAAGTGTTGAAACTCCTCAGAGTCTACCACCGGAGCAAGAGTAAGGACCCACACCATCGTCGTTATGTTTTGAAGTGTTGGATGAAAATATAATATATTATACTTTATTCATTTTGGGTATGCATATTGTGTGTGTAGTCCCAATCACTACTATCGGAATTGTATAATTTGGATGTTAGACATACATTTATGAGTTTATTTATCTCTTCTTAATTTTTGATGCTGCCGATTTAAAATTACTCTTATTATTGATGATGGACGAATGTTAACCAAATTGCGTGAGCACGTAGGAACTCGCCCATGTACATTTTTACTATGTTCACGGCCAAAAACTCAAAACCAGAGTCTCCATACTTAAGTGCTGATTTTCGAGTCCTAGCACGACACCACTAGATCATTAGGGAATGAATGCTTACCACTGAACACCTCTTAAAGGCCAAAGAAGTTTTTGATCAAGTTGATATTTATGTTTTCCTTTCATCCAAGTCCATGTAACCTTATGAATAGATTGAATGTCAAAAAAACATCACGGTGGGCCCTAAGAAAGTTTCAATAGTGGGGTCATTGTCACCACTACTTTCTATGGTGTAGTCCACTTGAACATTCAATCTACCTCTTTTTTGGGTTCCTACCCTAAAATGGTCTTTCAAAATGGATGGACAAATTAGATAAAACACTTATATCATGCTAGCCCCACGGAGCCCCTAATGGGATCGTCCATCTCTAGCTAGTTTTGGGGTAGTACCATTCCCACTCAACGGAATCCGCTTCCAGCTGGACATGGATTTCCTGCCCCAAGGCTTTCATGGGCAAGAAGCTAGGTGGGGATCATAATGATATTTGTGATAAATCGACTCTATCCACCTGTTTTGAGAGCTCATTTTAGAACGTGTGACCAAATATGAGGTGGATCTAAAACTCAAGTGGGCCACATGAGAGGAAACAATGGGGAATGAATGACTACCGTTGAAACATTCATATGGCTATAAAAGTTTTGTGTTAGGCTAAGTTTTTTGTATTTTCAATTCATCCTAATTGGAATGAACTTATATATAGTTTGGATGGCATATATACATAAGGTAGAGCCCAAGAATATTTCAGCAGCATGCATTTCTTTCCCCACTCTTTCCTCACGTGTGGCCCATTTGAGTTTTGGATCCTCGTCATTTATGGTCGCATGTCCTAAAATGGGCTTAAAAAATGGATGGAGGAAATGGATTTTGAGCAAACATAAAGATGGGCCCCACTTAGGTTCTCTTCACACTAAAGCCTTTGGCAAGAAATCAACTAGAAATGAAAGCAAATTGTGTAGATTGCAAATTCGGTATAAATAATTTTTCATGCAGTGCGCATATAACTCCCCTGCGCTATGGTTTGTAGGAGAGCATTACGAGATATATATATATATGTGTGTGTGTGTGTGTGTGTGTGTGTGTGTGTCTTGTCACGTCTTAAAATAAGCTCGAAAAATAGATGGGAGAGATAGATTTTAAACGATTTTTCCTTATGTGGACATATAACTCCCCTGCGTTATGGTTTGTAGGGGAGCATTACTCATGTAGGCACATATTTAATTATTATTATTAAGGTGGCATTTGGATCTTAAGTTACTTAACACAAGCTACGTATATTTCAATATCTTAGTTTCTACCTATTAAGCAGATACATACCTTATTATGTAGATAAGTACATTTGGCAAAGACATACTTATCAACTTCTCCTCTCTTTGGTTCCTCTTGATGTCTCTCTTTAGCATCTCATGAAAAGTAGAAAAGATAAAAATAATAATAATAATAATAATAACTAAAATAATTAAGTAATTTTAAGTATAAAAAGTTACTTATAATTAAGCATAAACATAATTTTCTTATCTGAAATAAGTTACTTATCCGGGTCATGTTCACCTGTGCACATACGCACATGTGCACCTTTGCACACGTGTCATAGGCATCTAATATGAACGACCCTTGTGATGCAGAATCCCATGAAACCCCAGGGGACAAATTTTCACCCTGATCTAAAATTATGGTGGGCCATAGCAAAGAGAAATGCAAAAAAGGGAGAAAATTATTTTTATTTTTCATACCCCACCAAAGTTTTGGTTCAAAGTAAAAAATGGTCCTAGGGGTCTGTGATGTGGTGCTTCATGGGGACCGTTTAGATTTTAGAGTCACATCACGTGAGATGAGTTCTCAAAAAAGTTCATTTGACAATAATTTGATTAATAAGATACCTTAATGAAAACTTGAAAAAAAGTATTGGAATGTAAATATCATATTAATAACATGATATTTTCTGAAATTCCCTTTATAACACAGTATTTGTACAAGTAGAATATATACTAGGAGATCTATACAGCTGTATGTGCAGTTGTCATGCATATCTTAATTATTATGAAAAAAAAAAAGAAAAAAGAAAAAACAAATGGACCCATGGGAGGACAAATGCTGGTGAGTGGTGAGCGGAATTGGATTGCGTATAGCACCCGCCACCAAGGTTATCCCTGAGGCATGACCGTGTGGGGTCCACCGTGATGCATGTGTTTATCCATGCATCTATCGATTTAATTTTCCAGCCCATTTTAGTATGACCCTAAAAAAGAAGTGTATCCAAAGCTCAAGTAGATCACACTACAGGAAATTGTGAGGATTGAATGTATACTGTTGAAAACTTCTTGAGGGCCTCAGAAGATTCAGATCATGCTGATACTTGTTTATTACCTTCATGAAGGGATGTGTGACCTTATGAACAGGTTGGATGGCAAGCAAACATCATGGTTGGCCGTCGAAAGATTTTAATTGTGGGTGTTATTATCCCCACTGTTTCCTGAAGTGTGAATATTTGAGCTTGGGATTTGCTTTATTTTTTAGCTCACGCTTTAAAATGAGCTACCAAAATGGATGGACGGTGTGGATTAAACACGGACATCATGGTGGGCCAAGCAATCCACTTCCCTGGTGTGCCTGAACGCATGACCAAAACGATCTCAATAGGTGGGAAGAAGAGAATGAGAACCATACCGGAAATTAAAATTACAGGATGCTTCCCTTCGGCGTCGGAGAACTCTCAGCCTTTATCTTTTTGAACCGGAATTTCACACCACTCACTCAAATCCGAGAAGGAGAAAGGAAAGGAATGACAAAAATGCCCAAATAGATAGGATGATTTTTTAAAGATAAAATAGAAATGCTTTACTTTTGCTTTCCATAGACTCTATCGTTGAAACTTGGATGCTTTACTTTCCTCTTCATGGACTTTATTATCGATACTTGGGGTTACATGAATCTGCAGTAACCTAACATCTGTGGGGCCCATCATGATGTTAGTGCTATCCACTCCGTCCATCTGGTTCACCAACACATTTTAGAATATGCATTCTCCATCTAATGGTGAACAATCCTAGTGTGAATGAGTACGGCACAAAGACCCTATTATTAGGTAATCTTACTCATTTCAACCGTCAAATTAAAAGTCATTGATCGAACAGTTGAGATCTATTGAACCATGTCAAATTCAGGGTGTGTGGCATCGAAAGAGAGGCTCATGAATTGGTCCGTCTACGTTGTAAACATGGATGACAGGTGTACTGACATGGATAACAGGTGTACACCCGGATCTTTGGCTCAACTGGCAGAATGAGTAGAGATTCCTCGTTTCAACACTTGAGGTCTTGGTATCGGTCAATAGTGGGGGTGGCTAATATCGAGCGTGTATTGGCACGGTGTTTCCTGACAAGCTAATCCATAAAACAAAAATAGATGACAGTTGTACATCCTCCACATGCATGTGTATAATCATAGGTACTTTTTTAAAGTACAGTTTATAAAATTATTCGATACTTCTAAGGAACATTGACGTTCTTAATACGTCTCTTTAAACAGTAGAATGATCAAAATCAACGATCAGGATCGTCCATCAGATTTGACCAACGTTTCGTTAGCCATGAAGAATACTCATGTTGATCAGGTGAAACCATCCGTCCATGGCTTTGAAAACCAATTTATAAAATGAGAGGCTATTGTTTCAAAAGATAGAATCCTACAGTTAATATTGATTTTTCTTTACTAGAAATGACCCAAGAAAATTAAGGAAATACTAATGAATGGTCAGGATCGATGAATATTTGACCAGAATGTGAAATATGCACTTGGCACAGTAAGAGCCTCGGTGTGCTAGACACGTACATCAGCGTTACCTTTAATAATTGAGGTCAGATTATATTTTCCTCGGAATAGTTTTCCGACAGCTGTCACCGACTGTAAAGTTCTGTCCTTTGGTTCGTGGAATGCAATCTCAACCACGCAATCGAGGAGCGGGGATCCTTTTCTAACCAAAGGGTTACAATAAATTTACGGCTGTACGACCCGTTTAGGCCCATTTACGAGACGAGGCTCACCTCATTCTATCTTACAAGAATAAGCCCCATCTGTACGGACGCTTTCCAAAGGACGAAAATGCCCCTACTCTTTCCTTGGAGCGGAAAGATATGCGCTGACGTTGAACGAACGATTCAAAAGAGATCAACGTTACATAGGCCAGAGTTATGTATTTATTATATCCACGACTTTCAACCATATTTTAAGATCATTTCGTAGCATTATCTAAAAAAAAATCATATACAAAGATCAACAGGACAACACTACAAAGAGCCGTGAGAAAATTAATTTCCACTATTAAAAATTTTGTAAGCCCACACCGTAACAATTACTTTCCATCCAGTCTATTCATGAGGTCACAAGGAAGTGGATGAAGAGGAAAAACAAATTTTATAATGATCCAAAACTTCTATAAACCTTAAAAGGGTTTCAATGGTACACATTCAATTCTCCATTACCTTTTAAAGTGTGGTCCTCATGATAATTAGATCTATCTTATTTTCTGTCTCAGGCCTTAATATGAGTTCGCCAAATAGATGGATGGTTTGGATATAACATAGGCCTCATGATGAGACCTAAAAAACAACAAAGATTCCATGTTAAAAAAAAAAAGGTATATTTTTATTTTATTTGGTAAGAGATTTAACTATAGATTATAGCCGCAGTCATACCTCCCAAAATTCGTAGCCAAAGAGGCCTGTCCGAGGTGAGCTCGCTGAACTAGTGGCCCCCTCGCCAATCGCTAACCTATCCGGCGAGGCCGTGCCGATCTGGCAGGGCCACACTCATCTGTGGCCCTTATAGCTATAGATTATAACCGTAGCTATAGATGGACTACCATAACATCAGTCCATGCAAATTATTTTATTTAATTTTTTACATGGAGAACTTTATTCTACTTATAATTTTTTCAAACACATATTTATATAAATATGTATATATAAGCATATTAAAAAAAATTTCCTCTCTTTTTTTCATTTCTTTCTTTATTCATTTAAAAAGTATATCTTCTAAACCAAAATTAGTTACTCGATGAACCCTATATAATTTTGGGATAGGAAAAGCTACTTTAGCCAACCAACCTAGTTATTTACCAAGATTTCATCAGGTCGATGACCGTGAAATGGATGGAAATGACCGTGAAGTACATGGAAATGACTGTGAAGGGAATTGACCGTGAAATGTATGAAAATAACCATGAATCAACACGGAATTGCCGAGAATGACTGTGAAATGCATGGAAAAGACGATGAAGTGAAACAAATTAACCGTGAAATGCATGGAAATGACCATGAATCAACACGAAATTGCCGAGAATGACTATGAAATGCATGGAAATGACCGTAAAGTGAAGCGATTTGACCATGAAATGTATGGAAATGACCATGAAGTGAAGGGAATTAACTGTGAAATGCATGAAAATGATCGTGAAGTGAAGGGAATTAACCGTGAAATGCATGGAAATGACTGTGAATCAAGACAGAATCGTCGGGAATAATCGTGAAATGCATGGAAATGATCATGAAGTGAAGTGAATTGATCGTGAAATGCATGGAAATGATCGTGAAGTAAAGGAAATTGACCGTGAAATGCATGGAAATGACCATGAATCAACACGGAATCGCCGAGAATGACCGTGAAATGAATGAAAATGACCATGAAGTGAAGTGAATTGATCATAAAATGCATGAAAATGACTGTGAATCAACACGGAATTGCCGAGAATTTTCATGAAATGCATAGAAATGATGGTGAAGTGAAGTGAATTGACCGTAAAATGCATGGAAATGATCGTGAGTGAAGGGAATTGACTGTGAAATGCAAGCAAATGATTATGAATCAACACAGAATTGTCGGGATTAACCATGAAATGCATGAAAATGATCGTGAAGTGAAGTGAATTGACCGTAAAATGCATGAAAATGACCGTGAAGTGAAGGGAATTGAACGTGAAATGCATGGAAATGACAGTAAATCAAAACGAAATTGCCGGGATTGACCGTGAAATGCATGAAAATAACCATGAATTGACCGTAAAATGCATGGGAATGACCATAAAGTTAAGGGAATTGACTGTGAAATGTACTGAAATAATTGTGAATCAACACGGAATCGTCGGAATTGATCGTGAAATGCATGAAAATGACCGTGGAGTGAAGTGAAGTAAATTGAACGTGAAATGCAAGGAAATATCGTGAAGTGAATGGAATTGACCGTGAAATGTTTATGAAATTAAAAATTAATGTGCCCTGAGTAATGCGGCACCCCAGTGCGGTATACAATTTGGACGGTCTGGATTTCCATGTAGTATGGGAGGTACTGTGTCCATGGAATATGGTAGCGCTCCTCATCCCCGTGAATGTGATAGGTGTACGGATGAGTAAGGACCATCCATCTAGTGACCCCCAATCCGTCCTTTCATTTCTATTTTCCTTCATTGGGTATACTTCTTCCCCTCTTTCCAACAGTCTACTACGGCTAACACGTATTCCGTGGAAAAGTGGTTATTTCTGACACGAGAAACACGTGTCCGGTAGAAAAGTGGTCATTTCTGATGCTGGAAACACGTGTAAAAAAAGAAAGGCTATTATGTTAAAGTGTTCATCCACTTCCAAGTAGAAATGCTAAAGAAAAAGCATTATGTTGAAGTTGGGTCATCCAATCATTGGTGGCAGATCATGGATTCCAATGTATATATTTTATTTATGCTGTCCATCCATGTTGCGCTTATTTTAAAGCGTGAGCCCAAAATTGAAACGCTAAAGGAAACATGGCACTCAACTTGCAGATGTTTTGGATTAAGTTGGGATCCGTGTTTTCTTTCATCGGTATATATGACCTTATCAACAGGGTGGATGGCATAAACATCACCTTAGCGCTGTGACGGTTTCAAGGTGTGCACCATTATCCCCACTCTTTCGGTCTAGTATGGTTTAATTGAGCTTTTGAAAGTTATTTTGTAGAATACATGTAGATTGGGTCGATGTTTGACAACCGTTTTTCGTCCAATCAAATCCAATCATAATAAGGTAAACAGAGCTGGTGTAAGTGAGGGCAGCACCTAATCCTATCCTTATAAAAGAGCCAGATTGTAATGACCTTTGCCATCACAAACTTAGGTGGTGGCAGGAATGAGGCTCATCATGATGTATGTCTTTTATCGATGCCGTCCATCCTTTAGACAGCTCAGTGTTTTTCAGTTATGAGCTTAAAATCGGAGGATATCTAAAACTTAAATGGATCACAACACAGGAAACAAACACAATAATGATAAGGTCTCTCACTAAAATGTTTGTGGATATGAAAATGCCCACCAATGAAATTGTCCCAAGGCCACTGTGATCTTTATATGCCATCTAAACCGTCATAAAGTCATTTTAATGGGGATGAATGGAAAACATGAATATTAGCTTGATTCAAAACTTTTGTTTCCCCTATAAAGGTTTTGGCGGTGGACATTTCTTCCCCACTATTTCATGCAGCGTTGTTCGCTTGAGTTGTTGCTCTGACTCATTGTTTGAATCATATCCTAACATGAGCTAGAGAAACTAATGGATAGTGGTGAAATTTTCTTAGACATTTTAGTAGGCCACATGTAGCTTATGACTAGAGGAACTTCCTGTTATGCACAAGCAACTTGAGTTAGATGGAAATGTACACCATTTAAATTCTCTCGGGGCCACTATGATGCTTAGATGTCATCTAAAACCATTCATAAGCTCACTCTAATGGGCATGAACTTAAAATACCAATCTTAGATTGATCTTAAACTTTTGCATGCCCATTAACGTTTTGACAATATTTGGCATTCCATTCCACGTGTTTCCTTTAGTGTATAGTCTACTTGAGTTTCAGATCTGTCTTTTTTTTTTATTTTTTTTAAATCATGTCCTGACATGAATGGTGGAAATAGATAGATATGGTAGATTTCTCTTGGAAATCTCAATGGGTCCAACTTAGAGTTGACTGTAAGAACTTCTTGTGGGAAGGAAGCACAGGCAACTCACATCCCAATGTAGGCATATGAGGCCAACCATTGTGTTTTAATGACGCCCAATCCGTTCTTCATTAGTCAAGTGTGCTTGCTAATGTTCTGATTGTCTCCCAAATATCCGGCAGATACAAACCTCAAGTTGGGCACAAGGAACAGTTGGGAAGGGGATGATCATTTGAAAAACTTCTACATTTTATGTGGAGCCAATGTGTTCTGTGTATGTCATCTGATCCACTCAGAAGGTGCATCCATCAAGGAGTGGACACTCAAAAATCATGCGAATCTGGGCGTCTAGAGTGTATGTGTGGAAGATCTCATGACAGTAATGGAGAGATGAATGGAGTGAATGTCCCACACATGATACAGTGAGCTTAAACATCTCAGGTGTCATTCACACTGATCGACGGTGAACTCGGGTTAGCATTGCTAATCTATGGTGCTGCTCATGAAATCGGCTTGAGGTTATCCTGCCGAGTAAGAGAAGTCGAGCCACTGCAGAGCGTTACTCACCTGACTCACACTGAAATTAAGAGGTGGACTCCCGCGAGCATGCCAAAGTGGCACAATTAATGGCCGTGTTCTTGATCAACAGGTGGGCCCACCATCAAAATAACCTGTCGAAAGTTGAAAGTAGGTCCATTGAATAGGTGGGCTATAAATGTTTCAGAGAATGGACGGTTGTAGCAAGCGACTGATAGCACTTTGTTAAAACAAAGTCATAAGCAAATCCTTTTGGGGGACCACGGAAGCATACAAAGATGAATCAAGGCAAGTAATCCAATTGCAACAAACAAGCACAATGACAAATACACTGAATTTAATGCGAAAAAACCTTTTCAAAAAGCTACATTAATGTACTATGAAAGCAGAAATTACAAGAGACAATGAGAAAACCTGATTCGAACAAGCCTCAAATCTCCCTTACAAGCCCTTAAAAATACTATGAATGAATTAGAAATCTCTGAGATACACCCTAATCCTAATTACACCCCTATATATGGCCTTAAAAAGAATCACAATCGAAATCATAAACAAATCCTGCAGATATGCAAATTTGCGTAAATCTAAGTAATCCATTCGATGCTACTTCGATGGGACTTCAATGGTATCGAACTAATACCAAAATATCCAGTGATAAATCATTAATTTCTTGAATTTTTTTGATAGCGTCGAGCAGGCCTTCGATGGCATCAAGTAGGACACCAAAGTGTCCAGCAACTATCATGAGAAAATTTGAAATTTTCTGATGGTATTGAACAGTACTTCGATAGCATCGAACTATCATTGACAGATATGTTGAATTACATATATAAGACATCAATAAACAATCTCCACCATGTCTCCAATCATCATTCATCATAGCACATTTTCTCACATCTCTAATCGCGCCTTGCATCATAGCTCCACCATTGTTTCTTGTGCATGCTTTGTCTTCTTTTACGACTTCGCCAAGCCCAGAGAAGTTGCACGGAACTTGAACTTCTCTGTGAGAATCACTTTAGTGAGCATGTCCATTGGATTCATGCTCATGTAAATTTTCTCTAGAGTGACGCCTCCTTCCTTGAGCACCTGTCGAATAAAATGGTGACAGACATTAATGTGTTTAATACGTGAGTGATAAACAAAGTTTTTAGCCAAATTAATAGCGTTTTTGCTATCACAATTAACCGACATGACCTTTTGTTGAAGCCTTAACTGATTTATCATCCTCATCAACCAAACACCTTCATTGAATGCCTTCTTCAGAACCATATACTCATCTTCGGTTGTGAAAAGAGCTACTACAGACTGAAGCTTCGACATCCCACTAATCACTCCACTCACTAGCACAAATGAGTATCCCGAAATCGACTTTCTAAAATCCACATATCTAACTGACTTGGCCCTTAATTTCCCAAAAGATAAGACATAGTCCTTTGTGCTTCAAATTTGTAGAAGTAACCATTTCATTGCCTCCTAGTGTTGCTTTCCGGAGTTAGACATGTACCTCATAACAACACCAACCACATGTGAAATGTCTGGTCTTGTACATACCATAGTATACATCAAACTACCACTGAATTCAAATAGGGAACACAAGACATCTCATGCTTTTCGTCATCGGTTCTATGACACTATTTAAGAGAAAGCTTAAAATGAGTCGCGTGAGGAACACTAATTAGCTTTGCCTTGTCCATCCTACACTTGATTACAACCTTCTCAAGGTATTATGCATGAGATAACCAAAGCATGCTCCTTTTCTTATCTATGTGTATATCAATGCCGAGAACCCTCCTTGTAGCCCCCAAATCTTTCATCTCGAATGTCACTGATAGTTGAGTCTTTAGTAAGTCGATCTCAGACATGTTATGACTGGTGATCAACATGTCATAAATGTATAATATCACGATGATGAATTTGTTATCACTCAATGTCTTGTAATAGACATAGTAATCGTATTCACTCCTGAAAAACTTTTGACTCAACATAAAAGAATCAAAATTTTTATACTACTACCTAGGTGATTATTTTAGGTCGTACAATGAACTCTTTAACATGCAAACATTATTCTCTACCCCTTTTATTTTGAATCATTGTGGTTACTTAATGTAAATCTGTTCTTTTAATTTTTCATGCAGAAAGGCAGTCTTTACATCAACCTATTCCAGCTCGAAATCATATTGTTATAGTGTAACCTGCGATCTCGCAGCAAATTCCTTCTCACTGGTGGCTGCTTCACCTACTCTTGTACCTCTGTATACATATCTATCTTAACATAAGTATCACCTATGTCAACCTGAACGTCCATAACCAACCTTTTCGGTTCCTCTTGCTCATCCTTACGGAGTAAGGACCCTTCGTCAAATTTGATGTTACGACAATGATGATTTTTCGTATGACCCAATCATATAGCTTGTACCCCTTCACACTATCACCATAGCCAATAAAGATGTACTTTTTAACTTTTTGGTTTAACTTTTCTCTCTCAGCTGACGGTACATGAGAGTAAGCTCCACAACCAAATACACGCAATCTTGAAAAGTCTACTTGCTGACCACTCCATACTTCCTCTTGAAATTTACAATCAATGGCTGTAAAGAGGACCGATTTATCAAGTAACAAGCCATATTGACGGCCTTAGTCCACGGTTCCTTGCCCAACCTAACATTACTAATCATGCATCGGGCGCATCGGGCCCTTTCTGAGAGACTCTGATTCATCCGCTCAACCACACTGTTTTGCTCGTGTGTGGTGCATTGTGTTGTACTTCACGATCCTTTATATTTACAATATCAATTAAATTCTCATAAAGTAAATTCTCCACCGTTATTTATTATTAGAACTTTCACCTTTCGCCCTAACTGCTTTTTTTCACTATCGCTTTCCATTGCTTAAAATTAGTAAAAACATCAGATTTATTTTTCATGAAATAAACCCATACTTTACTAGAGTAGTCGTCAATGAATGTGAGAAACCATGAAAACCCTTCAGTAGAAACTACGGGCGACAACGCCTATACATCAAAATGCATATAATCAAGGACACCCTTATAAACATGCTACTAGATTTAAAAGACAACCTAGAATATTTACCATATATACAATGCTCGCATATATTGATATATAAACTTTTAAAAATTAGAATTAAACAACTGTTAAAAATTACACTTATGCCTTCCTCGCTCATGTGGCCCAGACGTGCATGCCAAATATATTTTCAGATGTGGAATTCGCTACAACTGCTACAGCTCCACCCAATAAAGTACTCCCGATCAACCTGTAAAGGTTTTATCCTCTGTGCCTTCATAATAATGAGTGCCCATTTGAAACTTTAAGGATAAGATCAAAACCGATGAATTTGTACCCAAGCACCTCGAGTGCCCCAAGAAATACCAAGCTCTTCCTCATGTAAGGAACGTGTCTCACATCGGTCAAGGTACATTACATTCCATTAAATATCTTGATGTGCACCGATCCAATACCCTCCACATTACTTGCATTGTTATTGCCCATAAACACTTGGCCACCAATCGCACTCTCTGTAACTGGTGAATCCGATGAGGAGTCATGTGATATGAAGCCCCACTGTCCAAAATCCACTCGTCCCTACGATCAACATATAAGTGCCCAACCATAGACACCAACAACACATCAATTCCACTTGTACCTTCATCAGACTCTACAGTGTTGGCTTCCTTGGAAGAATTCTCTGTGTTATCTTTTCTTACCTTAGGATTTTTACAATCCTTCTTCATATGCCCAAATTAACAACCCACAGTTCTAGCACTTTAACTTTCCCTTGCCCTTTTCCTTGGATTTAGATCTCGATCAAAAAGATCCACCGTCTCGTTTATAATTTCGCCTCCTCATAAACAATACATCAATAGAGGGTCCCATGTTACCATTTTTTTTCTCATCGCATTTCCTTAAGGGGCTGAGATAATGGTTTCAACACTAAGAGACATTTTTACCAATGCACAATGTGTCTTTGAAAGACTCATACGAAGTCGAGAGAGAATTCAACAAGATACATGCATAATCTTCATCATTAACCGCTTCCTCCACATCTAGAAATTTGCAAACCATCTTATTAAATTTGTTAATCTGGGCATCAACATCTCCTTACTCTGCCATCTTTAGATTAAAAAACTGCAACTTCAAGTATAGATAATTTTCAAGGGATTTCTTTACATAAATATCATCTAACTTTTTTCATAAATTTATTGTAGTTTTCTCTCTCATTAAATTGTAGAGGACCCCATCCATTAGGCACAATTAGATGGAGGTTCTCAATTTTTTTTTATCCAATTTGTTCCATTCATCATCTTTCATAGATTCTGGTCACTTCTCAATGACCTCGTCCAATCCTTATTGAACTAATAGGCCAATCAACTCGACCTTTTATGATTCAAAATTATTTTTCCCAAAATACTTCTCAACATCAAACCTAGGATTAAATGTCATTGATACTCTACTTTCAAATTCAACCTGTGCCCTAACCTGACTCTCATACCACTTGTTGGGGGACCGCGGAAGCACATAGAGATGAATCAAGCTAAGTCATCCAATAGCAATAAACAAGTACAATCACAAAAGTACTAAATTTAACATGGAAAAACCTTTTCAGGAAAAAACAAGGGTACAAACTGACAGTAATGCACTATAAAAGCAGAAATTACAAAAGATAGAGAGAATACGCAATTCGAACAAGCCTTAAAATCTCCCTCACAAACCCCTAAAAACCCTAGGAAAGAACTAGAAAGCTCTAAGATAAACTCCAATCACCCCTACATATAGCCTTAGGAAGAATCACAATTGAAATAAAAAACAAATCCTGCAAATATGCAAATCTGCGTAACTCTGCACAATCCGTTCAATGGCGCTTCGATGGGACTTTGATGGCATCGACAGACCGTCAATGGCATCAAACTCACTTCGATGGCATCGAACTAACACCAAAACATTACAGTAATAAATCATAGATTTTTTGGATTTTTTTTCAATGGCATCAAACAAGTCTTCGATGTCATCAAAACTTAACTTCATTGGCATTGACTAGCCTTCGATGGCATTGAAAAACCTTCGATGGCATCCAGCAGGACACCAAAGTGTCCAGGGATCATCATGAGAATTCAAAATTTTCCGATGGCATCGAACTGCCTTGGACAGGCATGTTGAATTACCAATTCAATGCATCAATCAACACTTCCAACCATTTACGACTCAGGCTAATTTTTGAGTTTCAAAATGAACAGGAGCCAACGCACCTGACACACTGGGTGTATGTCATGTGTGTTATCCCCCACATGCTACTCTCTCAGTAAGAGGCACACCCCTTGCAACGAAGTAAGGCTATCATAGTTCTTTTGAAGAGCTACCTCTTTTAGGGCTGTCAATGGACCAGGCTCTGACTTTCCAAAATCAAAATTTTATATAGGCTTAGCTCGAGAGATCCACCCGCCTAATTTAAAATCTAGGCTGAAGCTAACTCGGGCCCAACCCATTGATAGCGCTATTTTCTTTCCAACAATGTAATAGAATGGAATGCAAAGTGGCACGCCCCAAAATTCGGGTACAGAGTATGCACCTTTAGACCCGAGTTTCGATTCATAACTCAAGTATAAGGTGTACTAATTTAATTCTTTAATTGGTTTGATCGCATGTGATATTTACATTCAATATAAAGTCCACCATAATCTCAATCTCACATGCATCATACTTAACACCAATCAACTAAGCATATACAAATCTTGACAACCCTTAAAATAAAATAAACTTTAAAATTATTCATTTATTATGTCATTATACTATAATGGTGTTTTGTAACGTCTTGGAAAAATCCGTACTTAGACCCGAGTACCACCTTTAGCAGAAATCATTCAGGACTAAAATCTTTAGAAATTTAATGTGAATTAACTAGCACTAAACTATATTATCTGTGAAATTAGCACCAACCACTTTAAATACGATCTGTAAGACCCAAAACCTATAGAATTGTTAACGCTACATTACCTTGAAATCTAGGATCCAACTCTAAGCCCAGTTACTCTCGAGAGTATTCGGAAACTTTGAATCAAACCTTGACCGCACGTCGAAAGTTTGATAGCAATGAATTTAGGCAATTATGATCGTCTTGTTGGACTTGACTATCACCTCGAAAATCAAGACTAAACGATGTCCTGAGACCATTTTCTTGAGTCCGGAGTGAAGAATGTGAGAAAGTGAAGATTTTTAGGAAATTAAATATGAATTTAAGTAATCTGAGTCGTGTCGCTTGCACGTTATTTATAAGCATTCTGACCGTTGGTTTTTTACCCAAATTCACCCTCGGATCAAGAAAGGTAGCCCATACATGTTTAAGTACTTGTGGCCCTAATTGAGTTTCGGTGATCGTTGAACTGAAGCTGGTCCACCACGGTCGATCTGGAAACCCGATCGGACTGAAAACTTAACTTGCTTAAGATCTTATACAAGTGAACTTAAGTCCGACCGCATTTGATAAGAGGACCTCTAGAAGTGTTCCGTTGGATCAGAAAGAGCCCGATTTGATTATAACCTAAGTATACCTTGGCCCTAGGGCTATTTCTGTCAATTTTGGGCCTATATAAAGACCTTAAACCCTCTCTCACATATCCCATACGAATTTCTAATCCTAGCTAAATTAAGAGAGAGAAAAGAGAGAGAAAGTATGTGAGAACCTAGTGTTTCATCTTGGGATTCCTCCCAGTTCTTCTGCGCACCAATCCATCGTATTTGAATTGTTATTCCAGCGATTCTAATTTCGTTCTTAGGTAAGTTAATCAAACCCTAACCTGTTTTGAAGCTTAGAATGATTTAAGTGATGTTGTAGCTAACCTACTTCATGCCTTAGGTTGCCTATCCGCCGTTGACGAAGACTTATCGTCTTAATCATATCTGTTACGCGTTTTCGGTTTAAGGTGCCGGCTATATACGTTTAGGTTATGGTTTTCAAGACTTTCAATGTTAGATAATGATTTATTCTTAATGTGTATGCTATTACATATGCTAAATGCGCTATCCGTTTTGATTTATATATATGTATAACCTATGTTATAAATAAGGTATTTCATGTATATATGAAAATATTTGTATGTGTAATAAATTTGATGTTATGATTACCATGATTAATTGTCGTAGATATATGATTGATATGTATGTGACAACTCCTTGACGAAAAGATTTGCCTTAATACATGAAATGGCCGACATACGTGATGTATGTTGAATAGTATAGTCTAAGTGTTTGTATAAGTGCCTGAATGAGTTAGTATTTAGTAAAAGCATGAATTTTGAGGGTATTGAGATATGAATCTCAATCACCTTACTTGTGTGCATGATTTTCTCTATGAATTGTTTAGCCTAATTTATTCATGTTAACTGTGTGTATGATTTCCTCCATTTATTGTATTTATGTTTAAGTTATATTTCATAACATGTTCATATGAATACAGGATATGAATCAAATGCCTATTATTGAGCTTGTACGTAATTGAGATTATGTTACAGTCCAGGTAATCGGTAACAGTCCTTAAACTGGTGGTTGAGGTTGTTTTCACCACGCGGGATAAGTTCGACGAATCCGAGTCATACTTAGGATGTTCGATAGTGGTTAGGCCACACAGAGTGCTTATGCATTCCATGTCGATCAACTCAACGTGCGCTTGGCCTAGTTGAGCTTATCAACTAACCCGATTGACCGATGTATGTTCATCATGTTTGGTCGCTACTATTTGAATCTAAGGTACCGAACTTACTAGTAACAATCCCGTTAACCTTAGTACCGCAATCCCCTAAGACTCATGAGCCGGACATGGTGGTATGGGATACCGTGGTCGACCTGTCGGCCTACGCTGGGACGACGAGCCTCCCTGTAGTGACCAGTGAGCATCCTACACTCATGAGCCGATTATGGTGGTATGTGACACTATATTCGTGCTGTCGGCCTACACTGATTGGTGACGAGACCTCTGTAGTGACTTCGAGTATATCTTGACACTGCACTTGGGCGACGAGCCTTATTATAGTATCTAGGATATAACTAGACCTATATTGATTGGTGACGAGCCATTTACAGTGATCTAAAATAGTAATATCGTATGAGATTTCCTAGGACTAACGACCCTAGAATAGATCATTGTTTGGGAATTGATATAAAGGAGGTGCCTTAGCTTCTCAATCCTGCTATATAAAAAGGGCTAATAAGAACCTACTAATCATGCTCATAACATTGCACTGCATGTGTCGTTGGCGTTGGTGTAGAGCACAGTAGTAGTGATTCATGCCGCGATCGTTAGATGATGTCACTAGAGGGAGTTTGTGGTGAGGGCATGCATCATTTTCTTATACCATACTTGCATTAATAAGAGTATCTAGGACATGTTTGATTGTACTGCTTTATCATTACTGCTTGATTGAATTGATAATATGTTAACCTTTGTTGTATAGTTCCACTTAGTTGATCACTCACTTCCATGTTCTGGGATGGTGTTTAAACACCAACCAGACTTTAACTTAGCTACAGGTGACGGTGATGCCTGCGAGGCAGAGCCGAGTTCGATGAGGATGAGGAGGCATTCTCGTTCATACAATTCTCAGGTAGGTTCATGTGAGCCATGTCCTGATTGGCGGAGATTCTGGGCTATGATTGTAGTGATTTATCATAGTTTGATATATGTATTTTGAGACACAGTTTATACTTCTTGCCCAAGCAAAGCACGCATATTTTGGGGATTGTATTGGGTTCTATATTTATTTCAGACTTACGCATGCGTATTCTTACTATCCCTGAATTATGTTTGCTGATTTGGCTTAATCTACTTCATGTTCTATGCACTAATATAGACAACATACATCCATCATTAAATATGTTGCATAAGTAATGTTTTGAAACTCGGGAGCTAAGTTATGCTTGACCCCCGAATTTTAAGGCGTTACATGTTTATTCCATGCTAATATTGTTCCAAAGAAATAAAGCTAAATAATTTCTTAAAGTCTCAAAATAAATACCAATGCATTATACGATAATCAAATTATACTAACAAAATAAAACATATAATTAAAAATTTTCTAATGCCGTCACTTCATCTTCAGATAAGTATAGCCATGTTTCAGGTGGGTCATGTTTAGGTACAGTAGATCCTTCCGGTTCTTGCGCCACGTCATCTGTTAATGGTTCCTCTGTACGGTTTTTCCATCAATAAAAATATAACCTAGTCGGGCTTAGTGATATAACCCAGCATGGTTCATAATCACAGCAATTAAAATAATACATAAAAATATATACAATAATATGAATGTAAAATGATGTATGAATGTATCAGATGGGATAAACATCTATCTACTTAGGTTGGAGATCATCAACCCGCATCCACCCGTTGGGTAGACTTCCACCTTTCGGTAGGCTTGGGCATAACCCGCATCTGGTAACGCTCTACCAGGATTGACATTTCTTCTAGGGAGAGCCCCTAGGATCAACCGTGTATTATGCAATGTAAAAAATGATGGATGATATCTAAATACATATTTTTCATATTAGGCATAGTTGTCTCCATTAGATATTCACATATAAATTTTTTGTACATCTATCATATCAAAATATTCAAACCAGTAAATCAATCAAACAATCACAATTATTTATTTTAATTTTAATGAATTATGAGACAAGTTGGGTCACTCACCTAAGTTTGGTAGTATTGACTCTGCAATGTGATTAGGTTGATATAAATTCCGAGGTCCTATCAATTTTATCAACGATATTATTATTCATTTATTTTTATTACATAGTGGGGCCCACCTTTGATTAACATCTTAGGTGGCCAAATCCAAAATAATCAAATAATTAAATTTTCTATTTTATTTTTTCTTCTTTTTAAGATTATAAAATTGAATGGAAATTACTTGATCAAGGTGGCCCATCGGATAGTCAAATCATCCAGATTTTTGAGGTCTTATTATGTTTTACCTCGATGCATTAGAGGAGTGGTGTGGATCTAACCACACATTCACCAATGGCCTATCTCGACCTTCTATGCCAAGTGATACCAACACCAATGACAAAATATCTAAGATTCTTTTATCAAATACTTCTATATCTAACTAATGTGGCCCATCTGATGGTTAGATTGATCTGAATATTAGGGTCTTTGTATATTTTAGCCTCATGAATCATATGATCCGTACAGATCTAATCTAATTTGATCAGATGCACAGCAATTACAATTACATAATTTTAGATTCGCCTCACCTTTAAAGGGCATCCACCCATAATTCAATATAATGAACGTGTGACCAATCCACACCGTTCATTGCATTCATTGAATCAAATTATATTAAATATATAAAAATATTAAAAGGAGGACAATATACATGCCCGATTTAAGCACTCCAAAATTCTCTTTTTCCCTTTCTCTGTTGTCGCATGTAGCCTTTTTTTTTTAATATCTAAACTTGACTAGAAGTCTTTTATTCTTAAGAGATACGGAGAGGGATATTTAAATTTAGTTTTAACTCTTTTATTCTTAAGAGATGCGAAGATGAATATTTAAATTTGATTAGAACTCTTTTATTCTTAAGAGATGCGGAGATAAGATAAATTTAAATTAAATATAAAATAAATATAAGATTTTAAAAAATCTTTTATTATTAATAATAAATTTCACGGCGCTTACACAAAGCAAATTCGTAATCATTACTTACACTACTACTAGTTGAAAAGTAAAGCAAATCCGTGTGTTGCAAGATCATTACTTACAAATATGACATTACATGAGAAGTATCACTTCAACGGTTTTTATTGTAATTATACAACTAAGCAAACGGAGACAATACTTTCAATTTTGGCCAACTTCTAGTGGCGTAAGTTATTATTATGAATTTTCTTTACAATGAAGTAATGATTACGGACGCGAATCGCATGGTGTGCTATGTGGCCCACTGTGGTGGGAGACAGATTAGCTAGTCGCCCTGACACCAGCCAATGGCTGGTGGTCGGTGATCTGTGGGCCCCACCATGATCTAAGTGTTTCATCCATTCCGTCCATCTATTTTTCTAGATTATTTTAGGGTATGAGAACAAAATTGAGTTATGTTTCAATCTCAATTGGACCACATTACAGGAAAAAGTATTGATTGAGCGTACACCATTAAAAACTTTTGGTCCATAAGAGTTTTGGATTAATCTGATATTTGTTTTTTCCCTTAACCTAGGTATGTATGACCTAATCAACAGATTGGATGTCAAATAAATAGTATAGTGGGCCTTAGGAGGATTTTAATGGTGGTTATCCAATCAATATTGTTTTCTTGTGGTGTGGTCTACCTGAGATCTATGTCCCTCTCATTTTTGGAATCATGTCTGAAAATGACCTGTAAAAGTGAATGAACGGTATGGATAAAATAAATACATTATGGTGGGGCCCACAGAGCACCGAAAACCAGCCACCGGGCTAGTGGGAGGGGAGTAGCCAATCCGTTCCCACTGTGATGATTTTTTATTATTATTATTTTTTGCTAGCTTGTTAGTACCCACCATCAGTTCACACTTCACTATAAACATCACCTCGGGCCCACCTAAGTTCCAAGCACAGTAACTTCCTGCGAAAGCCTTTCGCAGGGAATCCCCGTCCATTTCATGCTGTGCCACCTCATCAGTGGCCCACTCTCAGGATGGTCCAGATGATAGCCACACATGCATGTGTGTGCGCTCGGTGAATGTGTCTTTAAAACGGTGCTGTGGCGGATCTTGGCATAGAATGATAGAAAATAGTATAAATGACCCAATGATGCAAAATAACAAGGACAAGTGAAATGAAGTGTCTGGGTTCAGGCACAGCCTTCTTTTGCAAAAATCTCAAGTACTTGCTTGTTGGGCTCAGGGGAGGAAACGTAGGGTCAAATACCGTGTGTTTCCAATAAAGTTTCTTTGGATTTGTCTTTGTAATTGCGATGAGAAAGTTTGGTTCTAGTGAGGAAAATCAGGGTCAGATGAGAAAGTTTGGCTCAGGTGAAGAAAATCAGGGTCAGATACCGTGTGCTTCCAATAAGATTTCCCTATTTTTAATTTGTCTTTATAATTCCTATGAGAAAGTTCAGATGTATCGTACTCCACATGCATAATTACTTTGCACATGTATGCATCCTTCATCTACATATTAATGGTCTAGATATAACATACATCAGGTGATGTTTTTGAGAAATCCACTCCATTCATCCGTTTTGTAAGCTCATTTTATGATATAATGTCAATCATAAAATGAGCAGTATCAGATACTCAAGTGGACCAAAAATGTGAGTATTGAACGTCAACAGTTGAAATATTCATGTGGCCACATAAGCTTTGAATCAGGATTATCTTTTTGTTTTCATTTCATCCCAATATGAATGAAGTTATAAACGGCATATATGGCATATAAACATCACTGTTGACGCCTGGAACGTTTCAATGGCAGGAATTTCCCTACACACATTTTCCTTTAGTGCGGCCCACTTGAGTCTTGGGTATTGCTCAATTTTGGTCTCAAGTCCTAAAATGATCTCAAAAAATGGATGGACGGGGGGATATCTCACAAACATCACGGTAGGCCCCACCTAAGTTTCCAGCGCAGGAACTTCCTGCGAAAGAAAGGATTTTGTAAGAAATCCACGTCAGCATGAAATCATATTGATCAAACAATCCTAACTGTCCAGTAGATGGCAACTACATCAATGGTCAGGGTTCCAAAATAAGAAGAACTAAGTAATCAACGCTTAAGGCCCTAACTTGTTTATGATTGAGGCTACAATTTTTAGCATATGGATGCATGTCGTGGGTGGAAAGGATGAGGAGGTGTGTTCCAGCTGTTCTAGGCGTTGATAGATGTCTTAAATCTGTAATTCAACAATCTATTGATGACAAATACGAAGCCATTGAGATTTTTCCAAAATAAATTGATTTGGTTGCTAAACACTTTAGGTGTCCTGCTCAATGACATCGAAGGCGGATTAAAAACTGAATTTTAATGTTTGGTCGCTGGAACATTTTGGTATTATTTTGAAGTCATCGAAGTGGGTTCGATGTCATCGATGGTTTAGTTTGATGACATCAAAGTCTCATCGAAGGTGTCATCGAGCGTATTGCAAAGTTATGCAGAAATGCGAATTTTTGGGATTTATTTTTGATTTTGATTGGGATTCTCCTATACGCTATATATATGAGTATAATCAAGATCGGGATGTATCTAGAGCTTTCTAATCCATTCCTAGGGTTTCAAAGGGCTTGTAAATGAGATTTGAGGCTTGTTCGAATCAGTTATTTTCTCTATCTCTTGTAATTTCTGCTTCCATAGCATTTACTGTCACTTTGTACCTTGATTTTTTTTTTCTCGAAAGGGTTTTCCCCATTAAATTTGGAGTGACTTCACTTGATTCATCTCTATGTGCTTCTACGGTCCCCCCAACACTGGGTAGATGTGGGGCCCATCTTGTGTATGTATCAGATACAAACCCTTGTCAGATGCATCCTCTTAGTTTACCGCCAAGGCTTAAAAAATCAGTTTGATCCAAAAATCCGATGGACCACATGACGCAAGGATGAATGTGAAGAGGTCAATCACCGTCTTCCTCAAGCATAACTACTTCGAATCCACGAAGCTTCTCTGGGCTCCTCATAGAGACTTCTCGAATCCAAGAGGAAAAAGGTAAGAAAATATAAATAATATTATAGAAAATTCGTAAATTGATTGATAGATTGAAATAAACGACTCTACAACCCATTAAATAGGGATACCAAGCATTGGAAGAAGTTTCAGAATCTAACTACAATTAAAACTCCCTAAAATTTGTAACTTACTATAAATAGTAAATTTACTATTTATAGTAAGTGTCCTATGTGGCTTTTCCAAGTTATTCTCCTAATCTTTCTAAACACTTTTCATGTTGGACACGACTCCTGAAGCCCAATGGATGAAGAGTTACAATCAAACCAAAACTTACTATAAATAGGTAAAAATAGAAATTAATTTAACTTTCGAACCCCAATCTGATGGAATCTCACAAATTTGGCCTAGGTAACCTGGCATAGCCAGGTTTGTTGGCTAAAGTAGCTTCTCCTACCCCAAAATCATATATGATATGTTGAGTAAATCATTTCGATTTGCAAGATGTGCATGTTTTAAGGTTTTGATGGTCTTGATGACTTCTACCTCTGATCGAGCATTCTCTAGTCTATCTTGGACATGAAAGTGTCCGCAACCCGCTTTACATCTATCCCCTCTACTTCTAAAAAACTCATCCTCGAGTTCTCATCGTCCTTCAATTCTTGATACTCGGTTAGGTGAGCCATAACGATACTCGGATCAAAAGTTATGGCCAATTTACGGTTCACATTCTTTTAGTCCAACCATGCTAGGAATGTATTGGTGCCACATATTACATCAGACCCCTTCATTTGAAAAAAACTCTTCCTCGAGTTACTCAAGGGACTTAGCTCATGATTCTCAGATAACTTCTGACACTGATGTTTATTGGTCATTTTCTTATACTTGGCATTAGGCTCTTTAGCTAACATAATACATGTACACATGCTGTCCTTCACTTGGCCAGTATGGATATGTATGTTCTTCCTGATAATGTGGACAATTAGGTAGAATTATCCCTAAGATAAGATCAATGTGGTTTTATATATCTCATATAGGAGGTAATTTATTAGGAAGTTCATTGAGCACAATCATCTTGAACTCTTGCAACACTGGTTTCAAATCCTTTAGAACATTCATAGGCTCCATATATTTTTTCATTTTCAACTAATGCATCTACATGTCTTGTTTCTTCATATTATTTATTGAAATCATGCTTAGGTATGAGAGACTGTTCCTCAACTTTAGAAGTCTTGGGTTGGTTCTCCGTTCCCATAGGGACAAGGCTAATCTTTTTACCATCTTTAGTAAATATAAATACTTTATTTGTATCTCTAAGCACAGCATCAATATTATTTTTTCATGGTCGACCAAGTAATATATGACAAGCTTTTATGTCAACTACATCACAAAGTACTTGATTGTTATAATTTTTACTAATTGAAAATGAGACGATGCATTATTCGATTGCCTTTGTTTTGTTGACCTCATTTATCCATCCAATCGTGTACGGAAAAAAAAATGCTTTTCTATTTTTCGATTGCAGCTTTTCCAGCATTATTTTCAACATGAGATTCTCACTACTCTTGACATCGATGATCATAGTACAAACTTTTTGGCTTATAGTGCAGCTCGTTCAAAAGATATTATCTCGCTGTAAATGTATTTCTACATTTGGCATATATGACGGCTTCCTCACTATCAAAGTAGCTGCATGCAATTTATCATTATCTGATGGTGCTATGAAGAAATCGGGATATTGTTGTACAACGACCACGGGTGGATGAGAATCGCTTTGATCTCAAGGCGGAATTAGCACATATGCAATATGGTTGAGGGTTGCATGCAGCCCTTGCATGGTCAACTAACCTCCCGGTGGAAAGCTTTCATTCTTTCCAAAATATAATGAATCCCTAGACCACTGTACACAGGATTTTGGTTCATATCTTTGTTGTTTTTCATCGGCTCGAGGGAAGTTCTCGTTTTGATACCAATTGACACAGGGATGAATGTGATGAGTTTGATCACCGTCTTCCTCAAGGATAAATACTTTGAATCCACGAAGCTTCTCTGGACTCCTCACAGAGACTTCTCGAATCCAAGAGGAAAAAAGCAAGAAAATAAAAATAATATTATAGAAAATTCGTAAATTGATTGATAGATTGAAATAAATGAGTCTACTAACCTTTAAATAGGGATACCAAACATTGAAAGAAGTTTCAGAATCAAGCTACAACAAAAACTCCCTAAAATTCGTAACTTTTTATAAATAGTAAATTTACTGTTTATAGTAAGTATCCTATGTGGCTTAACTACATTATTCTCCTATTTTTTCTAAACACTTTTCATGTTTGACACAACTCCTAAAGCCTAATGGATGAAGAGTTACAATCAAACCAATACTTATTATAAATAGTAAAAACGAAAATAAAATTGATTTTCGACCGTCGATCTAATGGAATCTCAAAAATTTGGCATGGGCAACCTAGCATAACAAGGTTGGTTGGGTAAAGTAGCTTCTCCTACCCCAAAATCATATATGGTACGTGGAGTAACTCATTCTGATCTGCGAGATATGCATGTTTTAAGGTTCTGACAGACATGATGACTTCCACCTCCGATTGGGCCTTCTCTAGTCCATCTTGGACATGAAAGTGTTCGCAACCAGCTCTACATCACCATAACATAGGTAACAAGGTGGGAAGGAACTCCCACCCTTTATTCTCACTGGGCCCACCTGAGCCGCAGAATAGCCTAATTTTTTGCCAATCCCTTCATCCGGGGTCTGAACAGTTTATACACAAAATGGTGGCTCCCTATGCAAATCAATGGTTGGTAAATATTCCCTTTGAACTTGTCCCTTTGTTTCGGCCCACCTAAATTACTTTTGGTTTTGCACTGATTGTCAACTCTAGATATAGTGTGAGGCGATACATACATATGATGGACAGATTGAATTTTGTGAATACATCACATGGGTCCGGTATCACTGTAGCGCATCCATGGATGACTAGTGCCAACCTTAGAACATGAGGCAAAACCGTCATTCGTGAGCTCTCAAGACAGTTGAAGTGGAATATGGTAGAGCCCTCACAAGCATACATGTAGCTGGGGTATGTATAAATCAAGACCTTCCTGCCACTAACCCCAGTTCATAGTAAAAAAAAATCATGCCAATAAGGTAAATAGCTGACATTCTATTGATATTGGATAAAGTTCTCATAAAAGTGACAGCTATGATATCTAATTCATGTAGTTTATGAAAGTTGGCCCACACGTGATAAACCCCGCTGTGAAAGTTTCATGTGTAAACTACCATGTTGGTATGACTGTATTATTGCGGCAAGGCTTTAAATGGGTGAGATTTGATTGGTGCATATACCACTGTCAGAAATAAATAATCCAAAGTTTGAAAGAAATTGGGTAGAGTTACTTATAGATATCACAAAAAACCTTTGAAAGTGGTTCCTTTGAGCATAATCAAATTTTTTCAAACCACTTTTTTTCTAGTTTTTACAAATAAAGATAGTTTTAGTGGTAGGCCAGCAGATACAATCTTTAAATAAATGATGTGCTCTTTTGAGTTTGAGCATCACCCCAATGGAACCTATAGTTTGATGGTATGGATTTCCATGCAGTGTAAGAGGTATGGTGTCCATTGCATGTACTTTCTCTTTCCCTCTTTTTAAAAATATATTCCCCTTCGGTAGAAACGTGGTCCATTTCTTATGCGGTCGACATATAAAACAGCATAATGCTAAAGAAAAAGCATTATGTAAGTGTAAAAGGTAAAAATTAAAAATTAAAATTAAAAGTAATAATAATAATAATAATAATAATAAAAGAGTAAAAATAGAAAAAGCATTATGTTAAGTGAACACACTAGATGTGGTGACACTGTTATTTGGGGATGCAGATTGCACAGCATTGTTATTTTATTGTAATTTATGGGTTGAACTTGTAACCACCGACATTTGTGGTGGCCGGACCGTATGGACCCACTCTGATATATGCATTTTATCCGTATTGTCCATACATTTTGCCAGCTCATTTAAGGGGACGAGCCTATAATTGAAGCATATTTAAAACTCAAGTGGACCATCATATATAGGAAACAGTGGGGGATTGAATTGTAATATCTTGGTGCAGAGTTATCGAAGGACCTTATTGTGCATTGGATATGGAGATCTGAAGAAGTAAATGGCTTACCTTGCTGTGATGCGCGTCATTGCTGTAGATTTTGATGCTAAGGTCTTCCTTTCCTAACACCCTTTAGAGAAGATACGATATGGCTCAAGCTTCTGTCGATTGTGTTGGATTGGGGACCCAGCACTGTTAATATAGGTTAGAGGGGTGAGGAGTTTGAAACCCATCAAAACTCCTTTCCCAAGGCTCTACACAAATTAGAAATCCTAGTTCCTCTAAAACATTATGTGCATATCACAGTTGTAGCATTCCACCCCTTATACGAATTTTTGTTTGTATCACAACTTAGCAGGGCCCACTGGTACATCTGATCACATTATCCAACTTTTAGGTTAAAGTAGACCATTGGCCAACAAGGCCCACCTTATAGGATTCTTATATTCTCCCACTTGGACCACATTGATAAATGCCAATGATTAATCTTTTGAAAATATTTTGAAAAAATATATATATATCATCCAAATGGTTAACCAATTTAATTATTGGATAATACGGGTAATGCTATGATAATCTACTCCATCAAGAATGTTAGTATCGAATGATGGTAGTCATTATAACATTTAATCTTAGTGAAGTAGGATTAAGCACGGTTACAAATACTATTAGTCTTAACGACATAGATCTGGAAATAGGAAGTGTGGTATAAAAATTACACACGTAATGTGATGATGTCTGTCTATCCTTAAGAGGTCTTAAAGCTATAAAATGTCTCCAATGAGAAATGACTGTAGTTCTACTTACATAAAATTAGATTGTGCGTACTTAGAAAGAAGCAGATTGTAACGTCCCAGAAAAATCCGTACAAAGACCCGAGTACCACCTTAGGCAGGAATCACTAAGGACCAAATCCTTTAGAAATTAGACGAGAATTAACTAAGTGTTAAACTAGATTACCTGTGAAATTAACACTAATCACTTTAAAAATGATCTGTATGACCCAAAACAAGAAGAACCGTTAATGCTACATTTCCTAAAAACTTAGGATCAATCTCTAATCTCAGTTGCTCTCGGGAGCATATTAAAACTCCGTATCAAACCTAGATCACACGTCGAAAGGTCGATTACTCCAAAACCATACAGTTATGACCACCTTTTTGGACTTGACAACCACCTCGAAAATCAAGTCCTAATTATATCCAGAAACACACAACTTGAGCCCGTAGCGAAGTGTCTTGGAAACATGAATATCTTTAGAACATAAACTAAAACTTAAGTGAATTGAATCGTTTCACTTGCAGGCTAAATCTAAGGTTTCAGACCGTCGGAATCTGACCCAATTACACCCTCGGATCAAGGAAAATGTCCAACACATGCCAGTGCACTTGTGGCCCTAATTGAGTATCAATGACCGTTGAATTAAAACTGGTCCGCCACGGTCGATCTATAAATTCGATCGGACCGAAAACTTAACACGACCTAGATCTAATGTCAGGGAGCTTAAGTCCGACCGCAAGCAGAAAAGGGGCCTTCAAAACAGCTCTGTTGGATCGGAATAGTCCCTATTTGGTTATAACCTAAGTATACCATGGCCCTGGGGCCATTCCCATCACTTCTAGGCCTATATAAAGAACTAAACCCACCCCTCTCTCATTCCATACGAATTTGGAAAACCTAAGACAATGAAGAGAGAAAGATAGAAGGAAAGAGAGAGAAAGTGGGAGAGAGTTCCTGGTATCCGAGCCCATCACTCCACATGTTAAATCGACCTATTTGTATCGCTATTCCGGTGATTCTGCTTTCATTCTTGGGTAAGAAATCATAACCTTAATCTATTTTAGGGATTCAAATAGAATAAAAGGTAAGATAGCTAACCTATTTCATATTATAGGTTGTCGTTGTACCGAAGACAACGAGTTAGGATTCGAACCGAGTTTGAATCGAGCAAACCGACGAAAGGTGCGGACTATAAATGTTTAGGTTATGGTTTTCAAGGCTTTTAATGTCAGTTAATGATTTATGACTGACTTAATTACTGTCACATGTGCTTAGATGCCATGATTTTCATTTATTATATATAAATATATATGTGTGTGTGTGTGTGACCTATGTTGAATATAATGCATTTCATGTATTTATTGAAATGTTTGGATGAATATGGAATTAGGATTTGTGCTTGCTATGATTACTTGAGTGAGAGTACATGATTGTTGTACGTGTGGCAACTCCTTGAGAAAGGATTTGCTACAATATATATGTTATAACTAATTTATTATATGTATGTTAATATGCATAGTCTAAGTGTTTGATAAAATGTCTGAATGAGAACATGCTTGTTGAGATGTATTTAATGAGGGTGTTGAGATAGGATTCTCAATTGCCTTACCTATAGTTATAATTTTCTTCATGTAACCTATCTTGTTATTATGTGATTTATGGATGAAATGCCTATATATGTTAACATGTGCACTATGTGTTCGATGAAATGCTCGAATGAGACTCGTGTTGGGCATGTTTGTTAAATTCCTATATAATTATCACATGTCTTCATATGCTGCATTTGAATATAATTGAGACTACTACCTAATCCAAGCAATCGGTAACAATTCCTATTTGAGTGGGCGAATTAGTCTCGCCACAATTGATGCGTTCAATAAATCCAAGTCGTACAATGATCATCGACAACGGTACCTTGTCAACTAATTTAACGTACGCTCGTACCAGTCAAACTCGTCTAATAAACCGATTGGCCTATTGTATGTTTACCATGTATGGGTGCTACAGCTTGAACCTAAGGTACCCCTCACCAATATAAAGATCCGTCTCAACCATGATACCACGATTCGCTAAGACTCATGAGTCAGGCATGGTGGTATAGGATACCGTGGTCGAGCTGTCGGCCTACGCTGGGGCGATGAGCCTCCCCATAGTGACTAGTGAGTAACCCAAACTCGTGAGCCGAATACAGTGGTATGGGACACTGTATTCAAGTTATCGGCCTACACTGGCGTAGCCTAGCTGTGGTCCCCAGTCGGGTCAGTGACGAGCCTTCGAAAATAGACTACCAGTTGGTAGGGCGTTAGTGGAGTGACCTTATGTATGAAATAGGCCTACCCCGGTGCAGCCTGGCTATGGTCCCCAGTCAGGTTGGTGACAAGCCTTCGAAAGTAGACTGCCAGTTGGTAGGGCATTGATGGTAGTGACCTAGAACTTGCCTATCGTATGTGATTAACTAGGACTGACGACCTTAGATGGATCATTGTTTAAGTTAATGATATAAAGGGAGGTACCTTAGCTTCCCAATCCTGCTATATGAATAAACCTAAGTAAGAACCTGGCTAATCACGTGCATGCACCGCATTACATGTGCCTTTGGCATAGTAGGTCAAGCACTGAGGAAGGGTTTCATGCCGCGATCATGAGATGGAGTCGCTGAGGGAGAGTAAGCAAGGGCATGCATCATTACTTCATATCATTTTTGCATTAACAAGAGTACTTAGGACCTGATTGTTGTATTACTTTATCAATACTGCTTGATTGAATTGATAACATGTTAACCTTTGCCTTATAGGTCCACTGAGTTGATCACTCACTCCCACATTACGGGACGGTGTTTTAAACACCAACCAGATCCTGTTTTAGTTTCAGATGATGGCGTTTCTTGCGAAGCGGAGCCAAACTTTATGATGAGGAGGGTTTCTTCTATATGTAGCTATCAGGTGGGTCTATGTAGACCATGTTCTGATCGACGGGGTTACAGGAATGTTGATTAGATACCATTACACTTGTTATTTTGTACTGTTGGAACACCTATATATATTCATTTTGTTCACTTTTATAATTATACCTATACTTATTTAACCTGGTGACGTTTCACACTCTGGAGACTTACAACAGTTTATATATTTTATATATCTATCATAGTCTTCCGCTTGCAAAATTTAACCTTCTATGGAGTATGATATGTTGTTTTGGTATAATCTCACTCATGTTTAATGCACTAATGTGGACAACATTCAATCATCATTATCTATGTTGTATAAGTGATGTGTTGGAATTCGGGAGTGAATTTATGCTCGACCCCCAATTTTTAGGGGATTACAAGTTGGTATCAAAGCATAATTTGGATTAAACTAGGCTTGAATTATGGTAACACGACACACCAATGTACTCTGATTTAGGAAGGGGGTGATGGAACTTAGAAACCACATTAGAATACCAAGTTTCGCCGATAGGCGAGACTGAATACTGTAATTTAGTCCACACGTATCTTTGGTCACATGAAGCAACCTAAGTCGCCTCTAGGCTGTCAGTCGACGGGTTTGAGTCGTTAGTTGACAAATTCTAAAACTAAAAATAAATGTCCTTAGGTAGTGGGTTGACCACAACACCTTACTGACTTCTCAGAACTCAATCCTAAAGTTCAAAATCCATTTTTTTAAAACCTATTTCCTTCAAAATCTTATCTTTTGCCACCTTATTCATCATTTTTTTTTAAATTCCTTTCATATTAGACACTAACTCGCAAGATAATGATGGAGAATAATGCTTAAACTCAAATTTACTACAATTACTAAATTTAGGAGTAAAATGGGGTTTGGGCCATTAACCTTATAGAATCTCATAAAACAAATGAGTTAGTTACATAAATCATCTTCTCCTACCCCAAAATCATATATTGCACGTCAAACAACTCATTCCAATTTACAAATGAGACCTGAAAATGCCTCAAATGGGCTCGGCGGCCCAAACGACACAAATCGAAGGGATTCGAGGTGCGCCCCGTGCACATCCGATGTCCCTGGGGGGGATAGCATCCCCATATTGGGGAGGCATCCCCCAATTTTCCAGCGACAGGGGATGGCATCCCCAAATTGGCCAACGAGCCTGTCAGGCCACTACCGGCCAAACGGGCCGATAGTTGTAGGTGGCTGTGGGGCCCAGGAAATCACGTGGGACCTCTCCTATATCCCTTTTGTGCTTTGTCTCCCTCTCTCACACCATTCCAAGCTCTCCAAATCCCTCAAACCCTTGCCCTTCTCTCTCAAATCTCCCTTCATTCTACCATCTTCTTCATTTTTCTTCACCACATACTCTCTTTCCGTCATCCTCTTCAAAGGAAGACAAAAACCTATCTTCTACTACTCCCATCTTCCCTATTCCCTACACATTTGGGCACAAAGTTCATAGCTTTGTGTCTCATCTTTCAAAAACAGTCTCTAAGTCCAACTTCATTACAAGCCTATTTAGTTTCCATGGCTCTTTTGGGCTCGTGGCTGCCATTTTCTCTCTCTCTCCACCATTCTTTCCCTCATGGGGAAGAAGAGGGCTCCTATGGATGAAGCTGAGCCTAGTCGCCCAACCCGTCTAAGGAAGAGATCGGGCGCAGAGCCAAGTATGAGCACCGCACAAGAGTTGCGGATGAAGCGGGGGTTCGATCCCCAGGCTCCTCTCGATAGAGCTCTACTAACAGACCTATCACATGGAAGATTTCAGGGCCATAGGGTTTTGTTCAAGGTGCCTATGGATGAGAAGCTGTTTGGGCTTTATCTGTTGATGGACTGCCTGTCGGACGCCGGATGGGGGCCCGTATTTGAAGGCAAGTCACGTGCAACTGTGGACATAGTCCGGGCCTTCTACGCCCCTATACGGGACCCGTCGCTGGAGCCTTTGCAGTTTAGGATTCCCATGGCAAGGCGGGAAGCGGTTGTCGATGTCGGTTTAATAGCCCGGGTCATGGGATACAGCGCAGTGAGTTGCATGCTGATGAGAAGTATTTCAAGAGTGCGCGTGAAAGAGATCGTCGTACGTGATACCTCTGTGGCCGCTTGGTCCACTGGAGAAACCGAGGCACTTGCCTCCTTCCGACTACTCCACCATATATTCACATACAATGTATATCCCAGGTGGAGCAACCGCACTGACTGCACGTGCTTGATGGTAGACTTCTTGTACCGTATCGGGCAGGGAGATAACTTGTGATTGCCTACATTCATCCTATGTGAGATAGCCATGGCCGCCCATTCCATTAGGACGACTACTACACTTCCCTTTGGTCGACTCATATGCAAGCTTACTCATGAGTTTGGCTACAGACTTTGCCCTGATGTGGTGGTGTCGATTCACTATATAAACGACACCACACTCGCTAACATTAGAATTAGGCCGCTATAACGATGTGTTGGGTTTGAGGACGAGGAAAGTAACGACGCGTTCACTCCCCAAGTGCAGGGTTGTGATGTAGTAATAAACTCGGTAAGACCGAGGTCGAATCCCAAGGGACTGGAACCTGTGCATTATCTAAAATTAACTAGAACTAGAACTAGACTAAGATGAAATTTAATTCAACTGTAATTTAAGGAATAATGATGAAATAAGTACTTAAAACTTAAGAGAAATCAGAGGTAGGAAACTAGAAATTCCGAGGATCCACTTATAGAGATCAAGGAGATCTTATGCCTGCATCAAAGACTCAACTGGACTTAAATTGATATAGTTGTCAAGAGATGAAAGGTATATGAATTAGAATGGATCCCATCACCAAACCATGCCCAGAAGACAAAGCAAACAACAGAATTAAACTAATTACCAACCAATCAATCAGTGTATAAAGGTTAAGAAGGGTACCGTCATCCGACTATGCCCAAGAGACGATGGTGAACAACAGAACTTCTTGACGTCATAAACATAAAAAGGAAAGGAACATGCTCAAAGCCATCACAGACCCATTGTAATTTTAGTCACAACAGACCATTAAAGACTACAAACATTCCCTTAATTAACTAAATTCAAATATCAATTTAGTATAAATAAAAGGCATAAAGTAAAATCTCTCATCTCACCACAAGCTTCACCTCTTAGCCCTTGCTAAGAGGTTTAGCCGGGCATGACTAGGCTGAACATCTCAAAAGAAATAAAAATAAAATAACAGTAAAAAGAAAAAAAAACAGAAGTAGTACTCTCTTCACTGCTCCACAGTCTAAACCTAAGCTCCCGATCTGATAGATGTCCCCACGTCCTCTCTTTCCCTCCTCTTATAGTGTGCGTCGGTCGGTCAGGCCGGGAAGAGCTTTCGCAGCTCTTTACGTAGCAAGAATAAACCTTTTACGCTGATTTCCTGGTGGGCCCATTCTTGAGTTCAGACAGGAGATCCACTCTGTTCACTAGCTTCTCCTCAAAATTTCAGTTGGAATAGGTAACTCCTGGACATCCTATGCCACAGCCCACAGAACTTGTAAAGCTACCGTCCTTCCTCCGTTTGAGCGGCTGGGATCCTATCCTTTTTATTTTTTCAAGTTTCGTCACCTAGGCCTTGGTAAGACGGGCCTTGGGATTCTAATGGATGGTCCGGATCAAACTGTTGATGCCCAATGGGGGCCCATAAGGATTGGCCGCAAGCTCTGTTGCAAAACAGAGCTTTCGCAACTGCACTGGGACGATCGGTGGGCCCCACCTTGATGTCTATGGAGAAATCCACCCTGTCCATTGAAATCCTGGCGAAAAGCCAGTCGAGAAGTAGTATTTTTCGAGTGAAATTGGTGTGGCCCACGAACTTATCTACTCTGCCGTCCATCTTACATTTAACGGCTAGGATTTTACAACGTCTTTCATGGTCTCAAAAGGCCACCTTGGTGAGGTCAATATCCCCCCCCCCCCCCCCCCCCTTACACATAATGGACGATCTGGATTGAGGATTTGGATGAGTGGGCCCCACTGAGAGGAACCGACGTCGGACAGCGTAAATGTTGTTTGCATTTTATTTATTTTTAAAAAAAAAAGTTTGGAAGAAGGAATCGGTCGAGGGTCTGTTTGACCGATTCCTTGTTGTCATGCACAGCTAGTGCACTTGTGCACTATGCACACTCATGCTCAAATAGGGTCCACTATGTTGCATATCCAAAATCCGCTCCGTCCATTCGTTTCTCCGCATAATGTAAGACGTTGAGACCAAATTTGAAGGATTTTCAAATACCAGGCGGGCCCCAAATCATGATTTTAAGTGTTGATCTGTCTGTTAGGCTACTTCCACAAGGATCCATTGGCTAAAATTTTATGTTTACAGTTAATTTATAGTCCTCAGGCAATGTATAAAGTCTCGAGCTGAAAGAATGGTGGAAACCCTATGATCTTGCATTTTGGCTGACTTTCAGGCCACTTGAGCTTCAGTTTCTTAATTTTCTCGGATCTATGGCGTGTAATTTCATCGATCTTGGTCTCTTGGGGTTCGCTCTTTGATCTGGTATCATCAGAACGTTAATTCCAGGCTTTTAACATCCTTTTTCAGTCCAAACTCCTAAATTCAACCTGCAGTATAAACACGATTAAATCGGCCAGTAAACCCTATTATGTTCATAAATCCTGACAATAACTGGAGTCTGATATACAATATTTGACCCTCAACACAACCCCCAACCAACATTTTGCTAGTCCCAAGCAAAGTATGCGAAAAATAAGTTGAGAACTACGGGGAAATTTCTATGAAACCAAGTGCTATTTTTGAAAAATGATTCAGATATGAGAACTCTAAGATTCATGAATGTTGGACATTATTCTCTTCTAAACTCAAGCACGCAGTAAACTTCATAATCAAGTCAAAGTATTAATCTATCAATTAGAACAATTCTAAAATTTCGTATCGGACCTGGACCGCACGTTGAAAGGCCGATTACTCCAAAACCATACAGTTATGAACACCTTGTTGGACTTGATAACCACCTCAGAAATCAAGTCCTAATTATATCTAGAAATACACAACTTGAGCCCAGAGCGAACTGTGTGAGAAACGTGAATATCTTTAAAACATAAAATAAAACTTAAGTGAATTGAGTTGTTTCACTTGCAGGCGAAATCTAAGGTTTCAGACCATCAAAAATCTGACCCAATTATACCCTCGGATCAGGAAAAATATCCAACACATGTCAGTACACTTGTGGCCCTGATCGAGTACCGATGACCGTTGAACTGAAACTAGTCTGACACGGTCAATCTAAAAATTCGATCGGATCGAAAACTTAACTTGACCTAGATCCAATGTCAAGGAGCTTAAGTCTGATCGCACGCAAAAAAGGAGCCTCTAAAACAGCTCTGTTGGATCGGAACGGTCCAAATTTGGTTATAACCTAAGTATACCATGGCCCTGGGGCCATTCCCATCACTTTTAGGCCTATATAAAGAACTAAACCCACCCCTCTCTCATTCCATACCAATTTGGAAAACCTAAGAGAGAGAAAAGAGTAAAAAGAGAAGGAAAGAGAGAGAAAGTGGGAGAGAGTTCCTGGTATCCGAGCTCATCGCTCCACGTGTTGAATCGACCTGTCTGTATCGCTATTCCGGTGATTCTGTTTCCATTCTTGAGTAAGAAATCCTAACTCTAATCTATTCTAGGGATTTAAATAGGGTAAAAGGTGAGACAGCTAACCTATTTCATACTATAGGTTGCCGTTGTACTGAAAACTGAAATAGCGGTGAAGACCACTTGAGTTGAAGTTGGAATACGTCAATATGTCCTAGAGGGAGATGAATAGGACTTTTAAAGTTTTTATGAATTATTAACAATCCTATCACACAGTACGGATTAGGATTACTCAAAATTAACTCTACTGACTTCCAAGCCTGGTAGAGGATCCAATCACAGAGCTATTTAAATGATAATCGTGGTGCAATTATGGTCTATGATGGATGTGACTGTGTGTGAAGTGTGAGAAAGTATAAATACAATTAATATAATCACACAAAAGATTAAACACAAGAATCAATCTCAAACATAGTCATTTTATAGTGGTTCGACTACTTTTCTACTCCACTACCGGCTTCCAAGCTCAACCCTTGAGTGACCAGATTTCACTAAGGAGGTTTCTCATGGTTCACCTCAAACCTAAGGTTTTAAAATAGGTTCACCTTCAACATTTACACGGAGGTTTCTACTCGGTTCACCTCTAACCCTGGAGTTTTGTTGGCGCACTCCTAACCAGATGTTTATACCCACACAGAGCAAGGGTCCACACAACACATCCGGATGTTTATGCTCTCCACAGATCAAGGGTCCACACAACGCACCCCGCACGTACACTCCCGTCGGAGGCCTCCCTTGAGGACTTCAAAGGGTGAGCAACAATTAAGACCCAATCCTAGAAAGGAATGATCACAAGTGTCCTCTGGACTCTAGATACTTACAAATAAGTTGATGAGTCCCATTCAGCGTAATGTTGAAGATCTCTTTCTTGTTGATGAAGAGTCTTCAGCTTCCTTGATCCGCAATACAAAAGATATACCTATTCTAGGCTTTAGATTGGGTCAAGGTTGTGATGGAATTCCACTCTCTAAGGATTTTCCTATTAGGAAGATAGAGTGGTTCTGATCATCTATGCATTCAAGGCATCTCAGCTTAATGATTTGCCAATAAGGTAGTAGCTAGAAGACCTTGAATGTGAAAACTCATTCCCCAATCCACTCAATCGAATATCAATGATGAGGGTGGATTGGAGGATGAACTTCCTAAGAGAAAGGGCTTAAGGTAAATGATATGAAGTTTAAAACACTCAGAAGAACTCTCTTCTTTCTCTACCAGCAATAAAAGTAAGCTTCTTTATATATAAGAAAAAGGTTCCAACGGATATAAAACGGTCACATTTATGACAGAGTTCGATATCATCGAGAAAGAGTCGATATGATCGAGCGTATAATTTTGATTGTATCGATGATCTGCTCGATGTTACAAAATCAAATGTCATTTTCAGTTTTGGAGACCTTTTGTCAACTGATCGATGGGATCGAGACACACATCGATGTTATCGAATTTCGAACTCCGATTCCATTGATAGATGAATCGATCTATCGACAGGTGAAAAATAAGAGAGACAAGCCGTAAAGAATTTCAGGTTCTAACGATATGATCAGGGAACAGTCGATGTCATCATAATTTGTATATCGATTATATCAGAGACAGTGTCGATGGGATCGATAAATCATATAGATTTACCTATAAGCTTGCTGGACGGTTTGTGTCCAATCTCAATCCAATCGACCAGGTCTCGATAAGATCGACATATGAATATTGATTTCTCGACTGACACCCCGATCAACATTTAAAAGCATCCCAAAAATCATGCTGGAGAAAACATGCACCCACTATTGATATGATCGACTGACTTCCGATATGATCGATATTTGAGTTCAGATTGAATCGGCCAGTCATAGATATATCGAAGCTCATAGTAATTTTCTTTAGAAAAACAGGGGCGCCGGAAAACTGTCTGTCGATATTATCGATTCACTTTCGATAGGATCGATATTCGAATATCGATCATATCGACTGACCTGTCGATATATCGATAAATTATTCAGATGATTGTTTGATTGCTGGATGCTTTTTGTCCTCACTCGATTGTATCGATTGAGATGTCGAGGACATCGACAGAGCAGGTCGATCATATCGAGATATGAATCGATATAATCGACAGTGTAAGAAAAACTTAAAGATTTTTCTATTTAGTAAAAAGTTTTCTTACACAAAAATCGTAAGATGTTCTACTTATTTTTAAGGGTTTTAATCACCTGGTGTTTTAGGACATGGGATGTGAAGTTATGATTTACCTATGGTGAGCTTTCATACATCCAGTTGAGGCAGACACTTGAGTTGATCTTCCTGTCTGGCGTTGTTGTCTTACTGACTTAACTTACACCGTAATTGACAAACCAGGGCACTAGTAGGTGAACTTTCAATCTCCCCCTTTGTCAATTACGTGATAAAATACCCAAAAATACCCTAGGAAAATATCTAGACAGATACATCATAAATTGTGTGTACATGCATTAACACAATTTATAAATTCTAATCACCCATGTACACACCCAGTAATTTCTCTCCCTTTCTTCAAAAACTCCCCCTTTCTTGTTGTGACTGCTCCCCCTAACACCTGCAACATATAAGATCACAGATATCCAATTTTTCACAGGGGTGTTTGTATTTTTTTTCTCCCTTTTTGTCAGTCATTGACAAAGATATAGCAAATGATATTGACTGAATATGTGAAGCATATGGAAGAAAGCGCTTAAGGCATAAGATAAACATGCAATTCAAAATCCTGAAACTTCATTGAACTAGGGAGGCATAAATTCAAATGGCAGGAAGATAAGAACTAGATTCAGTCATATATAAAATAAATTGCCCAAGACTGGCAGAAATATCCAATGCTGCCCCAGACAGCAGCAATTTAACCTAAACAAAAAAAAAAAACCCATTTGAGGGCACACAAAAAAAATAAACCAGTATTTTAGTCCAACCGTGGGCATATTCAACTAAAGAGAAAAAAGTTATGCATGGTAAAAAAACTGTCATACACACCACTGAGAGCGTAGAACATCCAAAAAGATACTGATGTTCATCCGCAAAATAAGAGTAAGGTGTGCATGATAGCATGCATGAACCCAGCTTCACGGAGCAGAATGAGATGGCATCGTGTCATCCCGTCGGCACGTCAGCAGATCTATCAATTATTGGACCGTACTCTGAACTTCTTGAACCATCCTTTTCAGGACGGTAAGTCGTTCCTTTACTGAGTGCATGTCCTTCTTAATGGCCCAATTCCTATCCAGTTTGATCCCTTTGCCATACCCAGCGGTTGATGTAGACGGAGCAATATCTAGTCCATGAGGAGCATCGTCAGCCATTACATCTCCTTCCATGGGATCACCACCTTCTCCTCCTTCCCCTTCTATATGAATATCTTCCTCGGTTTCCTCCTTGTACTCATGAAATATCATATCCATTTTTTGAATATTCTTCTTATTGAAAGCTTTGAGAGGGAATACCGGATCAGTTGTAGATGGAAAGCCAATGCTTTGGCAGATTCTGCTAATAATCCAGGGATATGGCAGATGCAAATCTCTGGAAGTATGTATGACATTGACAAAATGATTGACAATCAACGTTGGAAGGCAGATATTTGTCCCGGTTGCAACAGAGTAGACTATCATCATCATGAGACTTGTTAGATCCGATTGGTTCGTACTTCTTGGGTACAAATTAGTGGTAAAGATCCCATGCATGACTCTAAACCGGGGCTCCATATACCTAGCTTTCAAGGCAGTCCCTTGATGCCATGAAATATCTCTGTTATGACATAGGTATTTGGTTATCTTGGAGAGCACGTCTGGAAGATCGAGATCCCTATTTGGAAGGCCTTCTGGAGCCAACTGTAGATTGAGAATGTGGGCTACAGTGGCGGGGGTTTTAAATGCATCATCACCATCCAAGGATACCATGAAAGAAGGAGGGTCAGCCACGGGGGAATGACATGCAGTAAGGAAGTTGCGTGTCCTTTTCAGTTGACATGGTCCACCAAAATCCAGGATGGGCAGCCAACCAATTGCAGCAAACAGGGATTCTAATTTGTAGGGTGCTAAACACTCCCTGTCTACTTTTCTCTCAAAGATTAACTTCCTATTGGTGTATTTTGGTGGCCGTTGGACACCAGGAGGAGGAAGCGCTGGTTGAGACGATGCAGGAACTTCGGTTTAGGACCCACTGCGTCGTGATCTTTACCGTGTGTGGGTCCCACTGTCCGGGATCCTTGTTCTTTCTCTTAAGGCAAGGACTTTTTTTCGGGTACCTCTTGAAGACTCCCCCGGACCGGATGCTACGTTTTTATCTTTTCTCATGTGAAAAAAAGCTGTTTGAAGTATTTGGGAAAAATGAAAAAAACACCCGACAAACCAAGAAAAGAAGGTTCTGACGACGTTGGAAGAATATTACCTGATTTGTGGAGGGATTTGATTAATCCGACTTGTCTTTTGATGATTGGTCGAGAAGATCGGACAGGGAAGACGACCGAAAAGCCTTTTGAAGAAAACTCCTTTTTTTTTTGTCCTGCTGACTTTTATCGGGCGCCATCTGTTGATCATATCGGCCAACCTATCGATTGTATCGAGAAGTTATCGATCGATGCTATCGAGACTGCCCACGATGTTATCCACAGTCACACGACTTTTCATACTCTGAAGAGCCGTCGATTGTATCGAACCTCAGTTGATGAAATCGAAAAGAGGCCGACACTTGTATCGAAGGTAGATAATATTCAAAATTTTCACAATTTCGACACACTATTGGGTATTTCTTGGCTTGATCAGTGTATGTCATAAAAAAAAAAAATTACACCAGTTCTGTACAAATATAAATATGATAATGTTTATATATAAAAATTCAAGGTCTCCAACCTTAGATGTTATATTGAAGGCTCAACAAAATTGCATCATTTCAGCAAATATCCAGATCTAGATGCATAATCTGGATTTGTTCCTTTTTCTACTTGATATATCACGGTATAAGAGATTTAATCATCAGACAGTTCAATTTTCCTTTAACTACCCATTTTGAGACAGATTTCTTCATTCTGTTCTTTTCTTTAAGTAGTGATGAATCAGTACTTCTCTTAGAAGGACTTTTAACATTCTGAGTTTCTCTGATTGGTTTGAATTTTCCAATGTGATTCTGATCAGAGTTATATAGAGTCCTTCTAGATGCTAAACATTTAATTTATAATGACCAACATCACCACAAAAATTACAGACAGGAGAAATTCCCATATTGCTACTTGAAGCCGTATGTGTTTGATCTTTATTTTCAGTTTTCTTTTTACTTTTCTCATATCTTAATCCACTCCTGTCTCTTCCTAGTCTTCCCATCCCTAACAATTTTTTCAATTTCTCACCACTGCGAGAAAATTTGTAGTTTATCTCGGCAAATTTCCTGGATTTTTCTAAGTTAATACACAGTGAGTGGTTCTCATTTTTGAGTTGTGCATTATCATCTCTTAGCAATTCAGCCTGGTTCATAAGTTTTGATAAATCTGCTTTCAGGGATAGGTTTTCTCTTTCTAATTTATCATTGTCTGTGTGATATTGTTGCAAATCATTGGCTAAATGTATATTTATTTCCAAGGTTTTATCCAAGTTTTTCTGTAAAAATTTCTTCTTATTTTCAGACATGCCGAGTTTTTTAAGGATATGGATGCTATGAATGTATAGTTGATTATAAGCATCTTGCAATTTATCCTTTTCAATTTCTTCCTCTTCTTCTTCTTCAGACTCCAATTCCTCATTGTCAGATGGAAATGATTCAGTGGCTTGTTGTTCTTCCTCAGATTCAGTTAGAATAATTGAAGTAGTGGAGACCATAAGTAATTTCAAGAATTTTTTATCTCCATCACTTTGTGAGTCACTATTTTCTGTGTTTGACTCTTCCGTATCATTTCATATGGCAGCCATTGCCTTATCCTTAGTTTTTCTGTTTGGGCGTTCAGTAGATAGGTGTCCATACTCATAACAGGCGTAACATTGTGGTTCTTTGGTCCTTTTTTCAAATTTTCCTACAGAAGGTTTGTCATCCACCTTTCTACCTCTAGAGGGGCGGCCGAGATTCCTTTGAAAGAATCTTCTGAATCTTTGTGCAAGTAGAGCCACTTCTCATCTTCATCTTCTTTTTCACTTTCACTGTCCTCATGTTTTGATTTCTTAGAAGTCTTTAGGACAGTGTTTTTGGATTTTTGGGGTTGAGTGAAGTGTAGTTCAAAAGTTTGTAGGGAACCTACTAGTTCTTCTACTTTCATCTCATCAATATTCCTACACTCCTCAAATATTGTTACCTTGGGATTGAACCGTTCTGGTAGGGATCTTAAGATTTTTCTACATATTTTAGGTACCGGAACTTTCTCTCCCAATCCACCCATGGAGTTACAAATGATATTCAATTTGGTGAAAAACTCCATAAATGTCTCATGCTCTTCCATACTGAGATTTTCAAACTGTGAAGTTAAAAGTTGTAGTTTAGATCTCTTCACAGTGCTTGTGCCTTCATGGGTTGTTTCCAATAGGTCTCATGCTTCTTTAGAGGTCCCACACATAATTATCTGATTGAAAATATCTTGGGACACAGCACAGTAGATGGCGTTCATTGCTTTTGCTTCAGCATTTCGCTATTCTTTGTCAAACGCTGTCCACTTTTCATTAGGTTTGGGTTTAGTGATTGTGGTTTCATTTTCAAGTACAATTTGTTCAGATGGTACCACATATCCTTTTTCAACTATATCTCAAACTTCATGATCCAAAGATCTCAGGAAGTAATGCATTCTGACCTTCCAGTAAGTATAATTTAAACCATCAAATACTGGAGGTCTAGTAACAGATGAGCCCTCTCCCTTGGCCATATTTCAACTTCAGTCACGATCACTCTCTAGGCGATGAAGCCCTTAAAGAGAGACCCGCTCTGATAACAAATTGAAATAGTGGTGAAGACCGCTTAAGTCGAAGTTGGAATACGCCAATATGTCCTAGAGGGAGGTGAATAGGACTTTTAAAGTTTTTATGAATTATTAACAATCTATTACACTAATCTTATCACAGAGTACAGATTAGGATTACTCAAAATTAACTCTACTGGCTTCCAAGCCTGGTAGAGGATCCAATCACAGAGCTATTTAAATGATAATCATTGTGTAATTATGGTCTATGATGGATGTGACTGTGTGTGAAGTGTGAGCAAGTATAAATGCAGTTAATATAATCACACAAAAGATCAAACATAAAAATTAATCTCAAACACAGTCATTTTATAGTGGTTCGACTACTTGTCTACTCCACTACCAGCTTCCACACTCAACCCTTGAGTGACCGGAGGTTCACCTCAAACCTAATGTTTTAAAATAGGTTCACCTTCAACATTTACATGGAGGTTTCTACTCGGTTCACCTCTAACCCTGGAGTTTTGTTGGCGCACTCCTAACCAGATGTTTATGCCCACACAGAGCAAGGGTCCACACAACACATCCGGATGTTTATGCTCTCCATAGAGCAAGGGTCCACACAACGCACCCGGCACGTACACTCCCGTCGGAGGCCTCCCTTGAGGACTTCAAAGGGTGAGCAATACTTAAGACATAATCCTAGAAAGGAATGATTACAAGTATCCTCTGGACTCTAGATACTTACAAATAAGTTGATGAGTCCCATTCAGTACAATGTTGAAGATCTCCTTCTTGTTGATGAAGAGTCTTCAGCTTCCTTGATCCGCAACACAGAAGATATACTTATTCTAGGCTTTAGGTTGGGTCAAAGTTGTGATGGAATTCCACTCTTTAAGGATTTTCCTATTAGGAAGATAGAGTGGTTTCGATCATCTATGCATTCAAGGCATCTCAGCTCAATGATTTGCCAATAAGGTAGTAGCTGGAGGATCCTTGAATGCGGAAGTTCATTCCCCAATGCACTCTATTAAATATCAATGATGAGAGTAGATTGGAGGATGAACTTTCTAAGAGAAAGGGCTTCAGGTAAATGATATGAAGTTTAAAATACTCAGAAGCACTCTCTTCTTTCTCTACCAGCAATAAAGACAAGCTTCTCTATATATGAGAAAAAGGTTCCAACAGATATAAAACGGTCACATTTATGACAGAGTTCGATATCATCGAGAAAGAGTCGATATGATCGAGTGTATACTTTCGATTGTATCGATGATCCTCTCGATATTACAAACTCAAATGTCATTTTCGCTTTTGGAAACCTTTTGCCAACTGGTCGATGGGATCGAGACACACATCGATGTTATCGGATTTCGAACTTCGATTCCATTGATAGATGAATCAATCTATCGACAGGTGAAAAATAAGAGAGTCAAGCTGTAAAGAATTTCAGGTTCTAACAATATGATCGAGGAACAGTCGATGTCATCATAATTTGTATATCGATTATATCGGAGACAGTGTCGATGGGATCGATAAATCGTATAGATTTACCTATAAGCTTGCTGGACGGTTTGTGTCCAATCTCGATCCAATCGACCAGGTCTCGATAAGATCGACATATGAATATTTATTTCTCGACTGGCACCCCGATCAACATTTAAAAACACCCTGAAAATCATGATGGAGAAAACATGCGCCCACTATTGATATGATCAACTAACTTCCGATATGATCGATATTTGAGTTCAGATTGAATCAGCCGGTCATCGATATATCAAAGCTCATAGTAATTTTCTTTAGAAAAACAGGGGCGCCCGAAAACTGTCTGTCTATATTATCGATCCACTTTCAATAGGATCGATATTCGAATATCGATGATATCGACTGACCCGTCGATATATCGATAAATCGTGCAGATGATTGTTTGATTACTGGACGCTTTTTGTCCTCACTCGATTGTATCGATTGAGATGCCGAAGACAACGACAAAGCAGGTCGATTATACCGAGATATGAATCGATATAATCGACAGTGTAAGAAAAAATTAAAGATTTTTCTATTTAGTAAAAAGTTTTCTTACACAAAAACTCTAAGATGTTCTACTTATTTTTAAGGGTTTTAATCACCTGGTGTTTTGGGACATGGGATGTGAGGCTATGATTTACCTATGACGAGCTTCCACACATCCAGTTGAGGCAGACACTTGAGTTGATCTTCTTGTCCGGCGCTGTTGTCCGACTGACTCAACTTACACCGTAATTGACAAACCAGGGCACTAGTAAGTGCACTTTCAAAGACAACGAGTTAGGATTCGAACCGAGTTCGAATTGAGCAAACTGATGAAAGGTATGGACTATAAATGTTTAGGTTATGGTTTTCAAGGCTTTCGATGTTAGTTAATGATTTATGACTGACTTGATTGCTGTCACATGTGCTTAGATGCCATGATTTTCATTTATTTTATATATATATATATATATATATGACCTATGTTGAATATAATGCATTTCATGTGTTTGTTGAAATGTTTGGATGAATATGGAATTAGGATTTATTGCTATGATTACTTGAGTGAGAGTACATGATTGTTGTACGTGTGGCAACTCCTTGAGAAAGGATTTGCTACAATATATTTATTATAACTAATTTATTATATGTATGTTGATATGCGTAGTCTAAGTGTTTGATAAAATGTCTGAATGAGAACATGTTTATTGAGATGTATTTAATGAAGGTGTTGAGATAGGATTCTCAATTGCCTTACCTATAGTTACAATTTTCTTCATGTAACCTATCTCATTATTACCTGATTTATGGATGAAATGCCTATGTATGTTAACATGTGCGCTATGTGTTCGATGAAATGCTCGAATGAGACTCGTGTTGGGTATGTTTGTTAAACGCATATATGATTATCACATGTCTCCTTATGCTGCATTTGAATATGATTAGGACTACTACCTAGTCCAGGCAATCGGTAACAATTCCTGTTTGAGTGAGCGAATTAGTCTCACCACAATTGATGCGTTCAGTGAATCTAAGTCGTACGATGATCATTGACAACGGTACCTTGTCGACTAATTCAGCATATGCTCGTACCAGTTGAACTCGTCTAATAAACCGATTAGTCTATTGTATGTTTACCATGTATGGGCGCTACTGCTTAAACCTAAGGTACCCCTTACCAATGTAAAGACCCGTCTTAACCATGGTACCACAATCCGCTAAGACTCATGAGCCCGGCATGGTAGTATGGGACACCGTAGTGGAGTTGTTAGCCTACGCTGGGGCGACGAGCCTCCCCGTAGTGAACAGTGAGCAACCCAAACTCGTGAGCCGAATACGGTGGTATAAGACACTATATTCGAGCTGTCGGCCTACACTAGCACAGCCTGGCTGTGGTCCCTAGTCGGGTCGGTGACGAGCTTTCAAAAATAGACTGCCAGTTGGTAGGACATTGATGGTAATGACCTAGAACTTGCCTATCTATGTGATTAACAAGGACTGATGACCCTAAATGGATCATTGTTTAGGTTAATGATATAAATGAAGGTACCTTAACTTTTCAATCCTGTTGTATGAATAAACTTAAGTAAAAACCTGGTTAATCACATACATGCACCGCATTACTTGTGCCTTTGGCGTAGCAGGTCAAGCACTGAGGAAGGGTTTCATGCCGGGATCATAAGATGAAGTCACTGAGGGAGAGTAGGTGAGGGCATGCATCATTACTTCATATCATTCTTACATTAACAAGAGTACTTAGGACCTGATTGTTGTATTGCTTTATCATTACTGCTTGATTGAATTGATAACAAGTTAACCTTTGCCTTATAGCTCCACTGAGTTGATCACTCACTCTCATGTTACGGGACGGTATTTTAAACACTAACTAGACCTGTTTTAATTTCAGATGATGGCAATGCTTGCGAAGCAGAGTCGGACTTTAATGATGATAAGGAGGGTTTCTCCTATATGCAGCTATCATGCGGGTCTATGTAGATCATGTTCTGATCGACGGGGTTACAGGGATGTTGATTAGACGCCATTACACATGTTATTTTTGTACTGTTGGAACACCCACGTATATTCATTTTGTTCACTTTTGGAATTATACCTGTACTTATTTAACCTGGTGATGTTCAGACTCTGGAGACTTGCAATAGTTTATATATTGTATATATCTATCACCGTCTTCCGCTTGTGAAATTTAACTGTCTCTGGAGTATAATATGTTGTTTTGGTATAATCTCACTCATGTTTAATGCACTAATATGGACAACATTCAATCATCATTATCTATGTTGCATAAGTGATGTGTTGGAATTTGGGAGTGGAGTTTATGCTCGATCCCCAATTTTCAGAGCGTTATACAGATATAAACTTTACATCAAATTCATTAAAAATTTATTAAATGAGATTTCTTGAATGTTTATGAAAATAAAACACGCTCAACTCTCACTAACTGAAAACATCTATGGGATCGATGACTCCCATGGATGTTACATGCTCCTGAAATGGTGTGATAGTGAGCCCTTTAATGAGTGGATCTGTAATCATCTACTTATTGTTGATGAACTCCAAAGACACTTGATGATTCTGAATTCTTTCCTTTACAACAAGATACGAAATGTTGATGTGTCTCGACCTTAATGAATGATTGGAGAAAGAAATCGCAATTGAATTATCACAAAATATTCTCACTGGTTTCGGGATATACCCCAGTACCTGCAAACTTAAGAAGAAACACTGTAACAACAATTCTTAATTAGATGTCTCATGACAATCAATGAATTCAGCTTCCATGATGGATGAGATTGTAGTTGACTGTTTTACGCTTTTCCAAGACACAAGCCCACCAACCATCATGAATATATATCCTAAGGTAGACTTCCTAGTGTTAATGCAACCAGCATAATCTGCATCTAAGTATTCAACAAACTCCAAATGGTCAGATCTTCTGTATGTGAGTCCGAAGTCTTTTATCCTTTACAGGTAGTGTAATACTTTCTTTGCAGCTATCTAGTGATGCATTCTTGGATTAGATAAGTACTTGTCTAGCATTCCAACAGTAAAAGCAATATCCAGTTGCATGTAGACTTGAGCATACATGATGCTCCCTACTACTGATGCGTGCGAAAATTTCTTCATTCAATTCTATTCCAAATCATTCTTAGGACATTAAAATTGGCCAAATTTGTTACCATTTACAATGGACGACTATTTAGGAGCACAATTTTGCACGTCATACCTTTTGAGTACCCTTGTAATATAAGCCCTCTATGACAGGCTGAGTAGTCCACGTGATCTGTCATGACGAATCTCAATGCCAATTACATAAGAGGTGTCACCAAGGTCCTTCATTTCAAATATTTGATATAAGAATTTCTTGGTGTCACTCAACATCCTGATATCATTAACAGCTAATAGAATCTCATCAACATACAAAATTATCATAATGAACTTACTCCCACTGATTTTAATGTAGATATATTCATCTGCAGTGCTTTTTTATAAAACCATATGAGGAGATCACTTCATGAAACTTTAGGTACCACTATCATGATGCCTGTTTCAACCCATTGAAGAATTTCTTCAGTTTATAAATTAAATGTTCTGAACCTTTGGCTACAAAACCTTTAGTTTGTAACATATATACGTTCTCATTAAAGTCTCCGTTGAGAAACGCTATCTTTACATCAATCCGATGTAACTCTAAATCCATATAAGTTATAAGAGTCATTACGATCCTGAACGAGTCTTTCTTAAATACTAGTGAGAAAGACTTTTTAAAGTTAATGCCCTCATGCTGGTTAAAACCCTTGGCAACAAGTCTGGCTTTATATCTTTTGACATTACCCTTGGAGTCCCGCTTGGTTTTAAATATCCATTTACAACCAATCGGCTTTATTCCTAAGAGTAACTCTATAAGATCCCACACTTTATTCTCTCATAGATTTTAACTCATCCTTCATGGCATCAATCAAACGAGAAGGATCAGTACTCTATTTGACTTGCATGAAGGAATCAAGATCTTTTTCCACCCATATGTCAAAATCGTGCTCATGTAAATATACGATGTAATCGTCTTAATTAACAGGTATTCTCTCTCTTTCAGATCTTCTCAATGGCTCAGTTTGTTGGGTGTGATTTTGATTTCCCTCATCAGTGAGTTGTATAGGAGGTTCATCGTGGTGTTCTGCAGTGATTACAGGCTCGACTGAAGCATTTATATCCACGTGGTCTAGAGTGACTATGACCGGAGTTACAATCCTTTCTTCCTCGAATACAAAGTTCCTAATGTTCGTGCTCTCACTATTTTCAGTGTCCTCAATGAATCTGCCATTCTCGGTCTTAACAATCCTAATAGAGTGGGAATGACAGTAGAATCGATATCCCTTTGACCTCTCCAGTATCCAATACAAAAATAGCATATGGTTCTAGGATCAAGCTTTCTTTCATGTGGGTTATAATTTTTTTGTCTTAGCAAGACATCCCCAAACATGTAAATATCGAAGACTTGACTTTCTCCCATTCCACAACTCAAAAGGAGTTTCATTTATAATCTTTATGGGACCCTGTGAAGGATATGAATTGTAATTTTGATTGCATCATCCCACAGATTCTAGCAATGTCAAATTTCTAACCATATTTCGCACCAAACCCATAAGTTTAAGATTATACCTTTTAACCACACCATTCTACTCTAAAGTCCCAAGCATGGTGTACCGGGCAACAATGTCAAAATCTTGTAGGTATTTAGCGAATGGCCCTGAATTGTAATGTGATTCACCATATCTATCATAGTATTCGTCGCTATGGTCAGATCTAATGACTTAAATATTCTTATCGAGTTGATTTTCAACATCGGCCTTATAAATTTTTAAAGCATTCAGGGCACCTGATTTTCACTAATAAGATAAAGGTACCCGAAACGATAATAGTCATTTATAAAGGTAAAAAAATATTTGTGTCTACTTCGAGATGTTGTAGGAAATAGCCCACAAATGTCTATATGTATCACCACATAATTGCACAGTATGCGCAAAATTGATTCACAATTTGGATAGTGTGATTCATGCATTATGCATCATGAAAGTGCCTTTGTTTATCAATTAACGTGTCACGCCCCAAACCCAAAAATTGGGCTCATAAAATTCTCGATTACTGAATCTGGTGCCGACAGCCTCCGTAGTACCCCATTCTTGGCTCCCAACGTCCATACGTCAGGTTCCGATCTTGGGATCCTACAAGGAGAATTTTTCAACGTACATTTGTCTCATAAGAAGCATAATCACAAGTATACTCAAATCATAAAGGCAACATCATCATCACATATCCACTAATATAAACATTCAAATACAATGCTGAAAGGAAAATACATATGTCAAAATTAAAGCTCCAGAAGACAGCTGTATGCACCCATCTCAATGGTGCTGCAACCTAACGCCACCTGCACACATCTATTATGTATAAGCTTACAAAAGCTTAGAGGGTGGTGTAAGTGTGTGCGCAAGGCAAGTGCCAAGTATATAATATCAGAGTAATGCAAAAATATGCAGTAAGTCCATGTATGCTATCAGCTGTACCAAAGCTATGTGATGCAAGGCATGAATGCTATCGGCCATACCAAGGCCATGCGATGCGAGGCCTATGTAGCTAAATGTCATATGCGAGATGTAAAGTAAGTATACCAGTATTTATCAAGTACACATATCAGTACAGTTCCTCTTGAGATATCACCGGGGTCTAGTACACTCCACACAGACTGTCACCTCCCTAGCCGCACAGCCCAGCGAGCAGAATAGACCTCACTATCCGTCTAACCAGTAGTCTGCCAATACCTACCCGGATCATCGATAGCGGACTCATTTGTGAGCTGGTCAAACTCAGCCTAGCTTAAAGCCCCCTCACTCGGGTGGATAAGGCCACACCCCCTTCTAACCGACCACGACACAGTGGGAGACGCAGCCTACTGGTATTCGGCACTCGGGCGCTCGTGTATCCACTCGGTCTAGACGTTGGAGAAACTCCTGGTACCAAAAAAGTTCTAAAATTTTTACCCAAGGACATCCTAAGTGCCCACAGTGCTAGAACCAAGTATTTTCGTATCTGATACGACCATCTACGATGTACCTGTGGAGCCATGACCCTGATGTCGCTAGGGCGTACAATGATCAAGTCACATATATGTAGGATGCATGAGTCACACCGTCAAATAATGCAGCAATCCTGCGCGCGGTGCGCGCTCATGTGGGGGCACTCCATCTCATAAGGAGTCCCGTAAATGTCTCAGTCCAGCTGGCTTATGCTATGATCAAATATTTCTTATATCAAGCATACATATGATGCGTATAGGCATAAGTTATGGGATTATACTAAGCATGTTATAAAGTAATGAACTACCCTTACAACACAGATGAGCCTAAACGGCCTACACACAATAAATATGGGCCTATCAATGGGCCCTAAGGAGGGTTACAATGCGGACATTTAACCAACATTGTACTTACAATGTGGGTGTCAAACCAACATTGCTCCCAAGGCATGGCCCGCCATAAATATCATTACACAAACTATGGAGGAATCACACATTGCAATGGACCCTAAGGACATCCCGTTGGACCTCGACCCAAGGGCCTTAGATACATAAAATGGGTCACATCACATGGGCCTTATATTAATCAAGTGGGTCGCATCAATGGGTCATACCAATGGGCCTTATGTACAGTGAAATGGGTCATAACTCATAGGACTTGAATACATCGCAATGGGCCTCATATCATGGGCCTTACATTTCATATCAAGGTGGGCCTCAACAAAGGCCACAAATACATCAAGGTGGGCCTCCTCAAATGGGCCTTATGTATATATCGAGGTGGGCCTCAACAGCGGGCCACAAATACATCAAGGTGGGCCTCCTCAAATGGGATCAAGGTGGGCCTCAACAACGGGCCATATATACATCAAGGTGGGCCTCCTCAAATGGGCCTTATAAATATCAAGGTGAGCCTCAACAATGGGCCACAAATACATCAAGGTGAGCCTCCTCAAATGGGCCTTATGTATATATCAAGGTGGGCCTCAACAGCAGGCCACAAATACATCAAGGCGAGCCTCAACAACAGGCCACAAATACATCAATATATATAATTTTTAAATAAATGAATCACCTCAAAAGATTAGCTGGACTCCAAATAACAGTGGTAACAATGATTTCCATCATTAAAATCCTCAAGGCCCACCATATCATTTATTTTCTATCACATCTGGCCATAAGGTCACACAGACCTAGATTAAGAGGAAACAAAACTTCCTAATGATCCAAAACTTCTGCACTCCCAAAGGATTTCAATGGTAGACATTCAATCCTCACTGTGCAATGTGGTCCACTTGATAAATAAATCTGTCTTATTTTTAGCCTCAAGGCTTAAGACAAGCTTGTCAAATGGTGGATGGTTTGGATGCAACACATGCATCATGGTGGGGGCCACATGAACTATGGATCTAACTCATTCTTTAGCCCATGCCATAAAATGAGCTTTCAAAGTGGTTGGATGGTTTAGATGCAACACATGCATCATGGTGGGTCCCATATAGATGGAAGGTATAGATGAAATAGGTGGCCCACATCAGCTATGAAGCTGGAGTGAGGTACACTGGCTGTCCCACTCCACACGTGGGAATGGTGTGGTTAAAACCCTCACATAAGTGGGTCCCACGTGGGGCCCACCATAACGTTCATTTGTCATCCAACTGTTGATAAGGTCACACAGACCTAGATGAACAGGAAAAACAAATTTCATGACTGATCCCAAAACTTCTGGAATCCAAAAAAAAAAGATTTCAATTGCAGTCATTCAATCCCACTATTTCCTGTGGTGTGGGCCATCGGAGTCCCGCCTACAGCTGATTTTTGGAGGGGACCCGCTACCCTAAAGGGGCCACGAAATGCATGGTGCTGATGTCCACACACATCACGGTGGGACTCACAGTCGGTCAGGACCATCCTAGCACAGAGGACGTTGTGTTGTCCTTACAGCAGCAGCAGCAGCAGCGTCAGCTACTGTTGTTTGCTATTATTTTTTTAAAAAAAACTGAATTTTCATGGTTTTTCACAAGTGGGGCCCGCATCAGGTGGATCCAACCCAACCAATGGCTCCTATGGCTCTAGAAAAGCCAAACAAGGCCAATATTCGATATATTTTGGGATATAACAACATCAGAGTACATTTTAATGGTGAAAACTACTATTTCCTATGCTATGGCCTGCCAGAAAACCGGATTGACTTTATTTTTTGGCTCAACGCCTAAAATGACTTGAGGAATGGAATGGACGGCTTGGATTAGACTTATACATCAAGGTGGGGCCTGCATGAGAAGCCCACTATAATGTTTAGAATTAAACTGATATTTTTATTTTCAGTTGTTGGACGGTATACCAAACTGTCAGTTCACACTTCACTAAGCAGCCACGTCCAGCATCCCTAGACGCTGGACGATTTGGGTAGCATATTTTTTAGGTGGGCCCCACCCATAGATGTGCTACCAGGGTGGGCCACCAAATGGTTGAATGGTATGCATAAGAACACATCAAGGCGAGGTCCTTTAGATGAACGGTTGGACATATCGTAACTCATCAAGTGGGCCACAAAATAAGGAAGGAGAGAAAGAGAGAGATCGAGTGATGGAGGGACCCCGCCACTTTGAGCCCTCCCTTACATGATTTACAACATACATCGAGTGGGTCCCATTCCATATGGGCCCACCAATCAAAATCAACGTTGGAGATCTTGTCTCCACCGAAATGGAAGGTCTAGATGACCCCCTTTTCAAACTTAGAAAGTAAACATCATGATGGGGTCCATGGAGAATGGCCCCATCATGGAATGACCATGATAATCAAGGTGGGCCATCGGCCACATCTTAGGGTCCAAAGTGAAATCCATACCATCGATCGGTAGGCCTCACTTAGCTCATCATAAAAACATGAAAACTAGCCTATAGAAGTACCCACCGTTTAATTTTCTTGGTCCGATGAAAAGCCAATCTCCTTGTACTTTTCTTTGATGGAGGGTGATGAGGTTTGAAGGGCTATGATAAAGGTTCTTAGGGGGGAAAGTGGGCCACACAAAACACCTTTTTCTCTTTTAGAAATGTTGGACATCCACTCTCTTGCTAGCTTGGAATGTGTATTGAGAAATGAGAGAGAGAGGGTTGTAAGGAGAGAGTGATGGGTGATGGATGTGAGGTGAGTGATGGATGTGAAGTGAGTGATGGGTGAGGTGAGAGAATGGTTGACTTGGTGGTTGCTTGACTTGTGGAGAAAGAAAGCATAAGTTGCTCTTATACTTGACAAGAGGTTATTGATTGATTGATTGATTAATTGATGGGACATGATGTAGAGATTCTCTTGGGATTACAAATGCGCAGTGTTTTCTTCGAAATAAACGTCGGCCCACATCTTCGGACCTAGGTATCGGATCGGTGCACGAGTCACGGTGTTGGAACTGCGGCGACTGTACTGTCGCAATAGTACAAGTCTTGGATTAAGCCGACTCAAATCTACGGGATACGACTTAAGGTCGCGCACAAATATCAATTATAGGTCACGAGTTATCGAAATTTGACGAGAAAGATCACGGAAGTCGACGGAACAGTATGGACTAAGATGCGGGTCTTACTTAACATGATGGTTGAGTCGATATGTCAAGAGAGCCCCATGTGAAGATAATTCAAAATGCTGCCTCAACTGAATGGGTGAATCAAGAACCTCAAAGGTAAATTAAACATCACATCTCATGTCCAAAACCCGCAGGTATATAATTCCCTTTAAAAATCGTAGAATAACCAAGGAATTCAATTCTTGAAAACATGGTGCAAATATGTAAATTTTCTAAGTTTTCTATAGGTCACCTCGAGTCAACAAGCATGGGTCGATGACATCAAACATGACTCGATGACATCAAAAAGTGACCCTCATATGTCGAGCAACCACAGATATATTTGGACTGAAAGTTTGATTCATCTTCAATGACATCGAACATGTGTATTTGATGTCATTGATGGTGATTCGAGGAATCAAAGAACTTAGAGTTTTGTCAAGCAAGCTTCTTAGAAAATCTTTTAGAAAATTCGATGAATTGAACTAGTTTCGATGTCATCGAGATTCAAACTTTGACGACATTGAAAAAGGTCAAGAAAATGTATAGCGTGCTTCGAAGGAAAATCTATTTAAAAGATCGAGGAATCGAATCAGGCTCGATGACATCGAGATTCAAACTTTGACGACATTGAAAAAGGTCAAGAAAATGTATAGCGTGCTTCGAAGGAAAATCTATTTAAAAGATCGAGGAATCGAATCAGGCTCGATGACATCGAGATTCAAATCTTGATGACATCGATTTAAGATATGAAATCGTCCAACAAACTTCGAAGTAAAATCATAGATAAATTTAAGGAATTGAACTAGATTCAATGACATCAAAATTCAAATTTCGATGACATCGAACGTAGACAAGATCTAACGATTATGTTACTGTTGGACATTTTGCCTTTATAAACAGAAGCTTGGTTCTAGTTTTGACATTGAGAAAAAGAGACAGTTCCAAGAGGATAACTTCTTACCTACCATCATTAAGCCTTCTTCTCATGGAAGTTCATTCCCCAACCCTTTCTTATTCATTAAATACTCAATAGATTGGATTAGATAATGAACTTCAGCATTCAAGGATCCTCCGGCAACTACTTAATGAAAAATCATTATGCCGGATCATCCTGAATGCTTGGAATCGCTCTGTCTCTTAATGACTCACATTTACTGGAGTATATTCCATCAAAAAACTTTGACCCAACCCCAGATACTTATATTGGAAAATCTTCAAGTGTTGTGATTCAATGGAGTTGAATAATCTCCATCATCAAAGGAGATCATCTTCATCATGTGTTAAACGGGGCTTACCTACTTACAGGTAAGTGTTTAAGAGTCCACAGAATCTAGGGATCCTTCCTTGTATAAGACTGATCTTCAAGTTGTGTTTCAGAAACACACTAAGACCTTTTAGAGGCCTCCGAAGGAAGAATACGATTAAAGTCTTCATGTAGGACCAATAGTGCCTTGTGTAGGCACGTTTAATTGCCTTGTGTAGGCATGACTAGTTGCCTTATGTAGGCATGTGTGGTTGCCTTGTGTAGGCTTCCTTAGGATCCTTGTGTAGGTCGTACTGTCAACCTTGTGTAGGTTGTAACGGTTTAAGGTGAACCTAATTTAAAACCTCCGTTAGTGAAATCCGATACACTCCAGGGTTGAGTGTGTCCGCCGAGGGTAGAGTAGACACGTAGTTGAACCACTATATATGATTGTGTTTGGGATTGCTATTTGTGTTTTCATTTGATCATGCTTATCTTGAATGTTTAAAATGATGCATGTGAAAGTTCTGAATTAATAGGAATCACATCCCACACACTCAATACATTTTACATAGACTAATTGCTTAAAGTGTTCAACCTAAATAATCATTGCTTGGATCCTTTACTTGGCTTAGAAGCCTGTAGATTTAAGATTATTACATCTTGATTAATTGCATATTAGTTCAATATTAGGAAATTAGGATTTTAAACTGGCATAAATTTTTTAAAGTCCTATTCACCCCCCCTTAAGGACTCTTTGACCGATTCCATACTTCTACGATAGCGGTCTAAACTGCAATTTCACATCATGTGTGACACGTCGCATCTACTCCCTAACAATACCAGGGAGGTAGTCCTGTAATCTTGTTATGTCTAGTGGATGATTTTATAAACAACAGAAACTATTGAGGTTACAGGACATCACAGGCGTCTTAAGTGAAAGTCCTTAAACCTGTACTATCAATGAGATACTCCAACGTCTAGATTGAGTGGATTCATGAGCGTAGGATGAGTGGATACCAATAAGCCGCATCTCCCATTATGTCGGGGCCAGTTGGAAGAGGGTTTAACCATACCCACCTAGGTGTAGAGGGTTATATGCTAGGTTGAACTTGACCAGTTCATGAAATGGGTTCGCTATCAATGGGCTAGGTGGTTTTGTGTACTACTGGCGAAGTAAATAGTGAGATCTTCTACACTTGTCTGGTCTTGCGTGTGATGGATGACAACCAGTGTCGGAAGTGTACTAAACCTCGATGATGATGTAATTGAGAACTATTCTGATATGTGGACTAGTGGAGGATTGTCATGTTGCATTGTATCATTAGCATATGATATTTGGCCACGTGGGCTTTTGCATCATATAACCTAGGTATGGCTCTATGGACTTGTCAGTTTAGCCCTCCATCACTTTCGCTTACTCTGATATTTGAATACTTGGCACATGCATTGCTCACACATGCACGCACTCTTTAAGTTTCGTAGTTAGCTTACGTTGTTTACGTGCAGGTTATGTTAGGCCGCAGCAGCATTAACATAGGAATATGTGCCTGATCTTTTGGACTTTTGTTATATCATGTATTTCCCTTCCATCACTGTACTCGAACTGATATTATAGTGAAAATGTAATGATGTGTTTGGTTTTAATACACTTGTGATTATGCTCATGTATATATTAAAAAAAAAAAAAATCACCCTGAAAATCCTCCTTGTGGGATCACGGGATCAGAACCTGACATATGGGAGCTAAGAGCCAAGAATGAGGTACAATGGAGGTTGTCACCGCCGGATTCGGAGCTTGAAAATTATGTGAGCTTGTGTACCAAGTTTGGCGCATGACAACCAGATTTCGTAAAAACCTTTACAAAACTAGGTATGTGGGAATTGGCCACCTCATTGTCAGTTTTACGCATAACCAACCACCCTATGGCTGATTCCATGCGTAACCGGCCATGTGCTAGCTGGTTCCTCGTTTTTCTATGTTAGACCACCACGATCGTAATACCTGGTGATGTTGAGCTATACTGTCGAAGGTTTATCGATTCCTCGTCGACCCTTCACTACCCAAAGATAAGATCCATGATTCAACTTACCTTCAATGGCGATTTAAAGGGATCCCTTGCAGTCGGAAAAAAAAAAAAGCAAAAAAAAAAAAGAGGTAGAATCGAGTAATAGAAAAGTTAAGTAACAGGTAGCAATAATAGAAAAAACTAGAGGAAAAGCTCTACAGAAAACTTGTTGCAACCTTTCTTTCTTTCTTTTTTTCAAATTGTTTCAACTAAAATTCTCCTATACCTTTCATGAGCTGTTGCCCCTGCCTCTACCTCTGTTCTGTCTCCATTTCTTTCTATTGAAAAGTCAAAAGTCAAAATAAAGCTAATGTCATTTAATAGGGTCCAAAATCAGGATATTCAACTATCCCTTTTGTAAATAAAAGTGTCTGATTTCCCTTGTTTGCTCTTACGTCTTGAATTAAGCCCTATTCCATTCCGCATATCCCTTACATGTCCAAAAGCACCTACACCCATTTGCACTTTTATCTTACTTTCATTTTCTTTTAATTTTACTTACACTTTTATCCTAATTTCATTTCTTTAGTTTAACTCATTTACATTTTTATCTTACTTTCATTTCTTTAGTTTTACTTTTTTACATTTTTATCTTGCTTTCATTTCTTTAGTTTTACTTACTCGCACTTTTACCTTCAATTTCTTTAATTTCTCACTTAATTAGGTCATATAGGATAATATAATATTATTTAATTAGGTAATTTATTACAAGTTCTTTGAATCCTCCTAAAAATCATATAACCAAATGAAGTAGGACATTGCAAGGGTGAAAAATGATATATAACCCTTTCTTTTGCATTTCTCTTTTTAAACCCAACTCTTTATCTAGAATTCACAGCGCAGATCAACTTAAAGTTTACTTGGGTCGAGAATCCTTTTTAAAGTTCTTACTCTTTTAGGCCATTCATAGAACTCTTGCCAATCATAAAATTTGAAACCTCATTTTAATCAGTGGCAATTCCAAAATGTTCGAAATATTCTCACTTATCATTTTATCAACCTTGGGAAAAGTGTGGCATAACTTAAGTAACAAGCTATTCCAAGAAAAAACCATTTCCTGGGACGGGGATCTCTCGCTAAAGGCTTTCCTAGGAAGTTACTGCCTGGACACAAGGTGGGTCCACTGCGATGTTCATGAGAAACTCAACCAGTCTATCCAATTTTTCAAGCTCATTTTAAAACATTCAATAAAAAATGAAAAGTATACAAAACTTAAGTGGTCCATACGAGATGAAAGCACCGTTGAAACCATCCTAGGCTCTACCTTGATGCTTATATTCCATCCAAACAAACTTTTGTGGCCATATAAATGATTCAACGGTGTCACTAAATCCCCACAGTTTCCTCTCATCTGGCCCATTTGAGTATTGGATAAGCTTTAATTTTGGTCGCATGCCCTAAAATGAGCTCAAAAAACGGATGGATGGAGTGGATTTCTCACAAACATCTCACAGTGGGGCCAACCCAGAATCCTTGCGCAAGAACTTCCTGATCCGCGTCCCATTTCCTGCCGTGAGAAACCCGCAGAATAGGATTCAGAATGAGATGAGATTGTTCACAATATTACTTACAAATAAATAATTTACCAATGTTTTTCAATCATTCATTTAGATGGCTAACATTTTGACGATGTGGATTATTTTTTGAATTATTTTATATGTCTAGCTGATATAGATTGCTTTGGAGTATCATCAATTGCTACATGTACGGTGAACATGTACGTTACCATGATGACCAGGTCAGATGGCAATTAACCGTCGCGATGGGCACTTAGGAAGGTTTCAACGGTGGGTGTCATTACAGCCGCTGTTTCCTGTGGTGTGGTCCACTTAGAGCCGAGGAACTGAATCGTTTTTCGTCTTGTAATCTGAAATGATATGGCAAAATGAATGGACGGCGTGGATAAAACCCATACATCACTGGCCCTTGAAAAACCTTGTCCATTCCTAGTTAGAGAAGGGTGAGAACGGCACCCAATCGACATCGCAAAAGAAAATCAGAGAAGGAAGAAAAACAACATCATCAGAAGGGGTAGGAATAGGATATGAGACAAGAAAGGCTACAAAGATGAGAAGACGGAGAGAATGAGGGAGGCGTTGGAGTAGCAGTAATCTCAGATTTCAAACACCGCATGGCAATCAACATAACGAGCGATCAATTTCATTCCTTCCATTATCACAACTAAGTGGAGACGGATGGTTCAGCGATCAATTTCAATTTTCAATCCTGCTATCATGACAACTAGGTGGAGACGAATGGTTGGTGGGTTCCGCTCGATGTAGAATGAAAATGATGCTAATGCTTCAACCGTACGCGTGGCATCCCTGGAATCAATCGATGGAGCATAGCCGAAGAATCATCCATTTGGTAGAAACTGATATAACGGTTACCATTGCTTAATAAACCTGGTTTTGGATTTACGATCCTTTACAGCAGTACTCACCAATGACACGTGTGAAGAGAACAAGCTGGTTTTTAAAAGGTTTGCGTGTTGGCCTACAGAATCGCAAAAAACAAGAATCGCGAAGAATGGCCGGCTAAAAGATATTCGCACTGATTCTTTTCAATAATCTCAAAAATAAATTTAAAAAAAAAAGCCAAAACATCGAGTTCTCCACGCTCTCCATCAGTTTTTCCGGCTTACATTTGGCGGCATCTCTGAAAGAATACGGCCCAGCGAATCGCATCTTGCCGCGTCTGCTGGGCTACCGAGGTGGGAGGGACGCAAATTTCCTGCGAAAGAAGTTCCTGCACTGGGAACGCAGGTGGGGCCCACTGGAATGTTTGTAATAAATCCTCACCGTCCACACGTTTTGTGAATTCATTTTACGACGTAAGACAAAAAATGAACCGTGTACAATTCTCAAATGGGCCAAAAACGTGATAGTTGAACATCCACAGTTGAAATATTCGTGGGCCACAGAAGTTTCGAATCATGCTAATATTTATTTTTTCAGTTCATCCCATTAGGAGTGACGTTATTAACGGTATGGATGGCATGTAAGCATCACTGTCGAACCTAGGGAAGATTCAACGGTAGTTTTTTCTCAAATTACCTTTTTCCTTTATTACGGCCCACTTGAGTTTTGGATCCTGTTCGATTTTAGCCTAACCTCCTAATATTAGTTTAGGAAACGGATGGACGGAGTGAATTTCAGAAAAACATCACATCGGGCCCTATCTAAGTTCACAGCGCAGGAACTTACTGCGAAAGCCCTTTCGCAGGAAATCCGCGTCCAGGTGGGAGGAAGGCTCTCCTGCGAAATCGGGAAGTTCCTGCGCAAGGATCTGGATGGGGCTTATTGAGCTATTTTAAGAAATTCGCTCCGTACATCCATTTTTCGAGATCATTTAAGGATTTGTGATAAAAAATTGAGTGATTCTCGAACTCAAGTGGGACACAAGAGTAAACAGTGATCATTCAGTGAGCACCGTTGAAGCATTATCATGGCCATAAAAATATTGTATCAGGCTATATTTTTGGTTTTTTCGCTTCATCCCATTGAGAATTACCTTATAAACGGTTTGGATAACATATAAACATTAAAGTGGAGCCCAGTAAAGTTTCAACCGTCGAAATTTCTTTCCCCAATTTTCTCTCTCGTGTGACCCAGTTGATTTTTTATCCACCTAATTTTTGATTGCAGGTCTTAAAATGAGATCTTAAAAAGGATGGACGGAATGGATTTATTACACACAATGTAGTGGGCCCCACCCAGGTCCTTGCGCGGGAACCTCCTGCGAAAGCCTTTCGCAGGAAATCCGCGTCCGCGAAATCGTGCCGTATCCGGCGTCCGGATCCCACGTAGCAATTGTATATGCGTACACGTGTGCTTTGTTGGAGAAAATGACGACTATCAAATTACGTCTTTTACACCAGTTATCCTACCGACCAATATGTTCATGTCAGGAGAACGGATTCGATCAGGCCGAACCGTGGGCCCAACTTGACGTGTGTTATATATTCATACCGTCGTTCCAGCTTTTTCAGCTCATTTTAGGACATGAGCTAAAAATAATAACGCAGATCCAAATCTCAACCATAGAATACAGTAGTGATTAAATGCCCACCGTTAAAAACTTGTGTTGGCCAAAACTATTATGGATATTTATTTCTTCCTCGAGATGCTTGTGACCTCGTCAAAGTATTAGAAAACAAACATTGTGGTCCACGAAAGCTTTTATTGATAAGCGAACCGTCATGATAATGGCATGGGTAATAGATTGCTGTTTGTCCTTCGCGGGGTGAGCTTTTCACAAGCAACCTCTACCATTTCAGGACTCTGCAGGGCCCACCGTTATGTATGTACTTTATCCGTGCCGTCCATCCGTTTTTTCACTTCAGTTTAAGGCATAATCAAGTGATTAAAGCATATCGAAAGCTAAAGTAGACCACACCGCTACAAGAACTATAGAGATAATGGCATCTACCGTTGAAACCTTCTTGGAGCCCACGGTAATGTTTATATGCCATCTGACCTGTTCGTAAGGTTACGAAGACCTCGATGAAGGGAAAATACAAATGTAATCTTGATCCAAAACTTCCGTGGCTCCATGATGTTTTTAACGGCAAATGTTCAATATCCACTGTTTCTTGTGGTGTGGTCAAATAGAACCTTATATAGACTTAAATATTTGTATCATGAGATTGAATGGTTTGAAAAAATTGATGGACGGTGTGGATAAAACAAGAACATCACGGGTGAGCCCCACTGATTCCTTACACCACGTTGCTTGAGAGTGTTACGTTCACCGCGCAATCCGCGTCATCGAATCATACTTTATTGCCCGAGTCGTCCTTCGACCAAGTGGATTAGGTGCAGCACAGGCCTAACCAGACACAGTACGGCGCGACTTGGGGCCCACCTTAATCTATGTATTGTGTATCCACGCCGTCCATCCCTTTTTCCAAATCAGTTTAGGCATGTACCCGTAAATGAAGTAGATCTAAATCTCAGGTGGACTACACCAAAGAAATCAGTGGTGGATGACCATTAAAAGATTATTGTAGGCTATAAAAGCTGTGGATCATGCTGATATTTAATTATTTCCTTTCACTCAGGTATGTGTGAGCTTATTCAGAGGTTGGATGGGAAATAAAATTACATTGGGCATTAAGGTCGGCATTATAGATGTTTTCAATGGTGGGCGTTCAATTACCACTGTTTCCATATGGCATGGTCCACCTGAGATTTGAATCTGTATAATTTTTAATGCCATTAAAACGGACGGACGGCCAGGATATATAAAAAATACATAAAGGTGGGCCCACGAATAGGGCTGCACTGTGTCAAGTGAGGCAGGCGCCGCACCTAATCCCTCTCTAGGTGGGAAGCTTCTGGTTACCTACTTAACGTTATTTTCTAGGAAACAGCCCATAGTTTTCTTTAACGTGGTTTGTCTTTCTTTATCTGGTCTTGCAAATGCCTTATCGGTTTGGAAAGGCAACAATTTAGCCCATTGCAAGACTAGACACATACCAAACCTGCCAAAATACTCAAATCTGTGAATGAAGTCTGCCCTTCTGACAAAATTCAACACGGAAGTTGCATCGTGCATGTGTTTTATATCCACGCCGTTCATCCGTTTTTTCAGCTTATTTTAAGGCATCTTTCTGGAAATGATGCGGAGATATAAATCTTCGGTAGACCACGCAACATTGAAATGGTGGTGATCGAACGCACAACAGGCCTTGATGGAACAAGGGAAAACATAAACAGCAGTTGATTTGACAAAACGGACAGCCTAGAACATATGCCCACTGCGAGAGCCTTTTTTTTTTTATAAACGTTAAAAAACTGACATTGGGCAGAGACGGGTGGAATATGTTCTCTACCGACTAACTTTGATAAATGTCCTGACGATATTGTCAGCGTAGGCTCCACTAACGGAAAGCGTATTAGCCAGTGTACCACACACCAGCTGTACGGCTGCTAAGAAAGATCCGGGGTCCCATTACGAGGTATGCCTTTTATCGAAACAATCTGTCCACTTTGGGCGTGTTTTGCCGGGTAGATGGAAGGGTTCGGATGGTGAATGACATGGATTTTAAGGTAACGATGGCTGACTCAGTGGATTTGTGAAACGTATTTCATGATTGCTATATCGAGTCTGTTTGGCACGCACGGCTAATTCTAAAATTAAATCTTTCAATCCCTTACAATCTCTCGATCCAAACATATCTCAGGCAAATTTGAACGAGAATTAAAGGTAATGATGGTATTATCAATGGATTGTCATAGGGCCGGTTACGCCAACTACATTAGGTGGGATTAAGATGGATAGAATTATAAAAGTGATAAATGCATATGTAAGGTATTATCTATGAATTGGGTATATCGCATGTTTTCTAGTACTATGTTTAGAACGTATGCATTAAAAAGTAAATTTCAAAATTTACTTCGAATTACACTTAAAGTGAGCTTGGATAAAAGAAAAATTCATCATCCATGAGATTTGTAATCCCATTTCACACTTTCCAACATAAGTCTCATTTTCCAAAACCTATAAAGTTAATTTTAATCACATCTCACACACCTTCCAAACATGGCATTCTTAATTTTAAAGTGGGATTATGTCACGCCCCAAACTCGGAAACAGGCTCACAAAATTTTCGATCGCCGAATCCGGTGCCGACAGCCTCCGTAGAACCCCATTCTCGGCTCCTAACTCCCATTCGCCAGGTTCCGATCCTGAGATGCTACGAGGAGGATTTTAAATATCAGTTTGATTCGTAATAAGCATAACCAAAGGCATAACCTACAAACAACAACCAAGAACTCCATTACATTTTCACTATGATCAAAAACTTTATAAGTACAATGAGCATAAAGGGAAATACAATGGTAGAGAATAAAAACTTCAAAATGCACTGCAACGTGCTCCTGCCTCAGCACTGCTGGAAACCAACGTTACCTACACGCAACGGTCGTGCATAAGCTTACAGAAAGCTTAGAGGGTGGTGAAAGTATGTGTGCAAGGTAGCAATATGAACATGCAATGTCAGAGTGAAGCGAAAAATGTAGATGGATCTATAATATCATGAGCCGTACCAAGGCTTATGCGATGCAAGACATGAATGGTATTGGCCATCCCAAGGCCATGCGACGTGCAATGCAACTCAAGCATACAGATCCTCATCTATGTCCACACATCAATACAGCTCAAAAATATGGAATATCACCGGAGTCTAGTACACTCTAAGCCAGATTGCCGCCACATCGCGCGCAATAAGGTAAGTGGAAAAAATCTCACTATCCGTCTGCCAATATCTGGCGCGACTCGTCGATAGCGGACCCATTCCTCGAGCTGGTCAAACTCAGCCTAGCACTGCCCCCTACTCTCGGGCGGGTAAGGCCGCACCCCCTTCCAACCGACCACGACACAATAGAGAGCGTAACCGTCTGGTAATCGGCACTCAACGCTCATTTACCCACTCGGTCTAGACGTTGGAGCAACATCTTGGTACCATAAGGGTTTAGGGACTTTCACCCAGGATTATCTATAGTACCCCATGTAAAACAAGATTTTCGGTATCCAATCCTGCCAACCACGATACATCTGTGGAGGCTACGGCCCTGATGTCGCTAGGGCATACAATAACCATGTTACACAAATGCGAAATGCATGATTCACGCTATCCAGTCATGCAACAAATCCTGCGCATATCGTGCGCTCATGTAGGGCAACACCGCCTAGCCGGGAGCCCATAAACAACCTGCCCGAAGGCAAATGCTATGATCAGACAATTCTCACGTCAAGCATACATATGATGCGTATGATCATGAGTCATGAAACTGTACTAAACATGTTATAATAAAATGAACTATCCTACAATGTAGATGGACCTGGGCGGCCTATACACAATAAATACGGGCCTAATAATGGGCCCTAAGGAGAGTCGTAATGTGGACATCCAACCAGCATTACACTCGCAATGTGGACGTCAAACCAACATTGCTTCCTAGGCACGATCTTCTTAAACGTCGCTACATAACCTGTATTGGGATTACATATTGCAATGGATCTTAGGTTCATCCCATCGGGCCTTACTTATATATCAAATGAGCCATATCTTATGGACCTTTTATTCATCAGATGGGCCATATAAATGGGCCACACCAATGGGTCTTATGTGCATTGCAATGGGTCAAAACCCGTGGGCCTAGGATTGCATCAAATGAGCTTAGTCTCATAAGTCTAATACATGACCAATGGGCCACACCAATTGGGCCAAGTGGGCCTCAACCCATAAACCTAACATGAGTCAAATGGGCCTAAACCCCTAGGCCTTAATCAAATAAAATGGGTCTAACTCATGGGTCTCAAATAAATCCAATGGGCCTAATCCCATGGACCCTTTTTATAATCAATGGGTTTAGTCTCATGGGCCTTACAATATATCAACTGCGTCCACTTCCATAGGCTTTAAGAATGCAACAATGGGTCCAATTTCATGGCCTTGAAGTACATCAAATGGGCCTAGTTTCATGTACTTGGAACATATCAAGTGGGCCTAAACCCATAGGCCTTATGTGAGTCAAATGGGCCTAACCCATAGGCCTTATATGAGTCAAATGGGCCTAACCCATATGCTTTAAACAAATCAAATGGATGGACGGTTTGGATGCATCACATGCATCAAGGGTGGGGGCCCACATGTAGGCCCACCATTACGAATATTATATATTGAATAACATATAAACAACATATATTATAAATAGTATATATATAATATCATATGTATATATAATACAGTATAATATATATAAACACCCACACGCTGCACACACACACACGCACGCACACCCACACGCACGCATGTATACATAGCGGGCCCCACCGTCCGCTGGACGGTGGGGGGTGAAACACATAAATCATGGTGGCACCCACCGTCCGCTTGGACGGTGGATGGATGAGACGTCCAACACTGTGGGTCTCATGTGGGGCCCACGGAAATGTCCATTTGCCATCCAAGCCGTTCAAAAGGTCAGGGGGACCCAAGTGGAAGGAAAACACAAATTTCGTCTTGATCCAAGATTTCTGTGGGCCCAGAGAGAGCTTCAATGGTAGATGTTCATTCACACTGTTTCACATGGTGTGGGCCACCTGAGTTTTGGATCTGTCCCATTTTTGGAGGGTGGCCCACCTCATGAGCAGGTCGGATGACCAATAAACATTACAGTGGGGCCCACGTGCAGAGCCGTGGGTGGCCAGCGGCCGTCCGCCCGCTTCATGGCTGCACGCTGCTCGTGCAGCGCTGCTGCCTCTGGCCTGAAGGCAGAGGCCCTGCCTCTTTTCCAAAAATAAAAAAAAAAAGTTTTTTGGTGGTTTTTCGTACATGGGGCCCGTAAAAATGAAATCCGCCCCGGCCATTGCGTTCAGCGGCTCGAGGCCGTCCAAATGAGTCCAGAGTTCGAATTTTTTTGATGATAGAAAGTGAATAAAATAAGAAAATGGATCCTTGAATGGTAGAGGTGCATTCTTTGATGCTATGGCCCACCAGGTCTTCCAATCAGCCCCAAACTTCTACCTGACGGCTAAATTATTATAGGTAAGAGGATGGACGGCTTGGATTTCATACATATGCTAAGGTGGGGCCTACATAGGCCGGCACACCCAAAACCTTCTTTCTTTCCTTTTCTTTTTTTCTTTTTTTTTTGTTTTCATGCAGGGACGTCCAGCGTCCCAGACGCTGGACGGTTCAAGCCTGAAATGCATGGTGGTGGGCCCTGTAGAAGTGGGCCACCACAGAGGGATGACGTAGCTACGACATTTAAGGTGGGCCCCACTTGAATGAAAACCTGAACCAAATAAATCTTAAGGTGGGGTCCATTCAAGTGGGCCACACAACCCTATCACATAAATAGAACAAAATAAACTAAAAAGAAATAAAAGAGAGAGAGAGACATGGAGAGTGAGACACGCCTGGTGATGGAGGGACCCCTACATTATGGTCCGTCCCTTAAAAGAAAATCATACAATAAATGGATCCCTTGCACATGGGACCATTGAAAATGTAAATCAACGGTGGAGATCCATTCCCCACCGATATGGACGGTCTAGATGACCTTTCTAAATGAAATAAGCATCATGATGGGGTCCATAGAGAATGGCCCCGTCATGGAACGATCGTGATGATCCAAATGGGCCATCGGCCACATTTTAGGGTCCCAAGTGAGATCCACATCATTGATCGGTGGGCCTCACTTGGCACATCATAAAAATAAGAAAAAACTAGAATGATCTAGCACCCACCGTCCGATCTTCTTGCTCCTAGGGGTTCCTTGGTACCTTGGCTTCAACTTCAATGGATGAGATGAAGAATGGAGGGTTGAGATGGGAGATTTTGGGATGAAGAGGTGGGCCACTTGAAGCTTAGGAGGCTTGGAGGAATTTCATACGTGGAATGTTTTGTTACTTGGGATTTTTTTGAAATGAGAAAGAGAGAAAGAGAGAGAGTGATGTAGAGAGAGATGGATGGATGGATGAATGATGGGGGGTGTAAGAAATCTTTGACTTTTGAGGCTTTTGTGTAAGAGAGGTATGGGTGGTGAAGACTTTGGTGGCTTTTTGTGTAAGAGAGGTATGGGTTTGGGAGACTTTTGTGGTTGCTTGGGAAAAGGAATGGAAGTGATGTGTACTTGACATGTGATGGATTGATGGGTGATTGATTGATGGGATTGATGTGATTGATGTGACACATCGTAAAGATTCTCTTAGTTTTTGCAACGCGCGGCGTTTTCTCGCACCGAACGTTGGCCCATAACTCTTGACCAGGGTATCACCTCGGCGCGCGAGTCGCGGTATCGGAACTGCAACTACGGCGCGGTCGCTATGGTATTGGTCTCGGGTTGAGTCGACTCGGATTGTCGGTATATGAATCAGGGTCGCACGTCGATATCGTTTAAGGGTCGAAGGTTGTCGGAATTCGACCGGTAAGACCGCGGAAGTCTACGGAACAGTACGGTCTAAGATACGGGTCTTACAAATTAGCAATGAAATCTCATTTAATACAACTTAATACCACTAGCCAAACAAACCCTTAAGATCCATGGGATTGCTATATCCCGGGATCAGATCACCCGGTCTATTTGGCACGCTTGGCCAATCCCGAGATTTAACTTCCAATACCATCCAATCCCTTCTAATGCCCCCGGCCAAACAGGCCCTTGGCGAGCTCGTCATAATGCTTGAGCTGAAAAATAAGACATATCTAAAGATCAAGTGGACCACACTAAAAAAAGTAGTAAGAGATTGGATGACTATCATTGAAAACCTTTTGGGAGTCACATAAGTATTGGAACAATATGATATTTGTTTTTCCTCTTAATCTAGATCTTTGTGACTTTATGAACGGATTGGATGGAAAATAAACATTATGGTGTGACCTATGAATGTTGGTGAAAATTATTATCCCAGTTGCTATATGTCCATTTGAGCTTTGGATAGGATTCATTTTTTAGCTCATGCTCTAAAATAATCTCACCAAATGAATTAACAATGTGGATGTAATAAATACATTATTGTGGGGCCCATGTAATTTTGATCTCCTTTCAACCGATGGTGAACTCGGAGCTCAAGAAATGTCAACGCTTGTCTTCGCACGACACGTACCCACAATAGTTACATTGTTCGTGTGTTGGTACACTAGCTGATTCGCTTATCTGTAGGCTTGTGTACTACGCTGTTGTGGGTACGTATCATATGAACACGAGCGCTGACGCACCTCGAGTTTTAAGTTACACAAATAATTTAAATGAGATTAAAGTTATATGGCCTCACAATGATTTATTTACTATATCCATACTGTTGATCTATTTTTTAAAATCATTTTATAGCATTAGACAAAAAATAATCATATTAAAAGCTCAAATGGAATACACCAAAAATAATAGCGAGGATAATGATTTTTACTATTAAAAAGTTCGTAGCGCCCATCATAACGTTTATTTTCCATCCAATCTATTAATATATTTGAAAATACATGGATGAAAAGGAAACACAAATTTTATATTAATTTGAAACTGTCGTGACCCCAAAAGGATTTTAATGGTAGATGTTCAATCCCCCACTAGTTTTTGCAGTGTGGTCCAATTGATCTTTAGATTTATTTTAGTTTTCAACTCAAGTTCGACTCAAGCCTTAAGATGAGCTCACCAAATGGATGGACAATTTGGATATATCACGTATCTCATGATTTGACCTACAGAACTTGTTGACATCAGTACACCAGCTATATAGCTGGTGTGTGGTGCACCAACTAGTCTGCTTCCCCACTAACGAAGTAAGTCCATCTCAATGGGAAACAGATTGGCTACTCTCTTTGCCACTGGCCAATGGCTGATGGTCTGCGGGCCCCACTATGATGTATGTGTTTCATCCATCCCTTCATTTTCTAGATCATTTTAGGGCTTGTTTGATTTTCCAGTGCAATGATAAATACCATGAAAATATGTAATAATTATTTCCTCTGTATTTACCTCGCCTTTTTCAATGTTTGATTTGACGACCTATATCTTTGATACAAAAATCAAGAACGCCACAACATATTTGTGGGTCTTACCATGGTGTGTATCGCTTATCTACACCGTTAATCTATTATGCCTAATAAATTTGTAGCATGAGCTAAAAAAATGAGGCATATCGAAAGCTTAAGTGGACCACGCCACTAGAAAAAGGGAATCAAACACTTACCATTAAAAACCCCTCTGGCCCACTGTTTCTTTTGGTGTAGGCCAGTTAAGTGTTCAATCTGCCTCATTTTTTGGCTGATGCCTTAAAATATTGTGTTAAAACGACTGGACGGAATAGATTTATCATATACATCACCTTGGGGTTCAAAAATTTAAAATAACTATTTTAAATCAATTTTTGAGGTAAAAAATACGGTGGATTTTCAAATGATTTTCAAACGGGTGAAATGGTAATTATTACTCATTTCACGGATATTTACACCGCCACTGAAAATCAAACATACCCTTAGAGAATGAGACCAAAAATGAGGTATATCCCCATCTCAAGTTGACCACGTTGTAGGAAATAGTGTTGAATGGTCAACAAAATTTTGGGGCCCATAAAAGTTTTGGATCAAGTTTATCTTTGTTTTTTCCTTTCATTTAGGTCTGTATGGCCTAATCGATGTCAAATAAGCAGTATAGAGGGCTTTAGGAGGATCTTAATATATGGTGGGCATTCAATCACTATTATTTTCCTGTGATGTGGTCCACCCTGATATTTATATCCCTCTTATTTTTGGAATGAAGCCCTAAGGTGACACGTAAAAATGGATCAACGAACATCATGGTACGGCCCACATAGAGCACTGACCACCAGCCACTAGGCTAGTGGCTGGGGGAGTAGCAAATCCGTTTCCATCTTGATGGCCTCGTTCTATCTGAAAGCGGATTGCGTGGTAACTCACTACGGTTACCGTAGTGGGTAAACTTTGTGTGGTCCATTATGATTTATGTATTTTATCTGCTCAGCCCATTCATTTTACTAAATAATTTTAGGGTTTGAGCCCAAAAATTAAAGCATATACAGTGATCAAATGGACCACACCATAGGGAACAGTTGGATTAAATGTCTATAGTTGAAAATTTATTAAGACCACGGAAGTATAATATTATGAGTAGGTTGGATGACAAAGAAACATCACTGTGATACCTAGCAAGGTTTCGATCATTATCCACGTTATTTCCTGTGGTATGATCCACTTGATCTTTTGATATGCTTCAATTTTGGGCTCAACCCCCTAAATTAGATGAAAAATAAATGGACAGTGTGGATAGACCACATGCATTCAAAGTGGGCCCAACTGAGTTTACTCTGTATGATTTCTATCCAGGATATTTGCGGGCCAGTGTGATGTATTTGTTTTATCCTGGTTGTACATCTCTTTTCAGAGATCATTTTATAGCATAAGTGTAAAACTAATCAGATTAAGGATTAACAAGATCACATAGTAGAGATTGACCTTATGAACAGGTCCTTGTGACCCCTTACAAACAAACAGGTTGGATGGCAACTAAACATGAGCCAAAGTAAAATGTCATTATCTGTCGTTGAAACCCTCATTGGCTCACGGTGATGTTTAATCTACCGTTCAACCTGTTCGTACGGTCATAAACACTTCTTTAATTTGTAAGGTCAATTACCACCATGAGGTTTGCTCCGGCCTTGAATATGCTTATTATTATTATTATTATTATTATTATTCATATTTTAAAATGAAATGAAAAAATAATAATACAAAACATGGATAAAGCCCATGCATCAGGGCTCCACAGGGCTCCAACTTGGATCAATTCTATCCATGTTGAAATTTGGTTTTTGAAAAATTAAAAATATTTAAAATTTTTGTTTTCCCATTAAATCAATTCAAAATTTGTAAATGAAAAAGTACAATTTTTCCTTTAAGGCATGTTTGATTTTTCAAAGTAATCGTAAATGCATTGCAAATATATAATAATTACTTCCTATGCTAATTACTTCATCATTCCCAAGGATTGATTTAACTCCTACTTTTTTCAACACTAAAGTTATATAGAGCCCATCATGATATATTTGAATTATTCACACGGTTCATCCATTATGCCAACTGAATTTATGGCATGAGTCAAAAAATGAGGCCGATTCAAAGTTTAAGTGAACCACACTATAGGAAAAAGAAAATTAAACACTCATCGTTCAAAACTTATTGAGGCCACTATTCATTTTGGTGTGGGCCACTTGAATCTTGGATTTGCCTTATTTTTTTGCACATGCCTCAAAATGTTGGATTTGCCTTTTTTTTTGGCTCATGCCTCAAAATGTTGTGTTAAAACGAATGGACGGAACGGATATATCATATACATTATAGTGGGGTCTAGAAATTTAAACTAGAACTTTTAAATCGACTTCCAAGACAGAAACCCCGATGAATTTTCAAACAGGTGAAATAGTAATAATTACTCATTTATAGGGTACTTACACTTGCTTTAACAAATCAAACAGAGCCTTAGTCTCACATCAAAAATGAAAAAATAAATTTTGTGGTTTATAAGAGGAGGTGTGTGTAATATTCTTACTTAGAGTCTTGGAGGTTGAGATGCTCGGGTTGCGTGTTCCAGTGCATAGTACTGGAACGCACGCACGTGTACACACGCTCAAGCTCGGCATGGGCAAGGGCGTGAGCAGTGTTACTGTAGTGATGCTAGTTGGCACACTTTGCATCGTGGTGCAAGTGGTCTGCGATAAGCCTAGATTTTATAGGATACAGAGAATGGTTGGATTATTGATCTAAAACGGTCAACCGTTTTGAGAATGGCTAGCAGCCTTAAAAGCCACAACTGTCAGAAAATATATGAGCTTTGATGATCCAATGGTCAGATCTTTCTATCCAACGATTTGAAATAACTCAAATTCATTATCAAGTGTCAAAAACATTTTTCGAATGTTCTGAATCATTGATAGCCACCTAGCAACGGCCCACTACCCTAGTGCCTATATAAACAGGATTATTCCAGTCCAAAATCCAATCAACTTCGACAGATCTCTCCCCATCTATCAAATCTCACTAAAATCCATCTCTTTCTAAGAATACTGCAAATACTTCTGCTAATTGAGTCTGCCATAAGATCAACTACGTTGAAAAGTTCCTAAGTGACCCCTTCGTGATTACTGCATGCAAGATCTAGATAGGTTTGTCTTATCCTGGAAGCAACTTGCCTGTAACCCATTCGTAATTGATAAGGGGGCGAATCACACTTTAATAACAACATATTTTTACATAATTGAGCCTGGTGATAAAAATGAGAATAATTTTCTTTAATTGTTTTTTATTTTTTGGTATTTCTAACATATTTCACAACAAATGTAAGGCTAGGATGAAATTGGCTTCCAATTAAATTTCGTCGTGTCACTATTCTACGGATGAAGGTGGTGAGCTCCTCATGCCTTGGTGGAAGACTTACAAGAGTTTCAACACCAAATCATGGTCTCTAGTATCCATTATGGTGAAACCCTAACTATGATGGGAGTGTATGGGTGCGCTGGGAAAGTTAAGAGGTACAATCATGCCAATGTGATGGCTTACCATGCATGGCCATGTTTCATAGACTGAATCAATTGGATGTCCTAGCTATCACTTTCATGTGAACTTTGTCCAATTCCAATAAAATCTGGACCACTTACTATATTAGCATGATTTTTATTTTTTTTTACCATTAAAGTTCCTAATTTATACTTACTCCCACCGCATGTGTGTTGGTGAAGGGTTCAACCAATACTTTAATTGTCGAAGATCACCCATGGAAGCTAAGAGTCTTACGCACGACCATAATCTTATTAAAGCCTATAAAAGTAAAATAGAAAGAAAAGCTCGAGACTTCATGCCAACACAATCACACAACCTTTTCAGCTCTACACTACTTATACTTGTTGGCTGCTTGAATTGTTTTTAATTATGTGGGTGTACGATAATCGATATGCTAGCTTGATCCAAACCAATCAACTTTGACCCCAAGCGCAAAATAAGCAGATACGTCCAATGTGAACGTATATGACCAGATTTTGATAAGATCGATTGCTTACTCAGCCACCTGTATAATTTGATAACGATCAGGTGATAATCAAAGGGTGGAGTTCTTCCTCTGAATATGGGTAACTTTGTGCTTTCCACAAAAAAAAAAACAAAAGGCTTTCAAAATACCAATGCAATCAAACAAAAGAAAAAACTCACAATCGAGCACTACGAGCAACTGGAAGAATGCGTCTCTTAAAAGGACTATTTGATATTGGATAAAGAGCAAATCTAGCGTACGGTCAATCCCGATGATTCCGTTGATTCACGGTCATTTTAATGCATTTCATGGTCAATTCCCTGGGCTTCACTGTCATTTCCATGCATTTCATGGTCATTTTCCTACACTTCACGGTCATTTCCATGCATTTCACGGTCAATCCTGACGATTTCGTTTTGATTCACAGTCATTTCCATGCATTTCATGGTTAATTCCCTTTACTTCACATTCATTTTCATGCATTTCGCAGTCATTTCCCTACACTTCACGGTCATTTCCATGCATTTGATGGTCAATCCCGGTGATTCCATTTTAATTCACGGTCATTTCCATGCATTTCACAGTCAATTCCCTTCACTTCACGGTCATTTTCATGCATTTCACAGTCAATCCCGGCAATTCCGTTTCAGTTCATGGTCAATTCGCTTCACTTCACGGTCATTTCTATGCATTTCACGGTCATTTCCCTTCACTTCACGGTCATTTTCATGCATTTCACGGTCAATCCCGGCGATTCCATTTCATTTCACAGTCATTTCCATGCACTTCACGGTCAATTCCCTTCACTTCACGGTCATTTCCATGCATTTCACAGTCATTTCCATGCATTTCACGGTCATTTCGCTTCACTGCACGGACATTTCCATGCATTTCACGGTCATTTTCAGCGATTCTGTTTAGATTCACGTTCATTTCCAAGCACTTCATAGTCAATTCGCTTCACTTCATGGTCATTTCCATGCATTTCATGGTCAATTCGCTTCACTTCACGGTCATTTCCATGCACTTCATGGTCATTTCCCTTTACTTCATGGTCATTTCCATGCATTTCACGATCATTTCCAGCGATTCTGTTTAGATTCACGGTCATTCCCATGCACTTCACGGTTAATTCCCTTCAAGCCTGTTTGATTTTCTAATTATAGGGGTAATTCCGCGTAAATGGGTAATAATTATTTACCACTTTGTTTCCAGTTGAATTTTCGAGGTGATTTAACTGTCACCTTCCATTTATAGCACTCCTCGCATCACCCGAGGAGAAAAAAGGCCCAATTGTGGGGCCCACCTTGATGTTTTTGTGTTATCCATACCGTCCATCCCTTTAGCCAACTCATTTTAGGGCATGAACCAAAAAAAGAGGCAGATCCAAATATCAAGTGGACCACACTACTAAAAACAATGGGAGTTAAACTTCTACCATTGAAAGCTTCTTGAAGACCTTGGAAGTTTTGGATCAAACTGATATTTTTTTTTTCCACTTTATCCATGACCTTGTGACCTTATTAACGGGTTGGATGACAAATAAACATCATTGTGGGCCCTAGGGAGAAAACAACTTTCAACCATTGACATTTTAATGATCCTTATTTCCTAAGGTGTGGTCCACTTGACCTTTTAATTTTCCTCATTTTTGGGCTCATGCCTTAAAATGTATTTCTTAAAAGGATGGATGGTGTGGATAACTCATATATATCATGGTGGGGCCCACATATTTAAATCAGTAATAAAAATGTTTGTATGGCACGATTTTCGAAACGTAATTCCCAGCTACTTCCAAACATGTGTAGTAAGTAATAAGCAGGTAATTCTGTGTATTTACACACGAGAATTAAAAATCAAACAGCCCCTTCACTTCACTGTCATTTCCATGCATTTCAAGGTCAATTCGCTTCAGTTCACAGTCATTTTCATACATTTCACGGTCAATTCCCTTCACTTCATGGTCATTTTCATGCATTTCACGGTCAATCCTGGCAATTCTGTTTCATTTCACGGTCATTTTCATGCATTTCACCATTAATTCGCTTCCCTTCACGGTCATTTCTATGCATTTTACGGTCAATTCCCTCACTTCACGGTCATTTTCATGCATTTCACGTTCAATCCCTCCGATTCCTTTTTATTTCATGATCATTTCCATGCACTTCAAGGTCAATTCCCTTCACTTCATGGTCATTTCCATGCATTTCATAGTCATTTCGCTTCACAGAAATGACCGTGAAATGCATAAAAATGACCGTGAAGTGAAGCAAATTGACTGTGAAATGCGTGGAAATGACCGTGAAGTGAAGCGAATTGACCGTGAATCTAAACGAAATCACCGAAAATGATCGTGAAATGCATGGAAATGATTGTGAAGTGAAGCGAAATGACCGTGAAGTGCATGCAAATGACCGTGAAGTGAATGAAATTGACTGTGAAGTGCATGAAATGTCCGTGAATCTAAACGGAATCGTCGGAAATGACCGTGAAGTGAAGCGAATTGACCGTAAAATGTATGGAAATGACCGTGAAGTGAAGGGAATTGACTGTGAAGTGCATGGAAATGACCGTGAATCTAAACGGAATCGCCGAAAATGACCGTGAAATGCAAGGAAATGACTGTGTAGTGAAGCGAATTGACCGTAAAATGCATGGAAATGACCGTGAAGTGAAGGGAATTGACCGTGAAGTGTATGGAAATGACAATGAATCTAAACGGAATTGCCAGAAATGACCGTGAAATGCATGGAAATGACAGTGAAGTGAAGCGAAATGACCATGAAATGTATGGAAATGACCATGAAGTGAAGGGAATTTGACCGTGAAGTGCATGAAAATGACTGTGAATCTAAACGGAATCACCGAAAATGACCTTGAAATGCATGGAAATGACCGTGAAGTGAAGCGAAATGACCGTGAAATGCATGGAAATGACCATGAAGTGAAGGGAATTTACCGTGAAGTGCATGGAAATGACTGTGAAGTGAAGCGAATTGACCATGAAATGCTTGGAAATGGCCGTGAATCTAAACGGAATCGCCGGAAATGACCGTTAAATGCATGGAAATGACCGTGAAGTGAAGCAAAATGACCATGAAATGCATGGAAATGACCGTGAAGTGAAGGGAATTGACCATGAAGTGCATGGAAATGACCGTGAAATGAAACGGAATCGCCGGGATTGACTGTGAAATGCATGAAAATGACCATGAAGTGAAGGGAATTGACCGTGAAGTGCATGGAAATGACCGTGAATTTAAACGGAATCGCCGGAGATGACCCTCAAATGCATGGAAATGACCGTGTAGTGAAGCGAATTGACCGTGAAATGCATGGAAATGACCATGAAGTGAAGCGAATTGACCGTGAAGTGCATGGAAATGACCGTGAATCTAAACGGAATCACCAGAAATGACCGTGAAATGCATAGAAATGACACACACTTAAGTGAAGCGAATTGATCGTGAAATGCATGGAAATGACTGTGAATCTAAGGGAATTGACCGTGAAGTGCATGGAAATGACGTGAATCTAAACGGAATCGCCGGAAATGATCGTGAAATGCATGGAATTGACCGTGAAGTGAAGGGAAATCGTTGGGATTGACGATGAAATGCATGGAATTGATCGCGAAGTAAATGAAATAAATGAAATTGACCCCAAACTGATTGAAATTGTCCGCGAAGTGAATGAAATGGATTTTTGATCATCGACCTGATGGAATCTTGGAAAATAATAAAGTTAGTTGGCTAAAGTAGCTTCTCCTACCCCAAAATCATATATGGTACATCAAGTAACTAATTTTGGTTTAGAAGATATTTTTGTTAAATGAATAAAGAAAGAAATGAAAAAAAAAAAGAGAGAATTTTTTTTTTGTATGCTTATATATATATATTTATATAAATATGTATTAGAAAAAATTGTAGGTAGAATAAAGTTCTCCATGTAAAAAATAAATAATAATAATAATAATAAAATTTGCATAGAATTTTACGGACTACAGTTATGACTACGGCTATAAACCGTAGCTATAACTTTGATACATATATCGAAAATTGCAGGATTTTTAGGCAAATGCTCTGGACAGTTCTGGACCTTTTTTGATCAATGGAAAGACATTCAATATATATCGAAGTATATATTGAAAGACCTTTGATACATAGCAAAGGACATATCGAAAAAGTATGGGTTGCTGTTATGACTACAGTGACTACGGTTATAATTCGTAGTCATAGGTTCCAGGATTATTTTTCTTCCTGTTATAATCCTCACTGCCTTTGTGGGTCCTTTCATGAGGTATATGTTATATCCAAATCGCCAATCTATTTGGCGAACTCATATTAAGCCTTGAGATGAAATATAAGATATATTTAGCAATCAAGTGGACCACACTGTAAAAGGCAGTGGAGGATTGAATGTCTACCATTGAAACACTCTTAAGGGTTGTAGAAGTTTTGGATCATTATGAAATTTGTTTTTACTCTTCATCTATATCTTTGTAACTTTATGAATAGTTTGGATGGAAAATAAATGTTACGGTGGCCCTATAAAATTTTAACAGTGAAAACCAATTTTCTCATTGCTCTTTGTCGTTTGGTATAATTGATATTTGGATAGGATTTTTTATTCTTTGATAATAAATGCTGTGGATATAATAAATACATAACTGTAGGGCCACGTAACTTTAAAATCCTATGAACCGTTTGTACAGTTAGGAGTTCGAGGAGCGTCAGCGGCCGATCCTCTCGCGGAAGGAAAAGCAGGAGCATTTTCGACCTTTGAGAAGCCGTCCGTACGTACGGGCGTTATTGTTGAAAGGTAGACAGAAGTGGGCTTGTGTATGGGTCATAAATGGGTCGTATGGCTGTAAATTTCTCTTTAATAATTGAAGAAAGAAAATCTTTTCCTTGGAGTAGTTTTCTGACAGCTGTCACGGACCGTAAAGTTCTGCCCTGTGGTTTGTGGAATGCAATCTCAACCGCACAAACGAGAAGCGGGTTCCTTTCCTAACCGAAGATTTATGGACGCAGCTTTGGGATTCACCTTACTGATGGGCCACCTTGATGCATTTATCTTATATCTACTCCCAAACATCCGTTTTGTCAGCTCATTTCAGGATATGATCCAAAAAAAGCAGCAGATTCAAATCTCAGGTGGACCCACCACACGAAACAGTAGTGATTTCTATGGTCCCTTCGGCCAGGTTTGTGTGACCTTATCTACACGTTGGATGGCAAGTAAACAATCGATGGCTACCAAAAAGTTTTTAATGGTCAGCATTCAATTACCACTGCTTACTGTGGTGTAGTCCACTTGAAATTTAAATCGTTTAATATTTTGGCTAGTGCCGGAAAATGAGCTAGGAGAAACGGATGAACTGAACGGATACAATCCATATGCATACCTTAAGCCCTGCAGCAAGGAATTCACTGAAGGCGCGTCCCGATATTCAAAGGATACTTTCAACGCCGCCTCGTTAGACACATTGGTCATCTAATAACTGCGTAGGCCAACCATGACATGAACGGCTGATTTCAACACGATTCCGTGACGTCTCACATCTATCTTTAATACTCGGTATATCAGCGCGGCCCCTTATCAGCCTAAGAGGATTGCGTGCTAGCGTTGCTTGGAAGGAATCGATCAAGGCTGAGGCTCCATGGACCCACGGTGATGTATGAAATTTATAACCCAAAACTAACAATGATTGAATAAAGGAATTAATAGAACAAAATCACATCACCAGCAAGCCATAAATTGAAAGGATGTAATCATCTGATCAGATGATATCAGACACATGTACAATTCACAGTGGACAATTCCTATCCAATGGCCCACTGTGATCATAGGTGTCCCACTTGGGTCCTCTATAGGTACCCAAGAATGGTACGGTGAACTCCGCGTAGTTTGGCCAGCTATGATTTGAACGGCTGCTTCCACGCAATTTGGTTCCGCATCCATCTTTAAATCGTGTCTTCGTGAGGCTTCTTTTATCTTCAACGGAGTAGTACAGTTGGCCCGACGCGGATTTCCTGCCTAAGCCTTTCGTAGAAAGTTCCTGCATTGGGAGATTAGGTGGGGACACAGTGATGTTTTTGAGATATCCATCTGGTCTATACGCTCTTTGAGCTCATATTATGTCTTTTAGTAAAAAAAAAATAAGCCGCATCCATTACTTAAGTGGGATGAAATTGTGAGGATTGAACGTATACCATTAAAATACCCATGAGGCTAAAGAAGTTTTGAATCAGGTAGTATTTGTGTTCATCCCAATAGGAATGACGTTGTGAAAAGTATGGATGGCATGTAAACGTCACTCCCGACCCTAGTGAGGTTTCAACTATACGAATTTTCCTGCCCTCTCTTTTAGTGCGGCCAACTCGAGTCTTTGATACTGGCCAAGTTTGAAATAAAGTCCTACAATGAGCTAACAAAAAGGATGGAGGAATGGATTTCTCGTAAACATTATCATGGCACCAACTGTGTTTCTAGCGCAGAAAGCTACTAAGCTAGAAATCCACGTTCTCTTTGGCTCGTGTACCACACACCACCGACTTGACTGGTGTGTACGTGTCGTGCGAAGATGACCACTGATGTCGTCCACCTCCATGTTGTTCGAACAGTTCAAATGAGATCAAAGTTACATGGGCCCATAGTAATATATTTATTATATCTACACTGTTCATACATTTAGAGAGATCATTTTAGGACATCTACCCAAAAACAAGTCATATCCAAAGTTCAGGTGCACACGACAAATAGCTGTGAGACAATTATTATCACAGTTAAAATATTTGTAAGGCCTACTATAATGTTTATTTTCCTTCCAACCTTTTCGTAAAGTCACACCGACTTGGATGAAGAGGAAAAGCAAATATTATAATGATGGAGAGGAAAATATTTGTAGGGCCCACTATAATGTAGTTTATCTGAAATCCATGCCAGTCAGTCATTTCATCTGGCCTAGATTAATGGTTATATCCAAAATAAGACAGTTTACAACTCACATGAGCCTTCCCTATGCCATCGCTTATTGGATCGGTCCGATTTTTACACATCTGCATATAACAAGAGCTCGGGTTGGATGTCCTTCGTACATTACGTGGACCCAACATCTTTCAAGTAGGATGCGGATTGCATCCTACCCTGCCCAGACGGATTATGTGGGGCCCAACATGGATGAAGTGAGATATATATATATATATATATATATATATATATATATATATATATATATATATATATATATATATATATATATATATCTTGATCTGAAACTTCTCAAGCTCCCAAGAAGTTTGTAATGGAGGACATTAAATCCCCACTTTGTGGTCGACTTAAGTTATATACCTACGTCATTTTTTTGATCGTTATTTAAAATGATATGAGAAAAATGATGAACGGCCTGGATAAAACACTTACATCACGTTGGGCCTCACATAGCCCTGCCCGGACAGATTACGGTCGGGCCGGGGGTAGGACGCAATCCGCGTCCCTTTCAAGTAACACAGTCCACACATCTAGAATTATCATCCAATGCAATGAACGGCTGACTTCCATACCATGACGCGTTGGCCGAAACCTAACATTTTTTTCCCAAAGACCGTGACAACGACCTAATACAATTTCCAAGAAAATCGATAGATGTTTTCTAATGTCTAGAAATAGCGAGGAGTCCAGACCACTCAAGCATTCAAGCCACTGGACCAGCCTCTACAATGAAAGTTTTCGTTGTCCTTCATCATACCTTGGGGTGAAAATCGTCACCTGGGATAAACAATCACACTCAGACGTATCTACTGTGGTTGATCACTAAAGAAGGGCAATGAAGGTATTTTATATTAGTTGTCCTTTTACTATGGTTGATTTCTTGAAGTGGGTTATATGAATTTTTACGTGGTTTTCGTTGTAGTAATTAATTAATTATTTATTTTTTCTTCTTCTTTTGTTTACAGCAAAAGATTGTGATGAAAGTTCAGATGCAGTGTGAGCGGTGCCGGAAAAACGCCTTGAAAACCGTAATCGCCATAAATGGTAATTTCACCAACATTTAGCTAAGATCCACTGCCAAGTTCGTAGTTCTAACTTCTTCGATGAAAGATTTGTTAAGAGTTCTGCAAATGTAAGCTTGAAATATTAGACAGAAATGAATCTATGCTTAGGAACCCACACCTATTATTTAGATCTTTGTAGGTAGCACGATCAAATAAGCATTCGGTCCAGGCGTGTATGTGTCGCTATCTTTGAGATATTCCACACCACTCGAAGGGCAAACCAGATGAGCCAATTTTACTCAGTGAGTAGTGGTACTTCCAAATGATTCCCAAGTTCACAACTGACTTGATTTGGCGAACCGATATGTTGAACTAGATTACCTATGTTTTCTTTACCTTGAAGTTTTGAACCAAACCTCAGATATGACATGAACTGGAGAGCCTGATGGACTAGCCATCTTTTTTAGTTCTGATTTGGGTTCTAAGATGTCATTTGAATCTTTTTTGCTACAGGTGTTATATCTGGTACGTTGAAGGGCAATGATATGGACCAACTTGCAGTGGTTGGCGATGGAGTCGACGTGGTCAAATTGGCAACCCAGCTTAGAAAGAAGGTGGGAATCACAGAGATCATTAGCGTCGAAGGGGTCCATGAGAAAACAGAGAAGAAGGAAGATGAAGGCGGGGGTGAGAAGAAAGACAAGGGAGGTGGGGGGAAGGGAGGTGGCGGCAGTGAGAAGAAGGAAAAGCCAGACGATAGTGAGAAGAAGGACAAAGAAGGCGGCGGCAGATCTGGCGAGAAGAATTACAAGGCGAGCGGAGAACTGAGAAAGATGGGGGCGAACAAAGTGTACGGCGGCTGGTTCATGTATGGGCCTGGTACATATGCGGAGGCTGTCCTGGACGAACCAAAGCAAGAAGAATTGCTGCTGACTGTGGTCCATTAAGAAGGAGAAAAACTTCCACTGGGTTCGCATTCATAGCGTCCGTATGCCATTCAATATAGCAGCTGGAGTAGGGACGGTGACCATCCATCTCTGCGAGTGGGCCAATAGGTTCTCTCCATCCCTTGTGGTAGTTTGGTTGTAGCTTGGATGTGGTGTAAAGTAGTGGGACATTGATTTCCGTTTATTTTCCTTTTTATTTATGGAGACTTCAATGTAAGGATATGGATCAAGCTGATATTTATGTTCAGTTCATCCATCTGGGTGTGTGTGACCTATTCAACAGGTTGGATGGTAAATGAACATTATATTGGGACCTAGGAAGTTTTTAATAGTGGTTGTTCACTGTTGATCCAATGGACCGCAGGGATGCATTATTCTATATATCATCATCCGTGGGACCATCGTAGCCCTTGGATTTTTGCCCGCAAATAGGCTATTAATGAAAGAAGGACACTTGTTTGATACTCTAGAAGGGTGTAATGGTTGATATCCAGGCACTCAAAATTTGCAATTGTGTGGCATATATCAGCTCAAATTAAGCCACTCAGATTGTAAATAGGAAATCATCCTACGAAATATAAGTGCCTTTGGCTAATGGGAATTTGTTTGTTGAAAATTGGAATTTGTTTATTGAATTTGGAATGTTGATGTTTTTGGGCCATTTTATAAATCCATTAAATATTTGTAGATACACCACCTCTAAACACTGTGTACATGAAATTAAATGAGAGTAGGGAGGAGCAGCTGACATCAAGTGCGGCATATATTTGTGGGAAGGCCAGGTAAGAGTCTGTCCACCAGGCGCAGTGCATGGCTCAGCAGGGAAGGATTGCATGGCTCAGCAGGGAAGGATTTCATACCTGGGGAGGCTGTAATTGGACTTATGACACCAGTGGCATTTTCTCCAAAGGCAGATGATAGACGCAACGGAGAGAGTCAGGCCACAGCCCAAGAAGACACAGAGATAGCAGCGTGGGAAGGCTGCCTTTCAGGCGTGCAACTTATGTTTGCGAAAAGGCCTCAGAGTCTTGAACCCTGGCAACAAGCTGGCAGAAGTCCAGTCAGGTTGATATTTGAGGAGACTGGGACCCAACTTATGATTACGCAGGATAAAAAAGAGTGTTCGGCACAATGCTGTCGTTGCTCATCAACGGACGGAAAGTATTGAGTACTCGTCGTGTGTTCAAACAAGTGAGCTAGCTTTGGCCATGAAGGTGAAATTTGCTTAGGGAAAGATGTTGAAAGCCAAATATTTCAGCAATTTCCTTGACAGACAATACATTGTACTCCACTTAGGACATGTAAATCACCAAGCCAATGTCCCTAAAAGGCCATTAGTATTTTTTCTCCACCATGAAAATTTATATTCACGTACCAATGTTATAACCATTGACATCAAAAGAAACACGTTTGACATACCCATAAACACAAACACTGCTTCTCGTCCCAAAGCAATTTTCACATATAATCGATACAAATCCTTGCTGTGTCCTATTCTTAGAATTTTAGGTGGCTTTCCTCAGTTCTGGATGGAGGCTTTTGTCTGGTAGCACCCTCCCAGCAGCTGATTTCAGCTTCTGCTTCTTTTTACTGTTTTTTTTTTTTTCCTTCTCTCCACATGATAGGTGGGGCCTGTCTCCCCTGCCCGAATCTCCAATATGTACATTTTCCTTTATCAATATATAGCAACCATGTCCAAATGTGTGAGAAGGAAAATCACATATATTGTAAAAGCAACCATGTCCAAATACACAAATGCAACATTGCACATGTCTAAAGCCAACTTTGCAACCATGCTGATAAAAAACAACCATGGTTTGCAATACTCATAGCCATGCCCAAATAACAACCATATTAAGCAAAGCCCATAGTCTTATATAGAACCCATTTCCAGCTATGTTTATGTATAGACAAACACACTTATCATAGAAACATACTATTGTCAAAGAAATTCCATGCTAAAAATACAACCAATAGACATACATAGCCTCCAAAGCCTCTCACCCAAGACAAATACTACCCTTTATCTCCTCATCCTTGGTGAGGTCACTACACGCCCTTCAGCTCTACATCCTTGATGAAGTCATGACATTGGGTCAAGCATTTCACTCTTTTCATGTTCAATACCTTGCTAATCTCCTCAAAACTTAGGCTAGAGCAACACTGCAATAGATCTAGGGCTGAAAGTTGGGTGGGTTCAACAAAACCGACCCGACATTGGGTTGGGCTTGGGCAGGATGTATCAAGTTTGGTCTCGGGCTTGGGCCATACAAACGCCAACCCGATAAAACTTGGGTTGGACTTGGGTTGAGGTCTTGGGTTGCCCGACCCAACCGGAACCCGAACCCGATCAATATATAAGTTCCTTATAAATTAATTATAACTGAGTGCAGATCATCTGTGTTGAACGGACAGAAAATTCCAAGGCCGTCGGGTTTCATTGGATCACGTCATTTCCAATGACTCAAGCCAATAAGATACACTAGATTTCTCTTTCCCAGATAGATTGCTTGGTATACAATACGACTTTTAAAGAAGCAGTTGTCCTATATTTTAGCTTGTTTGTTTAGAAAAAAAATATTTTTTACTATAAATAACTACTTATATAATTAATAAAATTATAGGTATAAAAAATAAAACTTGTATTGAAAATATAATAAACTAACGAAATAATAAAAATATTAGCATATATTACTCGGCCAACCCGACCGAATCTACTTGGGTTAGGCTTGGGTGGAGAATTCCTAACTTGAGGTTGGGTTGGGTTGGGTTGGGTTAGGGTGGAGGTATAGGTACCTTGGGTAGGGCTAGGGTTGAGCACCAACCCAACCCAACCCAACCCACCTGACTTTCAGCCCTAAATAGATCTATAGCATGAACACAAACAATAGATTTTTAGGAGATACAATGATAGATCCATAACATATACAACAATAGATCTATAATTGATAGAACAACACACTCATGACAGATGCACTGACGGATTTTTATGAGAACCTACACATGGGCCGGGCCCAAGCATATCTGGGCCTGGTTCATGAGTTCTATGAGCTCAGTAGTAGGGCTAATGGGGCCAGGCTGGCCAATGGGCTTTTGGTCCTAGCCTATTTTGGCCGCAGTTGGGCTGAAGTACTGTACCTAAGAGCCCACGTCCTTGCAATATTCTTCCAAACAGAAAACTTAAAATTCTCTACATATTTTATTTTTCGTACATGATCCATCCATGATGAGGTCTACGTTCCCCAATTGATGCATCACCCATCCAAGGTTGCAGTACAGAAATGGTTCCGGCGTCCGCTATATTACGGTCCTACCATTGTGAGGTAACATCTTTCATCCAACTAGCTCCTAAGAGGACTGCCGGGTTAAAGCACCATCCACGGCCAACAACAATTCAAGGGTCCAAATATAATATAACGTCCGTCCGTCCGTCAGTGTGGTGGCAAGGGATAGGGATTGAGGCCTTGTTCAAATGGACGCCGATTAGCTACTGAAAGGTATAGTAGCGAGTCCCTACTAAAGTGACGTCGCTAAGTTTTTTGGGACCATCATGATGTATATTTTGTATCCACACCGTCCATCAATTTGGAGAGATCAAATTAGGGCACGAACCAAAGAATGAGTCAAATCCAAAGCTCAAGTGGGGAGAGTGACGCCTACCATTAAAAACTTCTACGGCCACAAAAGTTTTGGATCAAGCTGATATTTTTGCTTTCCCTTCTTTGATGTCTGTGTTAACACATGAAAAGGTTGGATCTCAAATAAGCATCATGGTAGACCTCAGGAAGGTTTCAACAGTGGGCGTCACTCTCCCCCCTGTTTTCTGTGGTGAGGGCCACTCGTTTTGGATCATATCCTAAAATCATTTTCCAGATAGATGGATGGACGGTGTGGATACACGGCCAAAGGTTGCTGCCTCGATTCAAATGGCGCCCACTTAGGATGGACCACGCACTAAATATGGAAATCCAATTGCGATTAAGATGATATTTGTGTTTTCACTTCATCGGCATCTACGTGACCTTAGAATAGGTTGATGGTACAAAAACATCCAGGTGGCCCTTAGAAAGGTTTCAAGGGTGGTTGTTATTATCATTGCAGCTTCTTTTGGTGTGGTCCATTGGAGCTACGGACCTGCTCATTATTAGAATCATACTTTAAAATGATCTCTAAGCAAGGCCATGAACGGTATGGATAAAACACTTACATCATGGTGGCCTCACAGAGCCTGTCCGTACAAACTAGCATTGGGGCGGGGGTAGGACGCAATCCGCGTCCACCATTGGGGATGCAGTGGGGCCCAATGTGAAGTTTGTGAGAAATCCAATCCGTTTATCTGTTTTGTGAGCTCATTTTAGAATACATAAATAAAAATTAGCGAAATTCAATACTTAAGTGTGCTGAAACTATGAGAATTGAACGTCATAAAGTTGGCGTCTTCTTACCAGAAGCAGATTGGCTGGTGTATGTACCACACACCACCAACCTGACTGGTGTGGGTACGTGTTGTGCGAAGACAAGCTCTAAGGCCCCTCACGTCCGAGTTGTACGAACGGTTCAAGTCAAATCAAAGTTAGGTAGGCCCCACAATGACGTATTTATTATATCAACACCGTTCATACATTACTTGGAAATATCATTCTAGGTATGTACTCTAAAACGAGTGATATCCAAAATACAGGTGGCCATACCACAAATATCAGTGAAACAATGGTTCTCATCCTTAAAACATTCCTAGGGCCCATTATAATATTTATTTACAATCCAATTTTGTCGTAAGTTCAAACGGACCCCAATAGGGTTTCAACGGTAGATGTTCAATCCCAAGCAGTGTGGTCCACTTGATCTGTTGATGTCTTATTTTTTGGTTCAACAGCTACAAAAACTCGCCAAATGTACGGACAGTTAGAATATTAAAAATCCGTTATGATTGGACCCACAGAACTCGGTGACGTCAACACACCAGCCACATCGGTGGTGTCTCGTACACCGGTCAATCCGCCTTCTTACCTTCAACGAAGCAGCACATTTCAAATGACAGAAGCTTTCGAGATAAATCCACAGCTGTTTATCGAAGTCTACCACACATTCAAGCATTCGAGTAGCTAACTCGGTGGAAAACTGTTAGGTGGGATAAACAATCACACACAACCAACGTTTCCGCTGTGGTAGATCCTAAAGAACGATAATGAACGTATCTTATATTAGCTGGTGATTTCTTGAAGTGGGTCACACGAATTTTAATTTGATTTCCATTGTAATAACTTTTTTTTTTTCCCTGTTTACAGCAAAAGATTGTGATGAAAGTCCAGATGAACGACGACCTGAAGAGCCGGACCAAGGCCTTGAAAATTGCAGTTAGCATACCAGGTAATTTCACCAGCATTTAGCTCAGATGTAATGCGAAGATTGCAGTTCTAACTAATTCAACGTGGGATTAAAATGTCATCAAAATCAAGTGTCGGTTGAGCAAACTGAGTCCATTGAGTCGATGGAGGCAGATTTGGGGACGGATGTGATGTGCTTGACCCCAATTCCAATTGCAATTTGATTTGAGATTCGTCCCAAATGGAATCTAACCAGACAATATATTCATTTAAATGTTAAACTAGAGTAGCTATATGTCTTGTTGGTATCTTGAAGTTCTGAACCGAACTGAAGATATGCCATCAACCAGAGAGCCTGATGGACTAGCAGTCTTTGTAATTTCTGATTTGGGATTTTAGCCGTCATTTTGATCGTGTTGCTTGCAGGTACTATATCTACTGCGTTGGAGGGCAGACATAAGGACCAACTTGTTGTGGTCGGTGAGGGAGTTGATGCGGTCGAGTTGATAAGTCTGCTTAGAAAGAAGATGGGATACACAGATCTCATTAGCAGCGAAGACGTCCATGAGAATATAGAGAAGAAGGACGAAGAAGGCGGGGGCGAGAAGAAAGACAAAAGGAGGTGGTGGCAGCCAGAAGAAGGACAAGCCAGACGATAGTGAGAAGAAGGACAAAGAAGGCGGCGGCAGATCTGGCGAGAAGAATGACAAGGCTAACGGGGAACTGAGAAAGATGGGGGCGAACAAAGTGTATGGCGGCTGGTTCATGTATGGGCCTGATACATGTGCGGAGGCCGTCCCAGACAAACCAAAACAAGAAGAATGGTTGCTGACGGTGGCCCATTAAGAAGGAGAAAAACTTCCCCTGGGCTCGCCTTCATAGTGTCCGTATGTCATTCAATATAGCAGCTGGAGCAGGGATGATGACAATCCATCTCTGTACAGGTTCTCTCCCATCTCTTGTGGTGGTTTGGTTGTAGCTTGGATGTGGTGGGAAGTAGTGGGACATTGATTTCCATTTTCGAGCCTTTTTATTTATTTATTTATTGAGACGGCCATGTAAGACTGCCATGTAAGGATACGGATATAGTTGATATTTGTGTTTTCCCTTCGTCCAGTTGGGCGTGTGTGACCTATTCAACGGATTGGATGGTAAATGAACATTAGGGGTGGTTTGGCCCAGTGGATTTGGGGCGATTTTAAGTCGCCTGGTAGTCTGGCAGCATAAAGTAACCATGGGTTTGAAATTCCCTCAAAATAGGGGGTTTGAAATCCACAGTGAGATCTTGGATTATACTTGAAATCTATTCAATAGTTGTATGTGTAACATGTGTTACCATACTATTATTCTATTGGGCATGTGGCTCACTAATGATATCAAAAAACAATTAGATTATCAATTGCATCACTATAACTAATTTAATATGATGATCAATACCATCCAAATATCGTCCATGCAAATCAACGGCTAAAAATTGTTGGTTAGTCACTTGGACATGATCTTGTGCTTGTGGCCCATCCTAGACTGTGAATTTTATAATTTTCAGGCAAAGCATATATTTCAATGGGCTTATTACAACTATTATGTTAAACATTACCTACATCGTTAATTAGAGATATTAAAGTTGATTTAGTAATTAAATTCAAAACCCCTTAGATATACCATGTAGAGCTACGTTTGGATTAAAGTTGATTCCCAATCCATGGTGCCAAACACAAATAGGAGGATTTCAAATACAGGGGTTTCTGAATCTACTCCCAAACAGGCCCTTGTATTGGGAAGTAGGAAGTTTTTAATAGTAGTTGTTCAATCACCGCTGTTTCCTGTGGTGGGGTTTAGATTTGAATCTGACTCATTTTTTGGTCTCATGACCTAGAATGTTATGCCCCTGGTGGGTTTGCATGCTTTTGTACGAATAGACTCACCATTGTGTGATGAAGCTCACCATGGATGGTGGTTATTCTAGTTCCAGTTTCTACAGTCGTCTTCTGGACCCGCCATGGATAGAATGCAGGGTATACTCTGTTTCTGTTTGTTCAAATGGGTTCACTGTTGATCCAATGGACCACAGGGATGCACTATTCTATATATCATCATCCGTGGGACCATCGTATCAGGCTATTAATGAAAGAAGGACACTTGTTTGATTCTCTAGAAGGGTGTAATGGTTGATATCCAGACACTCAAAATTCGTAATTGTGGCATATATCCGCTCAAATTAAGCCACTCAGATTGTAAATAGGAAATCATCCTACGAAATATAAGTGCCTTTAGCTAATGGGAATTTGTTTGTTGAAAATTGGAATTTGTTTATTGAATTTGGAACGTTGATGTATTTGGGCCATTTTGTAAATCCATTAAATATTTGTAGATACACCACCTCGGAAAACTGTCTACGTGAAATTGAATGAGAGCAGGGAGGAGCAGCTGACATCGAGTGCAGCATATATTTGTGGGAAGGCCGGGTAAGAGTCTGTCCACGAGGCGCAGTGCATTGAAGGATTGCATGGCTCAGCAGGGAAGGATTTCGTCTCTGGGGAGGCTGTAATGCGATTTATGACACTAGTGGCATCTTCTCCAAAGGCAGATGATAGACGCAACAGAGAGAGAGAGAGAGAGGCCACGGCCCAAGAAGACAGAGAGATAGGAGCGTGGTAAGGCTGCCTTTTAGGCGTGCAACGTATGTTTGTCGAAAGGCCTCAAAGTCTTGCACCCCGGCAACAAGCTGGCAGATGTCCAGTCAGGTTGCTATTTGAGGAGACTGACCCAAATTCTGATTGCGCAGGAGAAAAAGAGTCATCAATGGACTGAATGGGTATTAATTACTTGTCCCGTGTTCAAACAATTATTATTATTATTATTATTATTATTTATTTATTTTTTGTTTTTTGTTTTTTTTAATGAGCAGAACAATTCTATTCCTGGCAAAAGGATTTTACAAGAATTACAATTTTCGAGCAGGCCCTCAGCAAAAACAAAGAGGCCTGCCTATCTTTTAATTAGCTCGAGGTAAATCTGATATGCCCAGTCCAGTACAGTCCAGGATAAACCTGTGTTCAAACATGTGGTTTGGCCATGAAGGTGAAATTACTCAGGGAAAGATGTTGAAAGCCAAACATTTCAGCCATTTCCTTGACAGACAATGCATTGCACTCCACTTAGGACATGTATATCACCTAGCCAATGTCCCTAAAATGGCATAAGTATTTTCTCTCCACCATGAAAATTTATATTCACGTATCAATGGCATAGCCATTGACACTGAAAGAAACACGTTTGACATACCCATAAACACAAACAGTACTTCTCGTCCCAAAACAAATTTCACATATAATACATACAGTAAATATGAGCGAAAAGGAAAACCACATATAATGTAAAAGCAACCATGTCCAAATACACATATGAAACATAGTACATGTCTAAAGCCAAGTTTTCAACCATGCTGATTAAAAAAAAAAAAATACCCATAGCCATGCGCAAATAACAACCATATTCCAGTGTTTATGTATAGACAAACACACTTATCATAGAAACAAACTCTTGTCCAAGAAATTCCATGCTAAAAATACATCCAATAGACATCAATAGCCTCTCAAGCCTCTCACCCAAGACTAATGCTACCCTTTAGCTCCAGATCTTTGGTGAGGTCACTACACGCCCTTCAGCTCTACATCCTGGATGAAGTCATGACATTTGCTCACGCATTTTACTCTTTTCATGTTCAACACCTTGCTAATCTCTTCAAAACTCAGACTAGAGCCATGCTGCAATGGATCTATAGCATGGACACATAAACAATAGATTTTTAGTAGATACAACAGTAGATCCATTACAGATAAAACAATAGGTTGATAATTGATAGAACAACATATTCATGTACAGATGCACTAATGGATTTATATGAGAACCTACACATCCGCCTTTGATTTTTGGCCCATCCATCTACATGGTGAGAGCAGATAATGCACATTTTGTATGTTTTCTGTATGGTATGTAATTGCTTCTATGCACTGCCAAGCCCAAGCGTGTCTGGGCCTGGTTCATGAGTCTAAGACCCAAGTGCAAGCCCAGACTACCCACCTTATGAGCTTGATAGTAGGGCCAGGCTGGCCAATGGGCTTTTGGTCCTTGCTTATTTTGGCCAAGGTTGGGTTTAAATACTGTGCCTAAGAGCCCACGTCCTTGAAATATTCTTCCAAACAGAAAAGTTAAAATTCTCTACATTTTGGCCAAGGTCCATCCAGGATGAGGTCCACAAGATGGACAGGCCCAATTGATGCATCACCCATCCAAGGTTGCAGTATCTTACGGTTCTACCAGCTATGAGGTAACATCTTCCATCCAACTACTTCCTAAGATGACTGGCGGGGTGTGGTTTTTAGGGTAAAGAACCATCCACGGCCGACAAGGGTCCAAATCTAATATATGTGTCCCAAGTCCGTCTGTCCGTCAGTGTAGTGTTAAGGGATAGGGATTTAGGCCTCATTCGAACTGATTATTTATACAAGCTACACAGTCAAAGGTTGGTGCCTCGATTCAAATGGGCTTACTAAGGATGGATGAGGCACTACACTTCGAAATTGGATTGCGTGCTGGGCAACTGAGCACGCTTTTATCCCACTGAGCAAATTCTGCTGGGACACCGTGTATGTATGTACTTCATCCACACCGTCCATTCGTTTTTCAGATAATTATAGGGCTTTGATTCCAAAATTGAAGCATATCCAAGCTCAAGTGGACCACACCACAGAAAACAGGTGTAATAATGATTAACACTTAAAATCTTACTAAGGCCTACAGTGATGTTTATTTGTCATCCAACCTGTTCATAAGATCACACAGACATGGATGAAGGGAAAACACAAATATCAGTTTCATCCGAAACTTATGTAGCCCACGGGTAGACTTTCAATTCATAATATTTCCGGTGGTGTGGTTCACTTTAGATTTGGATATATTTAATTTTTGGTGTCAAGCTTTATAATTATATGTTAAAATGGCTGGACGGAGTGATAAAATTTATAAATCATAATGGATTCCACGGAGTTTACTCCGAACGCTTAGCCTACCCAGTTACTCGGGACGCAGTATATTTAAGAAATAAATTCATAATTTTGCACATTTACCGAGAAAAGGATACTTTGTACGGCTAGACTTACCGCATCAACGAATGAAGGATAGATGACTAGTTGAGTCGTTCCGTGACCAATCCCTCCGCTTCTGTCCACTGTTGACGCAGGATGATGGGGATGTGCTCCACCTTTCTACGGTCCTCCTCGCTTCCATCTTTTAGTTTCAACCTATCCGTCAATTCCATTGGCATGTCCCATAACGAGAGCTCTTGGAGTCCGGTGAGGTATTCAATCCCTTCTGGAAGAGTCTTCAACTCTCCACAGCTGTCCAGAATTAGCTCTTGGATGCTTGGCAATGATCCCTTCTCTATTACTATCCGATTTAGTTGTATCATATCCCTTAAATAAAGTTTCCTGAGCTTAGTAAACCATCCATCGCCGAAACACAGCTTTTGCCCTTCATAGGCATTGCGAAGGCCAAGGTGCACCAGATTGGGCAATGCTTGGAGTGACGAAAGCGGATCTTCTTCTCTCAACTTTGACCAATTCAACGACAAATGTGTGAGGTTCACAAGGGAGCTAAGCCATCGAGGCACCTTCTCCAAATGGCCAGACAGGTAAAGCTTATGAAGAAGCGGTGGAGGGTTAGTAGAGATGTCAGACGCCTGTGTGCCCTTTCGGGCATTGGTGAACTCCTCTGCATTAGTGTACTTCTGAGCTTTCGCCATGAAGTCCGTTAGAGTTTTCGGTGGATTCTTCCCAATGGAGAAGGAAAACTTTCCTTCTTTCACTCCGCTTAGAATGGCGGCGAGGGTCATCTTATCATCGTAGTCCTCGACATGCAATGCTTCTTCGTTGAAGCGGGCGATGTAATCCTTCAACGACTCCTTTAGGGTCTGCTTAATGGTAAGCAGGTGAGTGTTGGGCTTCCGACTTCTCTTACCGCTTATGAACTACGTAAGGAATAGTCGGCTCAGTTCCACGAATGAACCCACGAAACCAGGCTTCAGCTAGCGATACCAAATCTGAGCGGACCCTGTAAGGGTGATAGAGAACCCCCTACACATCATTGCATCCGTTGCTGTCTGGATCGGCATCCAGGATCGATAGGACTCCAAGTGTTCGGATGGGTCCCTAGATCCCGAATACTTGATGAAGGGAGGCATCCGAAACCTCTGCGGCATCACTTCAGCCATGATGGTCGAGTTGAAGGGAGGCTCGGTCTCTTCCATCATCGCTTGGATCGTGGTCGGAACTGTCGATTGCTCTTGCTTTTTTTCCAATATCAGGAACTTATCCTTCAGTTTCGCAAAACGCGCTTCCCAGGGATCTTTGTTTTCAGCGACGACCTATGGGGTATATTCAGCCTCCGATATTCTCCCTTCTCTCCTCTGTTCTAACTGATGACGGAGGTCCGTGGGTGATAGGGCGGATGTGGCTGAGTGGACGGTTGTCGGAGCCAGAGTAGGCTCGTTCCGTGTGGATGCCTCGCCTCGTGCCACAGGAAGATTTTGACCCGACTGCGGTACCCTTGAACGTTGGGGAACTTCGGGCCGCACACTCCTCGACATGGAGCGAGTTTCCACAAACAGCCTCACCGGCTCAAGAACGGGTTGTTCTTGACCCGGGCGTAGTTCCGGCTCCCGCTGCTGTTTCATCTGGTTTATCTCGTCACGCAGGGCCTGAATCTCATTCTGCATAGCGCGGTACTTATTCGACCGATTACGCGAACGCTGAGAAGGCCCTGGAGCGGACTCAGCATGAAGCGGTGATGACGACCGAGTCTGCTCATCAGTTTGCGGCTGAACTATTGTAGCTTTCTTCTTCCTCGCCATTGCTTAGGGAAAATGAGAACCTGACTTCTAGTTTCAGGTTCCCACAGACGGCGCCAAAAAATGTTGATGCCAAAATCTGGTCAGCCCTCCCTCCTCATCGATCACCACGTATGATCCCTGGAACCTGCACCAGGAAAGCAGGCAAAGGTGACCCTGGATAAGCCGGGGGACCCTCCGATGCCTAAGTCAGGACAAGGGAATCAGGGTCTGAGTAGAGTGTAGAGGAGAACTCGAACTTGCGTACCTGTAGATATGATGCGATGCAGTATTTATACTTGGCTGTCGAGTGGTCCGGATCCGATAATCTCGGCACGATCAGGGGAATTCCCGGATCGTGGAGATACCCCCCGCAATCTATCGATCATGTAGCGTATCTGGCGGATTATTCGTATCTGCGAGCGGGGTTATCGGTCACGTTTGGTTATGGCAGTTTCCACGTTCAGCGAGTGGGATATGCGCATTGACCATGCGTCCAGCTTGGAACGTTCGCTCTGTTCGGACTGTGTGCTCGGCTCGGAATGTCGTCACCTCGGAATGCAGGCTAGAGCAGAGCGGCTATAATGAAGACGCTCATCCGATCGGATCATGATCCAGATTCCGACCTTAACCAAGTTGGCTGCTCTGACGGATCGCGTCTTGAAACAGGTCGGGAGGGTCACGACTCGGCTCGGACTTGCCCTCGGAGCAGCGTTGTATTGTGAGCTCAAATTTCCCATAACACACACCACTCCTCAAAACCTGAGAAAGAAAGGAAAGGACGAAAATGTTCGATAGAGATAATGAGTTTTTTAAAGATAGAATAGAAATGCTTCACTTTGAGAAATTTCCCACTCTACGACCCATTTATGGCCCACTTCCCTTTCAGGCCACTTATTTTTAGCTTACGAGAATAAGCTCCAGCTGTACGGACAGTTTTTCTAGGTCCAAAATGCCCCCTGCTTTTTTCTCAAGCGGATCGGCTGGTGCTCCGAAGACGACCGCTGACGCTAAGTTGAACGAACGGTTCAAAAGAGGTCAAAGTTACATGGCCCCGCAGTTATGTTTTTATTATATCCACAATGTTCATCTATATTTTGAGATCATTTCAGAGCATTATCCAAAAAAAAAATTTCATATCCAAAGATCAACTGGACCACACCACAAAGAGCAACAAGAAAATTGATTTTTACCATTAAAAATTTTGTAGGGCCCACTGTAACATTTATTTTCCATCCAATCTATTCATAAGGTCACAAATACCTGAATGAAGAGGAAAAAGAAATTTCAATTCCCCACTGCCTTTTACAGTGTGGTCCACTTGATAGTTAGATTTGTCTTATTTTTCGTCTCAAGCCTTAATATGAGCTCGCCAAATAAATGGACGATTTGGATATAACACAGAGCTCATGATGAGAACCACAAAAGTAGCAGGGAATTCATAGCCAAAAAAAAAAAAAAGGAGGACCAGACCGCCGTGGCATTGCTGCCGGTACGCGGCAGTCTAGCAGATTTTTTTTTTTTTTTTTTATTTTTATTTTTAAATAACAAGGAGAACTTTTTTCCCCTTACGTTTTTCTCTAATACATAATTATGTAATATGTATATATAAGCATATAAAATTATTTTTCTATCTTTTAATTCATTTCTTTGCCTATTTATTTAACGAGCATATTTCTAAAACTAAAATAAGTTATTTAAGGTACCATATATGATTTTAGGGTAAGAGAAGCCAATTTAGCCAACCAACCTAGTTATTTTCCAATATTCTATTGGGTCGATGGTTGAAAATCCATTTCATTCACTTCGCGGTCAATTTCAATTAGTTCGCGGTCAATTTCAATCAATTCGGGGTAAATTTTATTAACTTCGTGATCAATTCCATGTATTTCGCGGTGAATTCCGACGAATTTTCCCTACTTCACGGTCAATTCCATGCATTTTGAGGTCAATTTCCTTCGCTTCACGGTTAATTCCATGCATTTTGTGGTCAATTCCCTTTACTTCGCAATCAATTTCGTGCATTTAACGGTCAATTCCCTTCACGTCATGGTCATTTCTATTCATTTCACGGTCAACTCCCTTCACTTCATGGTCAATTCCATGCATTTCAAGGTCAATTCTGGTGATTCCCCTTCACTTCACGGTCAATTCCATGCATTTCATCGTCTATTCTGGCTCGATGAAATGCATAGAATTGACTGTGAAGTGAAGGGAATTGATTGTAAAGTAAAGGGGAATCGCCTGAATTGACCGTGGAATGTATGGAATTGACCATGAAATGAAGGGAATTGACCATGCAATGCACAGAATTGACCGTGAAATGCATGGAAATGACTGTGAAGTGAAGGGAATTGACTGTGAAATGCATGGAAATGGCTGTAAAGTGAAAGAGAATCGTTAGGATTAACCGTGAAATGAATGGAAATAACCGTGAAGTGAAGGGAATTGACTGTGAAATGTATGGAATTGACCCTGAAGTGAAGGGGATTGACCGTGAAATGAATTGAACTGGCCGTGAAGTGAAGGGGGATCGCTGGAATTGACAGTGAAATGCATGAAATTGATCGTGAAATGAAGGGAATTGACCGTGAAATACACGGAATTGACCGTGAAGTGAAGGGAATTGACCGTAAAATGCATGGCCGTGACATGCACGGAATTGACCGTGAAGTAAAGGGAATTGACCGTGAAATGAATTGAATTGACCATGAAAATCAATTCCCTTCACTTCACGGTCATTTCCATGCATTTCACGGTCAATTCCCTTCATTTCACAGTCAATTCCAAGCATTTCATGGTCAATACCGGCTATTCTGCTTCACTTCACGGTCATTTCCATTCATTTCATGGTCAATTCCCTTCACTTCACAGTCATTTCCATGCATTTCACGGTCAATTACCTTCACTTCATGGTCAATTCCATGCATTTCACGGTCAATTCCGACGATTCCGCTTCACTTCACAGTCATTTCCATTCATTTCACGGTCAATCCCCTTCACTTCATGGTCATTTCTGTGCATTTTACGGTAAATTCCCTTCACTTCACGGTCAATTCATTGCATTTCACGGTTAATTCCGAAGATTCCGCTTCACTTCACGTTTATTTCCATTCATTTCATGGTAAATTCCCTTCACTTCACGGTCATTTTCATGCATTTCACAGTCAATTCTGGTGATTCCACTTCACTTCATAGTCATTTTCATTCATTTCATGGATTCCCTTCACTTCACGGTCAATTCCCCTTCACTTCACGATTAATTCTTTGCATTTCACGGTCAATTTCGGCGATTCCGCTTCACTCACGGCCATTTCCATGCATTTCACGATTAATTACGGCGATTCTCTTTCACTTCATAGTCAATTCCATGCATTTCACGGTCAATTCGCTTCACTTCACGGTCATTCTCATTCATTCACGGTCAATTTGCTTCATTTCATGGTCATTTTCATGCATTTTATGGTCAATTCTAGCGATTCCCTTTCACTTTATGGTCAATTCCATACATTTCACAGTCAATTCGTTCACTTCACGGTCAATTCCATTCATTTCACGATCAATTTGCTTCACTTTACGGTCATTTTCATGCACTTTATAGTCAATTCCAGTGATTCCCTTTCACTTCACGGTCAATTCCATGCATTGCACGATCAATTCGCTTCACTTCACGGTCATTTCCATTCATTTCACGGTCAATTTGCTTCACTTCACAATCATTTCCATGCATTATACGGTCAATTTCGGCAATTCTCTTTCACTTCACGGTCATTTCCATTTATTTCACGATCAATTTGCTTCACTACACGGTCATTTTTATGCATTTTACGGTCAATTCCGGCGATTCCCTTTCATTTCACAATCAATTCGCTTCACTTCAAGATCATTTTCAAGTATTTTATGGTTAATTCCAGTGATTCCCTTTCACTTCACAATCAATTTCATGTGTTTTATGGTCAATCCCTTTCACTTTACGGTCATTTCCATGCATGTCACGGTCAATTTCCTTCACTTCACGGTCATTTTCATTTATTTCATGAAATTGACCATGAAGTGAAGGTGAATCGCTGGCATTGACTCTGAAAATGCATGAAATTGACTATAAAATTAAAGGAGTTGACTGTGTAGTGAATGGGAGTGACCCTGAAGTGAAAGAAATTGACGGTGACATGCATTGAATTGAAATAAGTAAGCTAAAAATAAACAGGCTCCAAAAGGAGAATGGGCCGTAAATGGGTCCTACAGTTGGAAATTTCTCCTTAACTTTTCCACTTCGTAGACTTTTACAGGAGAAGCCGTTAACCTATCCTGTGCGGGGCCCGCCATCATGTCAGTGATATATACACGCCGGCCATCTATTTTACCAACACATTTAGAACATGCATTCTCCATCTAACGGTGAATAATTCCCGCGTAAACAAGTACGGCTCAAAGACGTCATTATCAGGTAATCTTACTCCTTTCAACCGTCAAATTAAAAGTCATTGATCGACGAGGTGGGTTCTATTTAACCATGTGAATTTCAGGGTGAGTGGCATCGGAAGGTTGGCTTATGAATTGGTCCGTCTGCGCTGTAAACATGGATGACAGGTGTACTTCCTACACATGCATATTTATAATCATATATACTCTTCTAAAGTACAGTTTACAAAATTACTATTCTAAAGTACAGTCTACAAAATTATTCCGTATGTAACACCTGAATCATCAAAATCAGCGGTCAGGACCGTCCATCAGATTTTACCAACGTTTCTTTATTCACGAAGAAATACTGACGTTGATCAGGTGAAACCATCCGTCCATGGCTTTGAAAACCAACGTATAAAATGAGAGGCCGGTTTTTGCAAGGATAGCATCCCGGAATTAATATTGATAACTTTTTTCTAATAATGGCCTAATAAAATTATGAGAAACCTGGTGGATAGTCAGGATGGATGAATATTGGACCAGAATGTCATATATGCCCTTGGACAGTAATAGCTTCAGTGTGCCCGAGACGTACATCAGCTTTACCTTAATAAATGAAGAGAGTTTACGTTTCTGGGACAGTAATAGCTTTAGTGTGCCCGAGATGTACATCAGCTTTACCTTAATAATTGAAGAGAGTTTACGTATCTGGGACAGTAATAGCTTCAGTGTGCCCGAGACGTACTTCAGCTTTACCATAGTAATTGGAATAGTTTTCCGACAGCTGTCATGAACCGTAATTTTCTGGGAAACGGATTGGCTACTCCCCCTGCCACCAGCCCCGCGGCTCGTAGTGGGTGCTCAGTGGTCCCTACCATGATGTATGTGTTTCATCGATATTGTTCATCCATTTTCACATATCATTTTAAGGCTTTAATTTTAAAATGAGAGGGATATAAGTCTCAGGTGGACCACACCACAGGAAAACAATATTGATGGGATATCCACAATTAAAATTCTCCCAAGGTCCAATGTACTGTTTATTTGACATATAATTTGTTGATGAGGTCATACAAATCCAGTTGAAGGAAAAAAACAAAAACCAACTTGATCCAAAACTTTTAAGGCTCCCAAAAGATTTCTAATGGTCTACTCTCATTCAACACTGTTTCCTATGATGTGGTTCACTTGAGATTTGGATATACCTCGTCTTTTGTCTAATATCATAAAATGATCTGGAACATATATGGCATGGATAAAACACATACTTCGTGGTGGAGCCCACAGACTATTGACCACCAGCCGTTGGTTGGTGGCGGGGGAGTAGCCAATCCGTTTCCATTTTTCCACCCTTCGGTTAGTAAAGTGCAATCTCAACCACCCAATTGAGAACGAGGGGGCATTTCCTAACGAAGCTTTCCGGACGCAGCTTCAAGATCCACCTAATTGTGGGGCCAACCTTAATGCCTTTATCTTATATCCACTCTCAACATTCGTTTTATCAGCTCATTTCAGGTATGATACAAAAAATGCAGCAGATTCAAATCTAGGTGGACCCTCCTTACCAAATAGTAGTGATGGACCATTAAAAACTTCTCAAGCCCACAAAAGTTTTGGATCAAGCTCATATTTCTATGGTCCCTTCAGCCAAGTTTGTGTGCCTTTATCAACATGTTGGATGGCAAACAAACATTCGATGGCCACTAAGAAGTTTTTAATGATCAACATTCAATCACTATTGCTTTTCGTGGTATGGTCCACCTGAGATTTGTATTGGCTAATATTTGGGCTAGTGCCCGAAAATGAGTTGGAGAAACCGATAAATGGAATGGATACAAGACATGTACATATAGAGCTGTACACAAGTCAAGTTGAGTCAAGATCAACTCGGCTCTACCAATAGTTGACCTAACTTGAACTCGACTCGGCTTGGTCCTTGAGCTTAACTGGTTAGCTTGACTCAATTCGGTCAGCAGATTCGGCCAAATCAAGAGAGTTCAAGCCCGTGTGATATTTTCTCAAACGCATAAAGCGCACCTTCAATTTCTCACGGTAGGCAAACACAACAACAACAATTAACAGATATTTCATCAAACACCCTATAGGCAGCATCAAAATCAAGATACAGGGATAGTTTTATCATGCAAAGTTTTTTTTTTTTTTTGGTAGTGATTTGTTTTGTATCCATACCTTCCTCGTTACCAGCCGATCCTGCAGAGAATGTATGTACCCGAAACAACATTTCGTTGTGCCATTTCATCAAACCCTTTGCGAGCAACATCAATATCAAAATAACCGAGTCATGCACCGAATTGATTTGATCCAAGTTCGATTTGAGTTGAGGTTTGATCCGAGTCGATTTGAGCTCAGACAAACTCGAACTCACCTCGAAATTTGTTCAAGTTCCAAGAATCAGCTCGATTCGGCTCAAACTCAATTTTAAACTAAGTCAAATCATACCTTTTCAAGTTGAGTCAAGTGAGTTAATCAAGCTAAATCAATTCATGTACAGCTCTACGTACATACCTTAAACCCTACAGCAAGGAATCCAAGGAATCCACTGAAGTTGCATCTGATATTCAAAGGATACTTTCAGCACTGCATCGTTAGACACAGTAGTGGTCTAATAACCACATAAGCCAACCATGACACAAGGCTGATTTCGGTACGATCCCTTAATGCCTCACATTTATCTTTATTAAACTGTATATCCACACGACACCTTATCAGTGGAAGCGGATTGCCTGCCAGTGTTACTCGGACGGAACCGGTCTATGTAGGGGCACCAAAGGCCCATCGTGATGTATGGGTTTTATAACCCAAAACTAACAATGATCTAATAAAGAAGTAAAACAAAACCATATCACCATCAAGCCCTAAATTGAAAGGTTGTGATCATCTTATCAGGATGATATCACGCCCACGTACAATTCACAGTGGACACTTCCTATTCAGTGAACCACCGTGATCATAGGTGTCCCACTTGGGGATGCGGATTGCGTCCTACCCCTCCCATCTCTGGCCCTGAACGGGCAATCCTGTGGGCGGGCCCACTGTGATATACTTGTTTATCTACACCATTCATACCTTCTATCAGATCATTTTTAAGTTTGTATCCAAAAAAGACGCAGATCAAACGTTCAAGTGGACCACACCAAAGATGAATGTTTCATTTAATGTAACTTGCATTTAATGCAACCAAGCTTAATATTTGGTGTGGTTCACTTGAGCATTGAATCTACCTTTTTTTTTGTGCAAATACCTTAAAATGATGAGAGAAAATAGATGGACAGTGTGGATATTCGGATACATCACGATGTGCCCACCCACAGAACTGCCCGTCCGTGACTACGGACTCGGGGGTAGGACGCAATCCGCGTTCCTCACCTGGGACTTACATAGGTAGCCACGCATGGTACGGTGAACTCCGCAGCGGAGGCATCGTAACACCCCTAACTTAACTCCGTAGGTTGGCTACCTATGATATGAATGGCTGCTATCCACGCTAGCCGATGTCTTTCCGCATCTATCTTTAAACCGTGTCTCTGTACGGCTTCTTCTTACCTTCAGCGAATTAGTACAGTTGGCCTCTTTTTACTGAAAGCGGATTGGCTGGTGTACCTCACACCAGCTGTAGAGCTCTTGTACGTCACAAGTTCTGTGGGTCTAATAACGAGGTTTGTGTTATATTTAAAGCTGTCAATCCATTTTGTGAGCTCATATTAAGGCTTGAGATGAAACATAAGAAAGATCTAAGTATCTAGTGAACCACACTATAAAAAGCAGTGGGAAGACGAACATCTACCATTGAAATCCTTTTTGGGGCCACAAAAGTATTGGATCAATATGAAATTTGTTTTTCCTCTTCATTCCTGTCTTTCTGGCCTTTCAAACAGATTAGATAGAAAATAAATGTTATTATGGCCCTATAAATTATTTAACGGTGAAAATTACTATCTCCGCTGCTATCTGTGATGTGGTTCATATGATTTTTTTTTTGGATATGATTCATTTTTTGAATAATGCTTTAAAATGACCTCTAAAAATAGATAAATGGCTACATAATAAATATATCACTGAGCTCTAGGAGCGCCGGTGCTTGTCTTTGCACGAGACTTACCTACCACATCTATACATCTAATGTGGTAGACTGGCCCATGGTGTACTGCAAACCACGGACCTGACATGTGTGGGGGTACGTGTTGTGCGAAGACGAGCGCTGACGCTAGTCGACCTCTCAGTTATATGAACTGTTCTAATGAGATCAAAGTTTACATGGACACACAATGATGTATTTATTATATCCACACTGTTTATACATTTGGAGAGATCATTTTGAGTATGCACTTAGAAATGAGTCATAATTAAAACTTAGGTGGACCACACCACAAATAGCAGTGAGATTAGAATCATTCTCGCAGTTAACAAATTGGTAGGGCCACTATAATATATATTTTTCATTAAATCTTTTGGTGGAACCGGATGAAGAGGAAAAACAAATATAATATTGATGCGAAACTTGTGTGCCCAAAAGGATTTCAATCCTAGACATTCAATCCCCTACTATTTTTTCCAGCGTGGTCCATTTGATATTTGGATCTGTCATTTTTTAGGTCCTTGCCATAGAAAGATCTCGCCATACGTTCGAACGGTTTGGATATAATAGGGATCCACATTACTTGGGTGACGTCAACACACCAGCCACTTACCTTCAACAAAGTAGCACATTTTAAAAAGACTGCAGCTTTCAAGGAAATTAAATCCATAGCTGTTTTTCGAATGGCTATAAATAGAGTCTGGACCACACGTTCAAGCATTCGAGTCGCCGGACAGGCAACCACACTCAAAAGTTTTGGTTGTCCTTGATGGTAACTTGGTGGGAAATTATTAGGAGGTATAAACAATCACACACAACCGACATTTCGGCTGTGATAGATCACTAGAGAACGACAATGAAGCTATCTTATATTAGTTGGTGATTTCTTGAAGTGGGTCATATGATTTTTTTTTGTGGTTTCCATTGCAATAACTTGTTATATATATATATATATATATATATATATATATATATATATATATATATATATATATATATATATATATATATATATATAAATTTTTCTGTTTACAGTAAAAGATTGTGAAGAAAGTCCCAATGAACGACTATCTAAAAAGCCAACCAAGGCCATGAAAATTGCAGCCGGCATACCAGGTAATTTGACGCAGGGAAGGACGTGAGGTTGAGCACCGTCTTCCTCAAGATGATAACTATTCCGAATCCATGGAACTTCTCTAGACTCTTCATATAGACTTCTCGAATCTACGAGGAAAGAAAGCAAGAAATAGAAATAAATTTTAAGAAATTTGAAATTAATTAATGAATGAATAAAAATAAGTTCACAACCCTTTAATAATGGTACCAAGCAATAGGAAAGAAATCAGAAGCAAATTACAACTAAAACTCCTAGAATCCATGACTTACTATAAATAGTAAACTTACTATTTATAGACAGTCGTGATGTTTACTAGTGCGCAAGGTTTTCGGCCAAAAATAGTGTCCTATTTGGTTTCACCCAACCGTTTTCCTAATTATTCTAAGCACTTTTTATATTGGACAAGCCCAACAGATGAAGAGTTATAATAAAACTAAAACTTACTATTTATAGTAAAAATAAAATTAAAACATAAAAATGACCGTCGATCCAGGAGTTTTTCGCAAATCCGGGTTGTACAACCCGGCGTAGCGGGTTGGTTGGCTAAAGTAGCTCGTTCTACTCTAAAATCATAAATTTTACGTCAGATAACTCATTCCGGATTGCGAGATACTACCGATCTAAGTTCCGATGGTCCGGATCACTTTTGTCGTTGACCGGGTCTTTTCTGATCCATCTTGGACATGAAACTGTCGGCAACACACTCTACATCATAATTTCACCAAAATTTAGCTCAGATGTAATAAGAAGATTGCAGTTCTAAATAATTTGACGCGAGATTAAAATGTCATCAAAATCAAGTGTCAGTTGTGCAAACTGAGTCCATTGAGCCGAAGAAGTCAGATTTGGCAACAAAGTGCCTCTTTTCTTTCTGATTGTTATCTAAGTGTGTTTAGGAGTCCCACTTTTGGGGACGGATGTGATGTGCTTGAACCAAATTCCAATTGCAATTCGATTTGAGATTCGTCCCAAATGGGTGCCGAAATGGAATCCATCCAGACAGTATATTTATTTAAATGTTGAACTAGAGTACCAATGTCTTCTTCTAGCCCTGAAGTTCTGATGGACTAGCAGTCTTTGTAATTTCTGACTGGGTTTTTAGTTGTCATTTTGATCGTGTTGCTTGCAGGTACTACATCCACTGCGTTGGAGGGCAGACATAAGGACCAACTTGTTGTGGTCGGCGACGGAGTTGATGCAGTCGAGTTGACAAGGCGGCTTAGAAAGAAGATGGGATACACACAGCTCATTAGCGTCGAAGAGGTCCATGAGAATATAGAGAAGAAGGACGAAGAAGGTGGGGGCGAGAAGAAAGAAAACGGAGGTGGTGGCAGCGAGAAGAAGGACAAGCCAGACGATAGTGAGAAGAAGGACAAAGAAGGCGGTGGCAGAGCTGCCGAGAAGAATGACAAGGCTAGCGGAGAACTGAGAAAGATGGGGGCTAACAAAGTGTACGCGGCTGGTTCCTGGCACATGTGAGGAGGCTGTCCTAGACGAACCAAAGCGGGAAGAATGGCTGCTGACTGTCGCCCATAGTGTCCGTATGCCATCCAATATAGCAGCTGGAGCAGGGACGGTGACAATCCATCTCTGCTAGTAGGCCAACAGGTTCTCTTCATCTCTTGTGGTAGTTTGGTTGTAGCTTGGATGTGGTGGGAAGTAGTGGGACATTGATTTCTGTTGATGAGCTTATTTATTTATTTATTTATGGAGACTGCCATTTAAGGTTATGGATCAAGCTGATATTTGTGTTTTCCCTTCATCCATCTGGGTGTGTGTGACCTATTCAACAGGTTGATGGTAAATGAACGCTATATTGGGACCTAGGAAGTTTTTAATAGTAGTTGTTCAATCACCACTGTTTTCCTGTGGTGGGGTCCACCTGATATTTGAATCTGACTCATTTTTTGGTCTCATGACCTAGAATTTTATGCCCCTGGAGGGTTTGCATGCTTTTGTACGAATAGGCTCACCAGTGTGTGATGGACCTCACCATTGATGGTGGTTATGCTAGTTCCTACAGTCGCTGGACCCGCGATGGATGAGTTCATTGTCGATCCGATGGACCACAGGGATGCACCATTCTATATATCTCTATATATCATCATCCGTGGGACCATCGTAGCCCTTGGATTTTTGCCTGCAAATAGGCTATTAATGAAAGAAGGGCACTAGTTTGATACTCTAGAAGAGTGTAATGGTTGATATCCAGGCACCCGAAATTTACAATTGTGGCATATATCAGCTCAAATTAAGCCACTCAGATTGTAAATAGGAAATCATCCTACGAACCGTCAGTGCCTTTGGCTACTGGGAATTTGTTTATCGAATTTGGAACGTTGATGTTTTTGGGCCATTTTATAAATCCATTAGATATTTGTAGATACAACACCTCAAAAAACTGTGTACGTGAAATTGAATGAGAGTAGGGAGAAGCAGCTGACATGAGTGCAGCATATATTTGTGGGAAGGCCAGGTAGGAGTCTGTCCACCGGGAGCGGTGCATGGAAGGATGATGATATATAATGGGACTTATGACATCTTGGGAAGGCTTTAATGGGACTTATGACACGAGTGGCATCTTCTCCAAAGGCAGATGATAGACACAACAGTGAGAGTCAGGCCACGGCCCAAGAAGACAGATGGAAGGGATTGTGCAGGAGAAAGGTTTGTCGAAAGTTTTCGTTGGAGTAAGGCCTCAGAGTCTGTTTGTCGAAAGGCCTGTCTTTAACACCGGCGACAAGCTGGCAGATGTTCAGACAGGTTTCTATTTGAGGAGACTGGGACCCAAATTGTGATTGCGCAGGAGAAAAAGAGTGTTCGACTTAATGGGTATTAAGTACTTGTCCTGTGTTCAAACATGTGGGCTAGCTTTGGGCGCCATGAAGGTGAAATTGCTTAGGGAAAGATGTTGAAAGCCAAACATTTCAGCAATTTCCTTGACAGAATATATTGCACTCCACTTAGGACATGTATATCACCTAGCCAATGTCCTTAAAATGCCATCAGTATTTTCTCTCCACCATGAAAATTTATATTCGCGTACCAATGGCATAACCATTGACATTGAAAGAAACACGTTTGACACACCTATAAACGCAAACAGTGCTTGTCATTCCAAAATAATTTTCGCATATAATACATACAGTAAATATGAGTGAAAAGGAAAACCACATATAATGTAAAAGCAACCATGTCCAAATGCACATATGAAACATATACTACATGTCTTAAGCCAACTTTTCAACCATGCTGATTTATAAAATAAAAAAATAAAAAAAAATAATAATAATAAAAAAACCATGTTTAGCAATACCCATGGTCATGCCCAAATAACAACCATATTCCAGCGACGTTTATGTATAGACAAACACACTTATCATAGAAACAGACTCTTGTCCAAGCAATTCCATGCTAAAAATACACCCAATAGACGTCAATAGCCTCTCAAGCCTCTCACCCAAGACAAATGCAATCCTTTAGCTCCAGATCCTTGGTGAGGTCACTACACGCCCTTCAACTGTACATCTTTGATGAAGTCATGACATTCGGTGACGCATTTTATTCTTTTCATGCTCAACACCTTGCTATAATCTCCTCAAAACTCAGACTAGAGCATGAACACAAGCAATAAATTTTTAGCAGATACAACCACAAATCCATAACAAATACAACAATAGATGGATAATTGATACAACAACATATTCATGACAGATGCACTAACGGATTTATATGAGAACCTACACATCCACCGTTGATTTTTGGCCCGTCTATCTACATGGTGAGAGCACGTAATATACAGTTTGTATGTTTCCTGTATGGTATGTAATTGCTTCCATACACCTGGTTCATGAGTGTAAGACCAAGTGCAAGCTCAACCTTCCCACCTTATGTGCTTGATAGTAGGGTAAAGGGGCCAGGCTAGCCAACAGGCTTTTGGTCCTCGCCTATTTTGGCCATGGTTGGGCTAAAATATTGTGCCTATGAGTCCATGTCCTCGCAATTTTCTTCCAAACAGATAAGTTAAAATTATCTACCTTTATGATTTTTCGTACATGGTCCATCGATGATGAGGTCCACAACATGGACGGGCCCAATTGATGCATCACACATCCAAGCTTGTAGTACAGAAATGGCTCTGCTATCTTACGGTTCTACCAGCTCTGAGGTAACATCTTCCACCCTACTAGTTCATAGGATGACTGCCGGGATGTGGTTTTTATGGTAAAGCACCATCCACCGGCAACAACAAATCAAGGGTCCAAATCTAATATATGTGTGCCACATCTGTCCGTCCGTGAATACGGTGGCAAGGGATAGGGATTTAGGCCTCATTCAAATGGACGCGCATTAGCTACTGACAGGTTGGACATCAGGAAGGTTTCAACGGCGGCATCACTCTCCACTGTTTTCTGTGGTGGGGTCCACTGCAGATTTGGATCTGCCTCATTCTTTGGATCATGCCTTAAAATGATCTCTACAAAAGGATGAACCGTGTGGATACAACAGACAGTGGGGTCCACAGAATTTGATGACGTCACTTCAGCAGGGAGTCTCGCTACTCAACCTGTTAGTAGCTAATCCGCGTCCCAAATACTAAGTCACTAAGCACGCTTTTATGGTAATGAGTAAATTCTGTTGGGCTACCATGACTGTATGTATTTTATCCACACCGTTCATCCGTTTTTCAGCTCATTACAGGGGCTTGAGACCAAATTCGAAGCATATTTAAGGCTCAAGTGGCCACACCACAGGAAACAGTGGGAATAATGATTTGCACCGTCAAAACCTTCCTGGGGCCCAAAGTGATGTTTATCCAACCTGTTCATAAGATCAAACACACATGGATGAATGGAAAATAAAAATATCAGTTTGATCTCCTGTGGTGTGGTTCAGTTCAGATTTTTATATATTTAATTTTTGGTATCATGACCTAAAATTATATGTTAAAATGGTTGGACGGAGTGGATAAAATAGATAAATCATAGTGGACACCACTGAGTTTACTCAGTACGCTTACCCTATGGGGTTCTCATGACGCAATATATTTTAGAAATAAATTTATAGATTTGCACATTCATTGAGAAACTATACTTTGTACATGACTTACCTCATCAACGAATGAAGGATAGATGGCTAGCTAGTTGAGTCGTTCCATGACCCATCCCTCCGCTTCTGTCCACTCTACACGCTTGATGATGGGGATGTGCCCCACCTTTCTACGGTCCTCCTCACTTCCATCTTTTAGCTGAAACTTATTTGTCAGTTCCATTGGCATTTCTTCTAAGGGCGCTTGGAGTCCGGTGAGGTATTCAATCCCTTCTGGAAGAGTCTTCAACTCTCCACAGCTGTCCAGAATTAGCTCTTGGATGCTTGGCAATGATCCCTTCTCTATTACTATCCGATTTAGTTGTATCATATCCCTTAAACAAAGTTTCCTGAGCTTAGTAAACCATCCATCGCCGAAACACAGCTTTTGCCCTTCATAGGCATTGCGAAGGCCAAGGTGCACCAGATTGGGCAATGCTTGGAGTGACGAAAGCGGATCTTCTTCTCTCAACTTTGACCAATTCAACGACAAATGGGTGAGGTTCACAAGGGAGCTAAGCCATCGAGGCACCTTCTCCAAATGGCCAGACAGGTAAAGCTTATGAAGAAGCGGTGGAGGGTTAGTAGAGAGTGCTTCCAATTGAAGTGTTTCTTCCTCTGTACTTGCAGTCACAGTCAACTTCAGAAGGTGTTTCATCTTTCCGATTGAATTGCACAACTCAGCTCCATCGATTTCTCTGACCTTAGAAATGCCAAGTCTTCTAAGTTGGGTTAAGTTCCCAACTTTTCTAACAATCTCCCCTTCTTTGTCTTCAATATCATCTAGACTTTGTAAACTTGTTAAATTACATATTCTTATAGGAACTTGGATGCTAGTGAAGAAATTAAAATTATATTCAAACTCGTCAATAATTCGATAAATAAACAGGTGTCGTAGTTTCCGTAGCTTCACAATCCCACTAGGTAGCCTCTCTAGCTCGGTATTCCTGACGTCCAGTGTTTGAAGGTTCTGTAGCTTCCATAAAGATTCAGGAAGCTCCCTAACTTGAGTTTTCCGTAAGTTTAGATACCGTAAATTGAACATGTTAGTCACTTCATCTGGTATGCTTTCGATAGGAACTCCTTCTAGATTTAGGACCCTCAGCAATCTAAAGCTTGATGCCATCGTATTTAAAGAAGATGAAAGAGACATGTTTCCATCAAACACCAGGAGGGAACGAAGATGTGTCATACCTGCACTAGAATGATTAATTTCGTCCCTACTGTAGATTGACATGCGGCGGACTTTGCCATTTTGCCATGCTTGCAGCTCATCGTATGTTGTGCAGAACTTTTCTTCGCGACTCACTGATAATGCCACTTCACGCACAATATCATGCATTCGACAAGCTTTCAACCTTCCAAAGTTGTTTGTCTCAACAACCTGAATTATGTTTCGATGGATGAGTTCCTTCAGATAGTCTTCTGCCGCCTCCTCCATTGTAATTTTACCTGTCTCCTCCACAAAACCCTCTGCCACCCATAACCTAATCAGCCGCTTGCGTTTAATTAAATAATCTTCCGGAAACATGCAACAATAGAGGAAACAGTGCTTAAGGCGATATGGTAGATCATGGAAGCTAAGCAACAGGATGTTCTTTACTGGTTCTAGCATTTGATTGTTTGTCAACTGCCAGCTCAGGTTTTTGTAGATTCGATTCCATTCCAATGCAGTCTTGTCTCTCAATGACAGGAGGCCGCCCATGGCAATAATAGCAAGTGGCAAGCCTTCACAGTTTTTTACTATAGATCGAGCCAATGGCTCAAGCTCTAAAGGACAGGGTTCATTCGGAAATGCCTTCTTACAGAAGAGCACCCAGGCCTCTTCTTGATCTAGAAGCTGAAGCTTGCAGACACGTCTTCCCTCTCCTGCAGCAGAAGCCACATTAAAGTCTCTCGTAGTAACTACTAACCTACTTCCACATCCACAATCTGAAAATATGACATTTACTTTATTCCAATCATTCATAGTCCAGACATCATCCAAGATAACAAGGTACTTTTTTGAGTCGAGAAGTCCTCTAACCATCCGCCTCAATTCGCCAGCATCTTTGGTGGCTAAGTCATTTGGAACAACATCTTTCTTAGCCTCAAGTAATTGTTTTATGATGCTTCGTAGTAGCTCATCAATTCTAAGAGACTGTGAGACAGAAACACATGCGTAACAGTCGAAGTGCTTCTTTACTTGTTGATTCTTATAGGCTTTAGCCACAAGAGTGGTTTTGCCCACCCCACCCATCCCTGTCACTGAAATCACCATGCGCCGTTTTTCTTCCTCCACTAACCATTCCACTATCAAATCTATTTCATTCGTCATCCCCACAATGTCATTGTCATCTTTGAAAACAGAAGTTTCTACATCGCGTCGCCACAGTTCACTAACATCATAGGATCGGGTGACTTCTTCTATTTGGCTGGGTCTTCGCTGAAAAATATTCTCAACATTAACCTTGGTTTCTTGAAGCCGCGTGGCGAATCGATGCCTGTTGCAGATATTCTTGGGGATGTGGATAGTGTCAACGAGAAAACCCTTGAATCCACCACGCCGTGGCCTGTCCACGCGATGCAAGAACTCGTCGATGATATCCTCCACATCATGTGCAGCGTATCTTACTTCTCCCACCCATGTTTTCATTTCTTCATTGCTATCCTTTCTTCTATCGGCATCCCTCAACAAGGCTCGCATTCTATCAAGTTCCTTCTTGATTTCTTCAACTTCCTTGCGTACTCCTTTTAGTAGAGATACTTCTTCATTTAGAAGGGCACTTAAGTTTTCTAACAAGAATTGAACAACACTCTCTGCCATCGGAATTTCTGTAAAATAGAAAAAGAAGACAATCGATGTCAGAAAGAAATATTACGTTATTCTTTCGGCTATATATTACTGTGTGCTTGCATATATGTATGCATCATACGGGTATGTCTCTATTCGTAGAGAGATGGGTCTCCCGTGGAAGAAAACCGAGACAAACACGATTTCCCCCATCGTGATATGCATGTGAAATTTACTCGGACGATTAGATACATTGGATCATGTTGGTCCAGGGCCAAACAAACAAGGGGAGTCTGTAATTTAGGTGGGCTACACCAAGGGAACCAGTTGGGAGTTAATGATAATACCTGGGCCCACCTAAATTTCATAATAGCCTGGGATTTGGGCCCTGGGCATAACATAATTGGGTGATACACGTAATAGATGGACTGGATTTCACATACACAAAATGGTGGACCCTATAAAAATCAAGGATGGGTGCCCCCCCGGCAAACATGTTGCACTTGTGTGGCTCTCCTAAATCACGGATCTGCCTAAATATTTGGCTCTGAACCTAAGTGATGAACTAGATAGTCTGAATGCATACACATGACTCTGGAGCCTGCCCTAGCCGGACTTGCGGGGATGCTCTCTCTACACTCGGACGTGTGTGTGCAAAAGGTTGTTGTGGGTCCCTGATTGATGGATGCGATGATGTCGAACACTGTCTTTCTCAAGGATAACTACTCTGAATCCACCGAGTTTATCTAGATTCCTCACCGAGAGTCCTTGAATCTAGGGGATAAAATAGAAAAAAATTCTAATAAATTTGAAAAAAAAAAAAAAAGGATTGATGATAAAAATGAATTTACAACCATTTAAACAGTGATATCAAATCTAGGATGAAGTTTCATAGTCAAACTCTCTAAAAATGTGACTTACTATAAATAGTAAACTTATTATTTATAGATGGTCATGATTTATACTAGACGTTATGGTTTTTAGCCAAAAATAGTAAGCATCCAATTTGGCATAACCACATTATTCTCCTAATGTTTTTAAGCTCTTTTCATGTTTGGTAAGACTCCTAGAACTCAACAGATCAAAAGTACTCACTATAAATAGTAAAAAATAGAAATAAAATGGGATTTCAACCATGGATGTGATGTACTCTCCCAAATCCGACATGGGCAACCCAGCTTAGAGGGGTTGGTTGGCTAAAGTAGCTTCTCCTATTCCAAAATCATATACAGTTTGTCGAATAACTCATTCTAGTTTGCGAGATACACCTACTTTAGAGTTCTGACGGTCCTGATCACTTTTGCCGTTTCTGGTCCATCTTGGCCATGAAAGTGTCCACGACCCGCTCTACATCAGCCCCATGTGATCTGTTGATGACATCTACTACAACTATCATGTATTTGTTATCTCATTTGGCTTCATAAATTAAGGCCAATCCATGTGGGCCAACGTGTAGGAAGAGTTGAAGTGGACGCCCAGCCTTGTTGAGAGAGAGCTATGAAGTGGACACTTATCACTGGCCCATCCAAGTCTCAGCATAGCTTGATTTTTCAAGACTACCAGCGCCTGGGGTAGGTTAAGGTATTTCATATTGATGGATTGGATGGCATATACGCAGCATGGTTAGCCTTCTACGAGAATCCGGGGTCAGTGTCTAATCTCGCCTATTCCTATTGCTGTGGCCACTTGAGTCATGGATTTGCCTTTTTTTTTAGGTACAGCATAAACAATGAGGTACATGTCAACACATCACGGTAGGGCCAACAAATAACCGATTGAACCACAAGTAGTTGCATGGGCAGACAATAATGTGCTCAGGACGTCCATTCTGACTATTGGGAAATCACATTTGACAATGGAACAAAAAATCAAGTCAATCCATGACTTAGGTGGGCCGCAACATAAGGAACACTTGAGAGGGCATGACCTCCCCCTCCCAACTGCTCCTTCTCATGTGGCCCACCTAAGTGATAGATTGGCCTCATTTTTGGGCAAATGGCTGATCATGGTAAGTGGGGCCCGTATGATGGTCTGATCATTTATTTGCCAATGTTTCCAAAAAATGAGCTAACCCATGACTCAGGTGAGCAACACGAACAAGATTGCCATTATAAAAAAATTCCTTATGACAACCCGTGTGGGTTGTACTGTGATATTTGTGTGACATCCAATCTGCACATCATTTGAGACAGATCAGTTTAGGTGTGATTCGAAAACTTAAGATCATTTAAGACTCAGGTGGTCCACATTACAGGGAAAACTATGGACGGGGATGGTAGCAATTGAAGCCTTTTCCTGGGCACACCGAAGTTAAATTGGGATCAGGGGCATTGGACCTAGTGACATGTTTCAATTATCCAAACTGCTAAACTAATGAGGCCTACCGTGGATGGGAACACTGACACCCAAAGAAAAGCCTCTCATATTGGAGGCTTACAGCATGAGACCTATGCGTGGATGGCTCGGATATTAACCATGAGTAATCAGCGTGGCACGTCTAAACGGACTTCACTGTATGTGTTTGCAAAATCAACGAATCTGATTAAAATACTTCCATCTATATTTCAATTTTAAATGGGATTCTTTATGGAAACTTTCCTTGAAACAAAATCACCAAATTCTGTGCGTTTGAATTTCCATGATCATGGAAACACTGATGCCATCCACGCTCGTACATAGATTCTGTGCCGACAAATATTTGCGTGTGCATGATTGAGGCCCTCACTATGTGCAGATTCAAAGATAGTTGAATGAGTTATGTATTTTAAAAATGGGCCGCATTAATCAGGTTGGTTCACTCCTCAAATGGGCCATAAATGCATAAAACCATAGAGATGAGGGCCAGGAACCAGCCAGGTTTGAGGGAAGCCCGTTTTCTGTTCTTGACGTGTTTATCAAGTTCAAATGATGGATGGAGGCCATTTCCCTTCAATTTAAGAGAGCCCCTCGGTGGCCGTCCTCAGCCTCTCCCGATCCCTTAGCTATGCGTCAGGCCTCTTAGACCTGCCCGTCTCGGGCCTTTGATATCATCAAATGGATCAGGTCATTTGGGGGCTGTTTGAAATTAAATGTGGACGGCTCCGCTCTAGCCAATCCAGGGTTAGCAGGTGGAGGAGGTATTTGTAGAAATAGTAAAGGCGATATGATTTTTGCTTTCTTCAGGACTGCGTCCACCGACATGGCTGAAATTCGGGCTGTTTTTGATGGTATGGAGATGTGCGTGTCTACCAGTCTACATAAAGTACTTAAAGAATCTGATTCTAAACGGGTGGTGGATTGCATATCTGGGAAGTCAACCTGTGCCTGGAAATGAAAATATTAGCTAATTAGAATCAGAAATCTTCGTGCCTGGGGAACCTTTTGTTTCTCCCACATCTCTAGAGAAATAAATGGGCCTGGCGACGGGCTAGCAAAAGAGGGAAGTAGGCTACAATCTATCAGAACCTTCTGGGAGGTTCCTCCCTCCCCTGGCTAATCAAGGATTGTTTTCTTTTGGATAAAGCAGGTTTAGGCGCTGTTAGAGAACAAAAGAGTCACCAAAATATATAGGATATGATAGGTGGGGCTGTTGTGTAGCTTTGGGCCCTGCCCGAGTAGCCTAAGTTGTAAAAAGTTATGTTTTGCCATATCAATGAAGCTCTTAGTTTGTTTATATATATATATATATATATATATATATATATATATATATATATATATATATATATATATATATATATATATATATATATATATACATGCATTGACAGCGATGATCATTTTCTCTAGTCAACATTATTAAGGTTTACAATTTTGAAGATGTTCCTCACATGCAAGCATGTGTATTTGATGTAGAGTAGGCTGTGGACACTTTCATGGCCAAGATGGATCAGGAAAGGCCTGATCGGAGATCGAGATGATTCGGACTGTCAGAACTTAAAATAGACATATCTTGCAAACCAAAATGAACTATCGGACGTACCATATATGATTTTGGGGTAAGACGAGCTCCTTTAGCCACCCAACCTAACCGTGCTGGGTTACCCATGTCGACTTTGTGAAATACCATCAGATCAACGGTTGAATTCATGTTTTAATTTCATTTTTACTATTTATAATAAGTTTTAGTTTGAGTATAACTCTTCATCTCTGTGAGGAATCTAGAGAAGTTTCGTGGATTTGAAATAGTTATCCCTCTTGAGGAAGACGGTGCTCGACTTTACGTCCATCCCCGCATCAATTTGGTATCAAAGCGATGTTTTATCCTCGGATTGATGGCTTCTAGCGACAAATTGGGCAACAATCCCATGGACGGTGCTCCAGGGAATTTACCTTTAATGGCGGCATCTTTCAAAATATCACAACGAGAGAATCAACAAGTCATCCAACGGCTACAGGCTGTCATCGATCGCATAATGGATGTCATAGGGAAACTCCGTGTTCCTAGTTGTAATCCGCCACAAAAAATTGTTGGAACTCGTAATCGCTCTGATTGCAGGATTGTGCCGATAGTTCACCAAAAGATCATTCCTAAGGAAGGGGGATCCAACGATGAGGAGGTTGATGACATGGTCCTCCAATATCCCTGAAAAGGGGGAGATCAAGTAGATCAGACAAATCAAGAGTTCAAGATGAAGGTCAATATTCCTAGCTTCAATGACCAACTACAAATTGAGGATTTCGTCGATTGACTTTCTAAAGTTGAGCGATTATTTGACTATATGGATATCCCTAAAGTAAAAAAGGTCAAGCTTGTGGCCTACAACTGAATAATGCACCATATTCTTTTCAATTGATAGACATTATAAAGATAAAATAGTTGACATGGATGCATGTCGCATACTACTTAGTCGACCCTGACAATTTGACCATGATGTCATTCATAAAGGGTGAGATAATGTGTATATTTTCGTCAAGAATGGTCAAAAAATCATATTAGTCCTTATGGATCTAGAGGGACTGACTGAAACTTTTAAAGTGGAGGGTCGTTTTCTCTTAACCATATAAGACTTTGTAAAGGAATCCAAAGAAATATAATAGGCCTATACATTAATTGTAAAAGGGAAAGAACTCAATCCCACAACATCCTTGAGGAACTAAAACCCTCACTGCATGAGTTTAAAGAAATTTGGCCTGATGACATTCCCGATGGATTACCTCCCATGCGAGATATCTAGCACCATATCAACCTTGTCCTTGGGTCTAGCTCACTCAATCGTCCTTACTATATGATAAATCCAAAGGAGTGTGAAATTCTACAGGAAAAAGTAAAGGAACTGATTCATTAGGGTCTTATCCAAGAAAGCATGAGCCCATGCATCGTACCTACTTTATTAACTCGTAATAAAGATGGGAGTTGGCGCATGTGTCTCGACAACCGAGTCATCAACAAAATCACCATAAAATACAAATTTTTCATACTATGGCTGGACAATATCTTGGACATGCTAGAGGGGGTTAAATTATTCTCTAAATTGGATCTAAGGAGCGGCTACTATCAGATTCAAATACGCCCAGGTGATGAGTGAAAGATGATTTTTATGACTAAGGAAGGGTTGTATGAATGTATAGTCATGCCCTTTGGTCTTTTGAATGTGCCTAGCACATTCCTGATGTTAATAAACTAAGTTCTGAAACCATTCATTAGGCGGTTCGTTGTGGTTTATTTCGATGATATTTTGATTTATAGTCCGGATGAAGCAAACTACATGGAACACCTCAAGATGGACCTTTAAGTGCTCTTTGAAAATAAATTGTATATCAATTTTAAAAAGTGCAACTTCTTGAATGAGAACCTATTGTTTTGGGGCTTTCTCGTGACATCCACGAGCACTTGAGTGGACGAGGAAAATGTGAAAGCCAATAAGGAATGGCTGGTCCTAACAAACATCCATGAGGCACGAAGTTTTTATAGACTAATGACATTTTATCGTCAGTTCGTGAAGAATTTTAGCACCATTGTATCACCAATCACAAATTGAATGAAGAAATAATAGTTTCAGTGGACTGACAAAGCCGATGAGAGCTTTATTAAAATTAAGCACATGTTGTCCACAACTTTGGTTCTTGTACTTCCGAACTTCAACAAATTGTTTAAAGTCGAATGTGACACCTCATATGTTAGAATTGAAGGAGTTTTGTCTTAAGAAGGTACGCCGGTAGCCTTTTACAGTGAAAAAATTAACGATGCATGTAAGAAGTGGTCGACTTATGAACTCGAATTATACACAGTAGTCCAGGTGTTGCGGCATTGGGACATTACTTAATTTAAAGGGAGTTCGTTCTTTACACAGACCATCAAGATTTTCAATTCTTTAATAGATTGGATTTTATTTTTGCAGGAATTCATATTTGTGCTGAAACATAAATCTGCACAGCAAAACAAAGTAGTTGATGCACTGAGCCGCCATGCAGCTTTTTTAATCACTATGAGTAATGAGGTTGTCGGGTTCGATTGTCTCAAGCATATATATACCAACGACAATGACTTTAAGGACAAACAAGTTAGATGTTGAGAAGGTCACTCCAGTGACCTACTTATGCAAGATGGTTTCCTTTTCAAAGGGAATTGACTGTGCATTCCCAAAAGCTCGCTGAGGGAGCAGATCATCCAGGAGCTACATGGAGGTGACCTTAGTGGACACCTTGGATGGGACAAGACGCGGGCTCTTTTTGAAGAACGGTATGACTGGCCAGAGATGGTACATGACGTGGGTAGAGTAATACAGCGTTGTCATATTTATCAGGTCTTAAAGGGGCAGTCTTAGAATACGGGTCTCTACACCCCATTACCCATACCTGATGGCCCTTGGGAGGACCTATCAATAGACTTCGTGTTAGGTCTCCCATGAACACAGCGTGGCATGGATTTAGTATTCATGGTAGTAGATTATTTTTTGAAGATGACACACTTCATCCCATATAAGAAAACCCTTGATACGATGTACGCGGTAAATTTATTCTTCAGATAGGTCGTATAGCTACATGGGGTCCCCAACACTATCACTTCTAACTATGACGCGAAGTTCATTAACCACTTTTGGTAGACATTGTGGAACTGGTTCGGTACATGACTTCAGTTCAGTAGTGCCTACCACACACAGACCGACGAGCAAACTAAAGTTGTGAATCACACGTTAGGGAACCTCCTTTGATATATTTTAGGAGAAATGTCAAAGTAGTGGGATTTAGGTTTATTTAAAATAGAGTTTGCATTCAATAACATGGTGAACTGCTTGATAGGTAACTCCCCATTCCAAGTCATTTATGGCCGACTGCCTCACCACACACTTGACTTGGTCCCTTTGCCCAAGCTCCTAGATATGGGCATTGCAGCAAAACATATGACAGATATGATTATGGGCATTCATGTTGTAGTGCAAGACAAGTTACACGTCTCGAATGACAAGTATAAGGAGTAAGCCAATAAGCATCAGTGATAAAAAGTATTTGAGGTATGTGACCAAGTTATGATCCATCTACACAAGGAGAGATTTCCAACTGGGATGTACAATAAGTTAAAGTAAAAGAAGATTGAACCAGTGTCGATCTTCCGAAAGATCAATGACAATGCTTACGTTGTTGATCTTCCGGACAACATGGAGATCTCTCGGACTCTCAGCGTCGTAGACCTTACCAAGTACGATGAGCCAAAGCAGAGTGAGAACTCAAGGACGAGTTCTTTTAAAATGGAAGGGAACTGATGCAGAGTGGGTCGCCAATCACGAGCCAAAGTAGAGCGAGAACCAGAGGATGAATTTCACCTCAGGCTAACCAAAATTTGGATAAATATTATCCCATGCAATCTGATAACTATTGGAATGAATTTAATGGAATCCAGCCAGCCGAACCTATTCTTAGGCTAGCCGAATTTTCAAACTCTTTAGCTATAAATAAGGAACTTCTCTCATTCTAAACTACAACGAAAAATCACTTTAAACCTTCTGCAAGTAAGAGAGAAGCTTAGGTCCTCGACAAGCTAATTGTGTGATATTTATAAATTCTTCCCAAAATTATTCAATTGCATTTCTCAAGATTATTTTAATCTTATTTTAAGAGAAGTCTATACTCCTCTTGACATTTAAGAGAATTAAATCACTAGCATTTGGGTTTTTCATTTCTAAAACTCTTTAATACGCTATACTCTTTCTGATGAGCGAATACTGCATCCTCTACATTTAAGAAAGAAGATCTCTGCAACAAGCTTTTACTACATCTTCGAATCTACATTGGAAGATAAGTACTTTATTATTTTGTTTCATTTAGGTTTTTTTGAGATAGCCTGTGAAAATCTCAGTGGATTGATTTATGATAGCCCATGAAAATTACAAAAGGGATTTTATTGTGGTGAGCCCATGAAAATAACAAGAAATTGTTTAAAGTTGTTAAGGTGAACCTATGAAAACCTTGTTATAATGAAAGCCAAAATTACAAGGGTAGTAATTTTAAGAGTAGATTATGAATGATTTTTAAAGTATCGAACCAGTATAACTCCTTGTGCCTTGTGGTGAATGCTTTATTTCTTTTTGGTGATGAATTTTCTTTCTATTTCATTCATTGTGGTGAATGTTGTATCTTCTCTTGCTAGTTTGAAAGATTGATTTTACAGACATTTGTGAAATAAAGTTGTCTTGCCTAATATTTTAGGTGAAGGATGTCTTACGAATGATTTGGAATCAAGGTTTCAATGCTTGGGTGATTGAGATTTTATATTATTTACATATTTCACTTTTATTTTAATTATTTGACATTGTCTTATTCACCCCCCCCCTAAGACATTCGTAGATTGTCTTTTCAAGTGCACTGTAAAGTAAAAATAAAAAATAAAAAAATCTATAATATGATCATCAATTTTAGGAGCAGTGAGAATCTCATGTAAAAAATAATGGTGAAAATGTTGTAGTTGAAGGCAGAAAAGCACCATTTTATGCACACAATTGAATGGATCAAAGAGGTCAATGAAACAAAGACAATAAAATAATGTTGTATTCCATTCTCCATTAGTAAATACTATAACGACAAAGTAATGTATGATGTAGTCGACATGGAAGCTTGTCACATGTTACTTGGTCGACCATGACCATATAATGTTGATGCTACGCATAGGGGCCGGAATAATATATTTATATTTATTAATGATGGTAGAAAGATTATCCTTGCTCTTATAATAATGAGGAATCAATCCAAGACTTATAAAGGTTTTCTATTTTTTAATAGAGTTAAGAGTAGGAAGCATTTTCTTGTAGCCTATTGTAGGTTTTCTTTGTATGGATTAGTGTAATTCTTGGTTTTTTTGTTCAGAGCCAAGATTCAGGCTAGAGGTAAGTTATGGTTCTCCTCTACCACAAGATGTACACATTTCCTTTCCTATAAATAAAATTACAGTGCTCCTATGTTGCTTTAAAAAAAAATAAAAAATTCCACGAATGTTCATAACTTCTACACTGTAAATAGCATTGAGTGCTTTTAAATCCTTAAAATTGTAATTTAATCAGTATTTTCTAAGATTGTCCTCTTTAATATTGATGTTTTCCAAAATTGAAACCTCTAAAAGTAACCATTAAGTGGGGACAAACCATCCACTGTGAGACCATATGATAGATTGTTTAAATCAATAAACAAATAAAGTGACTTTTAAGATTGGTGGGCAATTAAAGTTGGGCTCACACAACAGACAACCCATATCAATGTTTTTATTTTTTATTTTTTTTAATTAAAATTAATATGAAGAGTGCATTTTATTAGCCATTGACTAGATTGTAAGGATTTTTCATAAAAGTGATCATTTGAGGGGGGTGATCAATTAAAGATGGGCCCCACAAGATGGATGGTCCAAATCAATTATCGAGCCTTTGTTTATCCCACCCACTAATTGAATGGATATGATCATCTAATCAAAGTGACTTTTAAGAGGAACAAGCAAATAAAGGTGGGCCTCACATGATCAACGATCCAAATTAGTGAATGGACCTTATCTTACAATCAATAGTATAAACCATTCATTCTCCCAGCCATTAATTTTATAGTATTATTGATGAATAGAAATACTCTTACAATCCATATAGACAATCCATTTTCCTAGCCATTGATCAAGTCTTGAGGATTATGAAAGGAAAATTGATTTCATGAGGGACAAGCATTTAAAGGTGACGTAGGGATGAACGTGATGAGGTCAATCACCGTCTTCCTCAAGAGGATAACTACTCCGAATCCATGAAGCTTCTCTGGATTCCTCACAAATACTTCTCAAATCCATGAGGGAAGAAAGCAGAAAATAGAAATAAATTCTAATAAATTCGAAACTAATTAATTGATGAAATAAACGAGTTCACAACCCTTTAAATAGGGATACCAAGCAATGAGAGAGAAATCAGAAGCAAACTACAACTAAAACTCCTAGAATTCGCAACTTATTATAAATAGTACACTTACTATTTATAGACGGTCGTGATGTCTACTAGTGCGCAAGGTTTTTGGCCAAAAATAATAAGTGTCCTATTTGGCTTCACCAAACCGTTCTCCTAATGGTAAAAATGAAATTAAAACAGGGAAATGACCGTCGATCCAGGGGTATTTCACAATTTCGGGTTGTGTAACCCTGCATAGAAGGGTTAGTTGGCTAAAGTAGCTCGTTCTACCCCAAAATCATATATTTTATGCCTAATAACTCATTCCAGATTGTGAGATACGCCCGATCTAAGGTCCAACAGTCCAGATCACTTCTGTCATTGATCGGGCCTTTTCTGGTCCATCTTGGCCATGAAACTGTCTGCCACCTGCTCTACATCAAAAGGTCAATGATATTAATCAATTAGAACCATTCATTTTAATAGCCATTAATTAGATAATTAGGTCATCTAATGGAAGGAATTTTTTGGGAGGGATGGTAAATCGAAGTCCAAATAAGAGTAGTTCAAATTTTACATTGAAAAACTCTTGCAGGAAAAAAAGCACAATACAAAGCGACATGTATGCACCGTGAAAGCATGAATTACAAGAGATAGAATGTTACCGATTCGAACAAGTCTCAAATCCACTTCACAAGCCCTAGCTATGTCCTTGAAACCATTAAAAATGAATTAGAAATCCATTTTTATACCCTAATCCTAATTACACCTGATATATATACTATCACAACGAGAATAAGAAACAAATCCTATACTTATGCAATTCTACATGTGCGCTCGATGAGACATTCGATGGTATTGACATCCAATCAAAGATCTAGATAGCATCGAACACCTTCGATGTCATCGAGTACAAACACCAAAATATTCCGGCAACAAACATGGATTTTTTCATATTTTTTTCTGATGATATCGAGCACCCATCGATGGCATTGACATCTGATCGATGACGTCAACTAGTCTGTCGATGCCATTGACAGATCGTGTCATCAACAACAATAATCTACTTAATGTCATCCATTTTCCTATTCATAGATCGAACAGTTGGATGATTTGATTAATATCATTTTTTTTTTTAGATGAACATGTAACCACTGGTGAGCCCAACATGACGGATGACCAAGATTGCTAGAATTGATCCAGTAGTTGGTTTGAATTTTTCAACATAATGGGCCCACATTTGATAGTCTTCCTCTAGATAATGGTTAAATTATGATCTAGATAATGGTTAAATTGTGATCATTCATTAACCATCCAAAGCCTTCAAAATGCTAAAAATTAATAAAATTGTCACTAAAAGTAGGTTGTCCAAAACGTCAATGAAAGATTAAAAACTGGACTTTTTTTTAATTGAATTTTTTTAATATATAATTTTTTTAAATTTTTTGATTTGTCAATTTTCAATTGTACAAATTACTAAAGTTTCATATGCTAAACAAATCCTTACGCGAGTGACTAAGAAATGTATAAAATATTTTTCTACAATCATTAGGATCCGCCCTCCTCATAATGATGAAAAACTCGGATCTCAGATCGACAGTTAGGGGGGGTCCAAGATAAGGAAGGTATATATTTTAATGGTGAGAAAATAGTCAACATTGTTCATAATGGTACGGTTCACCAAAATCACGAATCTGACTCATTTTTTTTTTTACCAATGTCCTAAAACAATGTTGATAAACTGGTAAATAGAATAAATTTAGTTCACACATATTATGAGTGGACCATCACGAATATATATATAAAGCTAAAAGCTCCCCAACATGTAAAATAGAAATTTATGTATTTATCGAACTAGAATTGATTTAGATCTTTCAATCACTACGTGGGGCTGTCTTGATGCGAGTGACAAATACATACCGTCTATTAATCTTGTCACTTACTAAGAGACCAAGGGTTGAAAATTTTACTCGAAAGAAAACTTAGGTGGACCAGTGACCTAAATAATAAAAAATGAATGGTTACTATCGAGCATTCATGCAGACCATAAAAGTGTTGTTTCAAGGAGATTTTTGGGCTCACCCCTTATGTGGGGATTACACATCTCACCCATGGATTAGATTATCATGGTACCCATTCAAAAGTTACAAAAAGAAAAATAAAATTTTGATTCCATCATTGGAAACTAAGTGCGGTTTCTAGACATTGGAGACATCTTGGGCCATGAGATTGTGAACCCCACAGTGATATATGCGTTGTATCCACCCCATCCATTTAGTTTGGAAGACCACTTTAAGCTCAAAGTGTAAATTTAGGATATATCTAAAATTTGTGTGGGTTATACAGTAAGAAAATAATAGTGGTTGTATGATAATCTTCTAGCTTATTGCGACTCCTACAAATTTCGGATTGGATCGAAATTTATTCTAATTAGTTCAGATCCTTATAGTAGGACTCAAGTTACCATGTAATCAGTTCAGATCCTTACAGTAGGACCCACGTTGGAAAAATGTATTAGATATATATAATATAATATATTTCTACCATATGTGGATGTATAGTAAAACTTATTTAAGCCATAGGTGTGTTTAAGATAATACAGTCACATGCTATAATATGTATCATTATAGCATGTTATTGTAAGATCCAAGTTATCCATATGGTGGGACATCTTTTAAGATATCTAGTTTACCTTTTTTACTAGGATAGATAAGATAATCCCTATCCATTAGGTACATTACCTTCTAAAACTTAAGATTCACTCTCATTGACGCATCATCAACACTATTCATAACATTCGAATTAATTGCATTATTTGCATTGTATTTTTAATTTTTTATGTTTAATTGTTATACTTTACTTGTGTATATTATTTTAATTGTATTGTGCATGAAATATAATAGGTTCACTCACAGGTCATGGCCAATTGATGTTGTATTAATAAAAAACTATATAATTGAAATTGAAATAGATACAACGACTCAAGAGCAAGGGCATGAGGCCAAACAAGTGGATGATCCACAGAAATAGTGATCATATTTAACCGAAGACAAGCTTACTTCGCTGGATTAGTGGAATGATTAAATGAGATATGTGTTTCCTATCTGGTAGACAACTGTCAGTAGAAGCATAAGGCCAAACACACCCTGATCCATAGCTCAACTGGTAAACTGAGTGGATATACCTCGTTTCTACACTTGAGGTCTTGGTATCAATCCCTAATGGGGGTGGCTAACAGTGCATGTACTGACAGTTGATGTGTACAAACAAGCTAATAAGAAAAAAAAAAAAAAGCATAATGCCAAACCAGTGGATGATCCACAAAAATAGTGATCATATTTAACCGAAGACAAGCTTACTTTGTTGGATCAGTAGAATATTTAAATGACATATGTGTTTCCTATTATTATTCTCATTTCTATTTCGAAATGAGTTTTTATTTAGATTTTATAATTTTTTTTGAATAACTTCATGATTCTGAACAATGACTTAATAAAAGATTCAAATGGGTGGATATAAATATTTTAGGTTTTATTCTTGATTATTATGAATTTGTTGTGGTGAATGTTTATGAATGGATTAGTAGTTTATATGAGTGTATTGATGGATATTAATGAGAACATAAAATTCAAATTATATTATAACTTTATTAAAATAATGTGACTCACTGATTTAAGTACATTGAGTCTACAAATTATATACTGTAACTCAAGCATAAGAGTGCACACTTAGTGTTGAGGGTCAAATATTGCATATTAGACCCCAGATTTGTCTGGATTTACGAATATAATGCTGTCTAATGGCTCGTTTTCTCATTCTTGTGTGGCAAAGTGATTTCATGAGCATGGATGGAAAAAAGACGTTAAAAGTTGAGATTTAACGATCTGATGACTCCAAAGGCAAGGGACACACTCTAGGGGACCAAGATTGACAAATATACACGGTCAGAAATTCGAGAAAAGTTAGAAATTGAAGCTCAAGTGGCCTGAAGGACGTCCAGAATGCAAGATCACGAGGTTTCCACCATCCGTTCGGCTCGAAACTTCATACGTCGCCTGAGGACCATAAATTAACTGTACATATAAAATTTCAGCCATTGAAGATCTCGGGAAGTGCCCCAACTGACAGATCAGCCTATAAACCATTGATTCTGGGCCCACCTGATATCCGGAACTGCCTCAAAATTATTATTGACGCCTTAAATAAGGAGTCAAAACAGATGGACAGTGCAGATTTCTCCAAAACAGTGCAATGGACCCCATATGAGATGAGTGTGTACAGTGCACATGTGCACTCGCCGTGCACCAAAATTTCCAAAAGTCGGTCAGCGCAGCTGACCGACATTTCCGTCTACAACTCAAAAAAAAAAAAAAAAAAAAAAACATGCAGCGGACGAACGACCACTGGCCGTTTTTGCGAACAGTTGTGGGCCCCACACATGACCCATAAGCTCAATCCGATCCGTCCACCGTGTAGAGGGCTTCGAGCACTACAAAACCATGTTATCACTTTTTACCCATGCGTGCACACGTGTGAGATACAAAGGCCACAAAAGGGCTGCTTGGTAGCGTTCAAAACTGATTCTTTTGTGATTTCTTTTCTGGGCCACGTCAATAGACGTTCAAAACTACCCATTCTTGACTGAAATTTCGTTCTGAATCCAATGGACGGGATGGATTTTCCAGAAAATGCTTCTGTGGGGCCCACCGATCACAACAGCGAAATGGTGCGAAAGGTTTCGCACATCCGCGAAAATCGATTTTTCCAGGCGGTTTTGGGCCACCATCTTTGATCATATGGCAGATCTGAACCGTCTATCATGTAGAGGACCCAATGAAATCCTAAGGGACGGTGTTTTTTTGGAATTTGAGCGAGAAAAGTGGCGTGTTTCATGGTACCAAACTCGGCTGCGAAAATTGCACTCCGTGTCCTGCTACAACTCTGTCACTGACTCCAGCCTTCCAGCAGCTATAAAAAGAGGTTTTTGGACGTGGGGAGCATTCATTCAAGGTCTTGGGAGGAAGAACAGAGGGCTCGAGCTTGGGTTTCAACGTGGGCAGAGGAGAGAGAGAGGAGCTTGGTTTTTTTTCTTTCCCTTTTCTCTTCCTTTTCTTTTTCTCTTTATTTATTTGGATTGAGCCCATCCATGGCAGGCTAAATCCTCCTAGCTAGGGCTAGGAGGTGAAGCTTGTAGTGAGATGGGAGATTTTATTTTATTTAAATTTTAATGCATGAATTGACGTTGATTTTAGTTAATTAATATGGGAATGTTTTAGGTTTTTAATGGTCTGTTGTGACTGAAATTACAATGGGTCTGCAATGCTTTGAATATTTTCTTATCCCTTTTATGTTTATGACGTTAGGAAGCCCTGTTGTTCACCATAGTCTCCTGGGCATGGTTGGATGACGGTACCCTTCTTAACCTTCATACATATGATTGGTTGGTAATTAGTTTAATTCTGTTGTTTGTCATAGTCTGTGGGCATGGTTTGGTGATGGAATCCATTCTAATTCATACACCTTTCATCTCTTTGAAAACTAGATCAACGGCAGTTCAGTAATTTCCATGATTTTTGATGCAAGCATAAATTCTCCCTGATCTCTACAAGTGGATCCTCTGAATCCCTAGTTTCCTTTTCTCCTGATTTCTCTCAAGTTTATATAATTATTTCACCATTATTTCTCAAATTACATTTAGTTTAGATTTCGTCTTAATCTAGTTCTAGTTCTGGTTAGTTTTAGATAACGTACAAGTTTCAGTCCCTTGGGATTCGACCTCGGTCTTACCGAGTTATTACTACATCACAACCCTGCACTTGGGGAGTGAACAAGTTTTTGGCGCCGTTGCCGGGGATCGAACCCGGCTACGTTTTTCTGAAATTAATTAGTTTTAGGATTAGTTTAAGATTAAGTTTAGATTTTTTTTTTTTTTTTTTCGATTTTTAGAAACTAACTTGTCTTCCCTGTTTTGTAGGTTTTTAAGATAATTTCAAAATTGGTAAATTCTTTCTTAAATTCTTCCTCTCTATTCTAGATTAGGATTTTTACTAACTTTAGTTTTAGGTTTAGATTTTCCTGATTTTTTTAGAACTAACTTGTTTGTCTTATTTTACAGGATTTTAATATAGGAATCTCTAGTATGGTAACATCTTTCTAACTTCTCCCCCTCTTACTTTTCACTTTGCTGTAGGACCTTCTCTTCTATTTTTTATAGGATTAAATTCGAGTTAAGGGTTTCACCATGTATATGCACGAGTGGCAACGTCAGTATGCTGAGAAGAATAACTTATTTTGGGATGATAATGAGATAAATCAACTTATGTCTCAAAACTTTTCTGAAACTATCATTGAGAACCGATCAGAATATAAAGATCCACCGGCTAAGAAGTCCTTACGTGATTATATGCAGGAGAATAATTACACCCCACGGATTAACAAAACAGTACGTGAGTGTTGGGGTTATCATAACTATGGTTGTGAGAATTATTATCACTCATCTGATAAAAAGAAAACAATACGTGATTATATTATGAGTGATAATAAGTATTACCAACCATCCGATTCTCCCACCTATGATCCGTATGACTATAACCAGTGGAAACATCAATGTCGGGAAGCTGAACCAGCTATATATCATAGTGATAATTCTCTTGGGTCCTCTACCTTTGAAGCCCAACCAGAAATAATCCAAGAGGATTCACTTCAGAAACTCATGAAAGCACAAGAGCAATTCAATCAACTTGTCATACAATCATGTAAACTGCTCAAATCCTCAATTCCAATAATTCAGTCACACCTTATGGAGAAGGAAGAGGCTAGGTTATCCCAGCCTCATCCAAATATAGAAGTACAATGCAAGGAAAGTGATCCTCACTCTCTTTTGAAAAACTCTAGAATTTGGAATGAGGAGTGGGATTCCCTTAATGAGCATGCGGTTCAATTTCCCGATGAGTCGATCTCAATGACTGTTCGAAAGAATGGTGAAGATACATGGGTGTCTTTTAAATACATTGATGATAACACAGTTTCCTTACATGACACACAAGATTTCAATGATGAGGAAGAGGTTAGTTTATGCGAACCTCAACCCATGTTAGGTGTAGAATGTGAGGAAAGTGATCCCATCCCAAATGTACACTGCACTAGACTAGACAATGATGCGTATTGGGATGAGGATCATGAATGTGCAGCCCAAATTCTCCCTGAATCAATCTCAAATCTGGTCCAGGTCAACGATCAAGACGTGCACGAAGTGATCGGTCAGGAAGATCTACTTCACTCATCTGACATGCCTGATTTAAATGTGGAGAATGAACCTCTTAAAACCGACTCTTCTAACTCTTGTGAGACATGTTTAGACCACTCCCTTGAATTGAATGATGATATGATTCGGGAGGAGGAGTTGCCCGCTACGACTCTGGAATTTGAAATCACTCAGTTGAGGCCACCATCTGAGCTGCAAACAATTGAGAATTCAGTGCCTCAATTAAGTAATTTCAATGAACAAAGTGATCACATCAATGCTTCACTTACTGATTTTCAATCTATCTATGCAAGACTGGAGCAAGAGAACGCACCTCCATCCACTTTCAAAGATGAGGGATTCTTTGCGCAGATCATCACAAGCCACAAAAATGAGTCACACTCATCTGAATTTCCCAACTCGTGGGTTTGCTTGGCACACTTTGCGGTTTCAAACGATCCCATGTTAAAAGACAAAGTGGATACCTTGCGAGACAACATCTCGGTAGTCATCACTGACCGAATGAACGCTTATTCTGAAACCCTCTCTTCCCTTGATCCTAAACGTCTACTAGTAAAGGAAGAGGAGCTGAATCTAAAATCGAAGTTTGGAGCTTCGGAATATGTTGAGACTACATTACTTTTTAAGAAGTTTTCTAAACTTTATTTACTTGTAGTCTTTGATTCACCATACAATACTAACATTGAAACTTCTTCTGTCTTAGGTGAATCGTATAAATTATGGATACCTCAAGCAATTCAATGGAAGATTTTTTATGAGGTACATAAGTCTCTCTGGAAAGTCATGCTCCAGGGCGCCCAAGCCTATTGCAAAAAAGGTTTTTGGATGATCTTGTTGAGGAGCTTACTAAGAGACTTATCAAGATATTGGCCGGAAGGGGAACCTTGCGGCGTGATCGATTCAATGTTTGTGGGTAACATTGCTGCAAACCCTCACGAGACTACAACTCGTCCACTAGGGGTAACCTAGGGGTTTAAAGGCTTGTTGCATACGCTAAATGCAATCGAGAGCACCTGCGAAAGTGGTATAGGTAGGATTTTATTTTCGTTATTTTTGTTCTGCTTTCTCTCTCATGCTGACAAGCTTCCATGCCGTGATCTATTGGAAACTCTCTTGATTCGTTATTCAGGTACTATCTTCCCATCACTTCTCATTTACTTTCGTTGTCCCATGTGCATTGCATGCTCATATCTTTTACATTGAGGACAATGTAGATTTTAGGTTGGGGGTGGGAGATTAGGTTTCCTAATCAGTATTTTCGTGGTCTTGAGCAAAAATTGTGAAATTTTTTTTTAAAAAAAAAATTTTCTAAAAATTTCTACAAATTCGAAGTGATTTTGACAGATATCTCTAATTTAGATTTTCAAGGTACATAATGGTGGATTTATGACTCTTGGATTCCGTATCTGTTAGATTTCATAGTTAAGTGAATTATTAATCCATGATTAGAAGTTGTAAACATTGATTGAATCATGATTTCAGGACACGTCTTGCTTACACATTAAGATTTCAGTTCCATATCGAAGGATTAACTTGGTAATCACTAAGCACGAAGGGAACCAGTCTGAAATATCTTGCCATCAGGGTATAAAAATTGAACAGGTTGGGCAATTAATCTTCACCATGGGTTTGCTCCCTACAGGTGAAGGTTTGATTCCCCAAGGTTAAACATTCAAAAAAAAAAAAATTTTTTAGGTAATTGGTCTTTTGCCATAGGTTTGCTCCCTATTGGTAAGGATTTGATTCCTCTTTTTGGCATGACTATTAATGGAAAAATAAAAAGTTGAAAAGATCAAAAGATGAAATTTATGAGGCAAGTTTGGTTATCATGAATTCTCTTGCTGGTTACCAATGAGATCCTGAAATAACAAATTCAATCTTAATATGATTAGCTGAGATTACACTATACATCCATGGATCTCAATGTTTAAAATTTTTCTAATTGAAGGATTAATGCTTTACACTTGATGATGAAGTCTACGGTGCGCTTGAGCTCAGGAGAATACAATTTCTAACATTCATGAATATTAAATTTCTCGTATTTTGTTCAAAATCTCACTTGATTTCATAGAAAGTTCTCCTATAATTCTCAACTTATTTTTCGCATACTTTGCTCGGGACTAGCAAAATGCTTGTTGGGGGTTGTGTTGAGGGTCAAATATTGCATATTAGACCCCAGATTTGTCTGGATTTACGAATATAATGCTGTCTAATGGCTCGTTTTCTCATTCTTGTGTGGCAAAGTGATTTCATGAGCATGGATGGAAAAAAGACGTTAAAAGTTGAGATTTAACGATCTGATAACTCCAAAGGCAAGGGACACACTCTAGGGGACCAAGATTGACAAATATACACGGTCAGAAATTCGAGAAAAGTTAGAAATTGAAGCTCAAGTGGCCTGAAGGACGTCCAGAATGCAAGATCACGAGGTTTCCACCATCCGTTCGGCTCGAAACTTCATACGTCGCCTGAGGACCATAAATTAACTGTACATATAAAATTTCAGCCATTGAAGATCTCGGGAAGTGCCCCAACTGACAGATCAGCCTATAAACCATTGATTCTGGGCCCACCTGATATCCGGAACTGCCTCAAAATTATTATTGACGCCTTAAATAAGGAGTCAAAACAGATGGACAGTGCAGATTTCTCCAAAACAGTGCAATGGACCCCATATGAGATGAGTGTGTACAGTGCACATGTGCACTCGCCGTGCACCAAAATTTCCAAAAGTCGGTCAGCGCAGCTGACCGACGTTTCCGTCTACAACTCAAAAAAAAAAAAAAAAAAAAAAACATGCAGCGGACGAACGACCACTGGCCGTTTTTGCGAACAGTTGTGGGCCCCACACATGACCCATAAGCTCAATCCGATCCGTCCACCGTGTAGAGGGCTTCGAGCACTACAAAACCATGTTATCACTTTTTACCCATGCGTGCACACGTGTGAGATACAAAGGCCACAAAAGGGCTGCTTGGTAGCGTTCAAAACTGATTCTTTTGTGATTTCTTTTCTGGGCCACGTCAATAGACGTTCAAAACTACCCATTCTTGACTGAAATTTCGTTCTGAATCCAATGGACGGGATGGATTTTCCAGAAAATGCTTCTGTGGGGCCCACCGATCACAACAGCGAAATGGTGCGAAAGGTTTCGCACATCCGCGAAAATCGATTTTTCCAGGCGGTTTTGGGCCACCATCTTTGATCATATGGCAGATCTGAACCGTCTATCATGTAGAGGACCCAATGAAATCCTAAGGGACGGTGTTTTTTTGGAATTTGAGCGAGAAAAGTGGCGTGTTTCATGGTACCAAACTCGGCTGCGAAAATTGCACTCCGTGTCCTGCTACAACTCTGTCACTGACTCCAGCCTTCCAGCAGCTATAAAAAGAGGTTTTTGGACGTGGGGAGCATTCATTCAAGGTCTTGGGAGGAAGAACAGAGGGCTCGAGCTTGGGTTTCAACGTGGGCAGAGGAGAGAGAGAGGAGCTTGGTTTTTTTTCTTTCCCTTTTCTCTTCCTTTTCTTTTTCTCTTTATTTATTTGGATTGAGCCCATCCATGGCAGGCTAAATCCTCCTAGCTAGGGCTAGGAGGTGAAGCTTGTAGTGAGATGGGAGATTTTATTTTATTTAAATTTTAATGCATGAATTGACGTTGATTTTAGTTAATTAATATGGGAATGTTTTAGGTTTTTAATGGTCTGTTGTGACTGAAATTACAATGGGTCTGCAATGCTTTGAATATTTTCTTATCCCTTTTATGTTTATGACGTTAGGAAGCCCTGTTGTTCACCATAGTCTCCTGGGCATGGTTGGATGACGGTACCCTTCTTAACCTTCATACATATGATTGGTTGGTAATTAGTTTAATTCTGTTGTTTGTCATAGTCTGTGGGCATGGTTTGGTGATGGAATCCATTCTAATTCATACACCTTTCATCTCTTTGAAAACTAGATCAACGGCAGTTCAGTAATTTCCATGATTTTTGATGCAAGCATAAATTCTCCCTGATCTCTACAAGTGGATCCTCTGAATCCCTAGTTTCCTTTTCTCCTGATTTCTCTCAAGTTTATATAATTATTTCACCATTATTTCTCAAATTACATTTAGTTTAGATTTCGTCTTAATCTAGTTCTAGTTCTGGTTAGTTTTAGATAACGTACAAGTTTCAGTCCCTTGGGATTCGACCTCGGTCTTACCGAGTTATTACTACATCACAACCCTGCACTTGGGGAGTGAACACTTAGTATATATCTGACCTGTAGAGGGTGACAATAAATTTTCTTAACCATCTAGTATATATAAAATTATGCCCTACCTGATGAATGGACCAGAATGATTGATGGGAAAGACCGATGGTTAGACCTACTAGACAAAGTAATTCTTTATAATTATAAGTGTTATGGAGAGATCCGAGCCCGTGGCAAAACGTTAATCGGACTTGAAGTCCGAGCCGAGGCGCCCAAGGTATGATCTATCTGACCAAGACTTCAGCATCGCAATAACAACACGCGAACGTCTTCGAGTAAAAGTTAACTTGGAGTTGGTCCTAATTGTCAGATCAGATAACCCACTACCTCCCAACTCCGAGGCGCTTAAGCTAGTCGGATCGGATTCGGCATGACTGGTCGGATGGCGTCCGACTTGGGGTGTTCTTCGATATGGTCTGGCAAGCTGAGCTGAGCAGACCTTTTGATGTGCGTATCCCACTTGCTAAACATGGAAACTGCCATAACCAAACGTGGCTGATAACTTTGCTCGCAGTTATGCACGATCCGCCAGATACGCTGCGCAATCAATAGATTGCGGGCAGTATCTCCATGATCCCAGAATCCCTCTGATCGTGTCGAGATCATCGGATCCGGACCGCTCCACAGGCAAGTATAAATAGTGACGCAGGGATGAACGTGATGAGGTCAATCACCGTCTTCCTCAAGGATAACTACTCCGAATCCACGGAGCTTCTCTGGACTCCTCACAGAGACTTCTCGAATCCACGAGGAAAGAAAGCAGGAAGATAGAAATAAATTCTAATAAATTCAAAATTAATTGATGAAAATCTCAAAATCGAGTTCACAACCCTTTAAATAAGGGAACCAAGCAATAAGAAAGAAATCAGACTCAAACTACAACGAAAACTCCTAGAATTCACAACTTACTATAAATAGTAAACTTACTATTTATAGACGGTCATGATGTCTACTAGTGCGCAAGGTTTTCGGCCAAAAATAGTAAGTGTCCTATTTGGCTTCACCAAACCATTCTCCTAATTATCCTAAGCACTTTTCATGTTGGACACAACTCCTAAAGCCCAACGGATGAAAATTTATACTCAAACTAAAACTTACTATTTATAGTAAAAACAAAATTAAAACGAGGAAACGACCGTCGATCAGGGGGTTTCTTGCAAATCCGGGTTGCGCAACCCGGCGTAGCAGGGTTGGTTGGCTAAAGTAGCTCGTTCTATCCCAAAATCATATATTTTACGTCGGATAACTCATTCCGGATTGTGAGATACGCCCGATCTAAGGTCAGATGGTCCGGATCACTTCTGTCGCCGGCCGTGCCTTTTCTGATCCATCTTGGCCATGAAATTGTCCGCGACCCGCTCTACATCAAATAGCCCGCAGTGCTATGTCTACAGGTACGCGAAATCGAGCTCTGCTCTACTCTCTACCTAGACCCTAATTCCCTTGTCCTGACTTAGGCATCGGAGGGTCCCCCGGCTTAGCCAGGGTCACCTTTGCCCGTTCTCGTGGTGCAGGTTTCAGGGGCGACACGTAGAGGGCGACGTGCAGAGGGCCGACCAGATTTTGTCATTAACAATAAGTAATGGGTGCTAACAAATGAATGGGTCAGATTGTTGAACGGAACTATTTCGGGTAAATAGTTTCATCTCCATATTAAAGGCATTGATCAAATGGTTACCATCTGTCAGATTGGTGTGATGTTGGCATGGTAGCCCGCGAAATGTACGATTGACCTAATGATCAGCCTGGATTAATAAATTTGATGTCCAAATGGAACCAGAAGCATTATAGCTTATGGTACTTTGAGTGGACTGGATCATTCCTTTGGGAGCTACCCCAGGCCTTTCAAGTTGGCATGATTCAATGAAGGGAATGATATCATGGTGATTAAGCAACGTAATAAATTTGATGTCCAAATGGAACCAGGAGCATTATAGCTTATGGTACTTTGAGTGGACTGGATCATTCCTTTGGGAGCTACCCCAGGCCTTTCAAGTTGGCATGATTCAATGAAGGGAATGATATCATGGTGATTAAGCAACGCAAGATTACATCAGCAACTACATCTAAGACTGCTGGGAAACCATCCCCTGATTAATCAACAAAACACTGACCTAAATTGTTCAAAAATGAAAGAGGGAAGAAGAGGAAAGGGAAATCAAAGACATTTAAAGAGGAAGGAAGAAGAAACTATGAACGGCCCCAAATCACTAACGATGAACGTGTTGGACGTAGACCAGTGGGGCCCACTTGTGAGCAATCACTAGTGGGTACGATTGTTTTGAATTAAATTTGATTTCTAATTGAAGATAGGGATGTGAGCGGATTATGTGACCTTATCTCAATCCCACTCAAACTCTTCTTCCTCTGTTAGGATGTGATCGGCTTATGTGGTCGTATCCCAATCCCACCCACACTCTCCTTCCTCTGTTATAAAAAGGAGTGCGTTTCTCTCATGTAACGCATCGAATCATACAAAACACGAGAGTATATAGAGAGAAAGAGAGTCAATTATAGTCTGTCTATTTTGGCTTGTCCTTGGGACGATCTGATCCATAGATCGCAATCCGGGGCTACTATATACTGTAGGATCAGAGGTGTGAATAGTTCAATCTGCTCCAGTAGTAGATAGGCAAGCCATTGGAATATCGTTCTTCTGCTTTGTGAGGGTCCCAAACTTTTTGTAGACCGTTAGATCTTGAGGGCTCATTTTCCACGCTTCCCAACAGTGGTATCAGAGCATTCGACGGCAGATCTCCGATTATCCTTTCTTTTTAGATTGGAATCCATGTTTGATTTTAAGCTGTACGACAATAATATTGCGTCTATATTGACGTCCATCCATTCGGCGTGCTTGTTTTTAGGCTTGAGAAGAAAAATAGAATTCAGGTAACAATAGTACAATTGATGTATATAAAATCTAAATCACTTGATTAGTTGCCATGCTTGATTTATGGTCACAACATAATATATCAACGGTAGATTTTCATGTGAATGATTAAGATCTTGCTCCTGTTCCCCATATCAACGGAATGGGCCCCTCATGTATGCTAAAATTTTAACCAACGGTTAAATATCTAAAGTTCTCATGCGGCCCAATTGATTTCCGGAATGGACTGTTTCTTAGCCATCAATGATCTACCGGCACTTTATCTCTGGATATGATTTTTTGCAAGCATGCCTTAAAATAAGCTGTCGAAACGGATGGACGGTAAGGATGTATACATTCAGGTACTTTACATAAGTTGTTGTATTGAAGTACATACGTGTACATCTCACCCAATATACAGCAATACTTGTTGTATTAAACTACACCACTAAAAAAAATAATAATAATAAATTAGTTGTTGTTTACGTGTTGAGAGATACGTCACCAGCATCTACATATGCTTGCTGTACACGTGTGAAACAGGTTGATGTACATGCACGTGTGTTGGCCTCTGTACATGTACGTGTCACGTGTCACGTGTGTTGGCTGACGTGTCACATGTGTTGGCTGATGTGCATGTACGTGTGTTGGCTCATGTGCACGTACAACACATGTAATTAGCTGGTGTACAGAATGCCATAAGTTATTGCACACTTGGGAATCAGATTGGCTAGGGTACATAAGTGACGTACACAACTAAGACACGTTATGTGTTTTGTTTACGTTGACAGAAATAGGAGTTGTATTCACATGGGTTACTTGATATGTACCATGATATGTACTGTATCCAATCCGACCATCCAATTAGACCCACAACATCGTAACGGTGGCCCACAGATTAAGACCATCCATTCACGTTGACATGTGCATGTGGGCCCAATGGACCATGATCATAGCACATTAGCATGTACTTTTTGAGTCTTTAAAAGCAACATATATATTATTGCATGGACCATGATCAGACCGACAGGATATAAAAACGAAGCTGCTGCCGATTGGCTGATGTGTTTAAAACCAGCCATGTAGTTGTTGTATTCAAATACACTGCTAAAATATAGCTGCCGTATTAAGAAGAAGCTGATTGGCTGCTGTTAAATCACGCCAGCAAAATATGTAGGTCTGATCACAAGATATGTGTAGAATCCGAACCGTCCAACCATTTGATGAGTTTGGATTTATAGTGGAAAAAAAAAATAAAATAATAATAATAAAATAAGCACTTGGTCAATGTGCAAGTTTACATGTGTGTTCACATATTGACTGATGAACACGTGTATATCACGTATGTTAGTAGTGCCTCTCAAATTCAAAAGTCTAACTGCCGTGTGAAGCAGATGGGTTGATGTATATCACACGTGTTTAGCTATAGTTACCATGGCTTCTTTACACATGGCTTCTGTACGCATGGCTTTTGTAAGCATTTTAGCACGTATACACATATTAACAGGATTGGCTGATGTGCAACACACTAGCTACCAAAAATATAGCTGACGTATTGTACTGTATTTAGCTGCTGCGTAGTGGCAAGCTTTTATACTAACATATACATGCATATGAATGACGTTTCTTTTAATATCTTCTTCATTGTTGATCTAGATCTCATTAGTGATTAAAACAATCATCAACCATGATGATCACTGTTGATGAAAGGATCCATCATCAACAATGACCATTAGCGGTAATGATCGGATCCATTACTAATGGTCATGATCACAGGTGAAGATTATACTCTCTTGATATCTTAACACTTGATTTTTTCTTTCTGATGATGATGTAAATATGCATGAATATATTCGGCTTGATGTGTTTAGATCTTCGCCCCTTACATTTTTCATTAAAAATTACAAAACTTAGTGTTTAGATGCTCCATAAAATAAAGGTTGTGCATAACCTGAGTGGGAGTTTATTTTTCTCCACCAAATGATGCATACAACTATGTAATGGAAAGTTACACGTTATACTAATTTACTCTTATAAAAGCATTAAACTCATCTTAAATAGAGAACTTGATTGCTCTACACTGCCCATTCGGGTATGTAGAATTTCAGATCTCATTAAGATGTGCTGACTACTTTTATATTATGAAAATTTATATAACACATATAAATGCTGATGATTAGTGTCAATACCTTAGATCTTAGCTAAGTAGTGATACTCATGCAATGTAGTGATGACCACCAAAGCGTTAATCGCTGACCAACTGAAAGGACAACATTTCGACGGCAACAACTACGAAAACTGGTCCCGCGCGGTGCGATGCCTTCTAGATGAGGACGACATATCGCACACACTGGATGGAGCTTAAGAGGAACCCATATTGACTGAAAATGAAAATTTACAAGAACATAGGGTTGCGATGACTCATTACAATAAGTGGCGAAAACAAAATCGTTCAGCCCATAATGTTCTTCTTAACACTATGCACAAAGGACTCATACCTACGTATGAAGTGCATGAAACCGCTAAGGGAATCTGGGAAGCACTGACAGATGCCTATGCGCAAAAGTCAGATGCGAGAGTTAGGGCAATGGAATTAGAATTCTAGGAGTATAGGATGTCTGTCGGCTATCCCATCAAAGATCATATTCATAAGATGGAGCAAATGATAGGTGCCCTTAAGAATGTTGGCTGTAAATTGACTGAAAATCAGAATATTATAACCATGCACCGTTCCTTGCCTGAATCTTGGACCCAAATCAAAAGAATTCTGAACCATACTGATTCTATCACTACGTTCAAAGACTTTTGTGGCCACTTGGTACGTGAGGTTGAAATGAATGCAATTCAGCCAAGTTCGGCTAAGGCCCTTGTAGCAGAGACCCATAAGCGGAAAGCTAATAATAAACGGTCTAAAGCTCGTAAGAAGGCGAAGAAGAGTAACCAAAAATAGAAGACTACAACACCTGCTCCAAATCTCAAGAAGGGAAATGGAAAGAAGAAAAAGAAAAAGACAAATGTAGTCTGCTTTGTCTGTGAAAATTTCGGCCATTATGCTTGACGGTGCGCCCATAAAAAGACGATAATTTCTCAGTCATTAGATACTTTGTATGTAGGCGTTTGTCTTGAAATCTTTTCCATTGATACTATATCTAACGAGTGGATTTTGGATTTAGGCGCAACAAAGCACGTGACAAGTAGTCGTCGAGGACTCGAGAAATTTCGGCCTGTATCTAAGGGGAGTTACAAGCTGTACATGGGCAATAACGCTGTTGAAGACGTACTAGGGATTGGTGTTTTTCATCTCCGTACGCGCATAGGGCGAATAATAATCCTCCGTGATATTCTTTATGCACCAGGGATGCGTCGAAATTTAATTTCTGTTTCTAGGTTATTATTTGATGGCATTGATATTCGATTTTTCGGGACAAGAGTCTTTTTTTGAGACTGAATAACCTCATCGTTGCATGGGATACTTTAATTTCAGATTTATTTATTCTAGACGTAAATTGTGATAATGCCCCTCTTGCTTTATCTGCTATGTCGAATGAAACTGTAGTATCTGTATCTCAAAAATGGCACACGAGGTTAGGTCACATAGGAAATGATCGTATGACTCGACTCGTACGTTCTGGTCTGTTAGACTCCTTATCCAAAGTTGATTTGTCATTTTATGAACATTGTGTGACCTAACCTCGTGTACGTGGGAGTTCTGCTCTATACGATGATGATGCTCCTATAGTTCGTCAGGACAGTGGGAAGACATCTCAGCAGGCTCCTGAGTTACATCGAAGTGAAAAAGGATTGATTCCCCGAAAATACTTCGATATTGAGGGGCAAACATTCTCTTGTATTCCGGTTGATGATGATGAACCTGATTCGTATCAGGATGCATTATTATCTTCTAATTCGGCCGATTGGGTGAATGCTATGGACGAAGAGATCGCTTCCATGGAGAAGAATAAAGTCTGAAAACTTGTTGATCTGCCTTTCAATCGCAAAGCGATTGGTAATAAATGGATACTTAAGATCAAAAGAAAGGCAGATAGTACAGTGGACAAGTATAAAGCACGATTAGTTACTAAAGGTTTTACACAAAAAGTAGACATTGATTATGAGGAGACTTTTTCACCTGTTACAAAGTTTTCCTCAATCCGCATGATTTTATCCACATATCCCATAGGATAAGTGGACAAAAAACACCCAAAGAAAGTCTACAAATTGCTAAAATCCATCTATGGGCTAAAGCAATCTTCAAGACAGTGGTACATGAAGTTTCACTTGGCCATCACCACTTTAGGCTTCATAATGAGTGAAGAAGATCATTGTGTATACATGAAACGGTCTGGAAGATCTTTTCTGATACTATCTCTATATGTATACGATATCCTGTTAGCTGGTAATGATATGCAATTGTTAATATTGACTAAAGATTGACTATTCTCGAACTTTGAGATGAAAGACCTCGGTGAAGCTAACTTTATTCTTGGGATAAAAATCATCAGGGATCGCCCTAAGAAATTTTTAGGCTTGTCTCAAGCAACCTATATACAAAAGATCTTTCAGCGGTTCAGGATGAAAAATTTAAAAGCTGTTGAAACCCCTATGAATAAAGCTACTAAGCTAGACAGGAAATCGTGTCCCCAGAATGAAGCCGAGAAATTGGCTATGTCCTCAGTACCTTATGCAAGCGCAATAGAGAGCTTAATGTATGTTATGCTTTGCACTAGACCGGATATTAGCTATGCAGTTGGCATAATCAGTCGTTATCAAAGTAACCCGGGATAGTCTCATTGGCAAGCCGTCAAATGAATATTCCGCTATTTTAGAGGAACAAAAGACCTAATGTTATGTTATGAAGGCACAAGCCTCGAGATCAAAGGATATTCTAATGCTGCTTGGGGTAATGATGCCGACGAGGGAAAGTCTACTTCAGGCTATGTATTCTTACTCGGAGGAAGAGCTATCTCATGGTCGAGTAAGAAACAGACATCCCCAGCTCTTTCATCTATGGAGGCCGAGTACATTGCATGTTGTGCTGCAGTTCAGGAGTGTATATAGGCTCGTAGATTTCTATTGAGTCTGGGTGTTGTACTAAGTGTTTGTCAGCCTATATCGCTGAAGATAGATAATACTTCTACTATTGACTTGGCAAAGGACCCTAAACACCACTAAAAATTGAAGCACATTGAGATCAAATATCATTACGACCGTGATCAAGTGAGAGATAAGAAGGCCGCCCTTAGCTACATTCCTACCAATGAGATGGTGGCTGATCCCATGACGAAACCCATAGCTAGAGATCTATTTCAGATTCACGTCAGGCAGATGGGATTGAGGAAATCTTGACTAATGTCTTTGTTTTTGTAATACCTTTTATCTTTCATGTGATACCTTTGATCTTTCATGAATAATACATTCCATTTATTCACTATTGAACACTAATATAACTAGGTATAAAGATCATCAGCATTTATCTTAAGATCATGTGCGATTTCTATTTATGTCGGCAGGCCGGTTACCCACTCGCACGAGTTGACCAACCTTGAATGTACAAGAGAGGTATATTTGAGGCAATGTTTATACACTGAGGTATGAACTTCTCCTTATTTTGAATAATAAGAGATGAGGATATGAGTGAGTCGTATCCGTCTACAATCTTATAAAGATTGTAGATGAGACTGATAAAGTCGAATAACATAATCGCACCATTCCGTTACATGTGATCAATGTTATGACCTGATTTAAAGCCAGGTTATAAGGCTATGAGATGAGTCATACCTTATGTACCTGCGTACTGTAGACCCGATATACACTCAGTATTGTCTACTTTACGACGTGTATTATAACCACGTGCTGGGATCTTTTACTTAAAGATTGCTTTGATTCATCTAATCATTGCAACGTGCGAGTAGCCAGTCCCGTAGGTAACTCTTTGTGTCCTTAGCTACCCTCCTCTTGTGTATATGAGGATGAGAATGAGTGTCGCTACTTTAGTGTACAATGACGAAAGGTCCTTGATTGGCCAGGCTCGGTTACGCTAGGAAAGCGGCTTGATTAATTTCAAATTACACATTTGCGTGGGGAAGACCCTGTGACAGCTACACCAAGTTTCTATAACTATTAATACGCACTTGAAGACTTATCCGCCGGCAGTATCGAGTTGTTTTTATTTTTGTAAATAATATTTTTCTTAAAAAGCATATATATATATATATATATATATATATATATATATATATATATATATATATATATATATATATATATATATATATATATATATATATATATATATAAGTATTGCTTTGAATTGGTTTTAGTCGAAGTTTGTGAAAAATTAAGTTTTCAAAATAACTCGATAAATTGGATAAGTGCGTATGTTGGCTAAGTACTCCAGATCGGGAGTTAACTCCATCCGGTGTGGTCATGCGGACTAGGACAGGCATTGCAAAGCTTGGGTTATTGAGTACTAGTTAGATGGTCACTTAGTACTTAAACACCTGTGAGAAGATTTTGGTGATCCAGCTGGTCCCACGCCTCTGATTCTTTTGATCGCGATGTTTGGTATTTGATTATTATAAGGCAAGTTAGTTGGATAGATTTATGTGTCTATCCCCCAATGTGATTGAGTGGGAGATGTTGGACGTAAACTAGTGGGGCTCACTTGTGAGCAATCACTAGTGGGTACGATTGTTTTCAATTAAATTTCAAATTCAAATATGAATTTAATTTCTAATTGAAGATAGGGATGTGAGCGGATTATGTGACTTTATCCCAATCTCACTCAAACTCTTCTTCCTCTATTAGGATGTGATCGGCTTATGTGGCCGTATTCCAATCCCACGCATACTCTCCTTCCTCTGTTATAAAAAGGAGTGCGTTTCTCTCATGTAACGCATCGAATCATACAAAACACGAGAGTATACAGAAAGAAAGAGAGTGCATTATAGTCTGTCTATTTTGGCTTGTCCTTGAGACAATCTAATCCATAGATCGCAATCCGGGGCCACTATATACCGTAGGATTAGAGGTGTGAATAGTTCAATCTGCTCCAGTAGTAGATAGGCAGGCCATTGAAACACAGTTCTTCTGCTTTGTGAGGGTCCCAAACTTTGTGTAGACCGTCAGATCTTGATGGCTCATCTTCCGCGCTTCCCAACAGAACGGTCCCTACTCACAACACTACTAATCTAACAAATAAATAAATAAAGTTGGTTAATGCATGACTTTTGCGCAGACATGGAAGGTGTTGCTGCTTCTTCTGACATGGATAGGAGTTCATATCAACGAGATCAAACCTGTCCATTAGGTCTGCTATCATGTGTTAGTACTCGCTCTAAAAAGCTAGATAAATTCAACACTCAGGTGGGCTATACCATGGAAATCAGTTGTGTTGTGTGTGTGCCATCCAATTCAATAATGCCATGAACAATATCAAGATATATGGATCCTCCCAGAAATCAGAGCTTTCCAAGATTTATGTGGGCCAAGCCAAGTAAATTTAGAGGTTTTAGGAATGACTTTACATCATTCTCTTTGGTGGGCCTACCCAAGTCTTTGATTTGACTGATTAATAGGATATACTGTGAAGATCATGTGATTTTTCAGCTGATTGATGGGATAGATCTTAGCACAGGTAACACTTAATTACAGTATGCCTAGGCAAGTAAGGCTAGCACGGTACATATGAAAAACCATACAATAAATTGATATTTATGAAGCGTGTGTACCTTTGATTTTTCTTTATTTTTGTATGGCCAAGAAAAATAAGATAAAAGAAGAAGAAGATAAAGAAGAAGAAGAAGACAATGATGTTGCACTGCAAAATAGCAGCTGCGGAAGCAATTTAGTTCAAGCGTATGAACAAGATTTTTCTTAATAGAGGCAAATGGACTATTAGAGTGATGGCAGGTGTACACGATCAAATTAGATGGACCGTGGCTTTATGGTACGCGTGTACAAGATCAGATCCATTCATCAGCTATGGCATGATTCCTGTACGTTTTGGACAAAAATCTAGGCCGGTGAGGTCAACACATTATAGGCATGCTTTTAATTTAGGCAGGAAAACAAGGTTTCATTTGTTTTGTACTTAATCGGTTCATGTGGGGCCAACGGTCGATTTATCCAAGCCATACATCCGATGGCCGGTCATAGATAAACCATGCTCAAAACCTCTCTCAAATTGAAAGATCCCAACCATTGAATATTTTTCATTTTATCCATTGAAATTGGACTGCTGATGAATTTGTCTTGACCATCTACAACAATGGAAATGTTAAAATTGATCAAATAAAGAGATTTTTTTTTTCTTTTCTTTGGGGGGGTTGCGCACATGGGTCATCCATGATGAGGCCATCTGATCAATGAATTTGATACAACAACCACATGGGGGCCTTACCAAATGTGCAAGTTTCCTCGTCCTCTTTTTCACCATTTTCACCATGTATTTTATACTTTAGCCCCACCTGATGAGCAGGGGAGTGGATTAACTATTACCCTGGAAACATATTAAAGGGTGTTACCCGAGCCGTCTGTGGCCACCTTAATGTATATTTTTTTGTATTATCGATGCCATCCATCTGTTTTTGCATCTCAGCTTATGGTGCGATCCCAAAACTTTAGTAGATCCAAATCTCACGTGGACCATACCACTAGAAAAAGTGATGGATGACCTTAAAACTTTTTACGGGCCACAAAAGTCTCGTTTCCAGCTGATATTAGCGTTTTCCCTTCATCCAGGTCTTCTTGACATTATTAACAGGTTGGATGAGAAATAAAAATGCTGATGTTAGTATTTTCCATTCATCTCGGTCTTCTTGGGCTTAATTAATTAATGGCCCATATTTGAATCGCTCATGTGTGCAAAATTAGCAGTCAGCGAGTGTGACAAGAGATAGGGTCTTTACTCTTAGTCCGGCGGTAGACTCACCTGGTTGAGGGTTCGAGTACCCATAGGTGGTGAAATCCCACCATGGCATGAGTGTGCGGTGGTGTGTGTGCGTGTGTTTAAAAAAAAAGAAAGAGGTGTGACAAGAGATAGAGAGTTCCATGGAGCATTCATAAGAGAGTTTCACTACTAATTCATGGTAGTGAATGGATAGCCCTGGGTGTGATGCCCAACTCACGGGTACCATGGCCTGATGCTTGGGCTAGCATTCAATCAATTCTCCATTGGAACGTTTGGGATCAGGCGGATGTGTGCCATTTCTACAGGTGTAGATGCTTGAGTTTGGATAATAGAGATTAGGTGGCTGCAAATATTAAATAACAGTTCTCCCACTGAAAACTAGGGAATCTCTTTATTAAATTTGTTAAATAGTCAGTGTTGATGACAAAATCTGGTTGACCCTCTGCATGTCACCCTTTACATGTCGCCCCTGAAACCTGCACCACGAGAACAGGCAAAGGTGACCCTGGCTAAGCCGGGGGACCCTTCGATGCCTAAGTCAGGACAAGGGAATCAGGGTCTAGGTAGAAAGTAGAGAAGAACTCGATTTCACGTACCTGTAGACATAGCACTGCGGGCTATTTATACTTGCCTGTGCGGCGGTCCGGATCCGATGATCTCGGCACGATCAGAGGGATTCTGGGATCATGGAGATACTGCCCGCAATCTATTGATTGCGCAGCATATCTGACGGATCGTATACATCTGCGAGCGAAGTTATCGGTCACGTTTGGTTATGGCAGTTTCCATGTTTAGCGAGTGGGATACGCACGTCAGAAGGTCTGCTCGGCTCGGCTTGCCAAACCCTGCTCGGCTCGGCTTGCTAGACCATATCGAAGAACGCCCCGAGTCGGACGTCATCCGACCAGTCATGCCGAATCCGATCCGACTGGCTTAAGCGCCTCGGAGTTGGGGGGTAGTGGGTTATCTGATCTGACAATTAAGACCAACTCCAATTTAACTTTTACTCAAAGACGTTCGCGTATTGTTGTTGCGATGCTGAAGTCTTGGTCAGATGAATCATGCCTTGAGCACCTCGGCTCGAACTTCAAGTCCGATTAATGTTTTGTCACGGGCTTGGATCTCTCTATAACAGAAGTCCCCCACTCTTCGAGCTTGCTTGCAGGCTCAGAGAATACTCATGTAGGAAATCTTTGGCCCTTACTGCAATGATGACGGGCCTCGAATCGCGTGTGCTGGTTGCCTCAGTTAACGCGTGGCGATGGTTACAATCTCGAATCTTTTCCCGGCCTATGAGAAGTCGCCACGCAGGCCTGAGAAGGTGTGCTCATGACGGTTCCGACCGCTGGGGCGTCGCTTCACGTATCAAGGCACACTGCCCGATGTCAGAGCTGTACCAACGGTTCAGTACTCTTCCAATGTGGTGCTGCCATGTGTGCTCAGAGATCGTCTCGTGTCGATTGGGCTATTGCCATTAAGGCTCGCCATCAATGCGAAAATCTTTCGTTGCGTATATAAGGCGCTCTGGACTTTCATTTGTCATTTTATGTTTTGATTTATAAGAGTACACCGGAGGAGGTGATTTCCAACGAGAGGCGATTCCGGCCGAATTCGAAGTTTTCGGCAGAAGGCAATTTTCGGCAATCACCCGGTGAGTCTCGTTGACCTTCGCCCTTCTTTCTGCCATGTCTTCCGATCTGGAGATGGTTCACGAATACGGCGATGACTCCGAGCCAGGGAGTACTGAAAGTGGGAGCGGGTCTTCTGAAGGCCCTTTCGAGACCACTCTCCCATACCCCCTGCCTCGGAAGCAAAAAATGTTGGGTTCTAAGACCAAGCATCTCGGCAAGAAGACAGCCCCCGAGCCCGCCGAGTCGAGACTATTGCCACTACCGAAATGCCTGCGAGTGTACGTACCGTAGAGGTAGTCCCAGGGGGTTCTGTCATGTCAGAATCTCAGATGGAGTGGATTCGTTCGGAATTCCAAATCCCCGACTCCGTTTAGATAAGGGCTCCCGGTCCTTTGGATGTTGCTGGCGCTCCAGCCAAGTGAGAAGTAGCCGTCTTCCTTTGCGCACTGCAGTGCGGTGTCCGACTCCCACTTCACCCCTTCATTAAGAAGGTTGCGGCCTACCTTAGACTGGCTCCCGGGCAGTTTACTCCGAATGCCTAGAGAGTGATGATTTCCACTTACATAATTTGGAGACAAGTCAAAAGCTCCGAGCTGACCCCAGAGGAGCTGCTGAGCCTGTACCTGGTCAAGCATGATAGCAATGACCCATGGTACTATTTTGCGACTCGGGGGAGCAAAGGGTCGGGGTTGGTGATGCACCTGCCGTCTTCAAACAAGGACTGAAAGAATAAGTAGTTCTGGGCGGCAGCTGCTTGGGAGGCACCGACGACTGAGCTTAGGACCTCAACGGCTCGGGTTTCGACCCATTTTACGAAACTAGGTCGGACTTCATTTTACATCCAAGTTGCTACTTTGATTTTCACCTATTTCAGTTAAAGTAACATTTCCTTTTCCTTTTGCAGCTTTTCAAAAGGGGCTGCCGCTCCTCGACTCGGACCAGAAAAATCAAATTACAAAGGCCAGAGCGCGGTCGGAGACGCTTCGCTCCTGGGCTGATCTGATCACTGCGTCCAACCTCTACTGATCCGGGCTCTGCAAATTCCAACCTTTGCTCACATCCCTCAGTAAGCTGCCCTGATCTCTTCGATGAATTTTTCTTCGGTTTAGTAGCTGACATGATCTTATTTTTCACAGGTATGGCCGAGGTGTTCGGGGCCCGAAAGAGGAAAGCAGATCCGACCGCGGCGGAGTTGCTTAAGGAAGCCCCCCGAGTGAAGATCACTCGGAAGAAGGCGGCTACCCCTCGTGAGGGGGAATCTTCCACTGCGCCGACCCTTGTAGCCCCAACACTGAGGCCAGTCGGCTCTTCTTCCGTGCCACCGACTCCGGTGGCTCCCTCGGTCGTCCTGCGCCCGGTGGTACGTCCTCCTCCGGGGTTCGTCCGAGTGACTGAGCCCGGCACCCCAGTCGTCCCGAGTTTTGGTGCTAGTGCCCCTGCCATCCCCGCTCCCCCCACCGCGGTCCCTACCGCAGTCTCCGAGCTCCCCACGCTGTTCCCTCCTCCTCCGAACGGGAGGAGGCAAATAAAATGGCTGACAATACGCTTTTCCCCCCGAGGTCGTGGGAGAGGTCCGCGTCGAGGGTCAAAACTCAGCCAGCAGAAGGGTAGGGGCTGAGGCCTCGGCCCAGGCGGGCACAAGCGGTGGGAGGTTTGAGCCAAGCTATCATATAGCGTGCTTGGCTCCGTGGGCCGCCAAACGTGCTAAGGAGGAGGATATCGATCAAAACCTTAAGTAGTCGGAGGGCGGCTTCCTAAACAACTTCACCTCCATATGCTACATGGTATATCTCCGAGAAGATTCCCTTTCTTTCATATCGTTATACATATATTCTATAGATTCTAATCTTTATTTCCTGTTCAGGCCGTCCCGGTGCTGCTCTCGATTCGGGAGTGCAGCAGCACAAGAGGAGGGAGGTAAAGTTGGAGGCTCTCCAGGCCGAGGTAGAGGCCTTGAGGTCTGAGCAGACTAATCTACGCCAACAACTCACGAGCGAGAGGGCCAGGGTTAGGCGACTGCAGGGAGTCGTCATCGACTTGGAAGCCAGGGAGCTGCATCTGAAGACAAGGCAGATGACATTAAGAAGAGTGGCGATGCAGCGACCGCTGAGCTGACCCGCGCCAGGGCTCACACGGACTCTTTGGCCATGGAGACCGCTCGGCTCGGTGAAGCCCTAAACCGCGCCAAGGCTGAGGAGGCTGAAGAACCGACACGAGCCGTGAATCAGGCCGTGGAAGCTCAGCGGGCAAAGGACGAGGCTTCTTTGGCTGCAGCGGTTGTCGCCGCAGTTGAAAGTTTTAAGACCTCCAAGGAGAGGGACGCTGAAGCTGCGATGTTTTACAACCGCGGTTTTGACGCTTGTCTCGAGGCAGTCCTGGGTTTATACCCAGACCTCGATCTTGATTCCCTCCTGCCTGACGACTCCGAGGATGCCCCATCTGAAGTCGCCCGCTCGGACCAAGCTCCTGATGCCCAAGCTCCTTCGGCATGAAGACATTTTATCATTTTTGTAGTTTTTTTATAAAAACCATCGATGTATCTTAATCGATGTATTTTTGCCCCTCTGAGGGGATTCAATGAAAAATATTCCTTTTACACTGCATCAACTTGCCGTGAGATGTTGTTGAGCTGATTTTTTTTACGGGTCTAGCCCCTTCATTGTCGTTTAGTTGGTTCCTTAGGGTCAGTTTTTCGAGCTCTCTCGGCCCAAGCCTTAGTTGGGTCCGATCTCTTAGGATACTCGGCTCGTCGCCTGTTTGGCGAGAACCCTTTTTTCCTTCGCATGTCGAGCCGATCACTTCAATGAAGGGTCAAGCTATTATTAGGCTTTTTCCCTTGGGGGGAGGCCTTGTCGATTTTTCGTTAAATTAGGCTCTGATCCTTTAAAGGATTGGGCTATTCAATTCGTGATTGTGTTGATAAGATAATTGGGCATGCATCCAAAGTAGAATTGATCTTTTATTAAAAGCCTTAAAGGCTATCTGTTCGGAGGCGTACATTTTATTATGAGCCTTAAAGGCTAGTTCCTCATGGGTAGTAGATCTTCAAGTACTTGGCGTTCCAAGGGTGAGGGAGATGACGGCTTTCGAGGTCTTCTAGGTGATACGAGCCTGGTTTGGCAGATCTGACTACGAGATATGGGCCTTCCCAATTGGGTCCGAGTGCTCCTGCACCTGGCTCAGCAGTGTTCTGGAAGACCCGTCGGATGACTAAGTCCCCTGGTCGAAAGCGCTTGACTTTGACCTTTAAATTGTAGAAGCACGGTACCTGCTAGTGCCGAGCCACTGTTCAGAGCTTGGAAACCTCTTTGAGTTCTTCGAGCAAATCCAGATTAGCAGCGATCTGCTCGGAGTTCTGATTTTCTTCGAAGCTCCTAACCCGCGCCGTAGGGAGTCCGATTTCTACTGGCACCATTGCCTTCGAGCCATATGATAACGAAAATGGAATTTCACTCGTCGAAGTCTGGGCTGTGGTCCTGTAAGCCCAGAAGACGAAGGGGAGCTCCTCGGCCCAATTTCCCTTTGCTTTTTTCAGCTTTGTCTTGAGGTGGTGCTTGATGATCTTATTGACTGCCTCTACCTATCCGTTCGACTATGGGTGCCGAGGCGATGAGTAAGTGTTCACAATGCCAAACCCTTGACACATGTTACAGAACTTGTCATTATCGAATTGGCGGCCGTTATCAGAAACGATGGTTCTTAAGATCCTGAACCGGCAGATGATATTTTTTCAGACAAAGTCGATTACTTTCTGCTCGATGATCTTTGCGACTGACTCGGCCTCGGCCCACTTGGTGAAGTAGTCGACTGTGACTATAGCGAACTTGACCTGTCCCTTCCCAGTGGGCAAGGGACCGATGATGTCGATCCCCCATTGGGTGAACGGCCATGGCCCACTCATGGGCGTCATTTCTTCTGCCGGTTGCCTCGGCACAGCAGCAAAACGCTGACACTTGTCACACTTCCTAACAAAATCTTTGGAGTCTTGCTTAAGGGTCGGCCAGAAATACCCTTGACGAAGTATCTTCATGGCCAAGGCGCGGCTGCCAGAATGGTTTCCACAGATTCCCTCGTGAATCTCCCGAATCACTTAGTCGGCCTCATCCGGTCGGAGGCATCTAAGGTAAGGCTAAGAATGCCCCTTCTTGAACAGCACTCTGTCCAATATAGCATACTGGGCCTCTTTGACCCTAAGTCGCCTCGCCTCTAGCTTATCTGAGGGAGTTTCACCGGTTGATAGAAAATTGAAGATCGGGTCCATCTAACTAGGAATGGATTGGACGGGATTGACCTTCTCCGACCGTCCGATACTCGGGTGTTCAATAAACTCGACCGGAACAAAACGTGAGATCTTTCCCTCGGAGGTCGAGGAGAGCCTTGCTAAGGCATCGGCCCATGAGTTCTCGGCTCTAGAGATCTGCCGGATGGTGCAACTCCAAAATTTTTTGATAAATTTCCTCGCTTCTTCGAGGTAGGCGATCATTCTGACTTCTTTAACTTCGTACTCTGAAGAAATGTGGTTCACCACCAGTTGTGAGTCGCAACGGACTTGCAGGGTCTGAACGCTCAGGCTCGCTGCTAGCCTGAGCCCAGCTAATAATGCTTCGTACTCGGCCTCGTTGTTTGAAGCTTTGAATCCGAGTCTGATTGCGTATTGGATTATTGCTGAATCAGGTGCAACCAGGATGACACCGACTCTTACTCCTTTAATATTGGAAGATCCATCGACATAAAGGACCCACCCCGGATCTGATGCTGCCTCTTGATTGCTCAACGGGATAGGTGGTGTCATTTCGACTTCTTTTCTAACTTGCTCCTCATCCGGAGTTATGAACTCGGCGATAAAGTCGGCTACAGCTTAACCCTTGAGTGTCGTCCTGGGGCGAAATTGAATGTCAAACTCTCCGAGTTCTACAGTCCACTTGGTCATTCGACCCGACACTTCGTGTCTCTGGAGGACCTGCCTCAGAGGAGAGTCTGTTAGCACAATTATGGAGTGGGCTTGGAAATATGGCCGTAGTCTTCTGGTTGAGACGACGAGGCAAAGCACCAGTTTTTCCAAGGACTGGTACCTTGTTTCCACTGGTACCATGGTTTTGCTTACGTAGTACACGGGGTACTTCTTACTTCCGACCTCTTTGATCAGAGCCGAACTGACAGCTGAGGCTGAGACTGCGAGATAGATGAACAAAGGCTCTCCTTCTTTAGGCTTGAACAATAAAGGCAGTGAACCCAAGTACTGTTTTAATTGCTGGAAGGCATGCTCACAATCTGGCGTCCACTTCGCCTTCTTGTGGCCCTTCAGTTGTTGGAAGAAGGGAAGGCATTTATCTGTAGCCCTAGATATGAAGCGTCCGAGGGCAGCAACCCTTCCCGTGAGACACTGTATCTCCTTAAGAGTCCGAGGCGAGTTCATGTCGAGGAGGGCCTTGATCTTATCTGGATTGGCCTCGATACCTCGCTGGCTGACTTGAAAACCAAGGAACTTCCCTAACTCAACCCCGAATGCACACTTAGTGGGGTTCGATTTCATCTGATATTCTCAGAGGACGATGAATGTTTTTTCGAGGTCAGAAAGATGGTCGGAGGCTTGGGTACTTTTTACTAACATGTCATCCATGTACACCTCCATGGTGCGCCCAATCTGGCTGACAAACATCTGATTCACCAGCCTCTGATATGTTGCCCCATCATTTTTCAGGCCAAATGGCATGATCCGGTAACAGTAGAGCCCTCTGTCCGTGACAAAGGTAGTCTTCTACCTGTCTGGGGGGTGCATAGCGATCTGGTTGTACCCGGAATAAGCGTCCAGGAATGAAAGTAACTCATGTCCGGCCGTGCTATCTATTAGGTGATCGATCCGAGGTAACGAGAAGCTGTCTTTGGGACATGCCTTATTCAGATCGGAATAGTCTACATAGACCCGCCACTTCCCGTTGGACTTCCTGACGAGCACAACATTTACTATCCAATCAAGATAGTACACTTCATCTATGAAGCCCGCATCGAGCAGGACTGAGACCTCCTCGGCAATGGCTTCATATCGTTCGGCATCGAACGACCTTCTTTTTTGCTTAACTGGACGGTGATCCGGGTCCACATTCAGCCTGTGGACCAGCACATCGGGTGAGATTCCCAGCATATCTATATGTGACCATGCAAAGATGTCTCGGTGTTGTTTCAAGAGGCCAATAACTTGTTCCTCTGTTCGGGATTCATCATGATCCGAGCTGAATAGTTTTGCTCGGGTCTGATTCATCGAGCGGTACTTTCATCAGATCTTCGATGGAGGAGCTTTCCGTTGGTCCTCGAGGATCCAAGGCGTCTATCACGAGCGTTTGTTTGGCAGCTCCTTTCCTCACAGCTATCGCATAACATCTCCGAGCCTCGCGTTGGTCGCCTCGGAGATAACTAATCCCACCTTCAGCTGGGAACTTCATCATCAGATGATAAGTTGAGACGACCGCTCTCATTGTGTTGAGGGAGGGTCGGCCCAGGATCACATTGTGGACTGATGGGACATTGACAACTAAAAAGTCCACCAAAAGTTTGGCTTGATGTTACCCTTCTCCCCCTGTTACTGAGAGGGAGATGGCCCCTTAGGAGATGACTCTCTCTCCGGCAAAGCCGTGCAAGGGAGTCTTAACGGGTCAGAGACGGGACCGTGGAATTCTCATTTTTTCGAAAGCTTCAGAATACATGACATCAGCCGAACTGCCGGTGTCGACCAAGATGCGGTACACTTTGTGATTTTCTATGGTCATGGTAACTATTAGCGCGTCATCATGAGGATGTTGGATCCTGTGTGCGTCATCTTCTGTGAAAGTCAAACTGCACAGAGCGACTTGGAGTTTCATGCTGGGACATTCCGCCAGGTGAACGTGGTGTGCCGACTCGGATCTCCGGTAATGGGCTTTTCAGGCCCTGTTCGAATCCCCTCCCCCAGTTGAACCCCCAAAGATAGTGCGAATTTCTGCGGGCTCCTCCGGAGGGATGTTCGGCTGCTCTCGCGGCCGTTCCTCTCTCCGAGCGGACTTCTCCTTTTTAGTGTAATGACGTATATGTCCTTTGTGGATGAGGGACTCAATCTCGTCTTTCAGATCTACGCAATCGTCCGTGTTGTGACCGTGGTCCATGTGAAAACGACAGAATTTTCGCTTGTCCCGGTGCTTTGGGTCAGCCCTCATGCAGACCGGCCAATTAAGCAGTCTGTCTCCTCGAATATCCAGAAGAATTTGCTAAGCGAATGTACTGAGCGGGGTATAGAAACGGAATTTTCCTTCCGGCCTGCGGCTTTATCAACCATCGCGAGAAGCGCGGTCATCGGTCCCCTTACCAGTCAGCTGGAAGTCTTCGTTCCGAGGTCTCTTCCCTTTATTCGTCGAGTCGGACACTTGTGCGCCCTTTCGAGTGTTAGTGAACTCCTCGACATTAGTGTACTTCTGGGCTTTCGCCATGAAGTCCACTAGCGTCTTCGGTGGATTCTTCCCGATGGAGAAGGCGAACTTTCCTTCTTTTAGTCCGCTCAGAATGACGGCGAGGGCCATCTTATCTTCGTAGTCCTCGACATGCAGCGCTTCTTCGTTAAAGCGAGCGATGTAATCCTTTAACGACTCTTTCGGAGCCTGCTTAATGGTAAGCAGGTGAGTGTTGAGCTTCCGACTTCTCTTACCGCTTATAAACTGCGTAAGGAATAGTCGACTCAGCTCCGTGAAAGAGCCTACGGAGTTGGGTTTGAGCTGGCGATACCAAATCCGAGCAGATCCTGTGAGGGTGATAGAAAACTTCCTACACATCATCGCGTCTGTTGCTGTCTGTATCTGCATCCACAATCGGTAGGACTCCAGGTGTTCAGAGGGGTCCCCGGATCCTGAATAGTGGATGACAGGAGGCATCTGAAACCTCTGCGGCATCACTTCAGCCATGATGATCGGGGTGAAGGGAGGCTCGGTCTCTTCCATCATTGCTTGGATCGTGGCTGGAACTATCGATTGCTGCTGTTTTTTCTCCAATGTCAGGAACTTGTCTTTTAGTTCCGCAAACTGTGCCTCCCACGGGTCCCCATTCTCTGCGACGATCTCCAAGGCACCCTCGACCTCTGGTGTTCTCCTTTCTCTTCTTCTTTCTAACTAATGATGGAGGTCCGTGGGCGGCAGGGCGAAAGTGGCTGAATGAACGGTTGTCGGGGCCCGAGTAGTGACATTCCGAGCGGATGCCTCAGGGTGTACCACATGAGGATTTTGACTCGAACGCTACACCCCTGAGTGTCGGGGGACTTCGGGTCTCATACTCCTCGGTATAGAGCGGGTTTCTACAAACAACCCCACCGGCTCGAAAACGGGTTATTCCTGAGCCGGGCGTGGTTCTGGTTCTCTCTGTTGCTTCGTTCGGTTTATTTCGTCGCGCAGGGCCTGGATCTCATTCTGCATGGGGCGATACTTGCTCGACCGATTGCGCGAATCCTGGGAAGGCCCTGGAGAGGACTCGGCATGAAGTGGTGATGATGACCGAGTCTGCTCATTAGGTTGTTGCTGCACCACTACAGCTTTCTTCTTCCTCGCCATTGCTTGTGAAAATGAGAACCTGACTTCTAGTTTCAGGTTCCCACAGACGGCGCCAAAAAATGTTGATGACAAAATCTGGTCGGCCCTCTACACGTCACCCTCTACGTGTCGTCCCTGAAACCTGCACCACGAGAACAGGCAAAGGTGACCCTGGCTAAGTCGGGGGACCCTCCGATGCCTAAGTCATGACAAGGGAATCAGGGTCTAGGTAAAGAGTATAGAAGAGCTCGATTTCGCGTACCTGTAGACATAGCACTGCGGGCTATTTATACTTGCCCGTGCGGCGGTCCGGATTTGATGATCTCTTCACGATCAGAGGGATTCTGGGATCATGGAGATACTGCTCGCAATTTATTGATTGTGCAGCGTATCTGGCGGATCGTGCACATCTACGATCGAAGTTATTGGCCACGTTTCGTTATGGCAGTTTATATGTTTAACGAGTGGGATACACACGTCAGAAGGTCTGCTCGACTCGGCTTGCCAGACCATATCGAAGAACGCCCCGAGTCGGACGCCATTCGACCAGTTATGCCGAATCTGATCTGACTGGTTTAAGCGCCTCGGAGTTGGGGGGTAGTGGGTTATCTGATCTGACAATTAAGACAACTCCAAGCTGACTTTTACTCGAAGACGTTCACGTGTTGTTGTTGCGATGCTGAAGTCTTGGTCAGATGGATCATGCTTTGGGCGCCTCGGCTCGAACTTCAAGTCCGATTAACGTTTTGTCACGGGCTCGGATCTCTCCATAACAGTCAGCATTTTCATTTCAGCTGTATGCTTTTGTCCTCTTTCTACTAACCAAGGTTGGATTCTTTCAATCCGTGGGTTTTGTTTTGACAGAAATGATTTGTTTTCAGAGAAACGATCCAAGAATCGTAATGCTCCATTAGGTATACAGCTCCTTGTTGCATTGGGACATTTAGACAGCCCAAACACTTGATCTAACCTATAAGTTAAGTCAAACACAGATTTTATGGTCTACCATCCCAACATCGTAATAATCTAACAATTGTACCAATCTGATCTTTAGCCTTTAATTTGGATAGTCCAGATCATTTATACACAAATAGGTCCAATTGTCATTTTGACCAATTCCATTATAGATGAGGGAAAAACAAAAACACTACCTCTTTTGGACCCTACCATGATGCTTATGCAGAATCCATTCCGAGCACTATACACATCACTCCATTTTAGAATCAGGGCCTCAAAATCAAGCTCATTGGTGATTCAGGTGGTTTGTATGATTGGAAACAGCATACAGGCAATACTTACCCTTCAAATTGTTTTCTTTGTGTGCACCACCTGGAAAGCCGATAGGCTAGATTTTTGGGCCTTAAGCCTAATCTTTAGTGTGAAACCTAATGGTTGGACATGATATTCTATAAGCATCATTATGAGCCCTGTAACAATTAAGGGTGAAGTCTCAGTAAGTTTCATATACACGTCGCTAGCCGCCTATTAAGAATCAAGGGCGGACGTCCGGTCAAATTCTCCTTATTTTTACGAGGACGGATCTACTCCAAGTGCTTATAGGTTAAGGTAACTGCAATCTATAAGTCTTATATTGGTGCGTGTATACAATCCAATCCATTCATCACGTAGTCTAACAACGCTTTCCGTAGTAGCCAAAATTCATTCCAATCCAACTCCTAGTTTGGCCACCCCACAGGTGACAACACCCGGCCCTTCTTTCCTGGTTGAATGGGCATTTCTGCCATTTTGTAAAAAAGCAAGGTACTCTGAAAAATCTGTTTTGTCAACACCTAGACGCCCATTGTTGTTCGACCCAGAATATTTTTCGTGGGAACTTATTTCCAGCCTTAGTGTTCGCGTTAAATCCACCTCGTTCCCTATATCACTATAAGACATGGAACGAAAAAATGAAACAGATCTAGAACTGAACTGACCACACAACAAGAAACAGTGAGATGGAACATTCATTATTGAAATATTTGTAGGAGAGAAAAAATTTGGATCAAGCAAAAATATTTGTGCTTTCAGTTCATCTCAGTAGTAATGATCGTGTGAACAGGATTTCATATAAACATTACCGTGAAGCCGAGGGAGTTTTCAGCAGTAGGCATTTCTGTACCCACTTCTTCCACTCGAGCGGCTCACTTGAGTTTTAAATGTCTAATTATTTCCCATGTCATAAACTGATTTAGAAAAAGGGATGGCCATTATAAATTTGTCACAAACATCAAAGTAGGCCCCACAAATGTTTCAAGTAGATCCAAGGCCTTTGCCCATGTAACTTTAGGCGGATTGCTGGACACGAATTTCCTTCTAGTGCTTAGGTGGTTGGTGGGGTCCACCATGATATTGATGAGAAATCCACCCTGTCCATCTGTTTGGAGATATCATTTTAGGAAATAAAACAAAAAATGAAGCAGATCCAAAACTCAAGTGGGCCACACGAGGGAGGAAATTGGGAAAAGAAATGTCCACCGTTGAAACCTCCAACTTGGTGTTTACATGCCATCCAAACCGTTTATAAGGTCATTAACATTGGAGTGAAGTGAAAACACAAAAACCTTATCGTAATACAAAACTTTTGCAGATATAGAAATGTTTCAACATTTGGTCGCTGAATCTGGACGTTTTCCTCTGGTATGGCCAATTGAGTTTTAAATCTTTCTCGATTTTGATCGCATGTTCTAAAATGAACTCGTGGAATAGATGGACAGGGTGAATTCCTCACCAACATTATGATGGGCTCCACATATCATCCTAGTACAGGAACTTCCTACCGAAGGCTTTGGCGGGCAATATCGGTACAGGATTGCCGACTGACCCTGCCAGTAGTGAGGTGGCTACTGGGCAATGCTTTGTGGTCCCCAAATTTATGTATTTTTTTTATCCATATCATTTCAAAGCGTTAGCCAAAAAATAAGACATATCCAAAACTCAAGCGGACCACGGAGTCCACCTATTTGTTTTATCCACATTGTTCATTTATCTATTTTCTTTTTTACAATAATGTGATGGAGCCGTGACATGTAGGTGTCATCCAACCTGTCCACCACCACTTATTAGGCCTAGACTATGATATGTAGCCTAATTCAGAACTCGGGTGAGCCCTAAAATCTCTCCCAATCCACTTCTGAAAGTAAAAAATTACGTAGATAAAAAAGTCACATGGGCGAAATAGCAGGGATTGAAGTTGCCTGGAATCTAATATTTGTATTTTCCCTTCATCCATGTCCGTGTGTACTTATGAACATGTTGAAAGATGAATAAACAACAACGTGGGCCCAAGGAGGTTTCAACAGTATACATCATCTCCGCACTATTTCTGATGATGTGGTCTAATTGAGCTTTAGCTATGATTCAATTTTGGGATCATGCCCATCCATCTTTTCTTCCTTAAAAATTTTAGGCATTAGGCATAAAATAAAATAAAATAAAATAAAATAAAAAGAGGTTTCTCCATATCATAAGTGGACCATATCATTATGTCCACTTGTTTCTTATAAAATTGTATTAATAGAAATTCATCAATTTTCTGTTGGTGTGGTCCACTGGAGATTTTGATAAGCTTATATGTTAATATATCATACTGGAATGGCTGAATGAAACAGATAGATACTACAGATATGCACCACGTTCATTAAAGCATTCCCCGTCGAATGCATGTCGATTTGACTTACACTGCGCCCCCTTCGAACGCATGTTGAATGCTTTCACTGAACTACTAGTGGTTGTGTATCCACCCGAGAAGACATTACATCAGGGTATGAAAAGTTTGAAAATAATCAAACCCCGCACTGACGCACACTAAGCCCCTAAAATAGCACTTATTTACTCCAACTTGCACTGTGGTCCCTATAAATGCATGTTGAACACTTTCACCGAACTACGAGTGTGTACGTGTCCACTTGAGAAGACACTACATCAGGGTATAGAGATTCCAAAAACAATCATGAAATTGCAGTCTAAGTTCAATTACCACTACAACAGGAGCTAGAAAGTAAGGCTAAATCCTAGAGGGAATGAATAGCACCTTTTAAAAATTACTAACTCCAAAAACCCCACACTGACCCACACTGAATTTCTCTTCACCATCTATTTATACACCAACAATGGAAAGGTTGGAATTGATCAAATAAAGAGATTTTTATTTATTTATTTATTTTTATTTTATTTATTTATTTATTTATTTTTTAGAGGGCATGGGTCATCCATGATGAGGCCATCTGATCAATGGATTGGATAAAACAACCATGGCCCCATGTAACCCTTTCCAAATGTGAAGTTTCCTGGACCTCTATTTCACCGTGTATTTCATACTTTTGTCCCACCTGATAAGCAGGGGAGTGGATTAGCTGTTACCCGGGTAACAGATTATAGGATGTTACCCGGGTAACAGATTAGTTACCCCAGCCGTGTGTGGCCACCTTAATGTATTTTTTTGTATATCGGTGTTGTCCATCTGTTTTTCCATCTCAGTATATGGTGCGATCCCAAAACTTTAGAAGATCTAAATCTCTGGTGGACCATACCACTAGAAAAAGTGACGAATGATCATTAAAACTTTTACAGGCCACAAAAGTCTCGGTTCAAGATGACATTAGTATTTTCTCTTCATCTAGGTCTTCTTGACATTAACAACAGATTGGATGAGAAATAAAAATGCTAATTAATATTAGTATTTTGAATTCATTCCGGTCTTCTGTCATTACCAAGAGGTTGGATGGGAAAAAAATAATTAGAAAATCTTACAATCAACCTTCGAAATTTTTAATGGTGAGGCACTCAACCAACACTATTTCTTGTTGCATGGTTCACCTGAGATTTGGATTTGCTTAATTTTTTGTACCATTTGTACCATGTCCTAAAATGATCCGAAGAAACGGATGGACAACGTGGATATATAAAAATCATCAAGGTGGACCCCATGGTAAGGGTAACACCTAATCTGCACCAGATGAGCAGATCTGTCTAATTCATGTGCCTACCTAATTAATGGCCCAGATTTGAATCTCTCACGTGTGTTGGGGATTTTCACCTGCGGAATCACACAGATCTAGATCTAGGATAGCAATCCAATGGCACCAAGTACACAAGAGAACACAGAGAACACCCAGATTTAACGTGGAAAACTCTTTCGGAAAAAAACTACGGCACAAAGTGACAGATCTCCACTATGAAAGCATCAATTACAATGAGAAAGGACTTAACCGATTCGAACAACCTCGAATCTCACCCTTGCTACACACTTTAGAAACCCTAGAACCCCTTTAGAAAGTTTTTGTCATACCTAGAAAAGCCCTAGGAACACCTATTTATAGTTTAAGCAACTTCCCTTTCGCATTCCGGTTGCGAAAGGACTCAAATCCGTAGTTTTGTGCAAAAACGTGGAACAAACTGCGTAACATACGACCGGTCCTAGCTATCCTACGACTGGTCGTAGACCCCTACGACCAGTCCTAGCTTTCCTACGACCACTCCTAGACCCCGGAAAAAAACAGCACAAGTCGCTGTACTTCGAGTCGTGCCAGGACTCGAACCTACGACCAGTCGAGCACCTCCCATGACCGGTCGTGGCTCCCCCACGACCGGTCGAATAACATGAAAACTTGAAGATTGAAGGCTTTTCTTCAACAATCTCCACCAAGTCTTCATTCTTCAACCGTGTAGCTACGTGACCTCTTCTCTTATTTCTGCATCTCATCATATCTCCTTATGCACACTCCGTCTTTCTTTTCTGCCATTACTAAGCCCAGAGAAGTTTCACAGACAAAGATCCTTGTGCTCAACCACCTTTCCTGTTTTCTCAAAAAGAAAAAACGTAGTCTTCTTACCATCTCACCGCTACCCAGTACTGCTTGCCGGGGTACTTGCTCACAACACTGATAGCCTGTGAAATAACCGGTCTAAACCAGACCATGACATACACTGCCCAGCGCATTCGAATAAGGCTCATGAGATATCCTGCTTTTCCTCATATGTTTTCAGACATATCTAGAGAAAAACTTGAGGAGAGAAATGTAGGAAACGCTCTCCGGCTTTACCTGGCCCATCACATCCGGGATCAATACCTACACACAAGGTATTCCTCCTGTGATTACTAAAGCCTACTCCTCCTTCAATCTCAACGCCAAGAACCATCTTTGCAGACCCCCCGATCCTTCATTGAGTCTTCAGTACATTGATTTCAGACATGTCACAATTGGCGATCCACACGTCATCAACATACAATACCTGACCCACCATGAAGGAATTAAACCACTGCCTAGGCTACAGGTCAAACCACGACCTCCTGCAAAGTCTTTTCTCAGCCCCATTAACTTCGAAATGCCCTGGTTGCTTCATGTCGATCTACTCTTCCAATTTTCCTTACAGAAGTGCAGACTCCACATCCATCCTTTCAGCTCAAGATCACATTGGCCAACTAGCGCCAATCACTAATCTAATAGATACCTGCTATACCGTCGGCGCGAATATCTCTAAGAAGCCGATCCCTTCTCCCCGAGCATAACCCATCGCCACCAACCTCACTCTGTATCTATGCTGTATCCTCTTGAAGATCCACCTGCATCTAACCGCTCTTCGGCCCACTGGAAGCTCCACCCACTCCCAAATGTCAGTCTGGTACAACGAATCCATCACATCGTCCACAGTCACCTTTCACTTTTCAGCAACAAGCTCACCTAAAGCCATATGAATAAAAGATGAATATCCTGTAATATTGGAGTCATCCATATACCTCGCCGATGTCCTGTGATCATGCCGTGTGATTCTTCACACAGATGGCTGCTCCACCTGCTCCGTATCCCTGTCCGCACGGTTCAGCCTTCCTACCCTGCCCGCTCATGTAGCCATGCCCAACATGCCACACACGTGCAGAGGTGGAATCCGCTACATCCACTATAGCTCCACCTTTTGAAGTGCTTCTCATCCATGAGACATAAACGGATCGATGAAAAAGCTTTCTATCAAGAGTATTCCAATCAGCATCATTCATAGTAGACTTTCGCTCCTCAAGGACACCATCTTCGCCTTGCTTGGTTAACAGGCTAATCATCTTAACCTTCCATAACTCAAAATTATTTTTTCTTGAATACTTCTCAAACTCATACCTGGCACTCGCCATTATTACTAATCCCTCAGATTCAGATCTGTGCTCCAACTTTAGCTCTGATACCACTTGTTGGGGATTTTGACCTGCGGAATCACATAGATCTAGATCTAGAATAGCAATCCAATGACACCAAGTACACAAGAGAACATAAGAACACCCAAATTTAACGTGAAAAATCCTTTCGGGAAAAAACCACGGCACAAAGCGACAGATCTCCACTATGAAAGCATCAATTACAAAGAGAAAGGACTTACCCGATTTGAACAACCTCGAATCTCACCCTTGCTACACACTTTAGAAAGCTTAGAACCCTTTTAGAAAAGTTTTGTCATACCTAGAAAAGCCCTAGGAACACCTATTTATAGTTTAGGCAACTTCCCTTTCGCATCCCTGTTGCGAAAGGACTCAAATCCGTAGTTTCGCGCAAAATCGCAGAACAAACTGCATAACATACGATCGGTTCTAGCTATCCTACGACTGGTCGTAGACTCCTACGACCAATCCTAGCTTTCTTACGACCAGTCCTAGACCCCGGAAAAAAACAGCACAACTCGCTGGACTTCGAGTCGTGCCAGGGCTCGAACCCACGACCGGTCGAACAACATGAAAACTTGAAGATTGAAGGTTTTTCCTCAACAACGTGTGCAATATTAGCAGTCAGCAAGTGTGATAAGAGAAATAGAGTTCCATGGAGCATTCCTAAGAGAGATTCACTACTAACTCATGGTAGTGAATGGGTAATCTTAGGTGTGATGCCCAACTCACGGGTACCATAGCTTGACGCTTGGGCTAGCATTAGGGCTGAAAGTTGGGCGGGTTGAACCCGATCGACCCGTGACTGACCCGACATTGGGTTAGGCTTGGGCAAGATCTATTGTGTCCAATCTTAGGCTTGGGCTATACAAACACTAACCCAATAAATCTTGGGTCGGGCTCGGGTTGAGGTCTTGGATCGCCCGACCTAACTCGAACCTAATCAATAAATAAGTTACTTATAAATTATAATTGAGTGCAGATCATATGTGTCGAAGACATAGGAAATTCCAGTGTTGTCGGATCTCATTGCTCCACATCATTTCTGATGACTCAAGCTAACAAGAATTGTTGGATCTCTCTCCCAAATAGATTGTGTGCTACACGACATGACTTTTAAATGAGTAGTCCTATATTTTAGCTTTTTTGTTTAGAATAAATGAAGTTCTTTACAATAAATAACAACATATGTAATTAATAAAATTATAAATACAAAAAATAAGATGTGTATTAAAATATAATAAACTACTGTAGTCATTAAACTATTAGCATGTATTCACCCGACTAACTCGACCGAACCCTCTTGGGTTAGGCTTGGGTTGAGAATTCCCAACCCGAGGTTGGGTTAGGTTGGGTTAGGGTTGAGGTACAAGAACCTTGGGTTGGACTAGGGTTGAGCACCAACCTGACCCAACCAATCCCGCCCGACTTTCAGCCCTAGCTAGCATTCAATCAATTCCCCATTGGAATGTTTGGGATCAGGCATGCGTGTGCCATTTCTACAGGTGTAAACACTTGAATTTGGCTAATGGAGATTAGGTGCCTGTAAATATTAAATGACATTTCTCCAATGAATCTCTTTATTCAATTTGTTAAATGGCCAGTATTTTCATTACAGTTGTATGCTTTTGTCGGCTTTCTACTAACCAAGGTTGGATTCTTTCAATCCGTGGGTTTTGTTTTGACAAAAAAAGATTTGTTTGGAGAGAAATGATCCAAGAATCGTGATGCACGGTAAGGTATACAGCTCCTTATTGCATTGGGACATTTAGACAGCCCAAACATTTGATCTAACCTGTAAGTTTAACATTTGTTGGGTTGTGTGAGAGCTAACCATTGTGCATATGTTGACATCCTCGCTAGCGATAGCGTTGATGTAGTTCTATATTAGTATCATTGATCTCGGGCCATGCATACACATTTAAAGTCATTCATACATTTAAAGAACTAGAGATATGGTTTTTGTGTTTTGATATGTCATTATCGCCTATGCCTGTATCTGTTTGATAGCAAGTGAAACTTAGGATAATAGTAACACTTAGTTGATCACTCACTCTTACTTAAGATTTCATTTTAAAAAACCAAACAAGCGATAGTATTGATACAGGTACCACCGAGATCTAAGATGGGTAGGCTTAGATCCGCTTGCACCACTGTCGTTATATTTTGAAGCATTGGGCGAAAATAAAATACTTTATTCATTTTGGATATGCAAATGGTGGCTTGTGTAGTCTCATCACTACTATTGGAATTATACAATTTGAATGTTAGCCATACATTCATGAGTTTATTTATCTCTATTTAACTTTTGATGATGCCTATTTAAAGATACTTCGATTATTGATGATGGGCGAATGTTAACCAAATTGCGCGGGTATGTGAGAACTCGCCCACGTGAATTTTTACTAGGTTCATAGCTGAAAACTTGAGACCGGAGTCTCTGTACTCGAGTGCTGATTTTCGAGGTGTAACACCACACCACTGGATCACTGGGGATTAAATGTCTACCACTAAAAACCTCTTAAAGGCCAAAGAAGTTTTCAATCAAGCTGATATTTATGTTTTCCTTTCATCTAGGTCCATGTGACCTTATGAATTGGTTGAATGTCAAAAAAACATCACAATGGGCCCTAATAAATTTTCAACAATCGGGGTCATTGTCACCACTGCTTTCTATAGTGTGGTCCACTCGAACATTCAATCTACCTCTTTTTTGGAGTCATGCCCTAAAATGGTCTTTCAAAATGGATGGACGAATTAGATAACACTTATATCAGGCTGGCCCCATGGAGCCCCTAATTGCATTGTCCATCTCTAGCTAGTTTTGGGGTAGTACCACTTCTACCCGACACAATCCACTTCCAGCTGGACACAAATTTCCTGCCCCAAGGCTTTCGTGGCAGGAAGCTAGGTGGGGCCCACTGTGATATTTGTGATAAATCGACTCTATCCACCTATTTTGAGAGCTCATTTTAGAACATGCGACCAAATGTAAGGTGGATCTAAAACTAAAGTGGGCCACATGAGAGGAAACAACGGGGAATGAATGACTACTGTTGAAACATTCATATGGCTATAAAAGTTTTGTATTAGGCCAAGTTTTTCGTGTTTCCAATTCATCCCAGTTGGAATGAACTTATAGATAGTTTAGATGACATATAAACATCAAGGTAGAGCCCAAGAATATTTCAACGGCATGCATTTCTTTCCCCACTCTTTCCTCACGTGTGGCCCATTTGAGTTTTAGATCCTCGTCATTTCTGGTTGCATGTCCTAAAATGAGCTTAAAAATGGATGGACGAAATATATTTTACAAAAACATCAAGATGGGCCCCACTTAGGTTCCCTTCACATTAAAGCCTTTGGCAGGAAATCGACTAGAGATGAAAGCAAATTGTGTAGGGTACAAATTCGGTATAAATATTTTTTCATGCAGTGCGCACATAACTCCCCTACGCTATGGTTTGTAGGAGAGCATTACTACATATATATATATATATATATATATATATATATATATATATATATATATATATATATATATATATATATATATATATATATTTATATATCGAGTCGAGTCGAGTTGAGGTGGGCCAAGCTTGGCTTGACTCGTCCGTGCTCTCCTCGAGCTCGAGCTCAGCTTCAAGCTTACCATTGAAGCTTGGCTTGTTTGTCAAACCTTTTGAGTCAAGCTCGAGGCGAGCTAGTGGATCCAGTCGAGGCAAGTTTACCTCAAGTCGAGTTGAGCTTGGTCTCAACCTGACCCAACTCACACCCGACTCAACTTAGCAACCCTCCCCAATCGACACCCGACTTAACCTAGCCACCCGACCAAACTGAACCAATTGATGTAGAGTGGATCGCGGACAATTTCATGGCTAAGATGGATTAGACAAGGCACGGTCGGGGATAAAAGTGATCCGGACCATCGGACCTTAGATCGGGCATATCTCGCAATTCGAAATGAGTTATCTGACGTAAAATATATGAATTTGGGGTAGAACGAGCTACTTTAGCCAACCAACCCCGCTATGCCGGGTTGTGCAGCCCGGATTTGTAAGAAACCCCCTGATCGACTGTCGTTTCCCCGTTTTAATTTCGTTTTTACTATAAATAGTAAGTTTTAGTTTGTTTATAGCTCTTCATCCGTTGGGCTTTAGGAGTTGTGTCCAACATAAAAAGTGCTTAGGATAATTAGGAGAACAGTTTGGTGAAGCCAAATAGGACACTTACTATTTTTGGCCGAAAACCTTGCGCACTAGTAGACATCACGACTGTCTATAAATAGTAAGTTTACTATTTATAGTAAGTCACGGATTCTAGAAGTTTTAGTTGTAATTTGACTCTGATTTTTTTTCTGTTGCTTAGTACCCTTATTTAAAGGGTTGTAAACTCATTTTTATGAATTCATTAATCAATTTCGAATTTATTAGAAATTCTTTTCTATTTTCTGCTTTCTTTCCTCGTGGATTCGAGAAGTCTCTGTGAGGAGTCCAGAGAAGTTCCGTGGATTCGGAATATCTATCATCTTGAGGAAGACGGTGCTCGACCTCTCGTCCTTCCCTGCATCACCAACCCACACCGACCCAACTCCCAAATCATATATTCAATTTTATATATATATATATATATATATATATATATATATATAATATTTAACTTTTTTATTTTTAAATATAATATAATATATATTCGAGTCGAGCCGAGCTCCAGCTCGAGCTTCGAGCCAGGCCGAGTTTGAGTCAAGTAGAGTCAAGATCCACTATGATTAAACTAGACTCATTTTCAAAACGAGTTGGGTCATTTGAAGCTTGGCTCACCTCAAGTCATCATTCGAGCCAAGTCAAGCCGAGCTAGATCGAGTCGAGCCGAGCAAGCTTTTCGAGTTAGCTTGGCTTGTGTACAGTCCTACCTAAAATAAGCTCAAAAAATAGATGGGAGGGATAGATTTCTCACAAACTTCATGGTAGGCCTCGTTTATATTTCCTACTCACAAAAACCTTTGGCAGGAAATTCACGTGAAGATGGAAGCGGATTGCATAGGGGAAAATTAGGTGTTAAACACTTTTACTTACTGTGGACATATAGCTCCCTTACGTTATGGCTTGTATGGGAGCATTACTTATATAGGTACCTATTTAATTATTATGAAGGTGGCATTTGGATCTTAAGTTACTTAACATAAGCTACTTATATCTCAATTACCTTATCTTAGTTTTTACCTATTAAACAGATAAGTACATTTGGCAAAGACATACTTATCAACTTCTCCTCCCTTTGGTTTCTCTTGACGTCTCTCTTTAACATCTCATGAAAAGTAGAAAAGATAAAAATAAAAAATTAAGTAAAATAATTAAGTAATTTTAAGAAAAAAAAGTTACTTATAACATAAACCAAATTTACTTATATGAAATAACATACTTATCTAGTGTGTAAGTAGAAAAAAGTAACTTATTTGGTGCTATCCAATTAATGGATCCTAAGCAACCTCGTTAATTGATGGACATTTTTTTTCATTTTAGGAAAAATCGTTCCTTGAACTAATCTACGTTAAAGAAAACGAATCGAAGGTCCCAAAAAAAGTATTGGAATGTAAATATCATATTAATAGCGTAATATTTTTTAAAATTTCCTTTATAACACTATTGAAATCGGATTGCCTACTGAGTTACTAAGGCTCTTATCACTCTGACTAATCTCAGTTGGGCCCACCTTAAATATATGTAGTCTATTCATAGTGTCCATCCCCTTGTCCGTCTAATTTAAGGGGTCGAGCACAAAATTGAAGTATATCCAAAGAGCAAGTTGGTCTTACCATTCGAAACAGTGGAGATAATGGTTTCCATTGTGTAAACGTTTTTAGGACTCACACTAATGTTTATTTGTCATCCAATCTGTTCATAAGATCATACAGACATGGATGAAGGGAAAAAACAAATATAATCTTAATTCAAAATTTCTATAACTGCTAAGAATTTTTCAACAGTAGACATTCAATTCAACTGCTTCCTATGGTGTGGTCCATTTAAACATTGTATATGCTTTATATTTGGACTCAAGCCATAAAATTATCTAATAAAATAAACGAACGAAGCCGATAAAATACATAAATTATAGTGGAACTTACATAAGCGTAGTGAGTTAGTACGCAATCCGCTTCCCACTGTCTTTGTAACAGTAGAATATATCCTGGAAGATCTATACAGCTGTATGTGCAGTTGCCATGCGTATCTTAATTATTCTCGAAAAGAAAAAACAGAGGAAGGAAGGGGGGGAATGGACATATGGGAGGACAAATGCTGGTGAGTGGTGAGCAAATTGGATTGCGTACAGCACCGGCCACCAAGGGCTATCCGTGAGGGTTGACCCTGTGGGGTCCACCATGATGTATGTGTTTTATTCTGCATCCATCCATTTTTTTCAGCTCATTTTAGTATCACCCTAAAATAGAAGTGTATCCAAAGCTCAAGTGGACCACACTACGGGAAATCGTGAGGATTGAATGCATACCATTGAAAACCTCTCGAGGGCCTCGCAAAATTCAGATCATGCTGATATTTGTTTTTTCCATTCATGAAGGGATGTGTGACCTTATGAATAGGTTGGTTGGCCAACAAACATCATGGTTAGCCGTTGAAAGATTTTAATTGTGGGTGTTATTATCCTGCTGTTTCCTGAAGTGTGGTCTATTTGAACTTGCGATTTGCTTTATTTTTCAGTTCACGCCTTAAAATGAGCTACCAAAATGGATGGACGGTGTAGATTAAACATGGACATCATGGTGGGCCAAGCAATCCACTTCCCTAGTGTGCCTGCATGCATGACCAAAACGAACTCAATGGGTGGGAAGAAGAGAGCTAGAGACCCATACCGGAAATTAAAATTATAGGATGCCTCCTACGGCGTCGGAGAACTCTCAGCCTTGATCTTTTGGGACCGGAATTTCACACCACTCACTTAAATCTGAGAAGGAGAAAGGAAAGGAGTGATAAAAATGTCCAATGGACAGGATGATTTTTCAAAGATAGAATAGAAATGCTTTACCAATCCTCTTCATAGACTCTATTATTGAAGCTTGGCTGCTTTACCTTTCCTCCTCATAGACTTTATTATTGAAACTCGGGGTTACATGAATTTCCTGTAACCTAACCTCTGTGGAGCCCATCATGATGTCTGTGCTATATCCACTCCGTCCATCTATTTAATCAAGACATTTTAGAATATGCATTCTCCATCTAATGGTGAACAATCCCCGTGTGAATGAGTACGGCCCAAAAACCCTATTATCAGGAAATCTTACTCCTTTCAACCTTCAAATTAAAATGCATTGACCGTACCGTTGGGATCTATTGAACCATTTGAATTTCAAGGTGTGTGGCATCGAAAGGGAGGCTCATGAACTGGTCTGTCTGCGTTGTAAACATGGATGACAAGTGTACATTCTACACATGCATGTGTATAAACATAGATACTCTTCTAAAGTACAGTTTACAAAATTATTCGGTATATCTAGGGAACCTTGATGCTCTTAATACGTCTCTTGGTTTTAACGGATGAATGATCAAAATCAACGATCGGGATGGTCCATCAGATTTGACCAACGTTTCGTTAACCATGAAGAAATACTCATGTTGATCAGGTGTAACCATCCGACCATGGCTTTGGAAACCAACTTATAAACTGAGAGGCCATTGTTTGAAAAGAGAGCATCTTACCGTTAATATTGATTTATTGTTTTTATTAGTAGTGGCCCAAGAAAATTAAGGAAAAACTAATGGATGCTCAGGATTAATAAATATTTGAACAGAATGTCATGTATGCCCTTGGCACAGTAAGAGCCTCAGTGTGCCAGGGACGTACATCAGCGTTACCTTTAATAATTGAAGATAGATTGTTTTTTCCTTGGAATAGTTTTCCGACAGCTGTCACGGACTAAGGTTCTGACCTATGGTTTGTGGAATGCAATCTCAACCACACAATCGAGAACCAGGGGATCCTTTCCTAACTAAAGATATACCGACGCAGCTTTGGGATCCACCTTACGGTGGGGCCACCTTAATGCATTTATCTTATATCCACCCCAAATATCCGTTTTGTCAGCTCGTTTCAGGATATGATCCAAAAAATGCAGTAGATTCAAATCTCAGGTGGACCCACCACGTGAAACAGTGGTGATTTCTGTGGTCCCTTCGGCTAGGTTTGTGTGACCTTATCAACACGTTGGATGGCAGATAAACATTCGATGGCTACTAAAAAGTTTTTAATGGTCAGCATTCGATTACTACTGCTTACTGTGGTGTGGTCCACTTGATATTTAAATCGGTTAATGTTTTGGCTAGTGCCCGAAATGAGCTAGGAGAAACGGATGAACGGAATAGATACAAGACATGTACATACCTTAAGTACTACAGCAAGGGATTCACTGAAGGCGCGTCCCGATATTCAAAGGATACTTTCAACACCGCGTCGTTAGACACATTAGTCAGCTAATAACCGCGTAAGCCAACCATGACATGTACGGCTGATTTCGACATAATCCCGTGACGTCTCACATCTATCTTTAATACATCATATATCAGCGTGGCCTCTTATCCGCCGAAGCAGATTGCATGCTAGCGTTGCTGGGAAGGAATCAGTCCTGGCTAGGGCTTTATGACCCAAGGTGATGTATGAGTTTTATAACCCAAAACTAACAATGATCGAATAATGAAATAGAACAAAATCAAATCACCATTAAGCCATAAATCATCTGATCAGGATGATATCACGCACATGTACAATTCACAGTGGACAATTCCCATCCAATGATCGACTGTGATCAAGACAATGATTCTCACTGTTAAAACATTCCTAGAGCCCAGTATAATGTTTATTTACTATCCAATTTTCTCACGAGGTCACACAGACCTTGGTAAAGAGTAGAAAAAAATATATATCATATTGGTCTAAAACTTCTGTTACTCCAAAAATTAAGGTTTCAATGGGAATTTGTTTGTTTAAAATTGGAATTTGTTTATTGAATTTGGAATGTTGTTGTTTTTGGGCCATTTTATAAATCCACTAAATATTTGTAGATACAGCACCTCGAAAACCTGTATACATACGTGAAATTGATTGAGAGTAGGGAGGAGCAGCTGACATTCGAGTGCAGCATATATTTGTGGAAGGCCAGGTAAGAGTCTGTCCACCAGACACGGTGCATGGAAGGATCGCATGGCTCAGCAGGGAAGGATTTTGTCTATGGGGAGGCTGTAATATTGGGACTTATGACCCCAGTGGCATCTTCTCCAAAGGTAGATGATTGACACAACAGAGAGAGAGAGAGAGGCCACGGCCCAAGAAGACAGAGAGAGCAGCGTGGGAAGACTGCCTTTCAGGCATGTAACGATTGTTTGTCGAAAGGCCTCAGAATCGTGGACCCGGGCAACTAGCTGGCAGATGTCCAGTCAGGCTGCTATTTAAGGAACTGGGACCCAAATTGTGATTGTGCAGGAGAAAAAGAGTATTCGGCACAATGCTGTAGTTGCTCATTAATGAACTGAAGGGTAGTAAGTGCTTGTCATGTGTTCAAACATGTGGGCTCGTATTGGCAGTGAAGGTGAAATTGCTTAGGGAAATATGTTGAAAGCCAAACATTTCAGCAATTTCCTTGACAGACAATATATTGCGCTCCACTTAGGACATGTATATCACCTAGCCAATGTCCCTAAAATGCCATTAGTATTTTCTCTCCACCGTGAAAATTTATATTCATGTACCAACATCATCATAACAATTGACATCGAAAGAAACATGTTTGACATACCCATGAACACAAACGCTGCTTCTCTTCCTAAAGCAATTTTCACATATAATCCATATAGTAAATATATGTGAAAAAGAAAACTACGTATAATGTAAAAGCAACCAAGTCTAAATACACATGCAACATAGTACCAGGCTGATATTTAAAAAATATATATATATATATATATATATATATATTAAAAAGTCCATTGTTTTACGATGCCCATAGACATGCCCAAATAACAACCATATTAAGCAAAGCCTATAGTCATATATAAAACCCATTTCCAGTTATGTTGATGTATAGACAAACACATTTATCATGGAAACAGACTCGTTTCCAATAAATGCCATGCTAAAAATATTCCCAGTAGACATTAAATAGCCTCTGAAGCCTCTCACCCAAGACAAATGCCACCCCTTAGCTCGTGAGGTCACTATACGCCCTTCAACCCCACATCCTTGATGAAGTCATGACATTCAGTAACGCATTTTACTCTTTTCATGTTCAACACTTGGCTAATCTCCTCAAAACTCATACTAGAGCTACACTGCAATAAATCTATATCATGAACACATAAACATAGATTTTTAGCGGATAACAAGGATGGATCCATAACAGATACAACAACATATTCATGATAGGTGCACTAATGTTGAGGGTCAAATATTGCATATCAGACCCTAGTAATTATCTGATTTTACGTATATGATACTATTTAAACGGCCTGGTTAATCATGTTTGTGCTGAAAGGTCGATTTACAAGCAGGGACTGAAAAGGATGTTTAAAGCATGGATTTAACACCCTGATGACACAAAGGTAAGATACAGACTCCAAGGGACCAAGATCAACGCCAGGGATCAGCAAAAATCAAAGAACTGAAGCTCAAACGGCCTAAAACTCATCCAGAATGAAACATCACATGTTTCCCACCATCCGTTTGGTTCGAAACTTCATACGTGGCCTGAGGATAAGAAATTAACCGTACAAGTCAAAAATCAGTCGTTGGATCGCCGTGGAAGTGGCCCAACGATCAAATCAGCCCATAAAATCTTAATTTAGGGCCCACCTGAGGCTGGATATGCTTCAAATTTTGGTCTTAATGCATTAAAAGAGATGGAAAATCGGATGGACGGATCGGATTCATATATATACATCTCAGTGGATCCCATAGGCGGTGTCAGTGCACAGTGCATAAGTGCACTCGACGTGCACTACATTCCACGAAGTCGGTCAGCGTGCGCTGACCGACTCAAACTCGACTTCTTGTTAAAACGCCCAGCGGACGCACCGAGGTTGGCCGGTTTTGAGTTGTGGGGTCCACTCATCGTCCAAATGGATGATCCAGACCGTCCATTCACTGAGGGACGTGGCCAATACCCTCGCCAAGCTTTCCCTTTGGTCCCATGCATGAATATACCCTAGATCTCTGGTTAAATGTAGGATGGACGGCTGAGTTAAAATCTCATGGGACACCATGGTTTGGATCCAAAACCAACCATACCCGTACGTTTTTTTGTAAGGAATACAATGGACGGGGTGGATTTTATTAAAAACATCGCTGCATGGTTCACCAAATGTCACAGCGTCGGGGAGAGCTCTCTGTTTCGCAATAGAGAGTTGCGGTCAGCGCTTGTGGGCCACTATCATTGATCAAAAGTCCAATCAGGACCGTCCATTAGCTCCACGAGGTATCTATTACCACTGCCTAGGTGGCAGAATTTCAGAAAATATTATAGCATGGTTTTTCAACCGTTCACACGCCAAACGGACGGTAGTGAGAGAAATCTGTGGGTCGCACTCTAATCAATCCAAAACTGTCCATTTTCGACTGGTTTTTCGAGGGGAATTTAATGGGCCGAGTGGATCTCCCGTCCGATTTTGATCATGGACTCCACCAAGCAATCAGCGTCCGGAAGTTCTATTCAAAACGCAAGGGAGTTGCGTTCTTCTGCGTAACCCTTACGCATGATGTAGCGATCGACTTCTTGGGCCTATAAAAGAGAAGGAGAAACGGAGGGGAGAAAATCGAAAGCTTGGGCCGGACGTGGAGCAAAGAGAGAGAGAGAAAGAGAAAGAGAGAGGAATTCTTTATTTTTTTTTTCTTTTCTCTTTATTTATTTGGAATTAGCCTGACTATGTGTGGCTAAACCTCCTAGCTAGGGCTAGGAGGTGAAGCTTGTAGTGAGATGGAAGGTTCTTAATTTATGTGTTATTTATTTATTTAATGCATGAATTGACGTTGATTTTAGTTAATTATTATGGGACTGTTTTAGGTTTTTAATGGTCTGTTGTGACTGAAATTACAATGGGTCTGCAATGGCTTTGAATATTTTCGTTCTCTTTAATGTTTATGATATCAGGAAGCCCTGTTGTTCACCATAGTCTCCTAGGCAAGGTTGGATGTCGGTACCCTTCCTAACTTGCATACATGTGATTGGGTGGTAATTAGTTTGATTCTGTTGTTTTCCATAGTCTTTGGGCATGGTTTGGTGATGGAATCCATTCTAATTCATACACCTTTCATCTCTTTGAAAACTAGATCAACGGCAGTTCAGTAATTTCCATGATTTTTGATGCAAGCATAAGTTCTCCCTGATCTCTACAAGTGGATCCTCTGAATCCCTAGTTTTCTATCTCTGATTTGTTTCCTTAGTTTTAGATTAATTATTCTACAAGTATTCCACCATTGCTAATTGATTTAGAATTCATCTTAGCCTAGTTCTAGTTCTAGTTAGTTTTAGATAATGTACAGGTATCAATCCCTTGGGATTCGACCTCGGTCTTATCGAGTTTATTACCACATCACAACCCTGCACTTGGGGAGTGAACAAGTTTTTGGCGCCGTTGCCGGGGACTGTTGGATACGTTTTTCTGAATTAATTAGTTTTAGGATTAGTTTAAGATTAGATTTTTTAGAATTTTTTAATTCTAGGTTTAGAAGCTTAATTATTTTCCTTATTAGAAATTTTTTCTAACTTTAGAAACTTTCTATTCTTCATTATATCTGATTTTTAAAACTAACCTAATTTTTCTATTTTGAAGGAAACTTCTAATTTAGTAAGCTCTTTCTAATTTCCCTTTCTTTGAAAATTCTTATTTTCTCTAGAAATTAGTTTACTTTTAATTAGGACTTTCTACTCTTAGAAACTAACTTATTTTGTTTTGTTTTGCAGATTCTTAACCTAGGCTTCCAAATTTGGTAACTTCTTTCCATCTTTTCCTTTTATTTTTTAGATTTCTACTTCTTCCTTTCTCTTAGGTTTAAGTTAGAATTTGAGGGCTGAGTGTGTTTTATGCCCCAGTGGGCACGCGACAGCACTCGACGTCTCGTGACTGAAGGAGGATTAGTTGAGGAGTTGACTGTCCATCGCAGGACTAGACACCACTTGAATTCTCCTGAGACAGAGGAGGTTATGGCTGAAAATCAACCTCAAGCACTACCCCAACCTAAGGTTGAGGAAGTACATTATGAGAATGAGGTGCACCACGCACCCCCGCCTTGTACTTTATGAAATTATTTACAACCGGCGGGGGTGAGTACGCCCTCATGCATGATTTTTCCTGAGAATACAGGACATATGGACATCAAGCCAGGAGTTATCCAACTCCTTCCTAAGTTCCATGGGCTTGAGTCTGAGGAACCATACTTGCATCTGAAAGAGTTCGATGAAATCATAGGCACCGTATACTTTTCTAATGTATCTGAGGATACTATTAGGCTGAAACTCTTTCCATTTTCCTTGAAAGAAAAAGCCAAGACGTGGTTACATTCACTGCGTCCTAGGTCCATTGGCACATGGAATGATTTGCAGAGGGAATTTATAAAGAAAATTTTTTCACATCATAAGACAATTACCCTCAGGAGAGCAATCATGAACTTTGCCCAAAAGGAAGATGAAACATTCTTCCAATGTTGGGAAAGGTTCAAGGATCTGGTTAATGCATGCCCACAACATGGCTTTGAAATATGACGTATTGCAAATTTTTTCTATGATGGGCTAAAATCTTCCATGCGCCAAATGGTCGAGACAATGTGTAACGGAGAATTCATCAATAAAAATATCGACGAGGTATGGGATTACCTCGATAGTCTCACTGAAAAAATACAATCATGGGACTATTACCCAAGGATGAACACTACGTCTAGGCCGACTCATTCAAGGGAAAAAGGAGGAATATATCTCCTGAAAGAGGATAATGATCTTAACGCTAAGGTGGCCAATCTCACTAGAAAATTTGAGGCCATGGAAGGAAGGAAGGAAAAGGTTAATGAAAGTGTTTGCGGTATCTGTGATTGCAACATTCATACTACTGAAAATTGTCCTTCAATACCTGCCTTTCGAGAAGTATTGAAAGAACAATCTAATGCCGTAAATAACTATCAAAGACCTTTCAATGGACCACCCTCTAATACATACAATCCTGGCTGGAAAAATCATCCGAATTTTAGTTGGAGGAACGGACAAACTGCTACCCCTCAAGGTTTCTTCAATCAAAATCCAAATTAGGGGAAACCTCAAGAAGAATCGGTTCAATTTTCCATACAAGAGCTGGCCCGGACAATGCAAGGAATTTCAGATTTTATGAAAAAAATAGATTCACGTATGACGGCTATGAAAAAAGGGATGCTCCCTGCACAATCACTCCCTAATCCGAAACCACAATACGAGACAGGTGATTCCAGCTCTTCAAATCAAATGGGGCACGCTAAATCCATCACCACTCTTAGGAGTGGGAAGGTTATTGATAAAACCCTTCCGGTTAGGCCCGAAAAGCCTCAAGAACCAGAAGAGGACAACAATGATGGATCTAGTGGCACCCCATAAAAATTTGAACCGGAACCTCTAGAAAAGCCAGTTGCTCTGTTTCCCTAACGGTTGGTTGAACCAAAACGTCTATCTAACTCTCAGAATATCTTAGAGGTGTTGAAACAAGTGAAAGTCAACATTCCTCTGCTTGACGTTTTAAAACAGATTCCTTCATATGCTAAATTTCTAAAGGATTTATGCACTACCAAACGACGAAAAAGTATTCAAAAGAAGATCTCCTTGACTAAGAAAGTGAGTGCTATCCTAAAACAAGATGTGCCGTAAAAATTCAAAGATCCCGGTTGCCCAACCATATCATGCGTAATCAGGAACTATCGAATTTATCACGCACTTCTTGACTTAGGAGCGAGCGTCAATCTGATTCCCAATTCGGTATACCAACAGTTAGGTTTGGGTGAATTAAAACTCACTCGAACCACACTACAACTTGCTGATCGTTCTGTTCGTATACCAAGAGGGATCATCGAGGATGTGTTGGTCTAGGTGGATAGATTCTACTACCTTGTTGATTTTATCATCTTGGACACCGAACCCATCAATGACACGAGCACTCAGATTCCCGTCATTCTTGGTTGCCCATTCCTGTCCACTTCAAATGCAATTATCAATTGCAGGAATGGTGTCATGATTATGTCCTTTGAAAATTTGACATTGGAATCGAATATCTTTTTCAGTAACGGCAGCAACTCAGAGGATGATGATGATTTTCACGATGTTAACATGATTGATTCTTTTATGGAAGATAGAACGCCTCTCACCTTATCCTCTGATCTTCTAAAGACGTGCCTGGCCCACTCCCATGATCTTGATGATGATATAATTAGGGAGACGTGTGCCATGCTGGATACTGCACCGGTACTTGAAGTTAACCGGTGGAGGCCACAAATTGAAGAATTGCCCCAAACTGATGTAGTGCCTCTACCGTCTAACCTCAAGCCACCGAAGCTTGACCTAAAACCTTTGCCCTCTGATTTAAAATATGTCTATTTAGGTCAAGATGAGACATATCTGGTGGTGATCTCTGCCCACCTAGAGAAAGAACAGGAGAGTATGCTGATATCTACTCTCATTGAGCATTACGGAGCTCTTGGATGGACGATAGCGGACCTCAAGGGAATTAACCCATCGATTTGTACTCACCGTATATATCTTGAGGATAATGTAAAGGCTGTTCGGCAATCACAACGTAGACTAAATCCAAACATGAAGGAAGTGGTTAAGGCCGAGGTTCTCAAACTATTGGAAGTGGGGATCATTTACCCCATATCCGATAGTCAATGGATGAGTCCAACTTAGGTGGTTCCTAAGAAGTCCGGGATCACTATCGTAGCCAATGCCAATAATGAACTCGTGCCAACCAGAGTTACTACTGGTTGGAGAATGTGCATTGACTACAAAAAGCTGAATATCGTCATAAGGAAAGACCACTTTCCTTTGCCTTTCATTGATCAAATCCTGGAAAGGCTAGCTGGTCATTCCTATTATTGTTTCCTTGACGGGTATTCAGGTTATAATCAGATTGAAATCGCCCCTGAGGATCAGGAAAAGACCACATTTACATGTCCCTATGGCACCTTTGCTTACAGAAGGATGCCATTCGGGTTATGTAATGCCCCTGTCACCTTTCAGCGACGCATGACGAGTATCTTTTCTGACATGGTGGGGAAATATCTAGAGGTCTTCATGGACGATTTCTCTATTTTTGGTTCATCTTTCAGCGAATGCTTAGCAAGTCTTAAATGTGTGCTGAAAAGATGTGAAGAAAAAAATTTGGTACTTAACTGGGAGAAGTGTCATTTTATGGTTAAAAAGGGAATTGTCCTTGGACATATCATCTCGTCCAAAGGAATCGAGGTAGATAAGGCAAAAATCGATCTTATCTCTAACCTACCTCCACCCAAGAATATCAGAGACGTGCGATCCTTCTTAGGACACGCAGGCTTTTACAGACGATTCATAAAGGACTTTAGTCTCCTCTCTCGTCCTTTATGTAATCTTCTTCAAAAGGATATACCATACGAGTGGACTGAGCAGTGCCAAGAAGCTTTCACTAAGCTTAAGGGCATGTTAATCACTGCACCTATCATGCAGCCACCTGACTGGAGTCTTCCTTTTGAACTTATGTGCGACGCCTCTGATTATGCTCTTGGAGCGGTTCTAGGCCAGAGAAAAGATAAGCGGCCTTACGTTATTCACTACACAAGTAGGACTCTAAATCCTGCCCAAGTGAACTACTCGACTACGGAAAAGGAACTCTTAGCCGTAGTGTTCGCTTTGGACAAATTTAGATCTTACCTGATCGGATCTAAGATCATCATTTACACAGACCATGCGGCACTTAAGTATCTTCTTTCTAAGAATGATTCTAAGCCCCGCTTGATACGATGGATCCTTCTACTCCAAGAATTTGATTTGAAAATTAAAGATAAAAAGGAAGTAGAGAACGTAGTGACCGATCATCTTTCTCGCCTTAATACCTCTGATTCCCTTGAGGCGACCCATATCAATGACATGTTCCCTGATGAACAACTATTTAGAGTCTCCCATTCACCTTGGTTCACTGATATTGCTAATTATCTTGCTACAGGTTCGATACCGACACATTGGACATCGCAAGATAAGAAGAAATTCTTTACTAAGGTGCGTAACTTTTTCTGGGACGATCCATATTTGTTTAAATATTTTTCAGACCAAATCTTAAGGAGGTGTGTGCCAGACGATGAGCATCAGAGTGTCATCTCCTTTTGTCACTTACAGGCCTGTGCTGGTCACTTTTCTGCTAAAAAGACCACGACCAAGATTCTACAGTGTGGCTTTTACTGGCCAACTATGTTCAGGGACACTCATGAGTTTTGCAAAGCTTGTGAGCGTTGTCAAAAATTGGGAGCATTGTCCCATCGAAATATGATGCCTTTGAATCCCATCCTTATCATTGAAGCATTTGATTGTTGGGGCATTGATTTCATGGGACCATTCCCTCAATCATTTGGAAATCTGTATATTTTGCTCGCCGTAGACTATGTCACTAAATGGGTCGAAGCAATTCCGTGCCGCAAAAATGACCATCGCACGATCATTAAATTTTTGAAAGAAAATATCCTATCGCGGTTCGGAATGCCTCGAGCCATCATTAGTGATGGGGGCTTACACTTTTTTAATAGACCATTTGAGAGTCTAATGAAGAAATACGGTATCTCTCATAAGGTGAGCACCCCATACCATCCACAGACAAGTGGACAAGCTGAGATTTCCAATAGGGAGATCAAACATATCCTAGAGAAAACGGTTAGCCCTGATCGTAAGGACTGGTCAATCCGATTGACCGATGCCTTATGGGCGTACCGTACTGCTTTTAAAACTCCTATTGGAACATCTCCCTTTAGACTTGTCTACGGAAAGGCTTGTCATTTGCCGGTGGAATTGGAACATAAAGCATACTGTGTGATCAAAAATCTGAATTTCAATCTGGACAACGCTGGCTCGCTGCGCAAACTTCAATTAAATGAACTGGAAGAAATTCGAAACCATGCATATGAGAACTCGAGAATTTACAAGGAAAGGATGAAGGCGTTTCATGATCAACATATTCTACGAAAATCATTCACACCAGGTCAGAAAGTCCTCTTGTATGACTCTCGACTACATCTCTTTCCGGGTAAGCTTCGATCTCGTTGGACCGGCCCTTACATTATTGTTACTGCTTATCCTCATGGGGCCGTCGAGATAAGAGATCCCGACAATGGCAAGGAGTTTAAAGTAAATGGATATCGATTAAAGCCATTTGTCGAGACATTTGATTCAGAGGACATGTCCATGCCTCTGATTGCTCCTGTTTACCAGGACTGATCTCCTAGTCTGATGGAGGTATAGGTAGGTTTATCGCTTTCATAGGTCTAGGATAGTTGTTTTATTTATCTGGCTGAAGACGGTAAATTTAGTGCTCCTGGGAGGCAACTCAACTTTTTTATTCCTTTTCATTCTTTAGTAGATGATTTAATGTTTGTGGGTAACATTACTGCAAACCCTCATGAGACTACAACTCGTCCACTAGGGGTAACCTAGGGGTTTAAAGGCTTGTTGCATACGCTAAATGCAATCGAGAGCACCTGCGAAAGTGGTATAGGTAGGATTTTATTTTTGTTATTTTTGTTCTGCTTTCTCTCTCATGCTGGCAAGCTTCATGCCGTGATCTATTGGAAACTCTCCTGATGCGTTATTCAGGTACTATCTTCCCATTACTTCTCATTTACTTTCATTATCCCATGTGCATTGCATGCTCATATCTTTTACATTGAGGACAATGTAGATTTTAGGTTGGGGGTGGGGGATTAGGTAACATAATCAGTATTTTCTTGGTCTTGAGCAACAATTGTGAATATTTTCTTGGTCTTGAGCAACAATTGTGAAAATTTTTTGAATTTTTCTGAAAATTTTTATGAATTCGAAGTGATTTTGACGAATATCCTTGATTTAGAAGTGTGAGATATATGATGTTGATAATTTATGACTCTTGGATTCCTATCGGTGGCATTCTGCAGTTAAGATCAAATTGCTAAGCCATGATTAGAAGTTTTAAACATTGATCGCATCAGGATTTCACATGTCACATCTCGCTTTCACGTTAAGACTTCAGTCTGATATTGAAGGGTTAATTTGGTAATCACTAAGCACGAAAGGAACCAGCCTGAAATATCTTGCCATCACGGTATAAAAATTGAAAAGGTTGGATAATTAATCTTCACCGTAGGTTTGCTCCCTATAGGTGTAGATTTAATACCCCTTGAATGATATCTAAAAAGAGTCAAGTGTACGATCTTCACCATAGGTTTGCTCCCTATAGGTGAGGATTTGATTTCCCTTCCTTGGCATTACTTTGAATAGAAAAATCACAAGTTAATAGGTTAATCTATGAGGCAAGTTTTGGATTAGGTTTTGGTTGTTATGAATTTTCTTGTTGATTACCAATGATATCATGAAATTGACGATTGGATCTCTTAATGATGATAAGCCGAGATTACACTATACATCCATGGATCTCAATGTTTAGAAATTTTCTAATTGATGGATTAATATTTTGAACTTGATTAATGAAGTTTAATGTATGCTTGAGTCCAGGAGAAAACAATTTCTAACATTCATGAATATTAAATTTCTCGTATCTTGTTCAAAATCTCACTCGATTTCATAGGAAGTTTTCCTATAATTCTCAACTTATTTTTCGCATAATTTGCTCGGGACTAGCAAAATGCTGGTTGGGGGTTGTATTGAGGGTCAAATATTGCATATCAGATCCTAGTAATTACCTGATTTTACGTATATGATACTATTTAAACGGCCTGGTTAATCATGTTTGTGCTGCAAGGTGGATTTACAAGCAGGGACTGAAAAGGATGTTTAAAGCATGGATTTAAAACCCTGATGACACAAAGGCAAGATACAGACTCCAAGGGACCAAGATCAATGCCAGGGATCAGCAAAAATCAAAGAACTGAAGCTCAAACGGCCTAAAACTCATCCAGAATGAAAGATCACATGTTTTCCACCATCCGTTTGGTTCGAAACTTCATACGTGGCCTGAGGACAAGAAATTAACCGTACAAGTCAAAAATCAGCCGTTGGATTGCCGTGGAAGTGGCCCAACGATCAAATCAGCCCATAAAATCTTAATTTAGGGCCCACCTGAGGCTGGATATGCTTCAAATTTTGGTCTGAACGCATTAAAAGAGATGGAAAATCGGATGGACGGATCGGATTTCATATATATACATCTCAGTGGATCCCATAGGCGGTGTCAGTGCACAGTGCATAAGTGCACTCGACGTGCACTGCATTCCACGAAGTCGGTCAGCGTGCGCTGACCGACTCAAACTCGACTTCTTGTTAAAACGCCCAGCGGACGCACCGAGGTTGGCCGGTTTTGAGTTGTGGGGTCCACTCATCGTTCAAATGGATGATCCAGACTCTCCATTCACTGAGGGACGTGGCCAATACCCTCGCCAAGCTTTCCCTTTGGTCCCATGCATGAATATACCCTAGATCTTTGGTTAAATGTAGGATGGACGACTGAGTTAAAATCTCATGGGACACCATGGTTTGGATCCAAAACCAACCATACCCGTACGTTTTTTCGTAAGGAATACAATAGACGGGGTGGATTTTATTAAAAACATCGCTGCAGGGTTCACCAAATGTCACAGCGTCGGGGAGAGCTCTCTGTTTCGTAACAGAGAGTTGCGGTCAGCGCTTGTGGGCCACTATCATTGATCAAAAGTCCAATCAGGACCGTCCATTAGCTCCACGAGGTATCTATTACCACTGCCTAGGTGGCAGAATTTCAGAAAATATTATAGCATGGTTTTTCAACCGTTCACACGCCAAACGGACGGTAGTGAGAGAAATCTGTGGGTCGCACTCTAATCAATCCAAAACCGTCCATTTCCGACTAGTTTTTCGAGGGGAATTTAATGGGCGGAGTGGATCTCCCGTCCGATTTTGATCATGGACTCCACCAAGCAATCAGCGTCCGGAAGTTCTATTCAAAACTCAAGGGAGTTGCGTTCTTCTGCGTAACCCTTACGCATGATGCAGCGACCGACTTCTTGGGCCTATAAAAGAGAAGGAGAAACGGAGGGGAGAAAATCGAAATCTTGGGCCGGACGTGGAGCAAAGAGAGAGAGAGAAAGAAAGAGAGAGAGAAAGAGAAAGAGAGAGGAATTCTTTGTTTTTTTTTCTTTTCTCTTTATTTATTTGGAATTAGCCTGACTATGTGTGGCTAAACCTCCTAGCTAGGGCTAGGAGGTGAAGCTTGTAGTGAGATGGGAGGTTCTTAATTTATGTTTTATTTATTTATTTAATCCATGAATTGACGTTGATTTTAGTTAATTATTATGGGAATGTTTTAGGTTTTTAATGGTCTGTTGTGACTGAAATTACAATGGGTCTGCAATGGCTTTGAATATTTCCATTCTCTTTAATGTTTATGATGTCAGGAAGCCCTGTTGTTCACCATAGTCTCCTGGGCATGGTTGGATGTCGGTACCCTTCCTAACTTGCATATATGTGATTGGGTGGTAATTAGTTTGATTCTGTTGTTTGCCATAGTCTTTGGTCATGGTTTGGTGATGGAATCCATTCTAATTCATACACCTTTCATCTCTTTGAAAACTAGATTAACGGCAGTTCAGTAATTTTCATGATTTTTGATGCAAGCATAAGTTCTCCCTGATCTCTACAAGTGGATCCTCTGAATCCCTAGTTTCCTATCTCTGATTTGTTTCATTAGTTTTAGATTAATTATTATACAAGTATTCCACCATTGCTAATTGATTTAGAATTCATCTTAGCCTAGTTCTAGTTCTAGTTAGTTTAAGATAACGCACAGGTATCAGTCCCTTGGGATTCGACATCGGTCTTACCGAGTTTATTACTACATCACAACCCTGCACTTGGGGAGTGAACAACTAACAGATTTATATGAGAACCTGCACATCGAGCTTTGATTTTTAGCCCATCCATCTACATGGTGCGAGTACATAATGCACAGTTCGTATGTTTCCTGTATGGTATATAATTGCTTGCATGTGTGCACTGCCAGGCCCAAGCGTGTTTGGGCCTGTTCATGAGTGTAAGACTGAAGTGCAAGCCCAGCCTGCCCACCTCATGAGCTCGATAGTAGGGCTAAAGGGGCCAGACTGTGCAACCCACTTTTGTTCCTGGCTTATTTTGGCCGCCGTTGGGCTGAAATACTCTGCCCAATTGCCCATGTCCTTGCAATATTCGTCCAAACATAAAAGTTAAAATTCTCTACATTTGTGATTTTCGTACATGATCCATACATGATGAGGTCCACAACATGGATGGGCCCGATTGATGCATCACCCATCCAAGGTTGGAGTAGAGAAATGGTTCTGATATGTTACGGTTCTACCAGCTCTGAGGGTAACATTTTTCATCCAACTAGTTCATAAGATGACCGCGGAGGGTGGTTTTAGGGTAAAACACCAACCAAGGCCGACAACAACACAGGGGTCCAAATCTAATATACGTGTGCCACATCCGTCCGTCAGTGTGGTGCAAGGGATAGGGTTTTAGGCCTCATTCAAATAGCGCGGATTAGATAATTAATGACAGGTTTAGTAGGGAGACTCCTGCTGAAGTGACATCACCAATTTTGTATCCACACTGTTCATCGATTTGGAGAGATCATATTAGGGCACGAGCCAAAGAATGAGTCAGATCCAAAGCTCTAGTGAACCCCACCATAGAAAACAGTGGGGAAAGTGACACCTACCATTAAAAACTTCTAAGGCCCTCAAAAGTTTTCCATCCAGCCGATCTTTGTGTTTTCGCTCTTTTCATATCTGCGTTGACACATGAACAGGTTGGATCTCAAATACATATCATGGTGGACCTTAGAAAGGTTTCAACAGTGGATGTCACTCTCCCCATTGTTTTCCGTGGTGGGGTCCACTCCAGCTTTGGATCAGCCTCATCCTTTGGATCATTTTGATCTCTCCAAATGGATGGACAGTGTAGATAGAACACATAAATCATGGTGGGGATCATAGAACTTAGTAACCTAGCTTCAGCAGCTGAGTCTAGCTACTCAAAGTGTTAGTAGCTAATCTGCGTCTCATTCAAATGAGGCCTACTAATGATCCGAACCGTTTATTTATAAAGATATATAGTCTAAGGTTGCTGACTCGATTCAGATGGCGCTATTAAGGATGGATCATGCACAAAATCTCAAAATCTTCTATGGTGGGGTCCACTTGAGCTTTAGATTTACCTAATTTTTTTGCCCATGTTCTAAAATAATCTCAATAAATGGGTGGACGATGTGGATATAGCTCACACATCATGTTGGGACCTATACAACTTCCCAAACATTGAGTGAAATTGGCACAGGACCCAATGTGATGTAGAGCGGGTCGCGAACAGTTTCATGGCCAAGATGGATCAGAAAAGGCCCGGTCGACGACAGAAGTGATATGGACCGGCGGACTTAGATTGAGTTATTTGACGTAAAATATATGATTTTGGGATAAAACGATCTACTTTAGCCAACCAACCCCGCTACGCCAGGTTGCGCAGCCCGGATTTGCGAGAAACCCCCTGATTGACGGTCGCTTTCCTGTTTTATTTTCGTTTTTACTATAAATAGTAAGTTTTAGTTTTATTATAACTCTTCATCCGTTAGGCTTTAGGAGTTGTGTCGAACATGAAAAGTGCTTAGGATAATTAGGAGAACGGTTTGGTGAAGCCAAATAGGACACTTACTATTTTTGACCGAAAACCTTGCGCACCAGTAGAAATCACAACCGTCTATAAATAATAAGTTTACTATTTATAGTAAGTCGCGGATTCTAGGAGTTTTAGTTCTAGTTTGAGTTTGATTTCTTTCCTATTGCTTGGTTCCCTTATTTAAAGGGATGTGAACTCATTTTTATTCATTCATTAATCAATTTAAAATTTTATTAGAATTTATTTCTATTCTCTTGCTTTCTTTCCTCGTGGATTCGAGAAGTCTCTGTGAAGCTCCGTGGATTTGGAGTAGCTATCCTTGAGGAAGACGGTGATCGACCTCATCACGTTCATCCCTGCGTCACAATGCAATTCCATTTAACGTAATTCCAAGCTTTTCCATTCTTCCCAAACATGGAGTGGAATTGGCACAGTATCAGATGAATCTCATCCCACCCAATCCCTTCTAATCCCACCGCCCAAACTGACCCTAAGAGGAAACACCAAGGATTGAATGACTATTGTTGAAACATCCATATGGCTATAAAAGTTTTATATTAGGCTAAGTTTTTTGGGTTTTCAATTTATCTCAGTTGGAATGATCTTATAGATAGTTTGGATGACATATAAACATCAAGGTAGAGCCCGAAAGGTTTCAAAGGCAGACATTTCTTTCACTGCCATAGAGGGATTTCACCACCTATTGGATTCGAACCCAATACCTTGTATTTCACCACCTATGGGTATTGAACCCAAGAACCCGTGTTAAAACTCCTCAAAGTCTACCATTGAGGTGAGGACTTAAACCCACCTATGGGGAGCATAAGTCTCTCTCTCTCTCTCTCTCTCTCTCTCTCTCTCTCTCTCCATGTATGTGTGTTTTTGTGCATGTCCTAAAATAAGCTAAAAAATTGATGAGAGTATATTTCTCACGAACTTCACAATGGGCCCCAGTTGCCTTCCCTACACACGAAAACCTTTAGCAAGAAATCTAAGATAAGATTGAAGCCGATTGTGTGAGGACGAATTCGATCAGTGTTAAAAACTTTTTCCTTTTGAGCACATATAGCTTTCTTACATTACGGTTCACTGGGAAGCATTACTCATGTACATACCTACTTAATGGTTATTAAGATGGCATTTTGATCATATGTTACTTAAGATAAGTTACTTATGCCTCAAGTAGCTTATCTTAGTTTTTACCTATTAAACAGATAAGTATGTTTGGCAAAGGCATACTTATTTGTTTGTCCTCTCTATAGTCTTTCTTGATTTCTCTTTTTAGCAGCTCATGAAAAGTTAAAAAGAAAAAAAATATTAACTGAAGTAATTAAGTAATTTTGAGTAAAAAAATTACTTATGATTAATCATAAACCAAACTTACTTATCATAAATAAGTTACTTATATATCTACTGTATAAGTAGAAAAGGTAACTTATTTAGTTGTATCCGAGGGCCCTAATCAACCTCACTAATTAATGTGAATTTTTGTCATTTTAGAAAAATAATTATTCCTTAAACTAACTGACTTTAAAGAAAACTAAGCGACCGTACCATTTGATAACAATTTGATTAATGAGGTATCTTAATGAAAACTTAATTGAAAAGGTATTGAAATATAAATATTATATTAGTAAGGTACTATTTTTTTAATTCCTTTTATAATAATGTATTTGTACAAGTAGAATATATTTTAGGAGATCCATACAGCCGTATATACATATGCAGTTGTCATGCCTATCTTATTTTATTCGAATTAAAAAAAATAAAATGAAATGGACCCTATGGATGACAAATAGTGGCGAGTGGTAAGCAGAACTGGATTGCGTACGGAAGCCTCCACCAGAGCTATCCTTGGTAGTATGACCCTGTGAGACTAAAAAAGAAGTGTATCCAAGCCTCAAGTGGACCACACTACGGGCAACAGTGAGGATTGAATGTCTACCGTTGAAAACTTCTTGGCTTCGGAAGTTTAAGATCATTCTGATATTGTTTTTTAACCTTCATAAAGGGATGTGTGACCTTATAAACACGTGGGATGATAAATAAACGTCATGATCGGCCATTGAAAGATTTTAACAGTGGTGTGGTCTATTTGAGCTTCGGATTTGCTTTATTTTTCGGTTTGCACCCTAAAATGAGCTACCAAAATGGATGAACGGTGTGGATAAAACACGGACATCACAGTGGGCCAAGAAATCCACTTCTCGGTGTGCCTGAGTGGATGACCAAAACGAACTCAATGGATGGGCAGAAGAGAGAGAGAGAGAGAGAGCCATTCCGGAAATAAAAATTATAGGTTGCTTCTTGACCGCGTTGGAGAACTCTCAGCGTTTAGCTTTTGGAACCAGAATTTCACACCACTCACTCAAAATCTGAGAATGAAAGGAATGGAATGGACGAAAATGTTCGATAGAAAGGATGAGTTTTTTAAAGATAGAATAGAAATGCTTTACTTTTCCTCTTCACAGACTTTTACATGAATAGCCTGTAACCCAACCTCTGTGGGGCCCACCGTGATATCAGTGCTATATCCACTCTGTCCATCTATTTCACCAACACATTTTAGAACATGCATTCACCATCTAATGGTGAACAATCCCCGTGTGAATGAGTGACTCTAAGACCCTATTATCAGGTAATCTTACTCCTTTCAACCGTCAAATTAAAAGTCATTGATCGAACAGGTGGGTTTTATTTAACCATGTGAATTTCAGGGTGAGTGGCATCGAAAGGGAGGCTCATGAATTAGTCCGTCTGGGCTGTAAACATGGATGAGAGGTGTAGATCCTACACATGCATATGTACAATCATAGATACTCTTGTAAAGTACAGTCTACAAAATTAATCAGTATGTCTAGGGAAAGTTAGCGCTCTTAAATGCGTCTCTTGGTTTAAACACCTGAATCATCAAAATCAACCATCAGGAACGTCCATCAGATTTTACCAACGTTTCTTTATCCATGAAGAAATACTCACTTTGATCAGGTGAAATCATCCGTCCATGGCTTTGGAAACCAACGTATAAAATGAGAGGCCGGTGTTTACAAGGATATCATCCTGGAGTTAATATTGATCATGAGAAAGGGGTTTTGACCATACTGACCTCGAAGTTTGATCAAATTATCTAAAAAGTTATGACGTTCTAGATATCCTAAGAGTAGCCTTCCAACAACTTTTGGATATTGTTTCGGATGAAAATGCCCGTCCTTGGTTCGGAAGTCGTACGGTCCTGGAATAAATAAGAAGTTACTTTCTGTTTCAACCCTCGAGAAAGTGACAGATTGACTACTCCCCTTGCCACCAGCCAATGGCTGGTGCTCGGTGGTCTATGAGCCCCACCACCATGTATGTGTTTCATCCATGCCACCGATCCTTCTTGCCATGTCATTTTAGGGCTAGGGCCCAAATATCAGCTCGATCTAGTGCTCGTGTGGCTTACATAATAAAAAATAATGGTGACCGTTGACACTTTCAAGCTCATTGTGATGTTTGTTAGAAGTGTACACTGCCCATGTTAGGACTTTTTGGGCCCACGGTGAGCTGGTTGACAAGGTGGATGGATCAGATTACTCTATTGTGGGCCTTAAAGCTAGGGTGCTAATGGTTTGGTTTAAAAGGAAGTGAACAAGTGAAACAACGATCCATGCATTATGACAAGCACGACCCATATAGCATAACAATCACGACCCATGAGGTAAGGGTCGTGGTTGCCATGTTATATGGGTCGTAGTCTTCATTTTATAGGCCTTGGGCCTAAAATGAGAACCACGACTCATATAACATAACAACCATGACCCATATAACACAACAACCACAACCTATGAAAACTATGACCCATTACAACCACGACCCATTTCACATGCGAACCACGACCCATGTTAATAACTACAATCCATGACAACCATGACCCATTTAATATGACAACCACAACTCATATAACATGACAACCACGACACATATAATATAACAACCACGACCCATATAACATAACAATCACGACTCCATGGAAAACCATGACCCATATAACGTAACAACCACGACCCCATCTAACATGACAACCATGACCATAATTACAATACAATATGCAAAATAATTCGCTTCAACAGGCACCCATCGAGCTAAAAAACTCTATTAAGAATGTCTTATTTGAACCTTACCATAAAACACAATAGCATGAGAGAAGGGCAACATTTATTGTATCGTAATGTCAAGCCTAGAGCTTGAGAGAAGGTCGGTCAAGCTTAAACAAGACATTCTCAACAGAGATTTTCAGCTCGCTGGATGCACGTTAAAGAGAATTGTTCTTCATATTGTATTGTAATTATGTTCGTGGTTGTCATGTTAGATGGTTGTGGTTGTTATGTTATATGGATCGTAGTTTCCCATGGAGTCATGGTTGTTATGTTATATGGGTCTTGATTGTCATATTATGAAATTGTTAAGTTGCCGAAGTTCTGAAATTATCTTCAAAATTTTCTGTGGAGACCGTTGATCTTCAAGGACATTGTCAACATCCCTGAAGAAAGAAAATGAATCACCCATAAAGGAAGAATGTGAGAATGACTCAATAAGGATTTTTTGTTCGGATTAGCTTGTAAAAGTAATTTGAAACCCAAATATCACTTTTATAGGCTGGTTGGTTATAGTTAATGTGACGTTAATTCCAAATGGTCGTGCTGATTCCGAAGGGATTACGGAAAAGTAGTGACATTAATGCGATTTCCTGAAAAAGAATGCGGCGCTAATTCCAAAGAGTCATGGATATGACGAATAATAGGTCGTGTTCGTCATCTACAATAGATCGTGGTTGGGAACCATGACCCATTGTGTATGATAACCACGACTCTGTCATATGATAGTGGTTCACATGCACATTGGATCATTGTTTTTATCCACGTTGGGTCGTGGTTGTCATCCAACATCACAGTATGTATGAAAACCACTCTACACATAGCAGTGAAAGGCATGATCCTCATAACATCACGACCATGACCCTTACCTCATGGGTCGTGGTTCTCATGTTATATGGGTTGTGATTCTCATGTTATATGGGTCGTGGTTCTCATTTTAGGGCCAAGGCATATAAAATGAAGACTACAGCCCATATAGCATGACAACCACAACCTCTTACCCCATGGGTCATGGTTGTCATGAGGTAATGGTCGTGGTTGTCATGTTATATGGGCCGTAGTTCTCATTTTAGTGTCAAGTCCTATAAAATGAAGACTATGACTCATATAACATGACAACCACGACCTTTACCTCATTACAACTATGAGCCATATATCATGACAACCATGACTCATGATAACTACAACTCTTACGACACTACAAACATGACCCTTACCACATTACAACCACATGATGCAGCTTATGTTACTATACAGATATTATTTGCACGACTATGAAATGACTTGCACTAATTTGGTGACTACATGGGATATACATATATAAGATCCTTACCGTCTATCAGATAAAATGATCTATTTACACTGTGGATACTAAATTTCATTCAAATATAAATTTTAAATGGATCATAACATAGAGATGACTATTGATAGATTATAAGAACAGGAAATGCAGGCTATATGGGTCTCAGTTGTCATATTATATGGGTCGTGGTTCTTATGTTATATGGGTCGTAGTTATCATATTAAATGGGTCATGGTTATCATGTTAAATGGGTCATGGTTCTCATGTGATATGGGTCGTGGTTCTCATGTGATATGAATCATGGTTGTAATGTGGTAAAGGATAGCCATTGGTACAATAGCCTAAGGCTCACAATGGGGTGATCCATTGCATCCACCTTGTCAGCCAACTCATCATGGGCTATATGGGTGATAGACTGTAGGAGCAGGAAATGCAGGCTATATGGGTCATAGTTGTCATATTATATGGGTTGTGATTCTCATGTGATATGGGTCGTGGTTGTAATGTGGTAAAGGTCGTAGTTGACATGAGTCGTGGTTGTCATGTTATATGGATCGTAGTTGTCATGTAAATGGGTCATGGTTGTCATGTTATATAGGTCGTGGTTGTTATATTAAATGGGTCGTCATTCTTATATTATATGGGTCATGGTTCTCATGTTAAATGGGTCGTGGTTCTCATGTGATACGAGTCATGGTTATAATGTGGTAAAAGATAGTTATTGGTACAATATCTTAAGGCCCACAATAGGGTGATTCGTTCCGTCCACCTTGTTGGCCAACTCATCGTGGGCCTAAAAAATCCTAACTTAGGTAGTGTCCAAGTTAGCACACGAGCTCTGGATCTAGCTTATATCTGGGCCATAGCCAAAAATGACACGACAAAAAGAATGGGCGGCATGGATTATACACATACATCAATGTGGGCCCCACGAGTTTAGTCCTTGCCCACGTGCAAAAAAGGGTTCTATACACATCACTTTTTTGGCATTAAATATGACATAACTTCTTATTCCCTGTAAAACCATACAACTACTGAAATAAGGACAAGGGCATTTTGGTTCAAGTAATTTTCGAAAGCTTGTTAGAAGGCCACCCTTAGAATATTTGAAAGTTGAATCTTTTTAGATAATTTGACCAAACTTCGAGGTCAGTATAGTCAAAATCCCTATGAGAAATCTAGTGGATAGTCAGGATTGATGAATATTTGACCAGAATGTCATATATACCCTTGGGACAGTAAGAGCTTCAGTGTGCCCGAGACGTACATCAACGTTACCTTTAATAATTGAAGAGAGTTTACTTTTTTTTTTGTAATAATTTTCCGACAATTGTCGTGACCTTTAACTTTCTGCCCTTCGGTTAGTAAAGTGCAATCTCAACCACACAATCGAGAGTGAGGGGGCATTTCTTAACCGAAGCTTTACGGACGCAACTTTAGGATCCACTTTACTCTAGAGCCCACCTTGATGCATTTCAGGGTACGATAAAAATTGATATCAATTCCCAACATTCGTTTTATCAGCTCGTTTCCAGGTATGATAAAATAAATATAAAAAAAAAATGCAGCAGATTCAAATCTAGGTGGACACTTAGTAGGAAACAGTGATGATTGACCATTAAAAACTTCTTAGGCCCATAAAAGTTTTGGATCAAACTGATATTTCGGTGATCCCTTTGGTTAGGTTTGTGTGACCTTATCAATGTGTTGGATGAAAAATAAACATTCGATGGGCACTAAGATGTTTTTAATGGTCAGCATTCAATTACTATTGCTTTCTGTGGTGTGGTCCACATGAGATTTGAATTAACTAATATTTAGGCTAGTACAGGACATGAGTTGGAGGAACGGATGAACAGAATGGACACAAGACATGTACATATAGAGTTGTACATAAGTTGAACTGAGTCAAGCTTGACATAGTTTGACTTGGCTCGACCAATAGCTGACCCCAACTCGAACTCGGCTCGGCTCGGTCCTTGAGCCTGATTGGTCAGCTCAGCTTGGCTCGGTTCGGTCAGTAAATTGAGCCAATTCAAGCCGAGTTCGAGCTCATGCGATATTTTCTCAAACATATGAAGTGCACCTTTGATTTCTCACAGTAGGCAAAACAACAATAGCAATTCACGTGTATTTCATCGAACCCTCAATAGGCAATATCAAAATCAAGATACGGGAATATATAGTTTTATCATGTAAAGTTCTATTTTTTGTAATGATTTGTTTCATATCCATACTTTCCTTGCCACCAGCTACATTCGAAACAATACTTCGTTGAGTCATTTCATCAAACACTTGGTGAGCAACATCAATATCAAAATAACCGAGTCATTGAACTTCTTTTTTTATCCGAGTTCGATTTGAGTTGAGGTTCAATATGAGTCGATTTAAGCTTGGACAAGCTCGAACTTGGTTTGAACTCAATACCGAACGAGTAGAGTCGAGATTTTTAAGTCAAACGAATTAATTGAGCTTAACTCGATTCGTGTACAGCTCTATGTACATACCTTGGGCCCTACAACAAAGTATCCACTGAAGCTGCGTCTGATATTCAAAGTATACTTTCAACACCGCATCGTTGGACACATTAGTCAACTAATAACCGTGTAAGCCAACCATAACATAACGACTGATTTCAACACGATCCGGTGACATCTCACATCTATTTTCTTTTCAACCGTATATCGGCGTGGCACATTATCAGCAGAAGCAGCTTGTGTGCTAGTGTTGCTTGGACGGAACTGGTCCAGGCAGGGGCTCCATGGGCCACCGTGATGTATGGGTTTTATAACCCAAAACTAACAATGATCCAATAACGAAATAGATCAAAAGCATATCACCATCAAGCCCTAAATTGAAAGGCTGTGGTCATTTGATCAGGATGATATCGCGCCCATGTACAATTAACAGTGGACACTTCCTATCCAGTGACCCATCGTGATCATAGGTGTCCCACACGGGTCCTATATAGGTACCCACGCACGATACGGTAAACTCTGCGTAGGTTGGCCAGCTATGATATGAATGGCTGCTTCCACGCAATCTCGTTCCGCTTCTATCTTTAAAACGCGTCTCTGTAAAGGCTTCTTCTTATCTTCAACGAAGTAGTACAGTTGGCCGGACGCGGATTTCCTGCCGAAGCCTTTCGCAGAAAGTTCCCGCGATGCAAGTTTCGGTGGGCCACAGTGATGTTTTTGAGATATCCACCCGGTCTATCCTTTCTATGAGCTCATATTATGACTTATAGCAAAAAATAAGCCGCATCCACTACTCAAAGTGGGCTGAAAATGTGAAGATTGAATGTATATAGTTAAAATACTCGTGAGGCCAAAGAAGTTTTAAAATACTGGTGCGGGTACGTGTCGTGCGTAGACAAGCGCTGATGTCGTCCACCTCCAAGTTGTTCGAACGGTTCAAATGAGATCAAAGTTACATGGCCCGCCGTAATGTATTTTTTATATCCACACCGTTCATACATTTGGAGAGATCATTTCAGAGCATCTTCCCAAAAATGAGTCATATCCAAAGCTCAGGCGGACCACACGACAAATAGCTATGAGACAATAATTCTCAACGTTAAAACATTATTTAGGGCCCACTATAATATTTATTTTCCATCCAATCTTTTTATAAGGTCACACAGACCTGGATGAAGAGGAAAAGCAAATATTATAATGATAAAAAACGTCTGTGACCCCAAAAGGGTTTCAATGGCAGACGTTCAATCCCCCACTGCCTTTTCCAGTGGGGTCTATTTGATCTTTGGATCTGTCTTATTTTTCGGTTCATGCATTATAAAGAGCTCGCCAAGCATACGGACGGTCTGGATATAACACATACCTCATGATAGGACCCACACAACTTGGTAATGTTAGCACACCAGCCACGTCGGTGGTGTCTGGTACACCAGTCCAATCCCCCTTCTTACCTTCAACGAAGCAGCGCATTCTCAAAAGACTGAAGCTTTCGAGGAAAATTCATAGCTGTTTCTCGAATGGTTATAAGTGGAGGAGTGTGGACCGCACATTCAAGCATTCGAGTGGCCGGAAAGGCAACCACACTCAAAGTTTTCGTTGTCCTTGATTGAAATTCGGTGGAAATTTGTTAGGAGGGATAAACAATCACACACAGCCAACGTTTCGGCTGTGGTAGATCACTAAAGAATGACAATGAAGGTATCTTATATTAGCTGGTGATTTCTTGAACTGGGTCATATGAATTTTTATTTGATTTCCATTATAATAACTCTTTTTTTCTTCTTTTTTTCTGTTTACAGAAAAAGATTGTGATGAAAGTCCCCACGAACAACGATCCGAAGAGCCGGGACACGGCCATGGAAATTGCAGCCAGCATGACAGGTAATTTCACCAGAATTTAGCTTAGATATAATGCGAAGATTGCAGTTCTAAATAATTCGACGCGAGATAAAAATGTCAACAAAATCAAGTGTCAGTTGAGCAAACTGAGTCCATTGAGTCGATGAAGGTTGATTTGGCAACAAAGTGCCTCTTTTCTTTCACTTCATCTCATCCTGATGGTCATCAAAGTGTGTTTAGGAGTCCCACTTTTGGGGACGGATGTGATGTGCTTGACCCCAATTCCAATTGCAATTCGATTTGAGGTTCGTCCCACATGGGTGCCGAAATGGAATCTAACCTGACAATATATTCATTTAAATGTTAAACTAGAGTACCTATATATGTCTTCTTGGTACCTTGAAGTTCTGAACCGAACTGAAGATATGCCATCAACCAGAGAGCCTGATGGACTAGCAGTCTTTGTAATTTCTGATTTGGGTTTTTAGTCGTCATTTTGATCGTGTTGCTTGCAGGTACTATATCTACTGTGTTGGAGGGCAGACATAAGGACCGGCTTGTTGTGGTCGGTGAGGGAGTTAATGCGGTCGAGTTGATAAGTCTGCTTAGAAAGAAGATGGGATTCGCAGATCTCATTAGCGTCGAAGACGCCCATGAGAATATAGAGAAGAAGGACGAAGAAGGCAGGGGCGAGAAGAAAGACAAGGGAGGTGGCGGCAGCGAGAAGAAGGACAAGCCAGACGATAGTGAGAAGAAGGACAAAGAAGGCGGTGGCAGAGCTGGCGAGAAGAATGACAAGGCTAACGGAGAACTGAGAAAGATGGGGGCGAACAAAGTGTACGGCGGCTGGTTCATGTATGGGCCTGGTACATGTGCGGAGGCTGTCCTAGAGGAACCAAAGCAAGAAGAATGGCTGCTGACTGTGGCCCATTAAGAAAGAGAAAAACTTGCACTGGGTTCGCATTAATAATGCCTATATGCCATTCAATATAGCATGTGGGGCAGGGACGGTGACAATCCATCTCTGAGAGTGGACCAACAGCTTCTCTCCATCCCTTGTGGTAGTTTGGTTTTAGCTTGGATGTGGTGTGAAGTAGTGGGACATTGATTTCCGTTTATTTTCCTTTTTATTTATTTATTTATGGAGACTGCCATGTAAGGATATTGATCAAGGTGATATTTGTGTTTTCCCTTCATCCATCTGGGTGTGTGTGACATATTCATTAGGTTGGATGGTAAATGAACATTATCTTGGGACTCAGGAAGTTTTTAATAGTGGTTGTTCATTCAACACTGTTTTCCTGTGGTGGGGTCCACCTGAGATTTGAATCTGACTCATTTTTTGGTCTCATGACCTTAGAATGTTATGGCCCTGGTGGGTTCGCATGCTTTTGTACGAATAGACTCACCATTTTGTGATGGACCTCCCTGTGGATGGTGGTTATTCTAGTTCCAGTTTCTACAGTCGCCTTCTGGACCCGCCGTGGATAGAATGCAGGGTATACTCTGTTTCTGTCTGTTCAAATGGGTTCATTGTTGATCCGATGGACTGCAGGGATGCATTATTCTATATAAAAGGACCATCGTAGCCCTTGGATTTTTGCCCGCAAATAGGCTATTAATGAAAGAAGGGCACTTGTTTGATACTCTAGAAGGGTGTAATGGTTGATATCCAGGCACTCAAATTTTGCAATTGTGGCATATATCAGCTCAAATTAAGCCACTCCGATTGTAAATAGGAAATCATCCTACGAAATATTAGTGCCTTTGGCTAATGGGAATTTGTTTGTTGAAAATTAAAATTTGTTTATTGAATTTGGAATGTTGATGTTTTTGGGCCATTTTATAAATCCATTAAATATTTATAGATACACCACCTCTAAAAACTGTGTACGTGAAATTAAATGAGAGTAGGGAGGAGCAGCTGACATCGACTGCGGCATATATTTGTGGGAAGGCCAGGTAAGAGTCTGTCCACCAGGCGCAGTGCATGGAAGGATTGCATGGCTCAGCAGGGAAGGATTTCATACCTGGGGAGGCTGTAATGGAACTTACGACACCAGTGGCATTTTCTCCAAAGGCAGATGATAGACGCAACGGAGAGAGTCAGGCCACGGCCCAAGAAGACACGGAGATAGCGGCGTGGGAAGGCTGCCTTTCTAGCGTGCAACATATGTTTGCGAAAAGGCCTCAGAGTATTGAACCCTGGCAACAAGCTGGCAGATGTCCAGTCAGGTTGATATTTGAGGAGACTGGGACCCAACTTGTGATTGAGCAGGAGAAAAAGAGTGTTCGGCACAATGCTGTCGTTGCTCATCAACAGACGGAAAGTATCTAGCACTCGTCGTGTGTTCAAACACGTGGGCTAACTTTGGCCATGAAGGTGAAATTTGCTTAGGAAAAGATGTTGAAAGCCAAATATTTCAGCAATTTCCTTGACAGACAATACATTGTACTCCACTTAGGACATGTAAATCACCAAGCCAATGTCACTAAAATGCCATTCGTATTTTCTCTCCACCATGAAAATTTATATTCACATACCAATGTTATAACCATTGACATCAAAAGAAACACGTTTGATATACCCATAAACACAAACATTGCTTCTCGTCCCAAAGCAAATTTCACATATAATCGATACAAATCCTTGTTGTGTCCTATTCTTAGAATTTTGGGTGGCTTTCCTCAGTTCTGGATGGAGGCTGTTATGGGGAGATCCAAGCCCACGACGAAACGCCAGTCTGAGCACTGGTCTGAACCAACTCATTGCCACAACGTCCGAGGCATGACACGTCCGACCTAATACGAGCATCCTGTGAAGGTCCGAGTACATGAAAAGTCTGAGGCAATAAGAGCCTCGGAGAAGAGAGCCTCCCGCTCCGGTTCGGACCGGTTGGACCAGTGAGATCAGCTCGGACTTATAAAGCCATATCGGTTATAAAGTTCACTCAGATCTGGGAGCCGTCCTTGTTCGACCGAGTAGGCATAGGGGCAGACCGTTGGATGAGCCGAGCCGAGCCGAGGAGATGCTCCGAGGCGCATATTCTATCTGGTGAACATGGAAACTGCCATACCTGAACGTGGCCGATAACTTTGTTCACAGATACGCACTACTCGCCAGATACGCTGCGCGATCAGTAGATTGCGGGCAGTATCTCCATGATCTGGAAATCTCCTTGATCGTGCTGAGATTATCGGATCCAGACCATTTTACAAGCAAGTATAAAAAGCACACTGCATCATGTCTACAGGTACGCAAGAGCACGCTCTCTCTCCCCTCTACTCTCTACTTAGACCCCGATTCCCTTGACCTGACTTAGGCATCAGAGGGTCCCCCGACTTAGCCAGGGTCACCTTTGTCAGTTCTCTTGGTGCAGGTTTCAGGGGTGAGACATGGAGACGAGGACGACGTGGAAGGAGGGTCGATCGGATTTTGACGTCAACATTTTTTGGCGCCGTCTGTGGGAAACTGAGACTAAAGGTCAGGTTCTCATTTTCCTTCTAAGTAATGGTAAGGAAGAAGAAAGCTACAGTCGTGGAACTGCCACCGAAGGAGCAGACTCGTTCATCATCACCACTCCATGCCGAATCCACGCCAGGGCCTTCCTAACGTTCTCGCAATCAGTCGAGTAAATATCGTGCCATGCAGAATGAGATCCAAGCCTTGCGCGATGAGATAAATAGAATGAAGCAGTAGAGGGAGCCAGAGTCACGCCCGGTTCAGGAACAACCAGTTCTCGAGCCGGTGGGAATGTTCGTGGAAACTCGCTCTGTGCCGAGAAGTGTGAGACCTGAAGCTCCCCAGCATTCGGGAGTGCCACGTTCGGGTCAAAATCCTCCTGCGGTGCATGCCAAAGGATCCGCGCGGAATGTCACTACTCGGGCTCCTACTATCGTCCATTCAGCCACATCCGCTCTGCCACCCACGGATCTCCGTCATTAATTAGAACGAAAGAGAGAAAGAAGAACGTCGGAGATTGAAGATGCCCCAGAGGTCATCGCTGAATATAAGGACCCATGGGAGGCACGATTTATGGAGCTAAAGGACCAGTTCTTGACGCTAGAGAAAAAGCAACAACAATCAACCGTCCCAGCCATGATCCAGGCAATGATGGAAGAGACTGAGCCCCCCTTCACCCCTGCCATCATGGCTGAAGTGATGTCGCAGAGGTTTCGGATGCCTTCTGTCATCCAGTATTCAGGATCTGGGGACCCATCGGAACATCTGGAAGCTTACCGATCATGGATGCAGATCCAGACTGCAACGGACGCAATGATGTGTAGAGGGTTTTTCATCACCCTTACGGGGTCCGCTCGGATTTGTTACCGACAGCTGAAACTAAACTCCGTGGGCTCTTTCACGGAGTTAAGCTGACTATTCCTTATGCAGTTTATAAGCGGTAAGAGAAGTTAGAAATCCAACACTCACCTGCTTACCATCAAGCAGGCTCCGAAAGAATCTTTGAAAGACTATATCGCTCGTTTTAATGAAGAAGCGTTATATGTCGAGGACTATGACGATAAGATGGCTCTTGCTGCCATCCTGAGTAGATTGAAGGAAGGAAAGTTTTCCTTCTCCATCGAAAAGAATCCGCCGAAAACGCTAGTGGACTTCATGGCTAAGGCTCAGAAGTATACCAATGCTGAGGAGTTCACTAACGCCCGTAAAGGTACGCAAGTTGCTGACCCGACAAACAAAGGGAAGAGGCCTAGGAACGAAGACTCCCAGCCGAATGGCAAGGGGGCGGATGACCGCGCTTCTCGCGATCGTTGACCGAGCCGCAGGCCAGAAAGAAAATTTCGTTCCTATACTCCTCTTAACACATCTGCTGAGCAAATTCTGCTGGATATCCGAGGAGACAGGCTACTTAATTATCCAGTTTGCATGAGGGCTGACCTAAAGCACCGGGACAAGCGAAAATTCTGTCGCTTCCACCGGGACCATGGTCACAACACGGACGACTGCATGGACCTGAAAGACGAGATCGAGTCCCTCATTCGCAAGGGACATGTACATCGTTACACTAAAAAAGAGAAGTTCACTCGGAGAAAAGAACGACCGCGAGAACAGCCAAACAACCCCCCAAAAGAATCCGCCGAAATTCGTACCATCTTTAGGGGCTCAGCTGGGGGAGAGGATTCAAACAGGGCTCGAAAAGCTCATTCACGGAGATCCGAGCCGGAGCACCACGTTCACTTGGAAGAACATCCCAGAAAGGATCTCCGAGTCACTTTCTTGCAGCCTGACATTCACAGAGGATGACGAACGCGGGATCCAGCATCCGCACAATGATGCGCTTATAAGACCCGTATCCGATACCGTACCGTTCCGTTGGCTTCCGCGATCCTTCCGGTTGAATTTCAGCAATCGTCGACCTGTATTCGACTTTTACGAGCGAACTTAAGCCGAGTCCCGCATATCAGAGTCGACTCGACCCGAAACCTGTACCTTAGCGATCGCGCCGTCGCCGCGGTTCTAACGCCGCGACTCGCGCACCGACCCGATACCCAGGGTAGAAGATATAGGCTCGCGTTCAATTCAAAGAAACACCGCACGTTGTGAATTACGAGAGAATCTCTACGAGATGTCCCATCAATCAAGTACACATCATACATCAAGTCAAGTACAACAACCCATACCTTTCTCTTACACAAGCAAGCCCAAAGTCAACTTTCACATCACCTCATCCATCACCAAACCCATCACCCATCACACCACATCACTCCATCACCCTTATCACCCATCACTTCCCTCTCTCTCTCATTCATTCTCAAAATCTCTCCCAAGCAAAAAAATTCATACGTCCAAGCTCCTCCCAAATCCCAAGTGTGGCCCACCTTCTCATCTTCCATCTACACCTCTCATCTCTCATTCACACCATCAAAGGTCCATCATCCACCGTCCAAGGCGAAGGCAAGGAGTATTGGAGGCCAAGGGAGCAAGGAGGAGGCTTAGAGGTGGGTGATCCACCATTAATTCATGATTTTTTTTAGGGCCACTTGTTGTGGGACCCAAATTGATGTAAATAATGTAGAGAGGGGCCCATAGTGGCGGGGTCCCTCTATCTCACTGTATATCTCTCTACCTCCCTCTTTTCTCTCCCTTGAATGTGGTGGGCCCCACTAAATTGTGCTAAATCAACTCCATCTATCAAATGGGTGGCCCATCACATTTTAGGTGAGATGACCTAATTTGTATGGTATATTGCATTTATACATATATATATGTAGATATATATATATATATATATATATATATATATATATATATATATATATATATATACACACACACACACACACACACACACACACACACACACACACACACATATATATATATATATATATATATACACACACACACGTATGTATACACGTATACATACATCAGGTGGGCCATGTCCTCGTAGGACCCACCGTTTGCATCTGTTTTAGCAAGCTGTCCAGCGTCTCTGGACGTTGGACTAGCAGCACGCGGCACGGTTTAAAAAAAAAAAGAAAAGAGAAAAAGTACTCTTTTAGAGTGGGCCACTCATGCAGGCCCCAACTTGATGCATGTATTCAATTCAAGTTGTCCACCACCTTCCTCAGACTATTTTAGGCATTCAGCCAAAATTTGGGATCAATCCGATTCCCAAGTGGGCCATACCATCTAAAATCATATGGAGACATGCCTGAACATATAAAAGTACTTGGTGGGACCTACCTGAAATTTGGATGCATCTTAAACTTGGACTGAACGGTCCACCACGTGAGACACACATATTAGACGATTTGGATCATCTTATTGTAGGCCCCATATTTTTTTAAAAAAAAAGGAGAAAGAAAAGGGAAAGGAAATGGTGGGCTGCTCCAACATGGCCCCACCTTGATGTATATATTTAATCCAAGCCATCCATTATATTCTCGGGATCATTTTAGGCGTTGAGCCGAAAAATGAGACCGATCGAATTATCTGGTGGGCCGTGGCATTAAGAATACTAGTATTTTCCTTTAAAACTTGAAAAAAAGATTGCTGGGGTCCACCAGAAGCTTGGACCCACCTAAAACTTGTTTTGGACTCCTATTTTTGTGGGACACATGCAATGGACGGGGTAGATCTGGTTAATGTGGGTCCCACCTAGGAAAAATAAAATAAAATTATTTTTGGCATGATTTTGTGCAAAGACGTCCACGTTAAAAAAAAAGGTGGCCGCATTGGCCCACTTGTAGACTCCACTATGATGTATGTTTTACATCTATACCGTTCATTTAATAGGTTCCCTTGAATGATGCGTTGACTTCAAAAATCATCCACAAACTGAACTCAGGTGGGCCATTCCATCCAAATCATGTGAAGACATGCCTAAATCATATAAAAACACTTGGTGGGGCCTACCTGAATTTTGAATGTGGCTGAAACATGGTGTGAACCCTTAATTTTGTGAGGCACACATAATGGACGGGTTGGATTGCAAATAAACACTTTGGTGGGCCCTACATGGGATCCACTGCGGTATGTGTGGCTTACCACACCGTCCACAACAGTGGGTGGTGACACCCACTGTGATGCAAGTATTTCACTCACGTCGTCCGTCCACGACAGTGGATGGTGGCCCCCACCTAGTGTATGTATTGTGTCCACGCCGTCCATCACTGTGGGCCCTGACCCATGTGACGTTATGAACAGGTTTGGATGGCATTAAACATTACAATGGACCCATGTTGGGTAGAAAATATATATTTTGGTGGGCCCTGGGTCTATATGACCTTATCAACAGGTTTGAATGGAAAATAAACATTTTGGTGCCCCCCCCCCTGCCCCTTGCCACATGGCCATATCAGCAGGTGGGATGTAAAATAAACATTTTGGTGGGCCCCTTGCCACATGGCCTTATCAACAGGTTGGATGTAAAGTAAACATTATAGTGGAGCCCTTGCTCACGTGGCCTTATTAACAGGTTGGGTGGTTAATAAACATTTTAGTGGGCCCAGGACTGGATGGAAAATAAATGTTATAGTGGGCCCACATGGGAGCCTACCATGATGCATGAGTTTCATCCAAACCGTCCAACCATTTTGAGATCATCTTAAGGCCATTGTAGAGGCCCATCTTAATGTATTTGTGGCCCACCCACTAAGGCCCACTTTGTTATTTATGGGCCCATGTGTGTAGGCCCATTTGATGTATTTGTGGCCCATTGTTGAGGCCCACTTTGGTATATATAAGGCCTATGTGATTAGGCCCATTTGATGCACATAAAGCTCGTGTGATTGGGTTCATTTTTTTTTGAATTATAAGGCCCATGGGTTATGACTCATTGCAAAGGACCTAAGGCCCATTGGTGAGGCTCATTGAGGTGATCCGCTTGATGAATGTAAGGCCCATATGATACGACCTAATTGATGTACTTAAGGCCCAATTGAGTGTAACTAGGTCCATTGCAATGCGTGATCCCTCCATGGCATATAACGATATTTATAGTAAGTAATGTCTTGGGAATAATGATGGTTAGATGCCCACATTCTAAGGATGATGTCGGTTAAATGTCCGCATTGTCACTCTCCCTAAGGCCCACTAATAGGCCGTACTTGTAGTAAGTAGGTCGTCTAGGCTCACCTCAGTTATACACAGAGCCCATCTCTATATACATGTTTAGTATAGATCCATGATTCATTATCATACACATCATATGTATGACTGATATGAGAAGTGACTGATCATAGCATATGCCTTCGGGCGAACTGTTTATGGGCTCCCTGGTAGGCAGAGTTGCCCTACATGAGTGTATGGTATACGTAGGACTGCTGCATGACTGGTAGTGTGACTCATGCACTTGTATTTGTATGATTGTGATTATTGTATGCCCTAGCGACATTAGGGCCATAGCCTCCACAGATGCATCGTGGGTGGCTGGATTGGATACCGAAAATATTTGGTTCTAGCATACGGGCGCCATAGATGTCCTTGGGTGAAAATTCATAAACCCGATGGTACCAGAGGATGACTCCAACATCGAGACCGAGTGGATACACGAGCGCATGAGGGCGTATACCAGTAGGTCGCGACTCCCACTGTGTCGTGGTCGGTTAAAAAGGGGTGTGACCTTACCCGCCTGAGTGAGGGGGCAACTTCTAGGTTGAGTTTGACCAGCTTAAGGAATCGGTCCGCTATCGACGAGTCGGGCCCGATATTGGCAGGCGGATAGTGAGGTCTCTTCTGCTCTCCCAGTTGTGCATTCGGATAGGGAGACAAGCTGGCGTAGAGTGTACTAGACCCCGATGATTATCCAAAATGAGAACTGTACTGGTATATGATGAGGATTGACATGTTTGACTTGCATTCTACATCGCATGGCCTGGATGTGGCCGATCGCATTCATATCTTGCACCGCATAGCCTTGGTACGGCTGATTATATTCATGTACTCATCAGCACATTACAGCATTATTCTGACCTTGTATTCTGAGCACGCTCGTATTGCGCACACACTTACACCGCCCTCTAAGCTTTCTATAAGCTTATGTAGGATTGATGCGTGCAGGTGACGTTAGGACGCAGCCGTAGCGTAGTAGCAGCAGGATCGTGCAGTCGAGCTTTTGGAGTTTTGTTATTAGCACTATCTTGTATTTCCCTTTATACACCCTCTACTCAAAGTTTTTTATCATAGTGGATTTTGTGATGGTGTTCTTGTGGTTATTGTTCGTGAGTTATGCTTATGGTTATGGTCATTACGAATTAAATGGATAGTAGAAATCCTCCTTGTAGCATCTCAGGATCGGAACCTAATATATGGGTGCCGGGATCCGAGAATGGGGTACTACGGAGGCTGTCAGCGCCAGATTCGACGATCGGGAATTGAGCCCGGTTTCTGTGTTTGGGGCGTGACAGCGCTAGTGGTCACAATGACCATAGCAAATCACAAGGTATATCGTATTCTGGTCGACACTGGAAGTTTAGCCGATGTAATGTACTCCGAAGCATTCGAAAAGATGAAAATTCTACGGTCTCGACTCCGACCCGTGAAGACTCTCTTGCACGGCTTTGCCGAAGAGAGAGTAATCTCCGAAGGAGCCATCTCCCTCCTAGTAACTGCGGGAGAAGGGCAACATCAAGTCACACTTCTGGTAGAATTTTTGGTTGTCAATGTTCCATCTGTCCACAATGTGATCCTGGGCCGACCCTCCTTCAACGCGATGAGAGCGGTCGTCTCAACTTACCATCTGATGATGAAATTTTCAGCTGAAGGTGGGATTGGTTATCTCCAAGGCGACCAACGCGAGGCCCGGAGGTGTTATGCGAAAGCAGTAAGAAAATGAGCTTCCAAGCAGGCGCTCATCGTGGACGGCTTGGACCCCCGAGGACCAACAGAAAGATCATCAGTCGAAGATCTGGAAAAAGTGTCGCTCGATGAATCAGACTTGAGCAAAACTGTTCAGCTTGGTTCATCGCTTAGTTCCGATCGGAGGAACGAGTTATTGGCCTTCTTGAAGTAGCACCGGGATTTCTCCCGACGTGTTGGTTCATAGGTTAAATGTGGACCCGGATCATAAGTCGGTTAAACAAAAAAGAAGGTCGTTTGATGCTGAATGATATGAGGCCATTGCGGAGGAGGTTTCCATCCTGCTCGATGCGGGTTTCATAGAAGAAGTATATTACCCCGACTGGATAGCAAATGTTGTGTTCGTTAGGAAATTCAATGGGAAGTGACGGGTTTGTGTAGACTACTCCGATCTTAATAAGGCGTGCCCCAAAGACAGCTTCCCATTACCTCGGATCGATCAAATGGACAGGTGGAAGCAGTCAACAAGGTCATCAAACACCATCTCAAAATGAAGCTGAAAAAGGTAAAGGAAAACTGGGTCGAGGAGCTCCCCTTCATCCTCTGGGCTTACAGGACCACAGCTCAGACCACAACGGGTGAAACCTCGTTCTCGTTATCCTATGGCTCAGAGGCAATGATGCCAGTAGAAATCGAACTTCCTACAGCACGAGTGAGGAACTTCGAAGAAAATTGAAACTCTGAGCAGATCGTCGCTAACCTGGATTTGTTTGAGGAAGTCAGAGATGTTTCCAAGCTCCAAGCAGCGGCTTGACATTAGCAGATAGCGCATTTCTACAACTCAAAGGTAAGGTCAGGCGTTTCTGCCCAGGGGACTTAGTCCTCCATCGGATCTTCCAGAACACAGTCGAACTGGGAGCAGGAGCACTCAGACCCAACTGGGAAGGACCATATCGTGTGGTCAGATCTGCCAAACCAGGCTCGTATCACTTGGAAGATCTCGAAAGTCGTCAACTCCCTCATCCTTAGAACGCTGAACACCTGAAGATCTACTACCCATGATGAACTAGCCTTTAAGGCTCCCAATAAAGTGTACACCTCCGGGCGACTAGCCTTTAAGGCTTTCAATAAAAGTTTCATTTCTACTTCACAAATGTCTACTTAATTGCTATATCAGTACGGGCACAAATTTAATGGTCTGATCCTTTTAAGTAGGGGTAGGAGCCTAATCCTACAAAGGTTCGACAAGGCATTTCCTTGAGGGAGAAAGCCTAATAACGACCCGTCTCTCCAACGGAGAACTCAGCTCATCATACGACAGAATGAAATGTCTTCGCCAGACAAGCAACGAGCCGAGTACCCTAAAAGATTAGACCCAACTAAGACTTGGGCCGAGGGGGCTCGGAGAGCCTACTAAACAATAATGAAAGGGCCAGACCCGTAAAATGGTCAACTCGGTAAAATCACAGAATAAGTCGACGGGGACAAACTAACTTGATTGCACTATATTATCAAAAACATGTCCATTCATCCCCCTTGGAAGGGTAGAAGTACATCAACAGTTAAAAAAAAGTGATAAAACATGTCTTCACGCGGGAGGAGGAGCTTGGGCGTCGGGGGCTTGGTCCAAGTAGGCTACTTCAGCAGGAGCATCTTCGGGGTCCTCAGGCAGAAGAGGATCAAGATCGAGGTCTGGGTATAAACCCAGGACTGCTTCGATACAGGCATCGAAACTGCAGTTGTAAAACATTGTGGATTCGGCGTCCCTCTCCTTAGAAGTCTTGAAATCTTCAATCGCGACGACGACAACCGCTGCCAGAGAAACCTCGTCCTTGGCCCACTGAGCCTCTACAGTTTGAGCAATCGCTCGGGTCAGCTCTTCAACTGCCTCAGCCTTAGTGCATTCCAAGGCCTCACCCAGACGGGTGATCTCCACAACCAAGGAATCCGCATGGGCTCTGGTGTGGGTCAGCTTAGCGGTCGCTGCATCGTTGCTAGCTTTGAGATTATCCGCCCTTTATTGCAGCTGCAGCTCTCGCGTCTCCAGGTCGACCACAACCCCCTGCAGCCGACCTACTCTGGCCTTCTCGACCGAAAGTTGCCGTTACAGCTCACTCTGCTAGGACTTCGAGAGGGTAGACTCATCTCGTAAAGCCGCCATCTCGACCTTGAGAACCTCAAGCTCCATCTCCCTCCTTTGAAGCTCCCGTGCTCTCTCCCGAATCGAAAGTAAAATCGGGACAGCCTGAACAGCAAACAAGGATCAGTATCTACGAAAATATATACAATGACAATGCGAAGGAAAAAAGAATCCACTTGGAGACGTACCGTGTAACACATGACAGCTAAGTCATTCAGAAAGGAGCTGTTCGACCTGCCAAGGTTTCGAGCTATGTCCTCCTGGGGGGCATGCTTGGCTGCCCACGGAGCCAGGCAGGCCATATGATAGCCCGGTTCGAACCTCCCACCGCTCGTACCCACCTAGGGCGAGGCCACAGCCTCCTCAGCCCCTACCCTATTGTCGGTTGAGTTCTGACCCTTGACGCGGACATCTCCCCTGACCTCAGGGGGGAAGCATGTTGTCAGTCATTCTAATGTCCTCCTCCCGTTCGGAGGAAGAAGGAATAGCAATGGGGGGCTTGGGGGCTACAATAGGAGCCTCCGCGGTGGGAAGAACAATGGTGGAAGGAGCGGAGCTCAGAATGGCTGGGGCACGAGGAGCAACAGAGTTCAGAACGACTGGGGTGCCAGCCACGGTGGTTAGGATAAGCACCGGGGGAGGAGCTACCACCAGGCGAGGAACTACTGGAGGAGCCATGACAGCACTAGGGCGCACCAGGGTCGGCACTGCACCCGATGCCTGTGGGTGAGCAGGCACCGCAAGAGCAGAGCCAGCGAATCTCGGAGCTGGGGCTGCCGAGATTGGCACGACTGAAGATTCCCCCTCGCGATGAGGGACCTGCTTCCTCCGAGTGATCTTCACTCGGGAGGCCTCCTTCAACAACTCCGCCGCAGTCGGAGCCGCCTTCCTCTTCCGAGCGCCAGACGCCTCAGCCATGCCTGCGAGATAAATAACAGTGTCAGCGACTAAGTAGGCAAAATTAAGCTCGTTAGAAAGATTGAGATAACTTACTGAAGGACATGGGCAAGGGTTGTGTCTTGCAAAGCCCGGACCAATGAAGATTGGCCGTGATGATCAGATCAGTCCAGGAGAGAAGCATGTCCGATCGCGCCCTGGCCTTCCCAATGCGATTCTTTTGGGCTGGGTCGAGGAGCTACAGCCCCTTCAGGAAAGATGCAAAAGAAAATGGAGAAGCTTTACTTCAGTTGAAACAAATAAAAGCAAAGACAGTGATACGGATTCTAGATGAAGTCTGACCTGGTTTTGTAAAATGGGTCGGAACCCTTATCGTTAAGGTTTCGAGCTCCGCTGCTGGCGCCTCCCATTCACCTGCCACCCAGAACCACTTATTTTTTCAGTTTTTATTGGAGGAAAACAGGTTCATCACCAGTCCCGAACCCTTGCTACCTTGGGTCGCGAAGTATTACCATGGGTCGTTACTGTCGTGGTTGACTAGGTATAGACTCATCAGCTCTTTCGGGGTTAGTTCGGGGTTCCCGACTTGTCGCCAGATGATGAAGGCAGAAATCAGCACCCTCCAGGCGTTATGAGCGAATTACCCGGGAGCGAGCCCGAGGTAGGCCGCAACCTTCCTAATGAAGGAGTGAAGTGAGAGCCGAACCCCGCACTGCAGCGCGTAGAGGAAGATGGCAACTTCCCCCTTGGCAGGAGCATCATTCACGTCCATAAGCCCAAGGGCCCTTGTCTGAACGGAGTTCGAAATTTGAAACTCCGAACGGATCCAGTCCATCTCAGATTCCAACATAATGGAACCTCTCGGGACTACTTCCGCAGTGCGCAAACTCATGGACATTTCAATGGCCTCAGCAGTGCTGACTCGGCGGGCGCGGGTAGCTTTCTTCTTGCTGGGCTGCTTGGTCCTGGCACCCATCGTCTTTTGTCTCCGAGGAGGGGGGTATAGGGGTGTGGGTTCGAAGGGGCCTTTGGAAGCTCCACTTCCATCCTCTGAACTCCCCGGATCGGAGTCCTCAGCGTATTCGAGCACCATTTTGAGGTCTAAAGACATTGTCAAAAAAAGACATAAATCAGCAAAGGGGACTCACCGGACGACTACTGGAAATCGCCTTTTATCTGAAAAAGGGAGATCAGTCGGAATCGCCCGTCGAAAACTTTAAATTCGAATGGAATCGCCTCGTCAGAAATCGCCTCTTCCGGTACGCTCTCAGGTTTCGTAATGCAAAGAATTAAAAGAAATTCGAGGATCGCTTATATAGGCAACGAAAGATCTCTACATTAATGACAGGCCATAATGGCCGCAGCCGAATCGGCATGAGCCAATCCGCAGACACACGTGGCCACACCTCGTTGGGGGGACACTTAACCGACGTTACGACTCTGACATCGGGTAGCGTGCTTCGTTATGCGAAGCGACACCTGAGCAGTGGGAGCCGTCACGTACACGCCTCCTCAGACCTGCGTGGCAACCTCTCATAGGCCGGAAGGAGATTCGAAATCTTAGTCGTCGTCATGCGTCGACCAAAGCAACTCGCAAGCGCATAATCTCGAGATGTGACGCTTCTAATTCGAAAACCGTCATCAATGCAGTATGGACGGGAGATCTCTTACATGAGTACTCTCCGAATCTACAAGCAGACTCGAAGAGTATGAGGCTTCTGTTATGGGGAGATCCGAGCCCACGACCAAATGCCAGTCCGAGCGTTGGTCTGAACCAACTCGCTGCCACGACGTCTAACCTGATACGAGCATCCTATGAAGGTCCAAGTACATGAAAAGTCCGAGGCAATAAGAGCCTCGAAGAAGAGAGCCTCCCACTTCGGTTCGGACCGGTTGGACCAGTGAGATCAGCTCGGACTTATAAAGCCAGATCGGTTATAAAGTTCACTCAGAACTGGGAGCCGTCCTTGTTCGACCGAGCAGGCATAGAGGCAGACCGTCGGATGAGCCGAGCCGAGCTGAGGAGATGCTCCAAGGCGCATATTCTATCTGGCGAACATGAAAACTACCATACTTGAGCGTAGTCGATAACTTCGCTCACAGATACGCACTACTCACCAGATACGCTGCGCGATCAGTAGATTATGGGTAATATTTCCATGATTCGAAAATCTCCTTGATCGTGCCGAGATTATCGGATCTAGACCATTTTACCGGCAAGTATAAATAGCACACGGCATCATGTCTACAGGTATGCAAGAGCACGCTCTCTCTCCCCTCTACTCTCTACATAGACCTCGATTCCCTTGACCTGACTTAGGCATCGGAGGGTCCCCCGGCTTACCCAGGGTCACCTTTGCCAGTTCTCTTGGTGCAGGTTCCAGGGGTGAGACGTGAAGACGAGGACGACGTGGAAGGAAGGTCGACCGGATTTTGACGTCAACACTTTTTTGGACATGGAGACGAGGACGACGTGGAAGGAGGGTTGACCGGATTTTGACGTCAACAAAGGCTTTTGTCTGTTAGCACCCTCCCAGCAGTTGATTTCAGCTTCTGCTTCTTTTTACTCTTTGTTTTTTTTTTTTCTCTCCACATGATAGGTGGGGCCTGTCTCCCTGTGGGGCCTACCCGAATCTCCAATATGTACATTTTCCTTTATCAATATATAGCAACCATGTCTAAATGTGTGAGAAGAAAAATCACATATATTGTAAAAGCAACCATGTCCAAATACACAAATGCAACATTGTACATGTCTGAAGCCAACTTTGCAACCGTGTTGATAAAAAACACCCATGGTTTGCAATACTCATAGCCATGCCCAAATAACAACCATATTAAGCAAAGCCCATAGTCTTATATAGAACCCATTTCCAGCTATGTTTATGTATAGACAAACACACTTATCATAGAAACATACTATTGTCAAAGAAATTCCATGCTAAAAATACACCCAATAGACATACATAGCCTCCAAAGCATCTCACCCAAGACAAATACTATCCTTTATCTCCACATCCTTGGTGAGGTCACTACACACCCTTCAGCTCTACATCCTTGATGAAGTCATGACATTGGGTCAAGCATTTCACTCTTTTCATGTTCAATACCTTGCTAATCTCCTCAAAACTCAGGCTAGAGCAACACTGCAATAGATCTAGGGCTGAAAGTTAGCGGGTTCAACCCGACCGACCCGACATTGGGTTGTGTTTGGGCAGGATGTATCGGGTTTGGTCTCAGGCTTGGGCCATACAAACGCCAACCCGATAAAACTTGGGTTGGACTTGGGTTGAGGTCTTGGGTTGCTCGACTCAACCCAAACCCGATCAATGTATAAGTTTCTTATAAATTAATTATAACTGAGTGCGAATCATCTGTGTTGAACGGACAGAAAATTCCAATGCGATCGGGTTTCATTGGACCACGTCATTTCCAATGACTCAAGCTAATAAGATACACTAGATTTCTCTCTCCCAGATAGATTGCTTGGTATACAATACAACTTTTAAAGAAGCAGTTGTCCTATATTTTAGCTTGTTTGTTTAGAAAAAAAATATTTTTTTATGATAAATAACTACATATATAATTAATAAAATTATAGGTATAAAAAATAAAACTTGTATTGAAAATATAATAGACTAACGTAAAAATAAAAATATTAGCATATATTACTCGGCCAACCCGACTGAATCCGCTTGGGTTGGGCTTGGGTCGAGAATTCCTAACCCAAGATTGGGTTGGGTTGGGTTGGGTTGGGTTGGGTTAGGGTTGGAGGTATAGGAACCTTGGGTAGGGCTAGGGTTGAGCACCAACCCAACCCACCCGACTTTACGCCCTAAATAGATCTATAGTACGAACACAGAAACAATAGATTTTTAGCAGATACAATGATAGATCCATAACAGATACAACAATAGATCTATAATTGATAGAACAACATAGTCATGACAGATGCACTAACGGATTTTTATGAAAACCTACACATGGGCCAGGCCCAAGCATATCTGGGCCTGGTTCATGAGTTCTATGAGCTCAGTAGTAGGGCTAATGTGGCCAGGCTGGCCAATGGGCTTTTGGTCCTAGCCTATTTTGGCCACAGTTGGGCTGAAATACTGTACCTAAGAGCCCACGTCCTTGCAATATTCTTCCAAACAGAAAACTTAAAATTCTCAACATTTTTTATTTTCCGTACATGGTCCATCCATGATGAGGTCTACAACGTAGACGGGCCCAAGTGATGCATCACCCATCCAAGGTTGCAGTACAGAAATGGTTCCGGCGTCCGCTATATTACGGTCCTACCATTGTGAGGTAACATCTTTCATCCAACTAGTTCCTAAGAGACTGCCGGGTTAAAGCACCATCCACGGCCAACAACAATTAAAAGGTCCAAATATAATATAAGTTTGCCACGTCCGTCCGTCCGTCCGTCAGTGTGGTGGCAAGCGATAGGGATTTAGGCCTTGTTCAAATGGACGCCGATTAGCTACCGAAAGGTAGAGTAGCGAGTCCCTACTAAAGTGACGTCCCCAAGTTTTTTGGGCCCGCCATGATGTATATTTTGTATCTACACCGTCCATCAATTTGGAGAGATGATATTAGAGCATAAGCCAAAGAATGAGTCAAATCCAAAGCCCAAGTGGGGAGAGTGACGCCTACCATTAAAAACTTAAACAGGCCAATAAAGTTTTCGATCAAGCTGATATTTTTGCTTTCCCTTCTTTCATGTCCCTGTTAACACATGAAAAGGTTGAATCTCAAATAAGCATCATGGTAGACCTCAGGAAGGTCTCCCTACTGTTTTCTGTGGTGAGGGCCACTCCAGTTTTGGATCATATCCTAAAATCATTCTCCAGATGGATGGACAGTGTGGATACACGGCCAAAGGTTGCTGCCTCGATTCAAATGGCACCCATTACGGATGGACCACGCACTAAATATGGAAATCCAATTGGTCGCTGAATTTTTGCACTTAACGTGGAATTGAGAAATTTTTTCGTATTTAGTGGTGTTTGTTAATGCGCGGTTAGTGCCGAAGACAGAATGTGATAAGTGGTTTTTCTCTGAATTCTTTCCGTGATAAGAGTCTCGCTTAATGGTGAACGCGGAATACGCTCCGTGATTTTTCATTAAACTAAAAGTTTTTACTTCCAAAAGTACCCTTTCTTAAGTTACTTCCACAATTTTTTCTTTTGTAAGTTGTTTGCGCAATACCAAATTAACCTTTAACCTGTGAAACTTCTTTATGCCCCACCATGATTTATGTGATTAATCCACACCGTCCATCAACTGTTTCAGATAATTTAAGGTGTGATCCAATAAAAGAAGCAGGACTAATGATTAATTGGACCACAAGGTGGGGATTGAACGTCCACCGTTAAAAATTCTTAAGAACTAGAGAGGTTCATTTCAAGCTGATATTTGTGTTTTTACTTCATCCATGTCTATATGACCTAATGAATAGGTTGGATGGTAAAAATACATCACAGGTCCTTAGAAAGGTTTCAACGATGGCTGTCATTATCACTGCAACATCCTTTGGTGTGGCTCACTGAAGCTGTGGACCTGCTTCATCTTTTATATCATATATTTAAATAATATAAGAAACATGATGAATGGCTCAGATAAAACACTTACATCACGGTGGGCCCCACAGAGCCCTGACCAGACGGTAATCCTTACACAATCCGCATTCGAAGAAGATGGTCTGAGGATGTACGCGAATTTCCTACACTGGAACCTGGGTGGGACCCATTGTGATGTTTGTGAGAAATTCTATCCGTCCATATGTTTTGTGAGTTTATTTTAGGACATGATGCCAAAAACGAACTGTTTCCAAATCTCAAGTGGGCATAAAAAGTGATAATTGAATGTCCACAGTTGAAATATTCGTGGGCCACGGAAGTTTTAAATCATGCTAATATTTGTGATTTCAATTCATCCCAATAAGAATGAAGTTAACAATATGGATAGCATGTAAACATCACTATTGAACTCAAACAGATTTCAACGGTAGGAATTTCCCTAACCACATTTTCCTTTAGCACGACCCTCTTGAGTTTTGGATACGGTTCATTTTTGGTATTATGTCCTAAAATAAACTCACAAAACTGATGGAAGGGAAGGATTTCTCACAAACATCACAGTGGGCCCCATTTGAGATCTCAGGCAGGATCTTCCTGCGGAAGGCTTTGGCAGAAATCTGCGTCCGTAGGTGACGGGATTGGGAAGGACGCAGATTGGCTACTCCCCCGCCACCAGCATGGCTGGCTCTTTGGGCCCCAACATAATTTTTGTGTTTCATCCATTCTGTCTATCTATTTTTCTATATCATTTTATGGTATGAGACCAAAATCGAGGTATATAAAAATCTCAATTGGACCACATTATAGGAAATTGTGTCGAATGAGCGTTGACCATTAAAAACCTTTTGGGGGCCATAAAAGTTTTGGATCAAGCTGATATTTGTTTTTCCCCTTCATCTGTGCCTGTATGACCTAATTAATAGATTGGATGTCAAATAAACAGTACAATGCGCGTGAAGAGGATTTTAATGGTGGCTATTCAATCACTATTGTTTTCCTATTGTGTGGGCCACCTGAGATTTATATCCCTCTCAATTTTGGCATAATACCTAAAACCATCTTTAAAAATGGATGAATGGAATGGATGAAACACATACATCATGATGGGCCCACAGAGCACCGACCATCAGCCACGGGGTTGGGGCAGGGGGAGTAGCCAATCCTTTTCGGATTGGGAAGTGGATTGGTTGACGTCAGCAAATTCTGTGGGTCCCTCCATAATGTATTTGTTATATTTAAACCATCCATCCATTTTCTGAGCTCGTCATAAGGTATGATCCGAAACATAAGGCAGATTCAAACATAAACTGGACCACATTGCAAAAGGCAGTGGGGGATTGAACGTCTTGAAACCCTTCTGGGGTCATAGAACTTTCAGATCAACATGAAATTTGTTTTTTCTCTTCATCTAGTTATTTTTTGACCTTATGAATAGATTAAATGGAAAATAAACGTTATAGTGGACCTACAAATTTTTTAACGGTGAAAATCATTAACCTGTTGCTATTTTTGGTGTGGTCCATTTGAGTTCTGGATATGATTCATTTTTTGGATAATGCTCTAAAATGATCTTAAAAAATTGATGAACAGTATGGATATAATAAATACATTATCGTAGGGCCATGTAACTTTGATCTCCTTTGAACCGTCCATACAACTCGGACATGCAGAAGCTTCAGCGCTTGTCTTTTGCACAAAAGATGTTTACACTAGATATATAAATGGTGTGTGGTACAGAAACATTATAGTGGGCCTATATTTTTGTTTTCCCTTCATCCATGCCCTCATGATATAATGAGCCGGTTGGATGACAAATAAACATCACTGTGGAGCATAGAAAGGTTTCAACAGTGAAAATCATTATCCCCACTATTTCGTGTGGCAGTGGGAGTAGCCAATCCATTTTCCATGTGGTACATTAGCCCATGGACATGGATTATGTGGGAAAGCCTTTTGCAGGAAGTTCTTGCGTCGAAAACCTATATGGGGCCCACCTTGACTTTTGTGAATAATGATATTTTAATTTTTTTATTAAGTACTTTATAATTTATTTGAATTGAATAAAATAATTGTATTTTCATTTAATAAAAAATAATTTATTTATAATGTAAAGCATTTCGAAATAGGAGATAGGAGCAAATGTGTCAAATTAATATATTTTAGACGTTTCAGATGTTTTTTAACAAACAAATTATTTCAAATTCAATACTTAATTTTCAAACTTTAGCCATAATTACGAAACAAGTTTTTTTACTACAGATTTCAGATTCATAGGCTTCAAATTTCAGATTAAGCTTCAGATTTCAAATTCAGGCTTTAGACTTCAGATTTAACAAATGGGGCCTAAGTTTCGGATCAAGATGATATTTGTGTTTTCACTTCATCGGCATCTACGAGACATTATGAATAGGTTAATGGTACAAAAACATCAAGGTGGCCCTTAGAAAGGTTTCAAGGGTGGTTGTTATTATCACTGCAGCTTCCTTTGGTGTGGTCCACTGGAACTATGGACCTGCTCATTATCAGAATCATACTTTAAAATGATCTCTAAGCAAAGAGATGAATGGTGTGGATAAAACACTTACATCATGGTGACCCCACAGCCCTGCCCGGACGGATTAGCATCTGGGCGGGGGTGGGACACAAACCGCGTCTATGGTTGGGGATGCAGTGGGGCTCAACGTGAAGTCTGTGAGAAATCCAATCCGTTTATCTATTTTGTGAGCTCATTTTAGAATACATAAATAAAAATTAGCGGAATCTAATATTTAAGTGTACCAAAACTATGAGAATTGAACGTCCTACAGTTGGCCTCTTCTTACCAGAAGTGGATTGGCTGGTGTACCACACACCACCAACCTGAATGGTGTGGGTACGTGTTGTGCGAAGACAAGCCCTAAGGGCCCTCACGTCCTAGTTGTACGAACGGTTCAAGTCAAATCAAAGTTAGGTAGGCCCACAATGATGTATTTATTATATAACACCGTTCATACATTACTTGGAAATATCATTCTAGGTATGTACTCTAAAATGAGTCATATCCAAGACACAGGTGGTCACACGCAAATATCAGTGGAACAATGATTCTCATCCTCAAAACATTCCTAGGCCCCATTATAATATTTATTTACCATCCAATTTTGTCATAAGTTCACACAGGCCTGGCGAAAGAGTAAAAACAAATAAGTTCACACAGGCCTGCGGGAAGAGTAAAAACAAATGTCATATTCTTCTAAAGCTTACGTGATTCCAACAGGGTATCAAAGGTAGACGTTCAGCCCCAAGCAGTGTGGTCCACTTGTTCTTTTCATGTCTTATTTTTCGGTTCAACAGCTATAAAGAACTCGCCAAATGTACGGACAGTTAGGATATTGGACCCACAGAACTTGGTGACGTCAACACACCAGCCACATCGGTGGTGTCTGGTACACCAGTCAATCCGCCTTCTTACCTTCAACGAAGCAGCACATTTTCAAAAGACAGAAGCTTTCGAGGAAAATCCACAGCTGTTTCTCGAAGTCTAGACCACACATTCAAGCATTCGAGTTGCCGGACAGGCAACCACGCTCAAAGTTTTTGTTGTCCTAGATTGTAACTCAGTGGAAAATTGTTAGGTGGGATAAACAATCACACACAACCAACGTTTCCGCTGTGGTAGATCACTAAAGAATGATAATGAAGGTATCTTATATTAGCTGGTGATTTCTTGAAGTGGGTCATATGAATTTTAATTTGATTTCCATTGTAATAACTTGTTTTTTTTTTTTCTGTTTACAGCAAAAGATTGTGACTAAAGTCCAGATGAACGACGATCTGAAGAGTCAGACCAAGGCCCTGAAAATTGCAGTCAGCATACCAGGCAATTTCACCAGCATTTTGCTCAGATGTAATGCGAAGATTGCAGTTGTAACTAATTCAACGCGGGATTAAAATGTCATCAAAATCAAGTGTCAGTTGAGCAAACTGAGTCCATTGAGTCGATGAAGGTAGATTTGGGGGCGCATGTGATGTGCTTGACCCGAATTCCAATTGCAATTGAATTTGAGATTCGTCCCAAATGGGTGCTGAAATGGAATCTAATCAGACAATATATTCATTTAAATGTTGAACTAGAGTTACATATGTGTCTTCTTCGTATCTTGAAGTTCTGAACCGAACTGAAAATATGCCATCAACCAGCGAGCCTGATGGAATAGCAGTCTTTGTAATTTCTGATTTGGGTTTTTAGTTGTCATTTTGATCGTGTTGCTTGCAGGTACTAAATCTACTGCGTTGGTGGGCAGACATAAGGACCAACTTGTTGTGGTCGGTGAGGGAGTTGATGTGTTCGAGTTGATAAGTCTGCTTAGAAATTAGATGGGATATACAGATCTCATTAGCATCAAAGACGTCCATGAGAATATAGAGAAGACGGACGAAGAGGGCAGGGGCGAGAAGGTGGGGCCAGTGAGAAGAAAGACAAGCCAGACGAAAGTGAGAATAAGGAAAAAGAAGGCGGCGGCAGAGCTGGCGAGAAGAATGACAAGGCTAACGGGGAACTGAGAAAGATGGGGGCGAACAAAGTGTACGGCAGCTGGTTCATGTATGGGCCTGCTACATGTGCAGAGGCGGTCCTACACGAACCAAAGCAAGAAGAATGGCTGTTGACTGTAGCCCCTTAATGAAGGATGGCTACTGACTGTGGCCCATTAAGAAGGAGAAAAGCTTCCAGTGGGCTCGCATTCATAGTGTCCGTATGCCATTCAATATAGCAGCTGGAGTAGGGACGGTGACAATCCATCTCTGCGAGTGGGCCAACAGGTTCTCTCCATCCCTTGTGGTAGTTTGGTTGTAGCTTGGATGTGGTGGGAAGTAGTGGGACATTGATTTCCGTTTATGAGCCTTTTTATTTATTTATTTATGGAGACTGCCATGTAAGGATATTGATCAAGGTGATATTTGTGTTTTCCCTTCATCCATCTAGGTGTGTGTGATCTATTCAACAGGTTGGATGGTAAATGAACATTATATTAGGACCTGGGAAGTTTTTAATAGTAGTTGTTCAATCACCACTGTTTTCCTGTGGTGGGGTCCACCTGATATTTGAATCTGACTAATTTTTTGGTCTCATGACCTAGAATGTTATGCCCCTGGAGGGTTTTCATGCTTTTGTACGAATAGACTCGCCACTGTGTGATGGACCTCTCCATGGATGGTGGTTATTCTAGTTCCAGTTTCTACAGTCGTCTTCTGGACCCGCCATGGATAGAAAGCAGGGTATACTCTGTTTCTGTTTGTTCAAATGGGTTCACTGTTGATCCGATGGAACCGCAGGGATGCACTGTTCTATATATCATCATCCGCAGGACCATCGTAGCCCTTGGATTTTTGTCCGCAAATAGGCTATTATTGAAAGAAGGGCACTTGTTTCATACTCTAAAAGGGTGTAATGGTTGATATCCTGGCACTCAAAATTTGCAATTGAGGAATATATCAGCTCAAATTAAGCCACTCAGATTGTAAATAGGAAATCATCCTATGAAATATAAGTGCCTTTGGCTAATGGGAATTTGTTTGTTGAAAATTGGAATTTGTTTATTGAATTTGGAACGTTGATGTTTTTGGGCCATTTTATAAATCCATAAAATATTTGTACATACACCATCTTGAAAAACTGTGTACGTGAGATTGAATGAGAGTAGGGAGGAGCAGCTGACATTGAGTGCAAAATATATTTGTGGGAAGGCCAGGTGAGAGTCTGTCCACCAGGCGCAATGCTTGGAAGGATCGCATGACTCAGCAGGGGAGGATTTCGTCTCTGGGGAGGCTGTAATGGGACTAATGACACCAGTGGCATTTTCTTCAAAGGCAGATGATAGACACAACGGGGAGAGTCAGGCCACAGCCCAAGAAGACACAGAGATAGCAGTGTGGGAAGGCTGCCTTTTGATGTAGAGCGGGTCACGGACAATTCATGGCCAAGATGGATCAGAAAAGGCACGGTCGGCGACAGAAGTGATCCGGACCATTGGACCTTAGATCCGGCGTATCACGCAATCCAGAATGAGTTATCTAACGTAAAATATATGAATTTAGGGTAGAATAAGCTACTTTAGCCAACCAACCCGTCTATGCCGGGTTGCGCAGCCCGGATTTGCAAGAAACCCCTTCATCGACGGTCGTTTCCCGTTTTAATTTCGTTTTTACTATAAATAGTAAGTTTTAGTTTGTTTATAGCTTTTCATCCGTAGGGCTTTAGGAGTTGTGTCCAACATGAAAAATGCTTAGAATGATTAGGAGAACGGTTTGGTGAAGCTGAATAGGATACTTACTATTTTTGGCCAAAAACCTTGTGCACTAGTAGACATCACGACCGTCTATAAATAGTAAGTTTACTATTTATAGTAAGTCGCGGATTCTAGGAGTTTTAGTTGTAGTTTGAGTCTGATTTCTTTTTTATTGCTTGGTTCCCTTATTTAAAGGGATGTAAACTCATTTTTATTCATTCATTAATCAATTTCGAACTTATTAGAAATTCTTTCTATTTTCTGCTTTCTTTCCTCGTAGATTCGAGGAGTCTCTGTGAGGAGTCCAGAGAAGTTCCATGGATTCAGAATATTTATCATCTTGAGGAAGACGGTGCTCGACCTCACATCCGTACCTACGTCAGTTTGGTATCAAAGAGAGATTTTTCCTCGGGTGGATGACTTCTAACGACAGGTAGGGCAACAATCCCATTGGCGGTGTTATAGAGAATTTATCTTTAACGGCGTCAGTTTTCGAAGCAGCGCAGCAAGAGAATTGGCAAGCCATGCAAGGGCTGTAGGCTTCCGTGCAAGGGCTGCAAGCTTCCATGGACCGCATAGTGGATCTCTTGACAGAAACCCTAGGGCAACTCCGTATTCTTGGTGATAATCCTCCACCGCCGATTGCTAAAACTCGTAATCGCTCTGATCGCAGGATAGTACCGGAAGTGCATTTACGGGTCATTCCTGAGGAAGGGGACTCCAGTGAAGAGGAAATCGACGACATAATCTTTCAACACCCTACATAAGGCAGCGATCGAGTAGATCGAACAGATCGAGAATTCAAGATGTAGGTTGATATTCTTAACTTCAATGGCCAACTACACATTGAGAATTTTCTCCATTGGCTTTCTGAAGTTGAACAATTTTTTGACTATATGGACATCCCTGAAGTAAAGAAGGTCAAGCTTATGGCTTACAAGTTGAAAGGAGGAGCTTCAGCTTGGTGGGAACAACTGCAACTCGCTCAAACCAGACAGATGAAAGCACTAATCCGCACATGGTAGTGGATGAAGTAGCTACTACGTGCCCGATTCCTCTCTAGCGATTACGATCATGTATTATTCCAACAATACCAAAATTGTCAACAGGATAATCGGTCTGCAAGAGAATACGCAGAAAAATTTTACCGCTTGGCAGCGCGTAACGATTTAGTCGAGACTGAATCGCAGCAAGTTGCCCGATTCAACGGTGGACTGCGTATTACAATCTAGGATCGGGTCCAGATGCAGCCCGTCTGGACGATGAATGATGAGATCAAGTTGGCTACTCGGGCAGAAGCGTAACTTGAACGTTCTACCACGCGGCCCTATTCTACCCCAAGGATCACTGTGACCGGTCTACCCCAGGGAGCTCCACAGTCTAAGGGGAAGGAACTCATATGAGCACGCACTCAACCTCGACGTCTGAGAGCTGAGATCAGGGAAGTGGACAAGCTAGACCCCAAAGGGGCGTATCGACTACTGCTGGTCCAAGTAGAATCCCAAACCCCTATGCTCGGCCCCGGTGCGACAACTGCTATAGTTGTGGCCAACCAGGCCACCTATCAAATACTAGTCTCTAGCGAAAGGTGGTAAACCTTACCCTCAATAATGGTAATGCTAATAACACGGATGAAGATTCAGATGTTGAAGAGCAGAAGCATACCACCGAGGACAAGGTAGATGAATCAATTTGGGTTCAGCAAGATCGCAGCGAGTCACTCGTCGTGAGGCTGCTATTATATACACCAAGAAAAGAAGTGCATCCACAGAGGTATAACATCTTCCGCACTAGGTGTACGGTGAATCTAAAGGTTTGTAACGTGATTATTGATAGTGGCAACACCGATAATATCGTCTCCAAGGTCATGGTGGAGAAATTACAATTGAAAACGGAGCGTCATCTCTCTCCATATACAATCGATTGAATCAAGAAGATCAGTGAAACAAAGGTAACTAAATGGTGCACCATATCCTTTTCAATTGGTAAACATTATAAGGATGAAGTAGTATTCGATGTGGTTGACATAAAAGCATGTCACATACTACTCGATCGACCCTAACAATCTGACCGTGACGCCACTCATAAAGGGCGAGATAACATATATATTTTCGTCAAGGACGGCAGGAAGACCATATTGGCCCCTATGGATCCAGAGGGACTACCTGAAACTTCTAAAGTGGAGGATCATTTTGAAATTGCGGTGAAGACCGCTTTAGTTGAAGTAGAAATAGGTCAGTATATCCTAGAGGGGGGGTGAATAGGACTTTTTAAAATTTTTATAAATTATTAAAGATCCTTATCACACTAATCCTATCACAGAGTATTGATTAGGATTACTCAACCTTAACTCTACTGGCTTCCAAGCCTGATAGAGGATCCAATCACAAACTATTTAAGAGACAAAACAATGTATAGATGAGATTGTGATGGATATGACTATGTGCGCATAGGATGTGATCATATAGAAAGACATGCAAGGCAATCATATAAATGAAAGATAATATCAAACTCAAACACATTCATTTTATAGTGGTTCGACGACTTGTCTACTCCACTCCCGGCTTCCACACTCAACCCTTGAGTGACCGAATTTCACTAAGGAGGTTTTCCATGGTTCACCTCAAACCTAAGGTTTTAAATCAGGTTTACCTTCAACCTTTATAGAGGTTTCTACTCGGTTCACCTCAAACCCTGGAGTTTTACTGGTGTACTCCTAACCAGATGTTTATGCCCACACAGGACAAGGGTCCACACAACGTACCCTGAGGTTTCTACTCGGTTCACCTCTAACCCTGGAGTTTTACTTGCGTACTCCTAACCAGATGTTTATGCTCTCCATAGAGCAAGGGTCCACACAACGCACCCCACACGTACACTCCCGTCGGAGGCCTCCTTCGAGGACTTCAAATGGTGAGCAACACTTAAAACCTAATCCTAAAAAGGAACGATCGCAAGTGTCCTCTAGACTCTTAGTACTTACAGATAAGTTGATGAGTCCCTTTCAGCACAATAATGAAGACCTTCTCCTTGTTGATGAAGAGTCTTCAGCTCCCTTGATCCACAACATGAAGATGTATATATGCTAGGCTTAGGTTGGGTCAAGGTTATGATGGACTACCACTCTCTAAAGGTTTTCCTATAAGGAGGATAGAGAGGTTCCCATCATCTATGCATTCAAGGCATCCCAGCTTAATGATATGTCATTAAGATAGTAGCTGAAGGATCCTTGAATGCGGAAGTTCATTTCCCAATCCACTCTATAAGATATCAATGATGAGGGTGGATTGGAGGATGAACTTTCTGAGAGAAGAGGCTTAGGTAAATGATAGGAAGGTTGAAACACTCTAAGGCACTCTCTTCTTTTTCTCTCTCTCAGCAATGAAGACAACTCTCTCTATTTATAGGCAAAAGGTTCCAATGGATATAAACGGTCATATTTATGACAGAGTTCGATATCATCGATCAGTCGTTGATATGATCAAGCGTATACTCTCGATTGTATCGGCCGACCTCTCGATGATAAGAACTCAATTATCATTTCGCTTTTGGAAACCTTCTGCCAACTGGTCGATGGGATCGAGACACACATCAATGATATCGGATTTCGAACTCCGATTCCATCGAGTGATGGTCCGATTCTATCGACAGTTGAAAACCAAGAGAGAAGTCTTGAAGAATTTTAGGATCACGGATATGATCGGGGAACCAGTCGATGTCATCGGAATTTGTACATCGATCATATCGGCGATCATTCGATGAGATCGAAAATCGTATAGATTTTACATGTAAGCTTGCTGGACGAATTATGTCCTGACTCGATCCAATCGACATGGTCTCGATATGATTGATATATGAATATCGATTTATCCACAGGCACCCCGATCAACATTAAAAGCAACCTGAAATTCATGCTGGAGAGAACATGCGCCCCATAGTCGATATGATCGACTGACTCCCAATATGATCGATATTTGAGTTCAGATTGAATCGGACAGTCATCGATACATCGAAGAAGTGGATAGTTTTCTTTAGAAAAACAGGGGCGCTGGGAAGCACTCTGTCGATACGATCGATCCACTTCAGATATGATCGATTTTTAAATATCGATGATATCAACTCGAAGGTCGATATATCGATAAATCGTCCAAAAGACTATTTGATTGCTGGACGCTTTTTGTCCTCACTCGATTGTATCGATTGATATGTCGAGGACATCGACAGAGCTGGTCAATCATATTAAAAGGGGAATCGATATAATCGACAGTGTAAGAAAAACTTAGAAAATCTTCTTTTGGATAAAAAGATTTCTTACACATAAACCCTAAGATGTTCTAGTTCTTTTTAAGGGTTTAATCACCTGGTGTTTTGGGACATGGGATGTGAGGCTATGATTTACCTTTTGGTGAGCTTCCACACATCCAGATGAGGCAGACGCTTGACATGATCTTCTTGATAGGTGCTGTCGTCCGACTGTCTCAACATACAATGTAATTGACAAACCCGGGCATGTAATAGGTGTACTTTCACATTTTCTCTTAACCATACGAGACTTCGTGGAAGAATCCAAAGAAACATGACAGGCTTATGCATTAATTGTAAAAGGGGAAGAACTCGAACCTACCATCATCCCTAAAAGACTAAGGCCCTTGTTACATGAATTCAAAGAAATCTGGCCCAATGACCTTCTCGATGGATTACCCCCCAAGCGGGATATCCAACATCATATCGACTTTTTTCCCAGCTCCAGTTTGCCCAATCGTCCTCATTATCGAATGAGTCCGAATGAGTGTAAGATTCTACAAGGGCAAGGGGAAGAGTTGATCCGTAAGGGTCTTATTCGAGAAAGCATGAGTCCATATGTTGTACCATCTCTATTAACGCCAAAGAAAGATGGGAGTTGGCGCATATGTGTCGACAGCCGAGCCATCAATAAAATCACCATAAAATACAGGTTTCTTATACCACGGTTGGATGATATGCTGGACATGTTAGAGGGTGCAAAATTATTTTCTAAATTGGACTTAAAGAACGGCTACCACCAGATTCGAATACGGCTGGGTGATGAGTAGAAAACGACCTTTAAGACCAAGGAATGATTGTACGAATGGATAGTCATGCCCTTCGGTCTTTCGAATGCGCCTAACACATTCATGAGATTGATGAACTAAGTTCTGAAACCTTTCATTGGGTGGTTCGTGGTGGTTTATTTCGATGATATTTTGATATGCAGTCAAGACGAGACTACTCATATGGAACACCTCAAGAAGGTCCTTCAGGTGCTTACTAAAAATAAACTGTATCTTAATTTAAAGAAGTACAGCTTCATCACTAATAGCTTATTATTTCTGGGTTTTGTCGTAACATCTACGGGCATTTGGGTGGATGAGGAAAAGGTGAAGGCAATCAGAGAATGGCCGGTTCCCACAAATATTCACGAAGTGCAAAGTTTTCATGGACTGGCGACATTCTATCATCGGTTCGTGAGAAATTTTAGTACTATTATGTCACCAATCACAGATTGCATGAAGAAAGGGCAGTTTCAGTAGACTGATGAAGTCGACAGGAGCTTTGCCGAAATTAAGCGCCGATTAGCTACAACCCTGGTTCTTGTACTTCCCAAATTCGAAAAACTTTTTGAAGTCGAATGTGATGCCTTATATGTTAGAATTAGAGAAGTTTTATCTCAAGAAGGTAGGCCGGTAGCCTTCTACAGTGAGAAACTTAGCGATGCACGCAAGAAGTGGTCTACATATGAGATCGAGTCATACGCGGTGGTCCAGGTTCTGCGACACTGGCGACATTATTTGATTTAAAGAGAATTCATACTTTACACGGACCATCAAGCTCTCAAATTCATTAATAGTCAAGCTAACATTAACTGTGTGCATGTTAGATGGATTTCATTTTTGCAGGAATTCATGTTTGTGCTAAAAAATAAATCAGGACAACAGAACAAGGTAGCCGATGTCCTGAGTCACCCTGCGACTTTGCTAGTCACTATGAGCAATGAAGTTGTCGGATTTGAGTGCCTCAAAGACATATATGCCGCCGACGAAGACTTTAAGGACGCATGGGTTAGATGCCAAGAAGGTCACTCCGATGACTTACATATGCAAGATGGGTTCATTTTCAAGGAAAATCGATTGTGCATCCCCAACAGTTCGTTAAGGAAACAGATAATCCAAGAACTACATGGAGGTGGCCTTAGTGGACACCTTGGGCGAGACAAGACGCGAGCTCTTGTGGAAGAACGGTATTACTGGACGCAATTAGTATGTGATGTGGGAAGGACAGTCCAACGTTGTTATATTTGTCAAACCTCCAAGGGACAATCTCATAATACGGGCCTCTATACCCCGTTACCCGTGCCAGACGGTCCTTGGGAGGATTTATTTATGGACTTCGTGCTTGGTCTCGCATGAACACAACGTAGCATGGACTCGGTGTTCATGGTAGTAGATCGTTTCTTCAAGATGGCGCACTTTATTCCATGCAAGAAGACTCTCGATGCAACACACGTGGCGAATATATTCTTTAGAGAAATTATGCGGCTACACGGGGTTCCCAAGACTATTACTTCTAACCATGACACGAAGTTTATAAGCCACTTTTGGCAAACTTTATGGATTCGATTCACGACTTCAGTTCAGCAGCGCTTACCACCCACAGACTGACGATCAAACTAAGGTTGTGAATCGCACTTTGGGGAACCTCCTTCGATGTATTTCAGGAGAAAAAACTGAAGCAGTGGGATTTGGCCTTGTCTCAAGCGGAGTTTGCATTCAACAACATGGTGAACCGCTCGACAGGAAAATCTCCATTCCAGGTTATTTACGGACGAGTACCTCGCCACACGCTAGACTTGGTCCCTCTGCCCAAGCTCCCAGGCATGAGCATTGTAGCAAAACATATGGCAAACGGGATTATGGGTATTCGTTCATAGGTGCAAACCAAGCTACATGCCTCGAATGAAAAGTACAAGGAGAAAGCGGACAAGCATCAGCGATAAAAGGTGTTCGAGGTGGGCGACCAAGTAATGGTCTATCTGCGAAAAGAAAGATTTTTGACCGGTACATACAACAAGTTGAAGAATAAAAAGATTGGACTGGTACCAATCATCCAAAAGATCAATGACAACACTTATGTTGTTGATCTTCCCAATGACATGGCAATCTCATGGACTTTCAACGTCGCGGACCTGATCGAGTATCATGAACCAAAGTAGAAGGAGAACTCGAGGACGAGTTCTTTTCAAGAGGAGGGGACTGATGTAGAGCGGGTTGCGGACAATTTCATGGCCAAGATGGATCAGAAAAGGCACGGTCGGCGACAGAAGTGATCCGGACCATTGGACCTTAGATCGGGCGTATCTCGCAATCCAGAATGAGTTATCTGACGTAAAATATATGAATTTGGGATAGAATGAGCTACTTTAGCCAACCAACTTGTCTATGTCAGGTTACACAACCTAGATTTACGAGAAACCCCCTGATCGACGGTCGTTTTCCCGTTTTAATTTCATTTTTACTATAAATAGTAAGTTTTAGTTTGTTTATAGCTCTTCATCCATTGGGCTTTAGGAGTTGTGTCCAACATGAAAAGTGCTTAGAATAATTAGGAGAACGGTTTGGTGAAGCCAAATAGGATACTTTCTATTTAAGGCTGAAAACGTTGCGCACTAGTAGACATCACGACCGTCTATAAATAGTAAGTTTACTATTTATAGTGAGTCGCAGATTCTAGGAGTTTTAGTTGTAGTTTGAGTCTGATTTCTTTTCTATTGCTTGGTTCCCTTATTTAAAGGGATGTAAACTCATTTTTATTCATTCATTAATCAATTTTGAATATATTAGAAATTCTTTCTATTTTCTGCTTTCTTTTCTCGTGGATTCGAGGAGTCTCTGTGAGGAGTCCAGAGAAGTTCCGTGGATTCAGAATATTTATCATCTTGTGGAAGACGGTGCTTGATCTCACGTCCTTACCTGCGTCACCTTTTAGGCATGCAACTAATGTTTGTGGAAAGGCCTCAGAGTCCTGAACCCCAACAATAAGCTGGCAGATGTCCAGTCAGGTTGCTATTTGAGGAGACTGGGACCCAAATTGTGATTGCACAGGAGAAAAAGAGTGTTCGGCACAATGTTGTAGTTGCTCATCAATGGACCAAACGAGTATTAAGTACTCCTCGTGTGTTCAAACATACAGGCTAGCTTTGGCCATGAAGGTGAAATTTGCTTAGGGAAAGATGTTAAAAGCCAAACATTTCAGCAATTTTCTTGACAGATTATATATTTGACGCAGGGGAGGACGTGAGGTCGAGCACCGTCTTCCTCAAAGGGATAACTATTCTGAATCCACGGAACTTCTCTGGACTCCTCACAGAGACCTCTCGAATCCACGAGGAAAGAAAGTAAGAAATGGAAATAAATTCTAATAAATTCGAAATTGATTAATGAATGCCTAAAAATGAGTTCACAACCCTTTAAATAGGGGTACCAAGCAATGGGAAAGAAATAAGAATCAAACTATAACTAAAACTCCTAGAATTCGTGACTTACTATAAATAGTAAACTTACTATTTATAGACAGTTGTGATGTCTGCTAGTGCACAATGTTTTTGGCCAAAAATAGTAAGTGTCCTATTTGGCTTCACCAAACCGTTCTCTTAATTATTCTAAGCTCTTTTCACGTTGGATGCAACTCCTAAAGCCCAACGGATGAAGAGTTATAATCAAACTAAAACTCACTATTTATAGTAAAAACGAAATTAAAACATGAAAACGACCGTTGATCCATGGGTATTTTGCAAATTTGGCTTGCGCAACCTAGTATAGCAGGGTTAGTTGGCTAAAGTAGCTCATTCTACCTCAAAATCATATATTTTACGCCTGATAACTCATTTCGGATTGCGAGATACGCCCGATCTAAGGTCCAACGGTACGGATCACTCCTGTGGTCGATTGGTCCTTTTCTGATCCATCTTGGCCATGAAACTGTCCACGACCCGCTCTACATCAATATTGCACTCCACTTAGGACATGTATATCACCTAGCCAATGTCCCTAAAATGCCATTAGTATTTTCTCTCCATCATGAAAATTTATATTCACGTGCCAATAGCATAACCATTGACATAGAAAGAAACATGTTTTACATACCCATAAACACAAAACATTGCTTCTCGTTCCAAAGCAATTTTCACATATAATCCATACGGTAAATACTTGTGAAAAGGAAAACCACATATAATGTAAAAGTAACCATGTCCAAATACACTCATGTTTTGCAATACCCATAGCCATGCCCAAATAACTGCCATATTAAGCAAAGCCCATAGTCATATATAAGACCCATTTCCACCCTTTAGCTCCACATTCTTGGTGAGGTCACTACACGCCCTGCATCCTTGATGAAGTCATGACATTTTGATCACACATTTTATTGTTTTCATGTTCAACACCTTGCTAATCTCCTCAAAACTCAGACTAGAGCTACACTGCAATAGATCTATAGCATGAACACAAACAATAGATTTTTAGGAGATACAACCATAGATCCAAAACAAATACAACAATAGATCCATAATTGATACAACAACATAGTCATGACAGATGCACTAGCGGATTTTTATATGAGAACCTACACATCTACATTTGATTTTTTTGGCCCATCCATCTAGATGGTGAGAGCACATAATGCACAATTTGTACGTTTCCTGTATGGTATGTAATTGCTCCTGTGCACTTCCAGACCCAAGCGTGTCTGGGCCTGATTCATGAGTGTAAGACCCAAGTGCAAGCCCGCCCAGATGATGACCTTGATATAGTAGGGCCAAAGGGGCCAAGCTAGCCAACAGGCTTTTGTTCCTTGTCTTTTCCGGTTTTTTTTTTTTTTTTTTTAAGGAAACGCCACGGATATTCCATTGAAGACAGGAAATTTACAACCATTCAGGAGGAACCTACAAAAATGATGAGGACCACTCCTATCATATAAGACTAGCTACACATGGGCGGAATCCGAGCTAACTGGCGAAGAAGAGCCAGGAGTCCAAAAAACTTCAGAAAGGCGGAGCAAACCATCAGGCTCTCCTCAAATTCCCGAGGCCCACTTGATCGAGGAGAAGAGCGCCCCTGACCTTAGCTAGAATGGCACCCCTGAACACATAAAGGATATTTTGACTACCTTCACTGGCCAATCTAGCCAACGCATCAGCCACAAAGTTTCCTTATCTGTAGATGTGACTGAACAAAAGGTTTAGGGAATTATGAAACTTCTGAATAGCTCCCATCTTGTACCAAACGTTCCAAGAAAACGAATCAGACCTGTTGTCGGCTGCCTTTGCGATGGTCATCGAATCAGATTCAACAATGGTGTTGCGGAGGCCGAACTTGGAGCTGATTGTGATGCCATCCAACATAGCTTGGGCTTCAGCTATTGTGTTTGAAGAGTGACCGTAGCTGCGATGGAAAGAAAAAATCAGATTACCAAGATGATCCTTGCAGACCCCTCCACCACCACTCGGACCTGGGTTCCCCCTGGAGGAGCCATCGGCATTCAACTTGAGGAATCCCTTGGGGGTTTAAACCAAGTAACAATGGAATAATTTCTAAGCCAATGAGGCACAACCATAGGAATGTTGAGGATCTGCAACGTAATGGCTTCCGCTAGAGAATTCCTATCCTTGCCCGGGGTTAATAAAGCAATTTCTTTTAACCAATGAGCAACTTTAAAAATAATCTGGGGGCAGACATCACGTGACCTTCAAAGCGGGCTTGATTTCTACTCAGCCAAATCTCCCAACTGATCACACAAGGAGCAAGGCCAATGAGGCGAGACACTCTGGATTTCTTGCTTGCTTTGGAGATCCGTAGATTAATGCGCTGCAGAATGGACTGATTTGGGAAATACATGACACCAAAAATCTTACTAAAGTGTTCCCACACTGAGCCAACTATCATACCTTGGCTGAATAGATGGTCCCGATCCTCCTCCTCCCCGAGAGTAGCAACCGGGCTAGCAGCATTCTGGTTAGCTTCAGCAGAATCTTGCTAAACAGAGGCCAACCGAGAGAGCTGCAAACGACATGAGGGAAGCTTTTGTTCCTTATCTATTTTGGCTACCGTTGGGCTGAAATATTGTGCCTAAGAGCCCACGTCCTTGAAATATTCTTCCAAACATAAAAGTTAAAATTTTCTACATCTGTAATTTTTCGTACATACTCCATCCATGATGAGGCCCATAACGTGGTCGGGCCCAGTTGCAGTACAGAAATGGCTCTGCTATCTTGTGGTCCTACCGGCTCTGAGGTAACATCTTCCATCCAACTAGTTCCTAAGATGATCGGCGGGGTGTGGTTTTTAGGTTAAAGCACCATCCGCTGCCGACAATATATGTGTCCCACGTCCGTCCCTCCGAGAGTGTGGTGGCAAGGGATAGGATTTAGGCATTATTCAAATGATTCCTACTAATGATCCGGACCGTTTATTTATACAAGATACACAGTCAAAGGTTGGGGCCTCGATTCAAACAGGGTCTACTGAGGGTGGATCAGGTACAACATCTCGAAATTGGATTGCGTACCGAGCAACTCAGCACGCTTTTATTCCACTGAGTAAATTCTGCTGGGCTACTGTGTATGTATGTACTTCATCCACTCCGTCCATTCGTTTTTCAGATAATCATAGGACGTTGAGCCCAAACTTGAAGCATACCAAGCTCGAGTGGACCACACCATAGAGAACAGGTGTAATAATGATTAACACCGTTAAAACTTTACTAAGGCCCACAGTGATGTTTATTTGTCATCCAACCTGTTCATAAGATCACACAGACATAGATGAAGGGAAAACAGAAATATCAGTTCCATCTGAAACTTATGTGGCCCACGGGTAGACTTTCAATTCATAATATTTCCTGTGGTGTGGTTCACTTGAGCTTTGGATATATATAATTTTTGGTCTCAAGCTTTATAATTATCCATTAAAATGGTTGTACGGAGTGGATAAAATACATAAATCACAATGGACCGCACATAGTTTACTCCGTACACTTAGCCTACCAAGTTACTTACGAAGCAATATATTTTAGAAATAAATTTATAAATTTGCACAGTCATCGAGAAAAGATGCTTTGTACAGCTAGACTTCCCTCATCAACGAATGAAGGATAGATGACTAGTTGAGTCGTTCCGTGACCAATCCATCCACTTCTGTCCGCGGTCCACGCAGGATGAAGGGGATGTGCCCCACCTTTCTACGGTCCTCCTCGCTTCCGTCTTTTAGTTTCAACCTATCTATCAACTCCGTTGGCATGTCCCATAAGAGGAGCTGTTGGAGTCCGGTGAGGTATTCAATCCCCTCAGGAAGTGTCTTCAACTCTCCACAGTTGATCAGAATTAGCTCTTGGATGCTTGCCAATGCTCCCTTTTCTATTACTATCCAATTTAGTTGTTTTATATCCCGTAAAGAAAGTTTACTGAGCTTAGTAAACCGTCCATCGCGGAAACACAACTGCTGCCCTTCATATGCCCTGTAAAGATAAAGGTGCACCAGATTGGGCAATGCTTGGAGTGACGAAAGCGGATCTTCTTCTCTCAGCTTAGAGAAATATAAACCCAAATGGGTGAGGTTCACAAGGGAGCTAAGCCATAGAGGCACCTTCTCCAAACGCCCGTTCAGGTGAAGCTTATGAAGAAGCGGTGGGGGGTTAGGAGAGAGTGCTTCCAATTCAAGTGTTTCTTCCTCTGTACTTGCAATCACAGTCAACTTCAGAAGGTGTTTCATCTTTCCGATTGAATTGCACAACTCAGCTCCATCGATTTCTCTTACCTTAGAAATGCTAAGACTTCTCAGTTGGGTTAAGTTCCCAACTTTTCTAACAATCTCCCCTTCTTTGTCTTCGATAACACGTATAGTCTGTAAACTTGTTAAATTACATATTCTTATAGGAACTTGGATGCTACTTAAGTAATCAAAATCATTATAGAACTCGTCAGTAATTCGATATATATACAGGTGTCGTAGTTCCTGAAGCTTCACAATCCCACTGGGTAGCCTCTCTAGCTTCGTATTCCTGACGTCCAGTGTTTGAAGGTTCTGTAGCTTCCATAAAGATTCGGGAAGCTCCCTAACTTCAGTTCCCCTTAAGTTTAGATACCGTAAATTGAACATGTTAGTCACTTCATCTGGTATGCTTTCGATAGGAACTCCTCCTAGATTTAGGACCCTCAACAATCTAAAGCTTGATGCCATCGTATTTAAAGAAGATGAAAAAGACGGGCTTCCACCAAACACCATAAGAGAACGAAGATGTACCATACATGCAGTAGATTGAATAATTTCTCCACTACTGTAGAGTGACATGCGGCGGACTTTGCTTTCTTGCCTTGCTTGCTTCTCATCATATATCATGCAGAACTTCTCTTCATCTGACAAGGAAAAGGCCACTTCACGTACAACATCATGCATTCGACAAGCTTTCACCCTTCCAAACTCGTTCGTCTCAACAACCTGAAGCATGTTCCGAAGTATGAGTTCCTTTAGGTGGTCTTCCGCCGCCTCCTCCATGGTAAGTATACCTTTCTCCTCCACAAAACCCTCTGCCACCCACAACCTAATTAGCTGCTTGCGATAAATTAAATAATCTTCCGGAAACATGCAACAATACAAGAAACAATGCTTCAGACGGTACGGTAGATCATAGAAGCTAAGCAACAAGATGTGCTTTACTCTTTCAAGCATTTGATCATTTGTCCACTGCCAGCTCAGGTTTTTGTAGACTTGATTCCACTCCAATGTTGTCTTGCCTTTCAATGACAAGAGGCTGCCCAAAGAAACAATTGCGAGTGGCAAGCCTCCACACTTTTCTACAATTTTTCGTGCCAATTGCTGCAACTGTGGAGGACAGGGTTCCTTCCAAAACGCCTTCTTGCTGAAGAGTTCCCAAGCCTCGTTCTCTTGAAGACGCTCGAGTGGAAATGGACGGCTTCCATCCCCTAATGCAGAGGCTACATTCTGATTTCGAGTAGTAAGCATTATCCTACTTCCACATCTATTTCGTGGAAAGGCAATATTAAGATCTGTCCATGCACCTACATTCCATACGTCGTCTAAGACCACAAGGTACCTCTTTGTGTCCAAATAATCATGCACCGTCCCCACAAGTTGTAAGCGATTCATGCTGCCAACATTGCTCGGAACCTCAAGTTTGTTTATCTTGAACAGATCGGTTATCACACTTTTTAGAAGTCCTTCCACATTGTAAGACTGTGAGACAGAAACCCAAACACAGAATTCGAAATGTTTCTTTACCATTTGATGCTTGTAAGCTTTCGCCACAAGAGTGGTCTTGCCCAGACCACCCATCCCCACCACAGAAATAACAGTACGTCTTGGTTCTTCCTCTGTCAACCATACAACTATTTGATCTATTCTTTCTTTGAGCCCTACAATTTCATCATCTTCTTCATAAAGAGCAGTTTCCCCATGATGTTTCCATCTTTCAATAGCATTCTGTGAGCTCGATCCATCTTCTGTATTAATAAGATTATATTGATCTTTTCTCGTTGAAATGGCTGCAATATTTTTCTTCAGACCTTGCAGTTGAGTGGCAAAACGGTGCCTGTAGCGAATATTCTCAAGGAGAGTGATGGTATTAAGGAGAAAACCCCTGAATCCACCTCGTTGCGGCCTGTCCAAGCGATACACGAACTCATCGATGATGTCCTCCACTTCATATATAGCATCTCTTACTTGCCCCACCCAGGTTCTCAATCCTTCATTGCTATCTTTTCTTCTATCAGCATCCCTTAAGAAGGCTCGCATGTTTTCAAGTTCAAGGTTGATTTCTTCTACTTCAGTCCGTACTCCCCTTAGTAGGGATACTTCTTGAGTGAGAAGGGCACTTAGCTTTTCAAACAAGAATCCAGCAACACTCTCCGCCATTGCTTCTTTAACACGAGACAAAAACAGACGTTATCAATTGAAATAATGCTTTGGTAACGGTAGATACAAAAACAGACGTTATCAATCCAAATAATGCTTTGGTAATGATAGATATAAAAATACTTCACAGTATTGTTTCGGTTTTTCTTTACTTTACTTTTTTCTGTTTATTTTTATTTTTATTTTTTTGTTAATCTTACACAGAAAAGGTTTAAAAGATGGGGCTGGATCCACTACAAAAGTTAAAAAGCATTCTAGTCCAATTTTTATTTTATTTTTCCTTCCAGGTAAAGTTCTTACATGCGCGTGTAATTCAAAACCCGAGCTGAAGGCAACCATAGGCCTGGCCCAGTGGGAAGGGGATTGCGTGGTGTACTACACACCACCGACCTCGGTGATGTGTTTACATCAAGTTCGATGGTTCCATCACGACTTATGTTTTATATCCAAACCGTCCATCCATTTGGAGAGATCATTCTTAGTGTCTCCAAGATTTTCCATTAGTTATGAGAACCGTTGATATGGTGGGCCATTGAGGATGCCTACGGAGAAATTTTGTGGGGTATTAACCAAATGGATGACTCCATCGTAATGTTTCTTTGCACGTTGAGATACATTTATAATGTATAAGCGTTTAGATTTTTTATTTTATTTTTTTTTCGAGGCTTTTGCTTCAAAGTTTGTGATTGGGATATCTTGATTTTCTTTTTTATTTTGAGCTTTGATTTGAGTATTTTCATTGGTGTTTCTAATTTGGGTATTTGATTTGAGAGTTTGTGAAATAGGTTGTAATTTGGAGATTTGATTTGGGGGTTTCAATTTGTGAATTTGTTTGGGATTTTTTATATGGATTCTTTTGACTGGGTGCATTCGATTTAGGCCTTTTGAATTGGAGGCATTACTTAGGGCTATTGATTTTTTTTTTTCTTATCTATTATTTATTGTCCTTACTAATCTTTGCCTTTAGTAAATTTGTGTTGGGTTAGGCCATATTGGGAATAACCATGTATTTGTTGTAGGACGTGACACAGATACATTCCTAGCATGGTTGGATCAAAAAAGGTGAACCGTAAATTGACCATAACTTTTGGTCTGGGTATTGTTACGAGGCCCACTACCTATCGATCTTTACTGAAATGGCTCATCCAAGGTGAATCAACCCACAAAGTTGGTCGTGTCTATCTGTTCCGTCAAAAAACATGCTCTTTCAGCTCAAGATGTGGTGGGTGTTAGATTGGTGCGCATCAAGATGTTTGATGACATGGAGCGTACCTTGACAGAAGTGGTGTAAATTCATCAATTTCGATGGTGTCCTTAAAGTTTCAAAGGGGCACTTACTGTCATGAAGGCACAACGTAGCGGGAACCTTTACAGGTTGATCGTGAGAATATTAGTAAGTGGAGTTGTAGCGGCTGCAACGGATCCATGTTAGCACATATGTGGCATGCACGTTTGGGCCACATGAGCGAGCGGGGCATGAAGGTACTTTTTGATCGTTGTTTAATTCTATCTTTTAAAGTTTTTTTTTTTAAGTATATGTAAGTATTGTATATATGGTAAACATTGAAAGTTATTTTTTAAATCTGGAAAACATGCATGTAATGGTATTCTTTATTATGCGCATTCTGATGTATGGGGGTCATCACCTGTGGTTTCCGTTGGAAGGTCGTCTTGATTCATCACGTTTATTGATGACCATTCCAGAAAAGTTTGGCTTTATTTCATGAAAAATAAATTTCACTAATTTCAAACAATTGAAGGTCATGATGGAAAAACATACAAGGTGAAAGGTAAAAATTCTAAGAACAAACAACTATGGAGATTTTACTTCAGGTGAATTTAATCAGTACAGTAAGAATTAAGAGATCGTAAGGTACAACACAATGCGCTACACATTAGAGCATAATTGTGTGGTTAAGCAGATGAATTGGACTCTCTTGGAGAGGGCTCGATGCATGATTAACAATGCTAGGTTGGGCAATGAACTATGGCTAAAGCCGTTAATACGGCTTGTTACTTAGAGAATCGGTCTCATTCTACAGTCATTGATTGTAAGTTTCTAGAGGATGTAGAAAGTGGTCAGAAGGTATACTATTAAGGACTGCGTGTGTTTGGTTATGAAGCTTACTCTAATGTACCGTCAATTAAAAGAGATAAGGTAGACCGAAGAGCCAAAAAGTACATCTTCGTTAGATATGATGGTGTGAAAATGTATAGGTAGTATGACCGGGTCACACGGAAAATCATCATTAGTGGTGACGTCAAATTCGACGAAGGGTACTTATTCCACAAGAATGAATTGGATGAGCAAGAGGAATCAGAAAGCTTGGTTGTGGATGTTCAGGTTGACACAGGTGATACTCATACTAAAACAGATATGCAGACAAAGTGCCGAAGCAAGTGTAGTAATCACCTGTGAGAAGGAATCTGCTTCGGGATCGCAGGTTACCGGCAAGATACAAGAATGACTCTAATATCTAGGGCCGTACACGAACCGGGCTAGCCCAATTAACTCGCTCGACTCGGCCCGAAAAAGCTCGACTCGGCTCGACCCGGAACTGAGTTTGGGTCGGGACGGGCCATTTCCTTTGGCCCAAAACTGAGTTCGGGCCGAATTCGGATAAGTTCCAGTTGAGCTCGACTCGGCATATATATATATATATATATATATATATATATATATATATATATATATATATATATATATATATATATATATATATATATATATATGCTAAATTCTTACTCAGTTACCTTAACCATTTACAGCAATCCAGGCCCTCCAAATTATGGGTTCCTTTGTAGATGGAGTAAAGTCCCAAAAATTTATGACAAAAGCCCTTTTCAAAAATCAAGGCCATTCAAGTTACATGCCAAAGCTCTTCCTATAGAGTAGATGGAGCAGAGTCAAAAAATCAAGGCCATCTAAATCGTGGGTTCGAAACTGGCCCGAATTCGCCCGATTGCTGACTAGGCCGGGTTCGGGCTGGACAGGTTGGCCCGGTAACTGGGTTGGGCTAGGTTGAGCCTAGTTCGACTCGGTTCAGCCCGATATACACCCCTACTAATATCCCATACACCCTTGTTACGGATGAAGATGATCCTTCTACTTTTCAGGAGGCTCTTAATGGGATTGATGTAAAAAAATAGAAAGCGGCAAAGGACAATAAGATGGACTTATTGTATAAGAATGAGACATGGGAGCTGGTAGAGCTTTCCGTTAGTTGAAAAGAAATTGGGTGCAAGTGAATCTTCAAGAAGAAATGTGATAGATACATAAAAATGTTAGTAGCACAGGGTTACACTCAAAGGGAAAGAGTCGACTTCACTGAGATATTCGCACAAATTGTGAAGCAAGTATCTATTGGATTCGTATTGGCTTTGGTTGCCTAATATGATCTCTAGTTGGGGCAAATGAATGTGAAGAATGCATTCCTTCATGGGGAATATGAAGAACATATCTACATAAAACAATCAGAAGGCTTTAAAATAGAAGAGGTAGAGAATAAGGTTTGCAAGTTAAAGAAGTCATTAGACGGTCTGAAATAGTCGCATATGTAGTGGTATAAAAGGTTTAATTCTTTCATGTTGAGTCAGGAGTTCACCAAGAGTGAATGTGTTTATTATAAGACACCGAGTGATGAAAAATTCATCATCCTGGTATTGTATGTTGATGACTTGTTGATCGTCAGTCATAACATGTTAAAAATCAATGTACTGAAGACTTAGTTATCAAAGACATTTGAAATGAAAGATCTGAGGGCTGCAAGAAATTTTCTCGGCATTAATATACATAGAGACAGGAAGAGGAGCAGGCTTTGGTTATCTTAGAATAATAAACTTGAGAAAGTATTGGTGAAGTATGGGATGGATAGAGTAAAGCCAGTTAGCGTTCCTCACGTCGCTCACTTTAAGCTTTCTTCAGAACGATGTCCTAAAATAGAAAATAAAAAAAAAAGGGTATGTCTCATGTGCCCTATTCAAATGCGGTTGGAAGTTTGATGTATGTCATGGTCTGTATGAGACCGGATATTTCATAGGCGGTTTATGTTGTTAGCAGATATATGTCTAACCGTGGAAAGCAACAGTAGAAAGTGGTAAAATGGCTACTTCAATACATTCGAGGTACACACGATTACGTCTTATCTTTTGAGAAAACATGAGCCAAGTTAGTTGGATTTATGGATTCAGATTACGTAGGCAGTGTGGATTCTAGAAAGTCGACTTCAATTTACTCATTTATACTAGCGAGTGGAGCGATTAGTTAGATGTCAAAACTTTAGTTCATGGTAGCTCTTTCCACGACCGAAACTAAGTATATGGCAGTGATAGAGGCTTTTAAAGAAGGTGTTTGGTTCAAGGGAATGATAAATTAGTTGGATCTTCAGCAGGAGGTCATCCTGATTAATTGTGATAACGAAAGCGCGATCAATTTGGCTAAAAATTCTATTTATCACTCACGTACTAAACACATTGATATTCATCACCGGTTTATCCGACAGATGCTTGAGGAATGAGACGTGTCTATGGAGAAGATTCACACGAGCATGTATCCGGCGGACATGCTCACTTATATAGTTCCCATAGAGAAGATCAAGTTCTGTGCAACTTCTCTGGCTTGGTGAGGGCGTAAAGAAATATGGAGGATGCACGAGAAGCGATGTTAATACTATGATGAAAGACATGATTAGAGATGGAGAAAAAGGAGCTATGAAGAAAGATAATTGAAGACATGGTGGAGATTATTAATTGATATCTTAAATCTGTAATTCAATGTCTCTTGATGACAGGTTAGATGCCATTGAAGTCGGCTCCATGCCATCAGAAAAATCCAGAATATATCGATTTGGTTGGTGGACACTTTGGGTGCTCTGTTCGATGTCATCGAAGGCTGCTCGATGCTATTAAAGGATTGGTCGATGCTATTGGTAAAATCTAGAATATTCATGTTTAGTCATTGTAACATTTTACTATCAGTTCAATGACATCGAACATGTGTTTGATGTCATCGATGGTTTAGTCGATGCCATCGAAGTCCCATCAAAGGTGCCACCAAATTGTTGCACAGGAAATACGCAGAATTATGAAATTGCTGGATTTTAACCGGATTTCTTACAGATTTCTTTTCTATTCCAATTGTGATTCTCTTAGAGGTTATAAATATGAGTGTAATTGATACTAGGGAGTATCTTAGAACTTTCAAATTCGTCCTAGGGTTGTTTGAATCGAGTAATCTCTATCTCTTGTAATTTCTGCTTTCATAGTTTGATTTATCGCTTTGTTCCGTATTTTTTCTCGAAATGGTTTTTTCACATTAAAATTTGGAGTCCTTGTGATTGTGCTTGGATTGTGTGATTAGATTATTCTACTTGATTCATCTCTGAGTGCTTTTGCGGTCCCCCACAAATTCAATGACCACCATTGAAACATTTGTATGACCATAAAAGTTTTGTATCAATCTAAGTTGTTAGTGTTTTCACTTCATAAAAGTGAAAATCACCTTAAAATGGTTTGGATGGCATATAAACATCAAGGTGGAGCATAGGAAGTTTCAACAGTAAGCATTATTGTCCCCACTATTTCATCTTGAATGGGCCACTTGAGTTTTGTATCCTCCCCCAATTTGGTTGAATGTCTTAAAATGAGGTGGAAAATGGATGAGTGAGTTGGATTTCTCATAAACATTACGATAAACCCCTCCTTGCATCCCAACGCAGGAACTTCTAAGGGCCTGTTTGGCCGGACCGATCCCATGGTATTAGGAGGGATGGGATCGCGATATCTCGGTATATGCATGACGAGCCAAATAGACCCAGTGAACTTGTCCCGCCATATAAGCAATCCCATGGATCTTAAAACAATCCACTGACATCACCATCATTACCTTAAAATTGATCACATCCCTTGGTTGGACGGATTGAAATGTAAAATCTCAGGATATGCGAGCGTGCCAAACAGACCCAGTGAACTTGTCCCGGGATATAGCAATCCCATGGATCTTAAACCAATCCATTGACACCACCACCATTACCTTAAAATCCATCCCATCCCTCCTAATCCTATGGTATTCGCCTGGGGCCTGTTTGGCCGGGTAGATTGGATGGGATTGGAAGATAGATTCTGGGATTGGCCAGGCGTGCCAAACCGATATGGGATCTTGATCTCAGGATATAGCAATCCTATGAATCTTAAGACAATCCACTGACATCACCATCATTACCTTTAAATCTTATCCAATCCACCCTAATCCCTTCAAAATTGCCTGGGATGTGTTTGGTTCGAGGGATTGAAAGGTTAAATCCCGGGATTGGCTGAGTGTGCCAAACAGACCCGATATAGCAATCCCGGAACATAGCAATCCCATATATATTGCACCAATCCACTGACACAGCTATCATTACCTTGAAATCTATGCAATCCACTCAAATACCATCCAATCCCATCCAATCTGCCCGGCCAAACAGGCCCTAAAAGTCTTTCATCCGAGACTCGACCGTTAGTTAAATAGGTACCAGTAGAACTGATAGCCCTCTAGCCATTGATCTCACGAAGCCCACAACTATTTCTGACAAATATGATTATTTAGAAATATAATCAATATATGATGGACCCTAACAGATTTAAGACTGAAATTATCATAAATTATATTCACTAACAAAAAAAGAATATTCACTATTCATTGTTTAGGCTGTTGATTGAATGGTTAGAATTCATCAATGGATGTGATTATTACATTGCATCCTATCAAACATATTGAATTAAAGACGAGGCTAGATCCAACAGAATTAGTTTGGGCGCACAAAGTCGCAATCCTAACGGGTGTAATCTAGATTATCAATCGATTCAAACCACTGTAATTCGCATCCCAAATCGTTCTTGATTCGAAGAGATTCGTGACTTGTTGAAATGGTGTTTGGATTTTAGTTTTTTTAATCATATTAAAATAGAAATAAGAGATTTAGTTTCAATAAGAACCCCAAAAATAGAATTACCTTATTAAAATATAAATAAGTTTTTAAGACCTTTTTAGATTTGGACTCTATAAATTTCCAAAAGAAGCATAGACTATTTATATACTAAGATTTTATTAGAAAAATCCTTTTAAATATTAATTTTATTATAAAATGCCTTTAATTGTTATATTTATCGAATCATACTTCTTATTTTATAAATAGAGGAAATATACATTTTTGCCCCACCCCAATAGTCTCCAGAGACGTAGAGCTTTCCTACTTGAGGGGGTCGGCTGCAAGGGGATGTTTTTATGAAATCCACTCTGACCATCATACACGTGACTCAGTTTTTTGGCATCGGGATAAAATATTAACCACATGTGTAATTCACATGGACTACACAATTGGAAACTCTGCATAGGGTGATGCACACCCTCTAAACATTTCCCTTAGTGTGGCCCACCTAAATCTTAAATTGTGCTAACCTTTGGGCCCTGTTTCAAATTTTTTATATGTTATTTTACGTCTAATGGTTCGACTGGATTTCACATAATCATTACGGTGGGCAGTATATATAAAAAATCAATGTTTGATGTCTCTCTCTTGATGTTTTCCTTTAGTGTGACTCATCTAAATCACAGGTAAATTTGATTTTTCGGTATTGCACCTAATGTAGGATTAGACATCATATAGTTGGAGTAGATTTCACATATGCATCATGATGGACTCTAGTGTTTTTCTATTAAATTTTGTATTTTTATTTTTAATATATGCAAGAGGAACTCTAGTCAACTAGTGGGAGAGGGAGGTGGGGCCATTGTGATGTGAACGTGAACTCCACTTTGATCATTAGATATATAATCTCACATTAGGCATAGCTATTAAAAATCAGGCTCACCTGTAATTCATACAGGCACACCAAAGAAAACAGTGGTGAGAGAGATGTCGAGCGTATGAGGCCCACAGTGTGTGTGTGTGTGTGTGTGTCTATATATATATATATATATATATATAGTGTTTGTGTGTGTGCGTGTACACAGACACAATATACATATATCATGGGAACTTCCCAAGTCAAGGTGTGTGGGCCCCACCATGATGTGTGTCAAACATCTACATTGTGCATTTGATGGGTCACTTTTAGGTTATACGATATCCAAAAAATCAACTGTGTATGGAACGCAGGTGGGCCATACTATCTAAAAACATTTGAAGACATGCCTAAAATATATAAAAGCACTTGGTGGGGGCCCAAATGAGTTTTGGTTGCTGCTGAAACTTGGTTGGACACCTCATCCAAGTAGGACACACACAATGGATGGGCTGGATTTGTGAACAACATCTTGGTGGGCCCAATAAATAATTACGAAGGTTTTAATGGGAGAGTAACCCCTCTCAATTGTTATATGTGGTGTGGCCCACCCAAGTCATGAATTGACTTAATTTTTAAGCTGGAGGCCTGCAGTGGAATGGTGATATCTAACTGATAGGGTAGATATTCGACCCACATCACAGTGGGGCCCACACAGCTCGCCCTCATGGGAAGTTATATATGGGAAATGGTACTCGGAGGTCAACCTCAAAGGAACATTCCATGAGTTCCCATGAGGTTGAGCTGTGTGGGCCCCATCATGATGTGTGTCTAATATCAACACCATCAATCAGATGCACCATTGCATGATGGGCCAGAAGCTTAAAAATCAAGTCAATTCATGACTTGGTTAGGCCATGCAGCATACAAAAGTTGAGAAGGTTCCCCTCCCATTAAAACATTCCTAATCATTTATAGGTCCCACTGAAATGTGGCTCATAAATTTAGTTCATCCATTGTGTGTCCCACTTGGATGAGGGGTTAAACTAAGTTTCAATGGCATCCAAAACTTAGGTGGGCCCCACCAAGTGCTTTGATATGTTTTAGACATGTTTTTATGTTGGGATATCCCGTAACCTAAAGGGGACCCATCAAATGTACATTGTTGATATTCAATATACATCACGGTGGGGCCCACCAGCGCGACCTCATGGGAGGTCAACCTAATAGAACCATTTATATATATATATATATATATATATATATATATATATATATATATATATATATATATATATATATATACACACACACACACACACACACACACACATGCGCGCGCTCAACTACACACCTTTGCACGCATGTCATGGGTGTCTAATCCAATTGGTCCATGTGATGCGAAATCCCATGAAACCCCAAGGAACAAATTTTCAACATGATCTAAAACTCAGATGTGCTAGAGCAAAGAGAAATGCAAAACAAGGGAGGAAACTATTTTTATTTTTCATGGCCCACCAAAGTTTTGGATCAAGGTAAAACTTGGCCCTTAAGATTTCATGAGGTGTTGCTTCATGTGGACCGTTCAGATATATATATATATATATATATATATATATAGAGAGAGAGAGAGAGAGAGAGAGAGAGAGAGAGAGAGATATATATATATATATAGAGAGAGAGAGAGAGAGAGTAATGGTCTCCTGGGCATCAAACTTTTTCTCCATCGGTCATACAACTTTGATAAGTGTGTTTGAGATAGGCCTCAACTTAATGTGTCTATGAAATCCACAACGTCTATTAACTCCGTGATAGTAATTAAGCCATAAGGCACAAGAATATGATGGTTTGTGATTTAGGTGCGCCCCACCAAGTGAAACAGTTTGGATAGTGGGAGTCTTCTGCACTATTTTTGATCATGTGGCCTACTAGAATTATGGATGCAGCTGATTTTTATTTCATATGCCTAAATTAGTGTCATTCCCTTTATGGTTGGAGTGGATTTTACAAACACATTAATGTGGGCCTAACAATATTAGCCACATCTATAATTCTGGTGAGCCACATGAGTAGAAAGAGTGTCTGGATGCCCACTAACCAAACTTTTTCACTTGGTGTGGCTGACTTACATCATATATAGGCCTAATGATTGGTCTCCATAAATTAATTTTTACAAGGAAGCCAATGGTTGGAGTTGATTTTAGATAAACATTAGGGTGGGCCTGTAAAAATTCAAAGGTAGGTGCTCTCCTCTCCTACTATTTTCCTTTTGTCGCCCACCCAACATACAAATCTGCCAAAAATTTATGACTTGGTGGTTTAATATCTATCATAAACTTAATGAACGATGTGAATTTTAAGGACGTGTCATGGTAAAGCCCACTTCAAACACACCTAGACAAGTTGCATTATCAGTAGTAGGTCTCCAGCAGTACCGTGTGTGCAGTAGACCATTACTATATATATATATATATATATATATATATATATATATATATATATATATATATATATATATATATATATATATAACCAGCCTGATTGGCCCACCAAATTAATCTATTGGATATTGCACTAGCATGCCACACCGGCACATGTGACACGTGTGGTGGTGGGTAGATGGGATATCTGATAGATACGTGTGAGCTTAGTAGACGTGGTATTCACACATTAGAGCATTACTACGGGAAATAACAAGGATATCGTGATAAAAGACACAGGGTCGTCCACCATGCATCACCCAGTTGCGTCCACATCACAAAATAGATATATGGGCCAAGTACAGCGACATCTAGAAATGAACGGCGTAGATCATCTGACAATGTGGGTCTCATGGGATGACAAATGATGGTGAGCCTGATTGCATATATAATCAAAACGATCTCAATGGGTAGATGAGAAAACCATACCGGAAAATACTGATAGTAATGAAGGTTATAGGATGCTCCCTTTTGACAATGGGAGAACTCTCAGCTTTCAGTTTTTCTGATGAGAATTTCACGGCACTAAAAATCTCAGAAGAAGAGGGGAGGAATGACAAAATCGGTCGACAGAAAGAATGATTTTAAAGGCGGGAATGCTGTACTTTTCTTCTTCACAGGGCTTCCTTCTATCTTGTCTAGCAAGAATAGCGCTGAGTCTATTTTGAAATTGCACTCGTTTCACAGGTCGGAAAGAGGTAGACATGTGAAAGCAGGCCAAAGTGATAATTAGGTGGGCCAAGATGAACAGTTGAGAACAATTCACCAATATTCAAAATATTTGCACATGTCTGGCCCACTTTATGATCGGGCCGGCCTGATTTCCTAGACATGGTATGTGGAGAGCGGCAATCAGCTGATGATCATCTTTGATCTTTGTACACGTGTTCCTCGTTGCAAAGTGTGAGGTGACTGAACTTTGAAAGGAAGCCCACTTGCCTGAAACCTAGGTTAGGTGAATCCCCTGTAACCGTTAGCTCTGTGGGACATATCATGATGGTTCTGTTATATCCACTCCGTTCATCTTTTTTGCTAACTCGTTTTAAGAGAAAAAGTGGAGATGGAAACGCCCGGGGTTGAGAAGTTATCTAGGGTCACATAGGTTTTGGATCAGGCTGCTATTTGTGTTTTCCCTCCATCTTGGTGTAAGTAACCTCTTGAGAGGGTTGGATGGCATTATCAGATTATGGTGGGCATTAGGAAGGTTTTGACTGTGAGCTTTCCCATCTCCATTGTTTCCTATAGCGTGGGCCACTTCAATTTTGGGGTTTTCTCGTGATTAGCTTCATGTCCTAAAATGAGTTGGCAAAACAGATGAACATGGTGAATAGAACCAACGGGTTTCAATAATCAACTAGCTAGCTGATGCCAAAGCTCTCTGGGCCCCAGCATCATTTATGTTTTTATCCATGCCATCCGTCAAAATTTTCAGCTCATTTTAGGGCACAAGCATAAAAGTGAGCCGGATCCAAAGCTCAAGTGGACCACACAACAGGAAATAGTGGAGATTGAACTTTTATAGTTGAAATCTTCATGGAGGCTACAAATTTTTTTTATCGAGCTGATATTTATGTTTTGTCCACGTGGAGGGTTATATGACATAATCGACAGGTTGTATAACAAATAAACATTAGTGGGCTCTAGGAATGTTTTAACACTGGGAGTTCAATGGCCACTGTTTACTGTGGTGTGGTCCACCTGGGATACGGATCTCAGCCTCATTTTTGGTATCATGTCCTAAATGAGCTGGAAAAATGGATGGACAGCTGTAGATAAAAACATACATGATGGTGGGGCCCACAAGGCTTTAACACCAGCTAGCTGGCCGGTATTGGAGTGGGCTCCACGTAGCTTAGGGCTAGAGCTGATTCCTTTAATCCGGCTCACAAGCAAGTTTTGTTCCTTTGAAAGTTAATGGGCGTTACTCATCTTCCAAATAACTTTTGAAGTAAGAGTGCTCAAGCGAAGAATATCAAATTTTGAGCGATTCTTGGCTTGGCATCTACTCTTAAGTAGGAATGATCTGTTCCTCATGGGTGCAGACATTATCAGGAGAGACCTGATTATTCCATTTCGTACATATGGGACCCTGAATAATTTTGGCCATTGATCTGATGGGCCCATCACATAACCACTCATAGGCTCTATGGTGAACATGATAAGGCATATGCGATTGATGGATGAAGTGGATGGTAGACTCGGGCTCTATAGAGCAAGGATGTTTTACATTCCCCCTATAACACATATTTCCGAGGATTATGGTGTAACAAATACACTTTCTTTTAATTGGAATGTTGTGTGTTCTATGTTACTTTTGTCCGGAAAGTGCCGAATTGATTCTGTATTCTTTCCCTTCCCTCGTTTGCTTTTTTTTTTTTTAATGCCAAAAGATGACTATTAGAATCAGCACTCCATCCTCAAAAATACATTACTATTGTCTTTTTTTCTTTCTTTTTTCTTTTTTCTTTTTCTCTATCTTGAAAGGTTACATCAGCATTAAATTAGCACCGTTGATCTTTAAAACTTGAAGAGATTTTTGTGGACTTTTAACACTAATCGACATGTTAATGATACTCGGGTGGTGGTTCTATGAATGGCCGAATGCTGCTCGGCAATGTTGGTTCTGGCTGCTTGCTCTGAGCTCATGGAAGAAATTTGCTCCTGATATTTCAGAGCTTCAGCAACATTCACAACCTCATCTAGACTATGAATGTTGGTGTCCCCTATCCCATGCAAGTAGTCTGAGTAAGCTGCGTCTTTGAATATCAATAAACTGTGAGGCATCAACAGGATGGATAAACGATGGTGGTCGTCTATTGGTCTGCAGGTCTTCATGTCCTTCGACTGTTCATCGATCCCAATCTCTACTGCCCTTTCATCAGAATTTGATTATTCGGCAACACCTCTTTCTCCATTTCTACCTCTCAATCTCGGATGAGGGGTGAAATTCATCACAACGGGTGATCCAAGAGACAGGATTGCTACAACAGGGAAATAAGCGGGCCCATCCTGGTGTGGTATGATGCCTTGATCAGGAAGGTATTCATTGATGAGCACGTGATTGATCGGCGACGGAAAAAGCCCCGTCTTTTCACGTATCTTTTGTGTAATCTTCGTCAACCAAGCTGGCAAGTCTTGTGGGAGAAGACCCTCGTTTGCTTGTGGGACAAAGCTACTTCTGGTTTGTTTGTGATGTTATCTTTATTGCCTGCTGTCCACGTTGTGCCTTGCTCTTTTTTATTTTTCCCTCATTCTTTTCCTTTCTTTTATTTAAAGTTTCTTTTGTTTTGGAGAGTGGATTCGGTCAGGACCAGGTAACATCAAGTTCGGTCAAATCGTGACCCAGCGGCCCACCTTGATGATCCATCTCTTTTGCCAGCTCATTGATGGCATTGGCTCAGAAAAGAAACAGATCCAAATATCAGGTGGACCACACCACAGGAAACTATACTGATTAGTGCCCAGAATTAAAAACTTCTTGTTGGCCATGAAAGTCATGGATCAAGCTGATATTTGTGTTTTCCCTTCATTCAGGACCATGTGACCTTGGCAATCGGTTGGATGGCAAACAACCATTATGCTGGGCCATATGTAACACATCTGCACCTACAACATGTAAATATTTATTGGGACGCAGATTGTGTGGTGACCCTGCCCGCACCGATAGCCATGTTGTCAAATGCTAAGGGGCCCACCGTGATGTATGTTTTTATATCTATGCCATCCATCCTTTTTTTCAGCTCATTTTAGAGCATGTGCATAAAAATGAAGAAGAAGATCAAAACCACAAGTGGACCACACCACATGAAACACCGGGGACAATGAAACTAAACATTGAACTTTCCTGTGGCCCACCATAATATTTATTTTCCATCCAACCTGTTGACAATGTCAAATAGACCCCCACGAAGGAAAACTTGATCCAATACTTATGTGGACCCCCAAAAAGTTTTTTTTTTTTTTTTTTTAAAATATATTTATAATGGTGGCTATTCAATCACAACTGTTTCCTATGATGCAGCTCACTTGAGCTTTTAATGGATCTACTTCATTTTTGGCTCATGCCCTAAACTGAGCTAAAAAAATAAATGAATAATGTGGATAAAAGATATACATAATGGTAGACCATACAACACATGACACCACGAACGTTGTGATGGCAATTTCAACACCAAATCGACTGGAGTACAAAAAAATAAAAAAATCTTCTAATATTTCTTTAACAGTATCAAGATCACAATGGTACACAATCTTGACCAACCATACCACTTACCCTAATACAGATGAATCATAACCTAGAAAACTACAATGGAGACTGTTGTGAGATGTCTTAAATCTGAGTCCTTTCGCAATTAGGATGCGAAAGGAAAATTTCCTAAACTATAAATAGGTATTCCTATGGTTTTTCTATGGTATGAGAAATAATTCTAAGGCTTTCTAAAGGGGTTCTAAGGTTTCTAAAGGGTGTAGCAAGGGTGAGATTCGAGGTTGTTCGAATCGGGTAAGTCCTCTCTCTTTGTAATTTCTATTTTTATAGTAGAGATCTGTCGCTTTGTGCCGTAGTTTTTTCCGAAAGGATTTTCTACGTTAAATCTGTGTGTTCTCTTGTGTGCTTGGTGCCATTGGATTACTATCCTAGATCTAGACCTGTGTGATTCCGCGGCCAAAATCCCCAACAGAGACAATAATGGTAATTAACCTTGTTACATTTCCCTTTCCAGTTTGGACTGCTCGTTATTTTAATTTTAACTATCAAATTAAAATTCATCAATTAGGTGGTTAGGATTGCTTAATTAGCATGCATGACTTTTGAGATATGATACAACAATTATACGGACCACAATTTGAGTGGTCCGGATAGCTGTTCACAAGTCCCACATGTGAGGCAGATGGGTCATGTTGAATTAAATAGGCAAACCAGCCTCACCATCAGCCACACTGTACAGGTAGCTCCACACATGGCCACATATTCCAAAATGTCGCCTGTGGAGAGATACCGTACCTGACAAAAAGATCAGGCCTATTGATTCATAGGGATGCCACACATGTACTGTGTATAATCAACTCTGCTTTCATAATATCTGAACTGTTAAGCGTAATGGCCCAGACCCGGATTGTGTAGTGTAGAACACAGCATCGAAGTTGGCATTGTGTTGACGTGGCAAAGTTCTTTTGGCCCCACACTGTACGTGTAGCTCAACGCATGGTCATATATTCCAAAATGCCACCTGTAGAAACATCCCAGACCTGACAGAAAGAACAGGTCATTTTATTCATGGGGGATGCCATACATGTACTGCCTATGATCAATTCTGCTTTGGTAATATCTGAAATGGATGATAATTCTGCTTTGCTTTGGTAATACCTGAAATGGTAAGAGTAGTGGCCCAGACTCTCGAATTGTGAAGGGTAGAACACAGCACCGAAGTTAGTATTGTGTTGATGCTGCAAAGTTATGTGGGCCCCACACTGTATGGGTAGCTCAACGCATGGTCATATATTCGAAAATGTCGCCTGTAAAAACACCCCAGACCTGGCAGAAAGATCATGTTCATTGATTCATCGGAGGTGCCACACATCTACTGTATATGATCAACTCTGCTTTGGTAATATCTAAAATAGTATGCATTGTGGCCCAGGCTCGGAATATGTTGTGTAGAACACAACACCGAGGTCTGTCAACAGTGGCAAAGTTTTGTGAAGCTCACCATGATGTATGTGTTATATATCTGCGTTTTGCCGCATCATTTTATGACATAAGCCAAAAAATGAGCCAGATCGAAAGCTCAAACGGACCACACCACAGAAAGCAGTGAATGCTTGATTCACAATGTGTGTGACACTCAGCTTACACATGGAACTCTCCACCTGTGTGCGACATCAGGACTGGTCATCAGGCGATCCACTTCAAAGCCAATATGCTGAACAGGTATAGGAGACAAAAGCACATTCAATATATACAAGCGAGAGGATAGCGAATTTTTGGGCATACCGCGCTCCAAACTGAAGCCACAAGGTGTGATTCTATTGCAACAGATTCAAATGGGCCCGATTCAAGGATTGCCCGCAACAACAGAGCGCAGAAGCCAGAGCTGATGTTAAGCTATTGCCAGCCGTTGATTGAACATGAAAGGAGACTGGAATGCATAATCATTCCCAACTTCATTGGTCAATTTCTCTCAACCATTTGTTTTGTATGTGCATCCCTAATGACAGTATCATGAGTGGCTTGGGGTGCCTTGGTTTCACACGTGTTGAAAAATGTTAGCCAATTTGAACCATTAAAATCCAGCATCATGCCATTTGTGCAACCACTTAACATTGACAGTGGCTTTGATACCTTGATATTATCTTGTTCTTGTGAACTTACATGACTAGTGTTGGGGGATTGTGGAAGCACAAAGAGATGAATCAAGTACTCTAGTAGTAACAATTAAGTTCAATCACAACGAATGAATTTAACATGAAAAACCCTTTTAAAAAAAAATATATATATATATATATTATGGTACAAGATAACAGATATTACTATGAAAGTAAAAAATATAAGAGATAGAGAGAATATCCTTGTAGTAGTTTGGTTGTAGCATGCATGTGGTGGGAAGTAGTGGGACATTGATTTCGGTTAATGAGCCTTCTTATTCCAAGTGAACCCAGGAAGTTTTTAATAGTGTTCAATCACCACTGTTTTCCTATGGTGGGGTCCACCTGAGATTTGAATCTGACTCATTTTTTGGTCCTATGTCCTAGAATGTTATGCCCCTGGAGTGTTTGCATGTTTTTGTACGCGCGAACAGGATCACCATTGTGTGATGGACCTCACCATGGATGGTGGTTATGCTAGTTCCAGTTTCTACAGTCAGCTGGACCCGCCATGGATAGACTGCAGGGTATACTCTGTTTCTGTTTGTTCAAATGGGTTCACTGTTGATCCGATGGACCGGAGGGATGCACCATTCTATATATCATGATCCGTGGGACCATCGTAGCCCGTAGATTTTTGTCCGCAAATAAGCTATTAACGAAAAAGGACACTTGTTTGATACTCTAGAAGAGTGTAATGGTAGATATCCAAGTACTCAAAATTTGCAATTGTGGCGTATATCAGCTCAAATTAAGCCACTCAGATTGTAAATAGGAAATCATCCTACGAAATATAAGTGCCTTTGGCTAATGGGAATTTGTTTGTTGAAAATTGGAAATTTTTTATTGAATTTGGAACGTTGATGGTTTTGGCCCATTTTATAAATCCAGTAAATATTTGTAGATACACCCCCTCAAAAAACTGTGTACATGAATTTGAATGAGAGCAGTGAGGAGCAGCTGACATCGAGTGCAGCATATATTTGTGGGAAGGCCAGGTAAGAGTCTGTCCAGCAGGCGCGGTGCATGGAAGGATCGCATGGCTCAGTAGGGAAGGATTTCGTCTCTGGGAAGGCTGTAATAGGACTTGTGACACTAGTGGCATCTTCTCCAAAGGCAGATGATAGACGCAACAGGGAGAGAGAGGCCACGGCGCAAGAAGACAGAGAGATAGCAGTGTGGTAAGGCTGCCTTTCAGGCGTGCATCATATGTTTGTCGAAAGGCCTCAGAGTCTTGCACCCCGGCAGCAAGCTGGCAGATGTCATCAATGGACTGAACGGGTATTAATTACTTGTCCCGTGTTCAAACAAATTTTTTTTTTTTTTAATGAACAGAACAATTCTATTCCTAGCAGAAGGATTTTACAAGAATTACAATTTTCGAGCAGGCCCTCAGCAAAAACAAAGAGGCCTGCCTATCGTATAATTAGCTCGAGGTATCAGGATTTTGAAATCTGATATGCCCCAGGCCAGTACGGTCCAGGATAAACCTGTGTTCAAACATGTGGGTTGGCCATGAAGGTGAAGTTACTTAGGGAAAGATGTTGAAAGCCAAACAATTCAGCAATTTCCATGACAGACAATATATTGCACTCCACTTAGGACATGATATCACCAGCCAATGTCCTTAAAATGCCATTAGTATTTTCTTTCCACTATGAAAATTTATATTCCCGTACCAATATCATAACCATTGACATCGAAAGAAATACGTTTGACATACCCATAAACACAAACACTTCTTCTCGTCCCAAAGCAATTTTCACATATAATCCATACGGTAAATATGTGTGAAAAGGAAAACCACATATAATGTAAAAGCAACCATGTCCAAATACACATATGCAACATAGTACATGTCTAAAGCCAACTTTTCAACCATGCTGATAAAAAACCCATGTTTTACAATACCCATAGCCATGCCCGAATAACAACCATATTAAGCAAAGCCCATAGTCATATATAAAACCCATTTCCAGCTACGTTTATGTATAGACAAACACACTTTTCATAGAAACAGACTCTTGTCCAAGAAATTCCATGCTAAAAATATACCCAGTAGACATTAATAGCCTCCAAAGCCTCTCACCCAAGACCAATATTCTTGGTGAGGTCACTACACGCCCTGCATCCTTGATGAAGTCATGACATTTCTGTCACACATTTTATTCTTTTCATGTTCAACACCTTGCTAATCTCCTCAAACTCAGACTAGAGCCACACTGCAATAGATCTATAGCATGAACACAAACAATAGATTTTTAGGAGATACAGGGATAGATCCATAGCAAGTACAACAATAGATCGATAATTCATACAACAACATAGTCATGACAGATGCACTAGCGGATTTATATGGGAACCTACACATCTACATTTGATTTTTGGCTCGTCCATCTAGATGGTGAGAGCACATAATGCACAATTTATACGTTTCGTGTATGGTATGTAATTGCTTCTGTGCACTTCCAAGCCCAAGCGTGTCTGGGCCTGGTTTGAGTGTAAGACCCAAGTGCAAGCCTAGCCTGCCCAGCTTATGACCTTGATATGGTAGAGCCAAAGGGACCAAGCTGGCCAACAGGCTTTTGGTCCTTGCCTATTTTGGTTACGGTTGGGCTGAAATATTGTGCCTCAGAGCCCACGTCCTTGAAATATTCTTCCAAACATAAAAGTTAAAATTTTCTTCATTTGTGATTTTTCATGCATAGTCCATCGATGATGAGGTCCACAACATAGACAGGCCCAATTGATGCGTCACCCATACAAGGTTGCACTACAGAAATGGCTCTGCTATATTACGGTTCCACCGGCTCTGAGGTAACATTTTCCATCCAACTAGTTCCTAAGATGACTAGTGGGGTGTGGTTTTTAAGGAAAAGCACCATCCACTGCAGACAAGGGTCCAAATCTAATATTTGCGTCCCACGTCCGTCCCTCCAACCATGTGGTGGCAAGGGATAGAGATTTAGGCCTCATTCAAATGATTCCTACTAATGATCCAAATTGTTTATTTATACAAGATACACAGTCAAAAGGTTGCTGCCTCAATTCAAATGGGGCCTACCAAGGATGGATCAGGCACTACATCTCCAAATTGGATTGCGTACTGAGCAACTCAACAGACTTTTATTCCACCGAGTAAATTCTGTTGGACCTACCGTGAGTGTATGTACTTCATCCACACCGTTTATTCATTTTTCAGCTCATTATAGGGCATTGAGCCCAAAATTGAAGCATATCCAATCCAAACTACAGAAAACAGGTGTAAAAATGATTTCCAACATTAAAACTTTCCTAAGGCGTGATGTTTATTTGTCATCCAACCTGTTCATAAGATCACAGGGACATAGATGAAGGGTAAATACAAATATCAGTTTCATCTTAAACTTATGTGGCCAATGGGTAGACATTCAAATCATATTACTTCCTGTGGTGTGGTTCACTTGAGCTTTGGATTTATTTAATTTTTGGTCTCAAGCTTTATAATTATCTGTTTAAATGGTTGTACGGAGAGGATAAAATACATAAATCAAAATGGACCGCACAGAGTTTACTCCGTACACTTAGCATACCAAGTTACTTATGACGCAATATATTTTAGAAATAAATTTATAAATTTGCACATCCATCGAAAAAAGATACTTTGTACAGCTACACTTACCTCATCAACGAATGAAGGATACATGACTAGTTGAGTCGTTCCGTGACCCATCCCTCCGCTTGTGTCCACTGTCCACGCTCGATGATGGGGATGTGCCCCACCTTTCTACGCTCCTCCTCGCTTCCATCTTTTAGTTTCAGCTTATCTGTCAATTCCATTGGCATGCCCCATAAGCGGAGCTCTTGGAGTCCGGTGAGATATTCAATCCCTTCAGGTAGAGTCTTCAACCCTCCACAGATCACCAGAGTTATCTCTTGGATGCTTGCCAATGTTCCCTTTTCTATTACTATACGATTTAGTTGTTTCATATCCCGTAAAGTAAGGTTCCTGAGCTTAGTAAACCGTCCATTGCGGAAACACAACTGTTGCCCTTCATAGGCCTTGTAAAGGTGAAGGTACATCAGATTGGGCAATGCTTGGAGTGATGAAAGAGGATCTTCCTCTCTCAGCTTTGACCAATTTAAACCCAAGTGAGTGATGTTCACAAGGGAGCTAAGCCATCGAGGCACCTTCTCCAAACGCCCGGTCAGGTAAAGCTTCTGAAGAAGCGGTGGAGGGTTAGGAGAGAGTGCTTCCAATTGAAGTGTTTCTTCCTCTGTACTTGCAGTCACATCCAACTCCAGAAGGTGTTTCATCTTTCCGATTGAATTGCACAACTCAGCTCCATCGATTTCTCTGACCTTAGAAATGCCAAGACTTCTAAGTTGGGTTAAGTTCCCAACTTGTTTAACAATCTCCCCTTCTTTCTCTTCAATAACATATAAAGTCTGTAAATTTGTTAAATTACATATTCTTATAGGAACTTGGATGTTACTGATGAAATCAAAATCATTATAAAGCTTGTCAGTAATTCGATAAATAATCAGGTGTCGTAGTTTACGTAGCTTCATAATCCCACTGGGTAGCCTCTCTATCTCCGTATCCATGACGTCCAGTGTTTGGAGGTTCTGTAGCTTCCATAAAGATTCGGGAAGCTCCCTAACTTTAGTTTTCCTTAAGTTTAGAAACCGTAAATTGAACATGTTAGTCACTTCATCTGGTATGCTTTCGATAGGAATCCCTTCTAGATTTAGGACCCTCAACAATCTAAAGCTTGATGCCATCGTATTTAAAGAAGATGAAAACGACACGTTTCCATCAAACACCATGAGGGAACGAAGATGTGTCATACCTACACTTGAATGATTAATTTCTCCACTACTGTGGATTGACATGCGGCGGACTTTGCCATTTTGCCCTGCTTGCAGCTCATTGTATGTCATGCAGAACTTTTCTTCATGACTTACTGATATTGCCACTTCACGCACAATATCGTGCATTCGATAAGCTTTCGACTTTCCAAACTCGTTCGTCTCAACAGCCTGAAGTATGTTTCGATGGATGAGTTCCTTCAGATAGCCCTCTGCTGCCTCCTCCATTGTAATTTTACCTGTCTCCTCCACAAAACCCTCTGCCACCCACATGCAAATCAGCTGCTTGTGTTTAATTAAGTAATCCTCCGGAAACATGCAACAATACAGGAAACAATGCTTAAGCCGGTAAGGTAGATCATAGAAGCTAAGCAACAGGATGCGCTTTACTGGTTCAAGCATTTGATTGTTTGTCAATTGCCAGCTCAGGTTTTTGTAGATTCGATTCCATTCCAACACAGTCTTGTCTCTCGTTGATAGGAGGCCTCCCATGGCAACAATTGCTAGTGGCAAGCCTTCACATTTTTTTACTATGGATCGAGCCAATGACTCAAGCTCTAAAGGACAGAGTTCACTCCGAAATGCTTCCTTACAGAAGAGCACCCAGGCCTCTTCTTGATCTAGAAGCTGAAGTTTGCAAACAAAGCTTCCCTTTCCTGCTGCAGAAGCCACATCAGAGTCTCTTGTCGTAACTACTAACCTACTTCCACATCCACAATCTGAAAATATGCCATTTAATTTATTCCAATCATTCATAGTCCAGACATCATCCAAGATAATGAGGTACTTTTTTGATTCCAGAAGCCCTCTAACCATCCGCCTCAACTGACCAACATCTTTGGTGTCTAAGTCATTTTGAACAACCTCTTTCCTAGCCTGAAGTAATTGTTTTATGATGCTTCGTAGTAGCTCATCAATTTTAAGAGACTGCGAGACAGAAACACATGCGTAGCAGTCGAAGAGCTTCTTTACTTGATGATTCTTGTAGGCTTTAGCGACAAGAGTGGTTTTGCCCACCCCACCCATCCCTGTCACTGAAATCACCGTGGGCTGTTCTTCTTCTTCCACTAACCATCCCACTATCAAATCTATTTCTTTCTTCATCCCCACAATGTCATTGTCCGCTTTGAAAACAGAAGTTTCTACATCATGTCGCCACAGTTCACTAACATCAGAGGATCTGGTGACTTCTTCTATTTGGCTGGGTCTTCGCTGAAAAATATTCTGAACATTAACCTTGGTTTCTTGAAGTCGCCTGGCGAACTGATGCCTGTCGCTGATATTCTTGGGGATATAGATAGTGTCCACAAGAAAACCCTTGAATCCACCTCGTCGTGGCCTGTCCATGCGATACAAGAACTCGTCGATGATATCCTCCACATCATGTGCAGCGTCTCTTACTTCTCCCACCCATATTTTCATTTCTTCATTGCTATCCTTTCTTCTATCAGCATCCCTCAACACGGCTCGCATTCTATCGAGTTCCTTCTTGATTTCTTTGACTTCCTTGCGTACTGCTTTTAGTAGAGACGCTTCTTCATTTAGATGGGCACTTAAGTTTTCTAACAAGAATCGAACAACACTCTCTGCCATCGAAATTTCTGAAAAATAGAAAAAGAAGACAATCGATGTCAGAAAGAACTATTAGGTTATTCTTTCGGCTATATATGATTATATGTGAAATCTACTCGGAACATTAGATCCATTGGATCATGTTGGTCCAGGGCCAAACACTCCAGGGGAATCCATAATTTAGGTGGGATACACCAATGGAACCAGTTGGGAGTGAATGATCACTCTTGATAACACCTGGGCCCACCTGAATTGCATAATAGGTTGGGATTTGAGCCCTGGCCATAAAATTGGGTGATACACATAATAGAAGTATAGGATTTCACATACACAACATGGTGGACTCTATAAAAATCAACTGTGGGTGTCCCCTGCAAACAATTTCCACTGGTATAGCTCACCTGAGTCATGGATCTGCCTGAATGGCTGGCCTTGGACTAATATGGGGTGATGAACTTGATTGTCCGAGTGGATTTCACGTACACATGACTGTAGAGCCTGCCCTAACCGAACATGGCAGGGATGCTCTCTCTATATACACAAATATGTTGGAAATTATAAAGCGCAAACGTTTTTCATCAAAATGTGGTGAAAGGTTGTTCTAAGCTCCATGTGATCTGTTGATGACATCCACTTCGACTATCATGTATATGTTATCTAATTTGACCTCCAAAAATCCAGCCAATCCTTGTGGCCCAACAACGTGTAGGAACAGTTGAAGTGGACGCCCCCATCCTAGTCTCAAAATAGCCTGATGTTTTAAGTCCACCATCACCTGGGGTAGGCATTTCATACCGATGGATTGGATGGCATATACGCCACATGGTTAGTCTTGTATGAGAATCCGGGACGCAGATTAGCTACTGACGCCTTTAGCAGCTATCACGCTGCTGAAGTGATGTCACCAAGTTTTGTGGGCCCAACATGATGTATGTGTTGTATCAACACCGTCTATCAATTTTGGCAAGATTATTTTAGAGCATGAGCTTAAAAATGAAACAGATTCATAACTCAAGTGGACTGTGTTACAGAAAACAAGGGAACAGTGATGCCCACCGTTGAAACCTTCCTAGGGCTTACATGATTTTTCTTTTCTTTTCTTTTCTTTGTTTTTTTATATTCAGTCTGTTCATAAATTCACATGGATATGGATGAAAGGAAAATACAAATATCAGCTTGATCAAAAACTTCTGTGGTCCCATGAAGTTTTTAATGGTAGGAGTTCAATTCTTACTGTTTTCTATGATGAGTCTGCTTGAGCTTTAAATCTGCCTCATTCTTTGGCTCATGCCTTAAAATGATCTCTCCAAATGGATGACGGTTTGGATACAACGCATATATTATGGTGGGGCCCATAAAACTCGGTGACGTCACTCACTCGGTAAGGAGATACTAGTGAAGCCGTCAGTAGGTAATCCGCGTCCGAGAACTCGAGGTGCCCTCAATTAGAATCCAGGGTGTGAACGACATGCATGATGGTTAGGTGCATGTCAACACAGCACGGTGGTCCCACAACTAACCGATTGCACCACAATTAGTTACATGGGTTATCATGATGGGCTCGGGACATCCACGCTAACCTGTGTGGGACAACGGTGCATGTTTGATAATGGATGCAAAAATCAAGTCAATCCATGACTTAGGTGGGCCACAAAATAGGGAACATTTGAGAGGGCATGCCCTTCCCACCCAACTTTTCCTGCTCATGTGCCCCTCCTAAGTAATGAATTGGACTAATTTTTACACACACGGCCAAACAAGGAACACATGTTTGATGGTTGGAATGGATGTCATGAATGCATGGATGGTTCCACTTGCAACTTATTCGGAATATGATTATACTGAAAACGTTTATATGGGGTTACTAGGGAACTTCCCATGAGGTTGAGCTGTGTGGGCCCCACCGGCCTGTGAGTCAAACATCAACACCGTGCATTTGATAGGTCCCTTGTTAATACACACCCATGTCAGTACACACACTCTATGTTAGCCACCCCCGCTAGGGATCAATACCAGGACCTTAAGTGTTGAAACGAGGTATCTCCACTCAGTCTGCATGGGAGGGTAACCTCTCTCAACTGTTGTATGTGGTGTGGCCCACGCAAGTCATGGATTGACTTGATTTTTAAACCCATGGCCCACCATGGAATGGTGCATCTAGCTGATGGGATAGATGTTCGACACACACGATGGTGGGCCCACACAGCTCAACCTCATGAGAAGTTCCCATGAGGTCGACCTCATAGTACCACACACACACACGTCACCAAGTTCGTGGCCCCCACTATGATGTATTTGATGTTATATTCAAACCGTTCATTCATTCGTGTGGAGTTCATTTTAGGGCATGAACCAAAAAATATGCTAAAACAAAGCACAAGTTGACCACACTAGAGAAGATAGTGTGGATTGAACGCCCATCATTTAAATCTGCTTAGGCCACGAAATTCTTGGATGAAATTGATATTTCTTTTCCTTAATAGAAGCATGTGTGACCTTTTGAACGAGTTGGATTGCAAATGAACATCATGGTGGGACTTAGGAAGGTTTCAACTGCTGTCCTCATTATCATCTGTTTTATGTGGTATGGTCCACTTGAGCTTTGGATCTGCCAAATTTTTGGGTTCATGCCCTAAAATAATCTGGCCAAATGGATCAAAGTTTTTGATATAACAAACGTCATGGTGGGCCTATAGAACTTGATGGCATCAATTGAAGTCAGGTGTGGATTGGGTACTACCCTGCCGAGACCTAGGTAGAGGCGGACAGTCCTATTAGGATATGTGGGCTCACTATGATGTATGTCTTTTATCCACACCATCCATCCATTGTGAAAATTTATTTTATGACATGAACTAAAAAAATGAAGCAATTGAATGATCCAGCATACCACATGTAACGTCCCGAATTTTTATATTTTGAATTATTAAAATTCTCAAAAAAAATTTGTTAGAAAACTTCTTCTTTTTTTTTTTTTTCATTTATTGATCTTTTTTCATTTACTAATCTTTAAACACGTGATATAAACCTATACGTGAGTGTCATCAATAAAGAATTGCACAAATTCGATCCATTAGCTGTAGTAAGCTAACAAATATGCTTGATCACCAAACTCTTGGGTCTAACCTTGTGATCTATTCATTTATGTTATAAATCTAACCAACCTATCATTGATTAATCAATACTACCGTAACTAAATAAAGACCTACTAATGTGAATACAACTAGGGATGAATGTTGATTCATAGACTGATTGAACTGACCTAGTTATTCTATTATCTTAAGAACCAATAATTTAAGGTGTTTAGGATCAAATTGTCATTTTCGCTAATTGTGAATAAGCCACATTATGAACTTAGATAATCTAAATCATAATCATCGCATATAAGAAATAGCGCTACCCAATTTATTTTAGAAATGTCATAATTATCCGAACAAGCTCTACACCACTCGTTGGTGAGCTACTAAACCTGAAACTATATAAAGGTGTTCATCTTAGAAGGCTTGACGTCCATCGTATGACCTCAAGTAGAGATAATGCATTTAATCGCTCAACTTGAGCTAGCAAGGTGTGCATATGAGATTTACAAATGCTCTTAGGATTTGTCAAGAACTTAAGTTAATTTTCTCCATTAGAATCTTGACAAAGACGTGGCTTTCGGAATTTTAGATTAAGATCAAACTAAAGACACTGACATAAGATATTATGCAGGACATATTCATATAGCCACAACTCCGATCGTCCATCAATGGTCGTTGAATTGAAATATGACTTTAACCATTGATCGACGCATCCATATGTAAGAACGGTTGCACCCTTATGTAAATTTCCAATAAAGTCAGATATTCCATAACTTAGATCAGTGCATGCACTTTTCTATGGGCCCCAATAGTGGAAATTAACCTCTTATAGAGTTAATACCCTTAACCCTTAGTCATGGGGGCCACTTGCACCATTTCTGATGCTATAAAGGGGTTGTTTTGTGGCAGCCCTTTACCCAACACGAATTTGTACCCTAGAGTGGAGAGATGTAGAGTGGGTCGCAAACACTTTTATGGCAAAGATAGACCAGAGAAGGCCTGATTGGAGGTGAAAATGATCCAGACCATCAGAACCTTAAAGCAATCATATCTCACAAACCAGGATGAATTTTTCGCCATATTCGTATAGTCGCGGCCCTGATCGGCCATCAATGACCATTGAATTGAAATAGGACCTTAACCGTTGATTGACACATCTATATGTTGAAACGGCTGCACTCTTACATAGATCTGTACTAAAGTCATATATTCCATGGCTTAGATTGATACATGTACTTTCCTATGGGCCCCAATAGTGAAAAGTAACCTCCCATAGGGTTAATAGTCTTAACCCTTGGCCATGAGGACTATTTACACCATTTCTAGTGCTATGAAGCCATTCACCCTACACAAATTTGTACCCTAGAGAAGAGAGAGTGTGTGTGAAGGTGGGTGAGTGCTTGTGAGGTTTAATATCTTCTTATCATTAGCCCCTTTAATAAAATCACTAGCAACCTTCGGATCCTCCATCGTACCCCTTTTATTAATAACAAGATGTGAGGATTGAGCCATTCTTCATAATCAAATTTGTTCTAGGTTAAATCATGTGTATCTCACATTGGCTTTGGTATTTGATTAGGTACCGGTGATTTTTCCATAAGCCCTAACCTTAGAAGTGCCACAAATTAGAGAAAATCCTCCTAAGATGTAGATTATTCTCCTAGTTTTTCAATTATTAACCATTGAGGGTGATAGACTATGATCCCTTATGTTTTAGTAGGAACCTTTAAGTCAATTATTCCCTAAATGCTCTGCCTTAGAAATATTTGATTTTGTTAGTATTAGTAGTTAACATATATGATGAAATACTTACTTATTTTAATGCTTGACTTATTGGTGATTGATTAGGGTTTTTTATGATAATGGTAGATTTCAAGGGTATTTAATATGTTTATAGCCTTACTCATGTTTCCTGCATATTTTGTTATGACTTGAATACGGATACTTATAAATTCTGATTGCTGCTTGCCTTAAGATACATTGCTTTATTAGAGTTGAGCTGGAGATCCTTGTTAATATTAAATAAATGTTATATCACTGATTAGTCATATTTTATAAAGTAGGCTATGATAAAAAGAGGTTGAGTCCTGTCTAACCTCGAAACAAGGGATGGTTGCCTAATTCGGCCGTCCCAACTGATGTGGTTAACCAAGGTGGAACTCGAGTGATTGACAATTATTAAAACTACATGGGATGCTTGCACCCAATGCCAATCTATTCAGCGTTTTCCTTAGACAATTAGATTCGTCCATTGCATGGATAGATCGCATATATGACCAATGTTTGCAACACAATATAGAATATGGGATACTCTGTTCATAACAAATGAGGTTCATTCATAATTATTAGCACGATACGATGTGATAAGACTCGAGGGTCGGATATGGTGGTAATAGACATTGCGTACCAGTTGTCGGCCTACATTAGGACGACAGGCCTAACACATTGGCAAAACATTAGGTGAAGAGTCTGCCAAGTTAGTAAAATATTATGTGACCAACTTTCCCGTAGTGACCATCAAGTACGTAAGAATGTCGTGACCCTATCATGATGATGATGATGATATTGGTGGCATGCTTTTTCAACGCTTGGTTCGGGTGACAACTTTTACCTTTAGTTGTGGCTATCCTTGGGTGGTTAGCCCTACTACAAATCCAATTAAGTTATAGGGACTTAAGGACAATGAAACCCAAAGTGGATCAAGAGATACTGGTGAGGAGCCGCTTAGTGCCACAACGAACTACATGCTCTAGATAGAGACTTGAGACTCGGCGGTGGTATCTCTGCTTCATCAACCGGTTGTTTAACCTGAACATTTATAAATACTCAACTAATCATGCATTTCATAACATTTGTTGGGTTGTGTGTAGGCAAACCATTGTGCATATGTTGACGTCCTCACTAGTTATAGTGTTGATGTGGTTCTATATTGGTATCATTGATCATGAGCCATGCATGCACATTTAAAGTCATTCATACTTTTAAAGAACTAAAGATATAGTTTTTATGTTTTGATATGTCATCATCGCTTATGCCTGTATCTGTTTGATAACATGTGAAACTTAGGATAATAGTAACACTTAGTTGATCACTCACTCCCACCTAAGACTGTGTTTTAAAACACTAAACATCTGATATTATTAATACAGGTACCACCGAGATCTCAGATGGGTAGGTTTAGATCCGCTTGTACCACTCTTATTATGTTTGGAAGCATTGGGAAAAAATAGAATATTCTATACTTTATTCATTTTGGATATACATATTGTGGCTTATATATATATATATATATATATATATATATATATATATATATATATATATATATATATATATATATATATATATATATATATATATATCCCCCATGTCCTAAAATAAGCTTGAAAAATAGATGGGAGGGATAGATTTCTTACAAACTTCATGGTGGGCCTCACTTGGATTCCTACTCACAAAAATCTTTGGCCAGAATTCAGGTTAAGATGGAAGCGGATTGCGTGGGGAAAAATTAGGTGTTAAACACTTTTTCGTTTAGTGGACATATAGCTGCCATGTGTTATGGTTTGTAGGGGAGTATTACTCATAAAGGTACCTATTTAATAATTATTAAGGTGGCATTTGGATCTTAAGTTACTTAACATAAGCTACTTATATCTCAATTAGCTTATCTTAGTTTTTACCTAGTAAGCAGATAAGTACGTTTGGCAAAGATATACTTATCAACTTCTCCTCTCTTTAGTCTATCTTGATGTCTCTCTTTAGCAACTCACGAAAAGTATAAAAGATTTTTTTTAAAAAAATTAACTAAAGTAATTAAGTAATTTTAAGTAAAAAAGTTTCTTATAATTAATCAGAAATCAAATTTACTTATCTGAAATAAGTTACTTATCTACTGTGCAAGTAGAAAAAGGCAACTTATTTGGTGGTATCCAAAGGGATCCTAATCAACCTCATTAATTGATGGACATTTTTGTCATTTTAGGAAAATTCATTCCTTAAACAAATCTATGTTAAAGAAAACTAATCGAAGGTACCATTTGACAATAATTTGATTGTTGAGATAGCTTAATGAAAACTTAATTTATAAAAAAACGTATTGGAATGTAAATATCATATTAGTAAGGTATTTTCTAAAACTGATCCCTTTATAACACTGTATTTGTACAAGTAGGATATATCCCAGGAGATCTATACACCCGTATGTGCAGTTGTCATGCATATCTTGAATATTCTGAAAAAAGAAAAAAAGAAAAAAGAAAAAAAGGAAAGGACCCTGTGAGGACGAGTGGTGGTGAGTGGTGAGCGGAATTGGATTGCGTACAGCACCCGCCACCAGGGCTATCCATGAGGCATGACCCTGTGGGGTCCACCGTGTTTATGTATTTTATCCATGCATTCATCCAATTTTCCAGCTGATTTTAGCATGAGCCTAAAAAAGAAGTATATCCGAAGCTAAGTAGACCACACTACAGGAAATAGTGAGGATTGAATGCTTACCTTTGAAAACCTCTTGAGGGTCTCAGAAGATTCAGATCACGCTGATATTTGTTTTTTTTCCATTCACGAAGGGATGTGTGACCTTATGAACAAGTTGGTTAGGCAAACAATCATCAGGGTTGGCCGTTGGAAGATTTTAATTGTGGATGTTATTATCCCCACTGTTTCCTGAAGTGCGGTCTAATTGAGCTTGGGATTTGCTTTATTTTTCAGCTCACGCTTTAAAATGAGCTACCAAAATAGATGGACAGTGTGGATTAAACACGGACATCATGGTGGGCCAAGCAATCCACTTCCCTGGTGTGCCTCAATGCATGACCAAAACGAACTCAATGGGTGGGAAGAAGAGAGAGAACCATACCGGAAATTAAAATTATAGGATGCTTCTCAACGGCGTCGGAGAACTCTCAGCCTTATCTTTTGGAAACGGAATTTTACACCACTCACTCAAATCTGAAAAGGAGAAAGGAAAGGAATGACAAAAATGTCCAGTAGACGGGATGATATTTTATAGATACAATAGAAATGCTTTACCTCTCCATGGACTATTATTGAAACTCGGGGTTACATGAATCTCCTGTAACCTAACCTCTGTGGGGCCCATCATGATGTCTGTGCTGTATCCACTCCGTCCATCTATTTAACCAGCACATTTTAGAATATACCTTCTCCATCTCATGGTGAACAATCCCCGTGTGAATGAGTAGGGCCCAAAGACCCTATTATCAGGAAATCTTACTCCTTTCAACCTTCAAATTAAAATTCATTGATCAAACCGTTGGGATCTATCGAACCATGTGAATTTCAGAGTGTGTGGCATCGGAGGCTTATGAATTGGTCCGTCTGCGTTGTAAACATGGATGACAAGTGTACATCCTACACATGCATGTGTATAAACATATTTACTCTTCTAAAGTACAGTTTACAAAATTATTCGGTATGTCTAGGGAAAGTTGACGCTCTTAATACGTCTCTTGGTTTAAACAGCTGAATGACCAAAATAAAAGATCAGGATCGTCCATCAGATTTGACCAACATTTAGTTAGCCAGAAATACTCATGTATCCGCCCATGGCTTTGGAAACCCACTTATAGAATGAGAGGCCAGTGTTTGAAAAGATAGCATCCTGCAGTTAATATCGATTTTTTTTTTTACTAGTAGTGGCCAAGAAAATTAAGGAAAAATTAATGGATGGTCAGGATTGATGAATATTTGACCAGAATGTCATGTATGGCACAGTACGAGCCTCAGTGTGCCAGGGACGTACATCAGCGTTACCTGTAATAATTGAAGGCAGATTGTTTTTTCCTTAGAATAGTTTTCCGACAACTGTCTCGGACTGCAAAGTTCTGCCTTTGGTTTGTGGAATGCAATCTCTACCACACAATCGAAAAGTAGGGATCCTTTCCTAACCAAGGATTTACGGACGCAGCTTTGGGATCTACCTTACTGTGAGGCCTCCTTTGATGCATTTATCTTAAATCCACTCCCAACGTCCGTTTTGTGAGCTCATTTCCGGATATTATCCAAAGATTAAAATAAAAATAAAAATGCTGCAGATTCAAATCTCAGGTGGGCCCACCACATGAAACAGTAGCGATTTCTGTGGTCCCTTCGGCTAGGTTTGTGTGACATTATCACCACGGTGGATGGCAAATAAACATTCGATAGCTACTAAAAGGTTTTTAATGGTCAGCATTCAATTACTACTGCTTACTGAGGTGTGGTCCACTTGAGATTTAAATCGGTTAATGTTTTGGCTACTGCCCAAAAATGAGCTAGGAGAAACGGATGAACGGAATGGATACAGGACATATGTAGCCCTAAATCAAAGGATTCACTGAAGGCGCATCCCGATATTCAAATGATACTTTCAACTCTGCGTCGTTTGACGCATTAGTCAGCTAATAACCGCGTAAGCTAACCATGACATCAACAGCCGAAATCGGCGCGATCCCGTCACGTGTCACATCGATCTTTAATACACGTATACCAGCACGGCCCCTTGTCAGCCCAAGCAGATTGCCTGCAAGCGTTGCTTGGAAGGAATCGGTCTAGGATGGGGCTTCAATGGACCCATCGTGATGTATGGGTTTTATAACCCAAAACTAACAATGATCGAATAAGGAAATAGAACAAAATTATATCACTATCAAGTCGTAAATTGAAAGGCTGTGATCATCTGATCAGGATAATATCACGCCCATGTACAATTCACAGTGGACGCTTCCTATCCAATGGCCCACTGTGATCATAGGTGTCCCACATGGGTCCTATACACGGGAAACGGATTGGCTACTCCCCCTGCCACCATTCCTGTGGCTAGTGGTGGGTGCTCTTTGGGCCCACCATGCTGTGTTTGGTTCATCCATTCCGCTAATCCATTTTCACATATTATTTTAGGGTTTGATCTAAAAAATGAGAGGGATATAAATCTCAAGTTGACCATACTACAAGAAACAATAGTAATTAAATATCCATTATTAAAATCCTCCCAAGGTGTAGGCCTATGATACAAACGGCTACTTTCCATGCCATCCGGTGTTGTTGCGCGTCTATTTTTAAACCATCTATGAAGGATGCGGATTGTGTCTTACCTGTGCCGGTCTCTAGCCCTTAACAGGCAGCTATCCATGTCATTCATTCCTTTTCTCATATTATATGATGGGGAGGGGGAGTGGATTAGGTCCTACCCACCATGATGTAAGGGTTTTACCTACGACGTTTATCGTTTTTTTCATATCATTTTAAGATACGATTCAAAAAATGAGACAGGTGCTAGGCTTAAGTGGACCACAATGTGGGGATTAAACGTCGTCCACCATTAAAAACTTATTAAGAGCTGGGGAAGTTTCAGATCAAGATGATATTTGTGTTTTCCGTTCATTGGAGTATACATGACCTTATCAATAAATTGAATGGTAAAAAAAACATCAATGTGGCCTCCAAAAAGGTTTCAAGGGTGGTTGTCATAACTGTAACCTCCTTTGGTGTAGTCTGATAGAACTATGGACCTGCTCATTTTTAGAATCATACTTTAAAATTATTTGAGCAAAGCTGTGAACGATGTCGATAAAACACTTGCATCATGGTAGGCTCCATAGAGCCTTACTGGACAGAATAGCGTCACTCGGGGCAAGACGCAATCTGTGTCTACTGTTGGGGATGCGGTGGGGCCCAACGTGCGGTTTGTTAGAAATCCGTTCCGTTTATCCGTCATGTGAGCTCATTCTAAGATACATAAACAAAAATGAGTGGGATCTTATACTTAAGTGAGCGGAAACTGTGAGAGTTGAACTTCCTACAGTTGGCCTCTTCCTACGGGAAGCGGGCTGGCTAGTGTACACCACACCACCAAAATGACTTGCGTGGATACATGTCGTATGAGGACAAGCCCTAACGCCCCTCGACCTGCTGGTTGTATGAACAGTTTAAGTCAAATCAAAGTGAGGTGGGCCCCAGAATGATGTATTTATTATATCAACACCGTTCATACATTACATGGAAATATCATTCTAAAATGAGTCATATCCAAAACACAGGTGGCCACACCACAAATATCAATGAAACAATGATTCTCATCCTTAAAACATTCCTAGGGCGCTTTATAATATTTATTTACCATCCAATTTTGTCATAAGTTCACACGGGCCTGGAGGAAGAGTAAAAAACAAATATCATATTGATCTAAAACTTATGGGACTCCAACAGGTTTCAATGATAGACGTTCAATTCCAAGCAGTGTGGTCCACTTGATCTTTTGAAGTCTTATTTTTCGGTTCAACAGCTACAAAGAGCTCGCCAAATGCACGGACAGTTAAGGATATTACACATACGTCATGATTGGACCCACAGAACTCGGTGACGTCAACACACCAGCCATATCGGTGGTGTCTAGTACACCAGTCAATCCGCCATCTTACCTTCAACGAAGCAGCACATTTTCAAAAGACAGAAGCTTTCGAGGAAAATTCACAGCTGTTTATCGAAGTCTAGACCACACATTCAAGCATTCGAGTTGTCGGACAGGCAACCACACTCAAAGTTTTCGTTGTCCTTGATTGTAACTCGGTGGAAATTTGTTAGGTGGGATAAACAATCACACACAACCAACGTTTCCGCTGTGATAGATCACTAAAGAACGACAATGATGGTATCTTATATTAGCTGGTGATTTCTTGAAGTGGGTCATATGAATTTTAATTTGATTTCCATTGTAATAACTTGTATTTTTTTTCCTGTTTACAGCAAAAGATTGTGATGAAAGTCCAGATGAACGACGATCTGAAGAGCCGGACCAAGGCCTTGAAAATTGCAGTCAGCATACCAGGTAATTTCACCAGCATTTGGCTCAGATGTAATGCGAAGATTGCAGTTCTAACTAATTCAACGTGGGATTAAAATGTCATCAAAATCAAGTGTCGGTTGAGCAAACTGAGTCCATTGAGTCGATGAAGGCAGATTTGGGGACGGATGTGATGTGCTTGACCCCAATTCCAATTGCAATTTGATTTGAGATTCGTCCCAAATGGGTGCCGAAATGGAATCTAACCAGACAATATATTCATTTAAATGTTAAACTAGAGTACCTATGTCTTCTTGGTACCTTGAAGTACTGAACCGAACTAAAGATATGCCATCAACCAGAGAGCCTGATGGACTAGCAGTCTTTGTAATTTCTGATTTGGGTTTTTAGTCGTCATTTTGATCGTGTTGCTTGCAGGTACTGTATCTACTGCCTTGGAGGGCAGACATTAGGACCAACTTGTTGTAGTCGGTGAGGGAGTTGATGTGATCGACTTGATAAGTCTGCTTAGAAAGAAGATGGGATACACAGATCTCATTAGCATCGATCGAAGACGTCCACAAGAATATAGAGAAGAAGGACGAAGAAGGCGGGGGCGAGAAGAAAGACAAAGGAGGTGGTGGCAGCCAGAAGAAGGACAAGCCAGACGATAATGAGAAGAAGGACAAAGAAGGCGGCGGCAGATCTGGCGAGAAGAATGACAAGGCGAGCGGAGAACTGAGAAAGATGGTGGCGAACAAAGTGTATGGCGGCTGGTTCATGTATGGGCCTGATACATGTGCGGAGGCTGTCCCAGACAAACCAAAACAAGAAGAATGGCTGCTGACGGTGGCCCATTAAGAAGGAGAAAAACTTCCCCCTGGGCTCGCCTTCATAGTCTCCGTATGTCATTCAATATAGCAGCTGGAGCAGGGATGATGACAATCCATCTCTGTACAGGTTCTCTCCATCTCTTGTGGTGGTTTGGTTGTAGCTTGGATGTGGTGGGAAGCAGTGGGACATTGATTTCCGTTTTCGAGCCTTTTTATTTATTTATTTATTAAGACTGCCCTATAAGACTGCCATGTAAGGATATGGATAAAGCTGATATTTGTGTTTTCCCTTCATCCATTTGGGTGTGTGTGACCTATTCAACAGATTGGATGCTAAATGAACATTAGGGGTCGTTTGGCTCCGTGGATACGGGGGGATTTCAAGTCGCCTAGTTGTTTGGCAGTATAAAGTAACCATGGGTTTGAAATTCCGTCAAAATCGGGGGTTTGAAATCCCTGGTGAGAGTTTAGATTACACTTAAAATCTATTCAATATTTGCATGTGTAACATGTGTGTTACCGTATTATTGTTCTATTGGGCACCTGGCTCACTAATGATATCCAAAAACAATTAGATCATCAATTGCATCACTATAACTAATTTAATATGATGATCAACACCATCCAAACATCGTCCATGCAAATCAATGGCTAAAAATTATTGGTTAGTCACTCGGACATGATTTTGTGCTTGTGGCTCTCAGACTTGGAATTTCATCATTTTCGGGCAAAACATATATTTCAGCGGGCTTACTAGAACCATTGTGTTAAACATTACCTACATCATTAATTAGATATATTAAATTTGATTTAGTAATTAAATTCAAATCCCCATAGTTATACCATGTATAATTACTTTTGGATTAAAGTTGATTCCCATTCCATGATGGCAAACACAATAGGAGGATTTCAAATCCAGGGGGTTCGAATCCATGCTCCCAAGCAGGCCCTTATATTGGGAAGTAGGAAGTTTTCAACAGTAATTGTTCAATTACCACTGTTTCCTGTGGTGGGTCCACCTGAGATATGAATCTGACTCTTTTTTTGGTCTCACGACCTAGAATGTTATGCCCCTGGTGGGTTCGCATGCTTTTGTATGAGTAGACTCGCCATTGTGTGATGGACCTCACGATGGATGGTGGTTATTCTAGTTCTAGTTTCTACCGTCATCTTTGGACCCACCATGGATAGAAAGCAGGGTATACTCTGTTTCTGTTTGTTCAAATGGGTTCACTGTTGATCCGATGGACTGCAGGGATGCACTATTCTATATATCATCATCCGTGGGACCATCGTAGCCCTTGGATTTTTGTCCCCAAATAGGCTATTAACAAAAGAAGGGCACTTGATTGATACTCTCGAAGGGTGTAATGGTTGATATCCAGGCACTCAAAATTTGCAATTGTGGCATATATCAGCTCAAATTAAGCCACTCAGATTGTAAATAGGAAATCAACCTACGAAATATAAGTGCCTTTGGCTAATGGGAATTTGTTTGTTGAAAATTGGAATTTGTTTATTGAATTTGGAACGTTGATGTTTTTGGGCCATTTTATAAATCCATTAAATATATGTAGACACACCACCTCAAAAAACTCCGTACGTGAGATTGAATGAGAGTAGGAAGGAGCAGCTGACATCGAGTGCAACATATATTTGTGGGAAGGCCAGGTAAGAGTCTGTCCACCAGGCGCGGTACATGGAAGGATCGCATGGCTCAGCGGGGAAGGATTTCGTCTCTGGGGAGGCTGTAATGGGACTTTGACACCAGTGGCATTTTCTCCAAAGGCAGATGATAGACGCTACGGAGAGAGTCGGGCCACAGCCCAAGAAGATGCAGATAGCAGCGTGGGAAGGCTGCCTTTCAGGCGTGTAACTTATGTTTGTGGAAAGGCCTCAGAGTCTTGAACCCCGGCAATAAGCTGGCAGATGTCCAGTCAGGTTGCTATTTGAGGAGACTGGGACCCAAATTGTGATTGCGCAGGAGAAAAAGAGTGTTCGACACAATGCTGTAGTTGCTCATCAATGGACCAAATGAGTATCAAGTACTTGTCGTGTGTTGAAACATGTGGGCTAGCTTTGACCATGAAGGTGAAATTTGCTCAGGGAAAGATGTTGAAAGCCAAACATTTCAGCAATTTCCTTGACAGACAATATATTGTACTCCACTTAGGACATGTATATCACCAAGCCAATGTCCCTGAAATGCCATTAGTATTTTCTCTCCACCATGAAAATTTATGTTCACATACCAATGGTATAACCATTGACATCAAAAGAAACACGTTTGACATACCCATAAACACAAACACTGCTTCTCGTCCCAAAGCAATTTTCACATATAATCGATACAACTCCTTGGCTGTGTCCTATTCTTAGAATTTTGGGTGGCTTTCCTCAGTTCTGGACGGAGGCTTTTGTCTGTTAGCACCCTCCCAGCAGCTGATTTCAGCTTCTGCTTCTTTTTACTCCATTATTTCTCATCTCTCCACATGATAGGTGTGGCCTGTCTCCTTGTGGGGCCTGCCCGAATCTCCAAGATGTACATTTTCCTTTATCAATATATAGCTGGTAAATCCCACCATTAATAATAATAAAAAAAATGTGTGAGAAGGAAAATCACATATATTGTAAAAGCAACCATGTCCAAATACACAAATGCAGCATAGTACATGTCTAAAGCCAATTTTTCAACCATGCTGATAAAAAAAAAAAAAAAACCCCATGGTTTGCAATACTCATAGCCATGCCCAAATAATAACCATATTAAGCAAAGCCCATGGTCCTATATAAAATCCATTTCCAGCTACGTTTATGTGTAGGCAAACACACTTATCATAGAAACGTACTCTTGTCCAAGAAATTCCATGCTAAAAATACCCCCAATAGACATACATAGCCTCGGAAGGCTCTCACCCAAGACAAATACTACCCTTTATCTCCACATCCTTGGTGAGGTCACTACACGCCCTTCAGCTCTACATCCTTGATGAAGTCATGACATTGGGTCAAGCATTTCACTCTTTTCATGTTCAATACCTTGCTAATCTCCTCAAAACTCAGGCTAGAGTGACACTGCAATAGATCTATAGCACAAACACATAAACATTAGATTTTTAGCAGACACGATGATAGATCCATAACAGATACAACAATATATCGATAATTGATAGAACAACATACTCATGACAGATGCACTAATGGATTTAGATGAGAACCTATACATGGGCCACGCCCAAGCATACCTGGGCCTGGTTCATGAGTGTAAGACCCAATTTAAGCCCAGCCTGCCCACCTTATGAGATCGGTAGTAGGGCTAATGGGGCCAGGCTGGCCACTGGGCTTTTGGTCCCAGCCTACTTTGGCCGCAGTTGGGCTGAAATACTGTAACTAAGAGTCCACGTCATTGCAATATTCTTCCAAACAGAAGACTTAAAATTTTCTACATTTTTTATTTTTCGTACATGGTCCATCCATGGTGAGGTCCACAGCATACATCGGCCCAATTGATGCATCACCCATCCAAGGTTGCAGTACAGAAATGGATCCGTTGTTCCGCTATATTACGGTATTACCATTCTGAGGTAACATCTTTCATCCAACTAGTTCTTAAGGGGACTGCGGGGTCGTGGTTTTTAGGGTAAAGCACCATCCACGGCCAACAACAATTCGAGGGTCCAAATATAATATCCGTTTGCCACGTCTGTCCGTCCGTCAGTGTGGTTGCAAGGGATAGGATTTAGGCCTAGTTGAAATGGATGCCGATTAGCTACTGAAAGGTCGAGTAGGGAGAGTCCCTGCTAAAGTGACGTCACCAAGTTTTGTGGCCCCCACCATGATGTATATTTTGTATCCACACCGTCCGTCAATTTGGAGAGATCATATTAGGGTATGAGCCAAAGAATGAGTCAAATCCAAAGCTCAAGTGGACCCCACCATAAAAAAACAGTGGGGTGAGTGATGCTAACATTAAAAACTTCTAAGGGCCACAAAAGTTTTCCATCAAGCTGATATTTGTGTTTTTCCTTTTTTTCATGTCTGCGTCGACATATGAACAGGTTGGATCTCAAATAAGTATCATGGTGGACCTCAGGAAGGTTCCAACAGTGGGCGTCACTCTCCCCACTGTTTTCTGTGGTGAAGGCCACTCCAGTTTTGGATCATATCCTAAAATCATTCTCCAAATGGATGGACGGCGTGGATACACGCCAAAGGTTGTTGCCTCGATTCAAATGGCTCCTTAGTAAGCATTAAATCTGGAAATCCAATTGCGTACTAAGTAATTCAGCACGTTTTTATGGTAATGAGTAAATTCTGTTGGGCTACCATGAATGTATGTAATTTATCCACACCGTCCATCCGTTTTTCAGCTCCTTACAAGGGGTTGAGCCCAAAATCATATCGAAAGGTCAAGTGGACCACACCAAAGGAAACAGTGGAAATAGTGATTTCCACCATTAAAACCTTTCTAAGGCTAACAGTAATGTTTATTTGTCACCGACAAGGATGATGGGAAAACTTATGTATGTGGCCCAACGGTGGATGTTCAATTCATATTAATTCCTGTGGCATCATTCACTTAATTTTTGGGCTCAAGCTCTAAATTTATCTCTTAAAATGGTTGTAGGGAGAAGATAAAATACATAAATCACAATGTATTGCAATATGTCTTAAATTTGATTGTGCATGACCGGTCGTGGGTCAGGTTCGACCAGTCGTAGGAGCAGCTCGACTAGTCGTAGGCTTCTCGACTCAAAGTCCAGCGAACATAAAATTTTGGGGTTCGAGGTGCTCGATCGGTCGTGGGTGGCGCTCTACCGGTCATGCAGTCCGCTCGACCAGTCGTAGTTACGCAGATTCATTCCGCGATTTTGTACGAATTGCGGATTTTGAGTCCTTTCGCAACTGAGATGCGGAAGGAAAGTTGCCTAAACTATAGGTAGGTGTTCCTAAGGCTTTTCTAAGGGATGAGAAATGATTCTAAGGCTTTCTAAAAGAGTTTTAAGGAAATTAAAGGGTGTAGTAAGGGTGAGATTTGAGGTTGTTCGAATCAGGTAAGTCCTCTCTCTTTGTAATTTCTATTTTCATAGTGGAGATCTGTCGCTTTGTGTCGTGGTTTTTCCCGAAAGGGTTTTCCACGTTAAATCTGTGTGTTCTCTTACATGTGCTTGGTGCCATTGAATTGATATCCTAGATCTATATCTGTGTAATTCCACAGGTCAAAATTTCCCAACAAGTGGTATTAGAGTTATCATTGGGGCACAAATCTGAATCTGAGGGATTAGTAATAATGGTGAGCACCAGGTATGAGATTGAGAAGTACTCAGGAAAAAATAATTTTGAGTTATGGAAAATTAAGATGATGAGTTCCTTAATCAAGCCAGGCGAAGATGGTGCTCTTGAAGAGCGGAAGTCTACTATGACTGATGATGAGTGGAATGCTCTTGATAAGAAGGGTTTATCATCGATCTGTCTATATCTCACGGATGAGGTTTTTTACAACGTCATGAGGGAGAAAACTGCGGCTAAGTTATGGGCGAAGTTAGAGGATGTCTATGCGAAAAAATTCTCTGAAAATCGCCTACACTTGAAGCGGTAATGGTATAACTTCAAGATGGAAGAGGGTGGAGATCTGAAGGCTCACATCTGCAACTTTAATAAATTAGTTTGCAAATTGCTGCATATGGAGGAAGTAATGAAAGACGAAGAACAAGCATGTATAATGTTGAATTCTCTTCTTGTATCGTATGAGTCATTTAAGGACACTATGTGCAGCATGAATAAAACCCTGAGTATCGACACCATTATCTCAGCCCTTCAAGGGAAGGCTATGAGACAGCTAAACAGCGACATGGGGATATCTTCTGATGCACTATTTACGGTGGGTAGGAATTCTTAACAAGATACAGGTTTTTATGGTTTTAAATCCAAATCCAAGGGTAAGGGCAAAAGAAAGGTAAAGTACTGGAACTGTGGGAAGGAAGGACATGTGAAGAAAGATTGTAAAAATCCTAAATCGAAGAGGGAAGATTTTGAGGCTTCATATAGAGAGGTCAAAGCTGCTATGTCAGATGAATGTGATGGTGATGTTTTATTTGTGTCTTCGCTCAGACGGTCATATTATGATCGTAAGGACGAGTGGATGCTAGACATAGGGGCATCTTTTCATATGACTCCTCATCGGAGTTGGTTCATTAGTTACAGTAAGTGCGATGGTGGACAGGTCTTTATGGGCAATGACATTGTCTGTAATGTTGTGGCTGTTAGTTCGGTGCACATCAGGATGTTTGATGGGGTAGAGCATACCTTGACAGATGTGAGGCACGTTCCTGATTTGAAACAGAATCTGATTTCTCTTGGTGTGCTTGAGGTAAAAGGATGCTAGTACACAGGTATTGATGATGCTCTTAAATTATCTAAGGGGCATGGGTAATCATGAAAGCGCAATGACTTAGTAACATGTACAAGTTGATCGGGAGCACTTCAAAAGTGGAGCTGCAGTGGATGTAACGGATTCCACCTTTGCACGTGTGTGGAATGTTGGGCATGACTACATGAGCGAGTAGGGCAGGAAGGCTGAAACGAGTGGACAGAGATACAGAGCAGGTGGGGCAGTTACCTGTGAGAAGAATCACACAGCATGATCGCAAGATATCGCGAGGCACATGAACGACTCCAATATCGCAAGGGATTAATCTTCTATTCAGATGGCTTTAGGTAAGCCTGGTGCTGAGAAGTGAAGTGTGATTATGGGCGATGTAATAGATTTGTTGTACCAGATCGACATATGGGAGCGGGTGGAGCTTCCAGTGGGCCAGAAAGCAGTTGGATGCTGGTGAATCTTCAGGAGGATACAGCATAGATACAGGGCGAGGTTGGTAGCGAAGAGTTATGCTCAGAGAGAAGGGATTGACTTCTCAGAGATATTCACGCTGACGGTATAGTAGGTGTTTATTAGATCCGTGATTGGCGCTGGTTGGCCAATGTGATCTTGAGCTGAAAATATGGATGTGAAGTCTATACTTTTGTAAGGGAAAGTGAAGAACAGATCTACATGAAGCAACCAAAGCGGTTCGAAGTTAAAATGGTTGAGAAAAGACTTTGCAGGAGGTCGTAGTTCGACCTGTCGCCTAGGCAGTGGTTTGATTCCTTCGTGGATGAAGGATCGGGGGCTGGAAAGATGGTTCTTGGCATTGAGATTGAAGGAGGAGTAAGCTTTGGTAATCATAGGAGGAGTAGGCTTTGGTAATCATAGGAAGAATATCTTGTGTGTAGGTATTGATTAAGGATGTAACAGGCCAAGTAAAGTCAGAAAGCATTCCCTACGCGTCTCTCCTCAAGTTTTCATCAGGACATGTCTCAAAACAGATGAGAAAAAGTAGGATATCTCATGAGCTTTATTCGAATGCGGTTGACAGTGTATGTCATGGTTTTGATTAGACTGGTTATTTCACAGGCTATCAGTGTTGTGAGCAAGTACCCTGACAAACAATATTGGGTAGCGGTGAGATGGTAAGAAGACTACGTCTTTACTTTTGAGAAGACATGAGCAAAGGTAGTTGAGCTTGTAGATTTTGATCCAGCAGACATACTCACCTAGATCGTTCCTACAGGGAAGTTCAAGTTCTGTGTAACTTCTTTGGGCTTGGTAATGGCGTAAAAGAAAGACGAAATGTATACAAGAAGCTATGATATGATACAGAAATATGAGAAGAGGTTAAGAAGCTACACAGTTTAAGATTCAAGACATGGTGGAGATTGTTGCAATATGTCTTAAATTTGAATGTGCACGACCGGTCGTGAGTCAGGTTTGACTGGTCATGGGAGCGTCTCGACTAGTCGTAACCCGCTCGACTCAAAGTCCAGCGAGCATAAAATTTTAGGGTGCGAGGTACTCGACCGGTCGTGGGCCATGCTTGAGGGGTCGTGGGTGGCACTCGACCGGTCGTGTAGTCCGCTCGACCAGTTGTGGTTACGCAGATTTGTTCCGCGATTCTGTGTGGATTGCGGATTTTAAGTTCTTTCGCAACTGGGATGCGGAAGGGAAGTTGTCTAAACTATAAGTACGTGTTCCTAGGGTTTTTCTAAGGGATGAGAAATAATTCTAAGGCTTTCTAAAGGGGTTCTAGGAAAATTAAATGGTATAGCAAGGGCGAGATTCGAAGTTGTTCGAATCGGGTAAGTCCTCTCTTTTTGTAATTTCTATTTTCATAGTAGAGATTTGTTGTTTTGTGTCGTGGTTTTTCCCGAAAGAGTTTTCCACATTAAATTTGTATGTTCTCTTGTATGTGCTTGGTGCCATTGAATTGCTATCCTAGATCTAGAACTATGTGATTCCGCAGGTCAAAATTTCCCAACACAATTGACGCAGGGATGAACGTGATGAGGTCGATCACCGTCTTCCTCAAGGATAACTACTCCGAATCCAAGGAGCTTCTCTGGACTCCTCACAGAGACTTCTCGAATCCACGAGGAAAGAAAGCAGGAAGATAGAAATAAATTCTAATAAATTCAAAATTAATTGATGAATCATTGACAATTGTCTAATGTGTCTCCTTACACCATTAAATAAAGAAAAAAGATAAACTAAAATTCGTAATTACCAAAAATAGCAAAATTCTAACTCTAACTAGAATCCTAATTCTAGTAAAACTCTTCTAAGGTCTAATTTTTAAAAATAAAAATTACAAATAAACTTTCTCTAGAAGAGTCCTAGTATAACTAAAAGTTTCTTTCTAGAAAGAAAGAAAATCTAAAACTCTAAAAATATTAAAAAATCGGAATTACTAAAAATAGTAAAATTTTCCTACAAATTCGTTTTTAAGCTGAAAGCGCGTGTTTTCTGATGAAACGGACAGATACGACCCACCACGTGGGTTGGTTCACCTCAGATGACCCGTTTCAGTAAAGATTGATAGGTTGTACGCCCCATAACGATACCCGGATCAAAAGTTATGGTCAATTCACGATCCATCTCCTTATGGCTCAACTATGCTGAGAATATCTCTGTGACATGTTCTACATCAGACCCCTCCACTTGAAAAAAACTCGTCCTCGAGTTACGCAAGAGACTTGGCACATGAGTCTGAGATAACTTCTGACGCCGATGTTCATTAGCCCTTTTTTTTGTACTTGACATTAAGCTCTTGAGCTGACATAATACACGTACTCATGCTTTCCTTAACTTGACTAATATTGATCAGTTCCTTCACATTTGACACAATACATGTACTCATGCTTTCCTTGACTTGACTAATATTGGTCAGTTCCTTCACATCCGTCATTAAGATCTCATATTTTTTCTGATAATGTGAGCAATCAGGCGAACTTGCCCCTGAGACAGGATCATTGTGATTTTGTATATCTCGTATGGGAAGCAATTTATTGGGGGGTTCATCGAGCACAATCTCTTTGAACTCCTGCAACATTGGCTTTAAATCTTTTGGGATATTCACAGACTCCATATATTCTTTCTTTTCAACTGATGGATATACATCTATTGTTTCCTCAGATTGTTTAACAAAAGACTGTTCAGTTGTGAGAGACTGTTCCTCAACTTTAGAAGTCTTGAGCTGGTTCGCCCTTCCCATACGGGCGAGGATAATCTTTTTGCCATCTTTAATAAAAAAGATAAATAAGTTATCCCGATCCCTATGTATAGCATTAATATTATTTTGCCAGGGTTGACTAAGTAACATGTGACAAGCTTCCATGTCGACCACGTCACACATTACTTCATCCTTATAATATTTACCAATGGAAAAAGATATACGACATCGTTCAGTTACCTCTGTTTTGTTGATCTCCTTGATCCATCCAATCGTGTATGGAGATGGGTGTCTTTTTGTTTTCATTTGTAGCTTCTCCACCATTATTTTTGACACGAAATTCTTATCGCTCCTTATATCGATGATCACATTGCAGACTTTTTTGTATGCAGTGTACCTTGTTCGAAAGATGTTGTCTCTCTGTAATTCTATCTCTACCTTTGGCATGTATAACGACTTCTTCATAATTGAAGTGGTGGCTTGTGATTTACCATCATCTGATGGTGCCTTGCAGAAATTGGGATTGTGTCGTACAACGGCCATAGGTGGTTGAGCATCACTTTGAGCTCGGGGCGGAATTAGTGCATCCGCAATACGGTTGAGGGTTGCCTGTAGGCCTTGCATGGTCAACTGACTCTCCCGGTGGAAAGCTTCCATTCTTTCCAAAAGATAACGAATCCTTGGATCACCGTCCACAAGATTTTGATTCATACCTTCGTTGTTTGCCATCGGCCCAAAGAAAAACCTCCCTCTGATACTAAACTGACGCAGGGATGAACGTGATGAGGTCGATCACCGTCTTCCTCAAGGATAACTACTCCGAATCCACGGAGCTTCTCTGGACTCCTCACAGATACTTCTCGAATCCACGAGGAAAGAAAGCAGGAAGATAGAAATAAATTCTAATAAATTCAAAATTAATTGATGAATCATTGACAATTGTCTAATGTGTCTCCTTACACCATTAAATAAAGAAAAAAGGTAAACTAAAATTCGTAATTACCAAAAATAGCAAAATTCTAACTCTAACTAGAATCCTAATTCTAGTAAAACTCTTCTAAGGTCTAATTTCTAAAAATAAAAATTACAAATAAACTTTCTTTAGAAGAGTCCTAGTATAACTAAAAGTTTCTTTGTAGAAAGAAAGAAAATCTAAAACTCTAAAAATATTAAAAAATCGGAATTACTAAAAATAGTAAAATTTTTCTAAAAATTCGTTTTTAAGCTGAAAGCGCGCGTTTTCTGATGAAACGGATAGATGCGACCCACCACGTGGGTTGGTTCACCTCAGATGGCCCGTTTCAGTAAAGATTGATAGGTTGTACGCCCCATAACGATACCCGGATCAAAAGTTATGATCAATTCACGGTCCATTTCCTTATGGCTCAACCATACTGAGAATATCTCTGTGACACGTTCTACATCAACAATGGACCCCACAAAGTTTATTGGGAACACTTAGCCTACTGAGTTAGTGAGTTACTCATGACGCGGTATATTTAAGAAATAAATTTGTAATTTTGAATATTCGTAGAGAAAGCATACTTTGTACAGCTAAACTTACCTCATCAACGAATGAGTCGTTCCGTGACCCATCTCTTTTCTCTCAACTGTAAACGCAGGATGATGGGAATGTGCCACACCTTTCTACCGTCCTCCTCGCTTCCATGTTTCAGCTCCAACCTATCTGTTAGTTCCATTGGCATGTCCCATAAGAAGAGCTCTTGGAGTCCGGTGAGGTATTCAATCCCTTCTGGAAGGGTCTTCAACTCTCCACAGTTGGCCAGAGTTAGGTTTCGGATGCTTGGCAATGCTCCCTTCTCTATTACTATTCGATTTAGTTGTTTCATATCTAGTAAATAAAGCTCCCTGAGCTTAGTGAACCGTCCATCGCGGAAACGAAAATGCTGCCCTTCATAGGCATTCCGAAGTTGAAGGTACACCAGATTGGGCAATGCTTGGAGTGATGAAAGCGGATCTTCTTCTCCCAACTTTGATTGACTCAATGACAGATGGGAGAGGTTCACATGGGAGCTAAGCCATTGAGGCACCTTCTCCAAACGCCCCTTCAGGTAAAGCTTATGAAGAAGCGGTGGAGGGTTAGGAGAGAGTGCTTCCAAATCAAGTGTTTCTTCCTCTGTACTTGCAGTCACATTCAACTTCAGAAGGTGTTTCATCTTTCCGATTGAATTGCACAACTCAGGTCCATCGATTTCTCTGACCTTAGAAATGCCAAGACTTCTCAGTTGGGTCAAGTTCCCAACTTTTCTAACAATCTCCCCTTCTTTGTCTTCGATAATACGTAGAGTCTGTAAACTCGTTAAATTACATATTCTTATGGGAACTTGGATGCTTTTGAAGTAATCAAAATTATTATAAGGCCCGTCAGTACTTCGATAAATAAACAGGTGTCGTAGTTTCCGTAGTTTCACAATCCCACTGGGTAGCCTCTCTAGCTCCGTATTCCTAACATCCAGTGTTTGAAGGTTCTGTAGCTTCCATAAAGATTCGGGAAGCTCCCTAACGTTAGTTCCACATAAGTTTAGATACCGCAAATTGAACATGTTAGTCACTTCATCTGGTATGCTTTCTATAGTAACTTCTTCTAGATTTAGCTCCCTCAACAATCTAAAGCTTGATGCCATCGTATTTAAAGAAGATGAAAAAGACGTGCTTCCACCAAACACCATAAGAGTACGAAGATGTACCATACCTGCAGTAGATTGAATAATTTCTCCACTACTGTAGATTGACATGCGGCGGACTTTGCCTTCTTGCCTTGCTTGCTTCTCACCATATATCATGCAGAACTTCTCTTCATGTGATAAGGATAAGGCCACTTCACGTACAATATCATGCATTCGACAAGCTTTCACCCTTCCAAACTCGTTCGTCTTAATAACCTGAAGCATGTTACGATGGATGAGTTCCTTCAGGTAGTCCTCTGCCACCTCCTCCATGGTAATTTTACCTCTATCATCTACAAAACCCTCAGCCACCCACAACCTAATCAGCCGCTTGCGGTGAATTAGGTAATCCTCTGGAAACATGCAACAATAGAGGAAACAGTGCTTAAGGTGGTAGGGTAGATCATAGAAGCTAAGCAACAAGATGTGCTTTACTCTTTCAAGCATTTGATCATTTGTCAACTGCCAGCTCAGGTTTCCGTAGACTCGATTCCACTCCAACACTGTCTTGTCTTTCAATGACAAGAGGCTGCCCAAAGAAACAATTGCGAGTGGCAAGCCTCCACACTTTTCTACAATTTTTTGTGCCAATTGCTGCAACTCTGGAGGACAGGGTTCCTTCCAAAACGCCTTCTCACTGAAGAGTTCCCAAGCCTCTTTCTCTTGAAGACGCTCGAGTGGAAATGGACGGCTTCCATCCCCTAATGCAGAGGCTACATTCTGATTTCGAGTTGTAAGCATTATCCTACTTCCACATCTATTTCGTGGAAAGGCAATATTAAGATCTGTCCATGCACCTACATTCCATACGTCGTCTAAGACCACAAGGTACCTCTTTGTGTCCAAATAATCACGCACCATCTCCACTAGTTGTAAGCGATTCATGCTGCCAACATTGCTCAGAACCTCAAGTTTGTTTATCTTGAACAGATCAGTTATCACACTTTTTAGAAGTCCTTCCACATTGTAAGACTGTGAGACAGAAACCCAAACACAGCATTCGAAATGCTTCTTTACCATTTGATGCTTATAAGCTTTCGCCACAAGAGTGGTCTTGCCCAGACCACCCATCCCCACCACAGAAATAACAGTACGTCTTGGTTCTTCCTCTGTCAACCATACAACTATTTGATCTATTCTTTCTTTGAGCCCTACAATTTCATCATCGTCTTCATAAAGAGCAGTTTCTCCATGATGTTTCCATCTTTCATTAGCATTCCGTGAGCTTGATCCATCTTCCGTATTAATAAGATTATATTGATCTTTTTTCGTTGAAATGACTGCAATACGTCTCTTCAGATCTTGCAGTTGAGTGGAAAAACGGTGCCTGTAGCGAATATTCTTAAGGGGAGTGATGGTATTAAGGAGAAAACCCCTGACTCCACCTCGTTGTGGCCTGTCCATGCGATACACGAACTCATCGATGATGTCCTCCACTTCATATGTAGCATCTCTTACTTGCCCCACCCAGGTTCTCAATCCTTCATTGCTATCCTTTCTTCTATCAGCATCCCTTAAGAAGGCTCGCATGTTTTCAAGTTCGAGGTTGATTTCTTCTACTTCAGTCCGTACTCCCCTTAGTCGGGATACTTCTTGAGTCAGAAGGGCACTTAGCTTTTCAAACAAGAATCCAGCAACACTCTCCGCCATTGCTTCTTTAACACGAGACAAAAACAGACGTTATCAATAGAAATAATGCTTTGTTAACGGTAGATACAAAAACAGACGTTATCAATCCAAATAATGCTTTAGTAATGATAGATATAGAACTACTTCACAGTATTGTTTCGGTTTTTCTTTACTTTACTTTTTTCTGTTTAAAGATGGGGCCGTATCCACTACAAAGGTTAAAAAGCATTCTAGTCCAAATTTACACCCAGATCGATAGCTCAACTGGTATACCGAGCGGAGATCCCTCGTTTCAACACTTACGTCTTGGTATCGATCACTAGTGGGGGTGGCTAACATCGAGTGTGTGTACTGACATGGGTGTGTACTAAACTCAAAAAAATGAAAAGAAAAAATAAAAATTTCTAGTCCAAATTTTTTTCTTCCGAGTAAAGTTCTTACATGCGCGTGTAATTCAAAACCATAGGCCTGGCCCAGTGGGAAGGGGATTGCTTGGTGTACTACACACCACCGACCTCGGTGATGTGTTTACATCAAGTTCGATGGGCCATCACGACTTATGTTTTATATCCAAACCATCCATCCATTTAGAGAGATCATTTTAGAGGTTGAACCCAAAAATGAGCCTGATCTAAGGTTCAAGTGCACCACACCATGGAATGCAGGGGGATTGAGTGATTACTATTGAAAACCTCCGGAGGGTCACAGAAGTTTTAGTTCAACTTGATGTTTGTTTTTTTCCCGCCTATGAAGGTTTCAACTGTGGGAATCAGTTCCCATTGCTTTTTGTGGTGTGGCCAGATCTCCCTCATTTTTGGGCTCACATCCTAAAATGATCTTGCAAAATGGATGAACGGTGTTGACATAGTACATACATCATGGTGAGGCTCACAGAACCTGGTGACATCAACACACCACCAGGGTCTGTGTGTGGCACACCACGCAATCCGTTTCCGGCCGGCCCAATGACACCCCCGCGTATATACACGTAAATGCTAATCATTAGCTTTATCTCTGTTAAGAATAAATGGATATTTCCTCCTTGGAAAGCCATTTGCAAAAGGTGGACTTAATCTCGCAGGCTCGACTGTGATGCCTGTGCCATATCCATGCCGTCCATCCATTTTACTGGACCATTTTAGGGCATGAGCCCAAAAATAGGTAAGATCCGAAGCTCAAGTGGCTCATTTAATAGGAAATTGTGGTCGTAAAAGGATTTTAACGGTAGGCATTCAACTAATTAAATATTTCACGTGGCGTGCTTCACTTGAGTTTGGATCTACCATAATTTTGGATTTATGCCCTAAGATCAGCCCTGAGAATGAGTGGACAGCATGGACAAGACGCATTTGTCACATTGGGCACCACATGAAATTTGCACTTTCCTCAATTTTAATGTCTAAAAAGCAGTAATTGTGAATACATAAAAAAGTAAAAAAAGTGTTGGTAAATAATCAATACGCTTATAGGAGCTTTTAAAAGAGGGAATTGAAAAACAATCACAAATTATGGATCAATCCCATTCTTAGTGTCTCCTGGATTTTTCAGTAGTTATGAGAACCGTTGATATGGTGGGCCATCGAGGATGCCTACGGAGAGATTTTGTGGGTATTAACCAAATCGACGACTGGATTGTAATGTTTCTTTGCACGTTGAGATACATTTATAATGTATAAGGTTTAGATTTTTGATTTTTTATTTGAGGCTTTTGCTTCAAAGTTTGTGATTGGGATATATTGATTTTCCTTTTTATTTTGAGCTTTGATTTGAGTATTTTCATTGGTTCTTCTAATTTAGGTATTTGATCTGAGAGTTTACCAAATAGGTTGTAATTTGGAGATTTGATTCGGGGGTTTCAATTTATGAATTTGTTTGGGATTTTTGATATGGATCCTTTCGACTGGGTGCATTTGATATAGGCCTTTTGAATTGGAGGCATTGCTTAGGGCTATTGATTTTTTTTAATTTTTTATTCCTTATCTATTATTTATTGTCCTTATTAATCTTTACCTTTAGTAAATTTGTGTTGGGTTAGGCCAGATTGGGAATAACCATGTATTTGATGTAGGACGTGGCACAGATACATTCCTAGCATGGTTGGACCAAAAGAAGGTGAACCGTAAGTTGACTATAACTTTTGGTCCGGGTATCGTTACGAGGTGTACAACCTATCAATCTTTACTGAAATGGGTCATCCGAGGTGAATCAACCCACAAAGTTAGTCGTGTCTGTCCGTTTCGTCAGAAAACATGCGCTTTCAGCTCAAGATGTGGTGGGTGTTGGATTAGTGCGCATCAAGATGTTTGATGGCATGGAGCGTACCTTGACAGAAGGGAGGTACATTCCTGATATGAGAAAGAGCTTGGTATCTCTACGAGCACTCGATGTGGTTGGGTGTAAATTCACCAATTTCAATGGTGTTCTTAAAGTTTCAAAGGAGTACTTATTGTCATGAAGGCTCCACATGTGCTTGGATTACATGCAAGCACATATGTGGCATGCACGTTTGGGCCACATGAGCGAGAGGGGTATGAAAGTACTTTCTGATCGTTGTTTAATTCTATCTTTTAAATTATTTTTTTAAGTATACGTAAGTATTGTATATATGGTAAACATTTAAAGTTTTCTTTTAAATCTAGAAAACATGTATGTAATGGTGTTCTTGATTACGTGCATTCAGATGTATGGGAGTCATCACCTGTGGTTTCTGCTGGAGAGTCGTCATGATTTATCACGTTTATTGATGACCATTACAGGAAAGTTTGACTTTATTTCATGAAAAATAAATTCGAGGGTTTCACTAATTTCAAACAATTGAAGGCCATGATAGAAAAGCAAACAAGGCGAAAGGTAAAAGTTTTAAAGATAAACAATGGTGAAGATTTTACTTCTGGTGAATTCAATCAATACAATAAGGATTAAGGGATCATAAGGTATAACACAGTGCGCTACACACCGGAGCATAACTTTGTGGCTAAGCAGATGAATCAGACTCTCTTATAGAAGGCTCGATGCATGATTAGTAATGTTAGGTTGAGCAATGAGCTATAGTTGAAGCCGTTAATATGGCTTATTACTTAGTGAATCGGTCTTATTCTATAGTCATTGATTGTAAGATTCTAGAGGATGTATAAAGTGGTCAGAAGGTAGACTATTATAGGGACTGCGTGTATTTGGTTGTGAAACTTACTCTCATGTACTGTCAGTTGAGAGAGATAAGGTATACTGAAGAGTCAAAAAGTACATCTTTGTTAGATATGATGGTGTAAAAAGGTATAATTTGTATGACCGGGTCACACGAAAAATCATCATTAGTGGTGACGTCAAATTTGACAAAAGGTACTTATTCCACAAGAATGAACTGGATGAGTAAGAGGAATCAAAAAGCTTGGTTGTGGATGTTTAGGTTGGCACAGGTGACACTCAGACTAAAATAGATGTGCGGACAAAGGTATCGAAGCAAGTGTAGTAGCCACCTGTGAGAATGAATCCGCCTTGGGATCGCAGGTTACCGGTGAGATACAAGAATGACTCTAATATCCCATACACCCTTATTACAAATGAGGATGATCCTTTTACTCTTCAAGAGGCTCTTGATGAGACTGATGTAGAAAAATAAAAAGCGATAAAAGACAATGAGATCGACTTATTGTATAAGAATGAGACATGTGAGCTGGTGGAGCTTTCCGTCAGTCGAAAATAAATCGGGTGCAAGTGGATCTTTAAGAAGAAACATGATAAGTACAAGGCAAGGTTGGTAGCATAGGGTTATGCTCAAAGAGAAGTGTCGACTTCAGTGAGATGTTCACGTCGATTATGAAGTAAGTATCTATCAGATTCATGTTAGCTTTGGTTGCCCAATACGATCTCTAGCTGAGGCAAATAGATGTGAAGACTGCATTCTTGCACGGGGAATAAGAAGAGCATATTTACCTGAAACAATCTGAAGGCTTCGAAATAAAATAGGAAGAGAACAAGGTTTGCAAGTTAAAGAGATCATTATACAACCTGAAATAGTCGCCTAGGTAGTGGTATAAAAAGTTTAATTCTTCCATGTTAAGTCAGGAGTTCACTAAGAGTGATATGATCATTGTGTTTATTATAAGATACTGAGTGATAAAAAATTCATCATTCTAGTATTGTATTTTGATGACATGTTAATCGTCAGTTATAACATGTCGAAAATCAATATACTGAAGACTTAGTTATCAAGGATATTTGAAATTAAAGATCTGAGGGTTGCAAGAAAGTTTCTTGGCATTAGTATACATAGAGACAGGAAGAGGAGTAGGCTTTGGTTATCTCTGAAGGATTACCTTGAGAAAGTATTGGTGAAATATGGGATGGATAGAGTAAAGCTGGTTAACGTTCCTCACGCCGCTCACTTTAAGCTTTTTTTAGAATAATGTCCTAAAACAGATAAAAAAAAAGCAGGGTATGTCTCATGTGCTTTATTCAAATGCAGTTGAAATTTGATATATATCATGATCTGTATAAGACCAGATATTTCATAGGCGGTTGGTGTTGTTAGCAGATATATGTCTAACCCTGGAAAGCAACACTAGGAAGTGGTAAAATGACTACTTTGATACATTTGAAGTACACACGACTACGTCTTATCTTTTGAGAAAACATGAACCAAGTTAATTGGATACATGGATTCGGATTACATAGGCAGTATGGATTCTAGAAAGTCGACTTCAATTTACTCGTTTATACTAGTGGTTGGAGCGATTAGTTAAATGTCAAAGCTTCAGTTCATGGTGGCTCTTTCCACAACTGAAGCTGAGTATATGCCAGTGACAAAGGCTTTTAAAGAAGGTGTTTGGTTGAAGGGAATGATAAATTAGTTGGATCTTCAGCAGGAGGTCATGCCAGTTAATTATGACAACGAAAGCCCGATCAATTTGGCCAAAAATTTTATTTATCACTCACGTACTAAACACATTGATGTTCATCACCATTTTATCTGACACGTACTAAACTTCTCTGGCTTGGCGAGGGCATAAAGAAAGATGGAGGATGTACGAGAAACGATGTTAGTACTATGATGAAAGGCATGATTACAAATGGAGAAAAAGGAGCTATGAAGAAAGGCAATTGAAGACATGGTAGAGATTATTGATTGATGTCTTAAATCTGTAATTCAATAGTCTCTCGATGACAGGTTCGATGTCATTGAAGTCGGCTTGATGCCATCAGAAAAATCGGGAATATATCGATTTAGTTGGTGGACACTTTAGGTGCTCTGTTCGATGTCATCGAAGGCTGCTCGATGCTATCAAAGGACTGGTCGATGCAATTGGTAAAATCCAGAATATTCTTGTTTAGTCATTGTAACATTTTGGTATTAGTTCGATAGCATCGCAGTGTGTTTGATGCCATCGACGGTTTAGTCGATGCCATCAAAGTCTCATTGAAGGTGCCACCAAATTGTTGTGCAGGAAATATGCAGAATTGTGAAATTGTGGGATTTTTGTCAAATTTCTTATAGATCTTTTCTATTCCAATTGTGATTCTCTTAGAGGTTATAAATGTGACTGTAATTGATACTAGGGAGTATCTTAGAGCTTTCAAATTCGTCTTAGGGTTTGAAGGGGCTAGTAAGGGAGATTCGAGGCTTGTTTGAATTGGGTAATCTCTATCTCTTGTAATTTCTTCTTTCATAGTGTGATTTGTTGCTTTGTTCCATAGTTTTTCTCGAATGGGTTTTTCCACGTTAAAATTTGGAGTCCTTGTGATTGTGGTTGGATTGTGTGATTGGATTACTCTACTTGATTCATCTCTGAGTGCTTATGTGGTCCCCCAACAAATTCAATGACCACCATTGAAACATTTTGTATGACCACAAAAGTTTTGTATCAATCTAAGTTGTTGGTGTTTTCACTTCATAAAAGTGAAAATCGCCATAAAATGGTTTGAATGGCATATAAACATCAAGGTGGAACCTAGGAAGTTTCAATAGTAAACATTATTGTCCCCACTGTTTCATCTCGAATGGGCCAGTTGAGTTTTATATCCTCCCCAATTTAGTTAAATGTCTTAAAATGAGCTGGAAAATGGATGAATGAGTTGCATTTCTCATAAACATCACGGTGAACCCCTCCTTGCATCCCAGCGCAAGAACTTCTAAAAGTCTTTCATCCGAGTCTCGATCGTTGGTTAAATAGGTACCACTAGAGCTGATAGCCCTCTGGCCATTAATCTCACAAAGCCCACAATTATTTTTGACAAATATGATCAGTTAGAAATTAAATCAATATATGATGGACCCTAATAGATTTATGACCCAAATTGTCATAAATTATATTCACTAAAAAAAAAGAAGAAGAAGATATTCACTGTTCATAATTTAGGCTATTGATCGAATTGTTAGAATTCGTCAATCGATGTGATTATTACATTGCATCCTATCAAACATATTGAATTAAAGACGAGGCTAGATCCAACCGAGAATTAGTTCGAGCGCTCAAAGTCGCAATCCTAACCAGTGTAATCTAGATTATCAATCAATTCCAACCATTGTAATTTGCATCCCAAATCATTCTTGATTCGAAGAGATTCATGACTTGTTGAAATGGTGTTTGGATTTTAGTTTTGTTAATCATATTAAAATAGAAATAAGAGATTTAGTTTCAATAAGAACCCCAAAAATAGAATTACCTTATTAAAATATAAATAATTTTTTAAGATCTTTTTAGATTTGGACTCGATAAATTTTCAAAAGAAGCATAGAGTTATTTATATACTAAGATTTTATTAGAGAAATCCTTTTAAATATTAATTTTATCATAAAATGCCTTTAATTGTTATATTTATCAAATCATACTTCCTATTTTATAAATAGAGGAAAAATACATTTTTACCCCACTCCAATAGTCTCTAGAGACACACAGAGCTTCCCTACTCTAGGGGGTTGATTGCAAGGGGATGTTTTTCTGAAATCCACTCTGACCATCATACACATGACTCAGTTTTTTGGCATTAGGATAAAATATTAACCACATTTGTAATTCACATGGACTACACAATTGGAAACTATGTAAAGGGTGATGCACACCCTCTAAACATTTCCCTTAGTGTGGCCCACCTAAATCTTGAATTGTGCTAACCTTTGAGCCCTATGTCAAATTTTTTATATGTTATTTTACATCTAATGGTTCGACTAGATTTCACATAATCATTACGGTGGGCACTATAAAATAAAAAATAAAATTAATGTTTGATGTCACTCTCTTGATGTTTTCCTTTAGTGTAGCTCATCTAAATCATAGGTAAACTTGATTATTTATTTTGGTATTGCACCTAATGTAGGATTAGACATCATATAGTTAGAGTAGATTTCACATATACACCATGATGGGCTCTAGTGTTTTTCTATTAAATTTTGTATTTTTATTTTTTATATATGCAAGAGAAACTCTAGTCAATTAGTGGGAGAGGGAGGTAGGGCCATTTTTGTGTGAGGACCATTGTGATGTGAACGTGAACTCCACTTTGATCATTAGATATATAATCTCACATTAGGCATATCTACTAAAAATCAGGCTCACTTGTCATTCATATGGGACACACCGAAGAAAACAGTGGGGAGGGAGATGTCCAGCGTATGAGGCCCACAATGTTGATATATATATATATATATATATATATATATATATATATATATATATATATATATATATATATATATATATATATATATATATATATATATATATATATATATATATGGAAGCGCCCTCTTGACAATGTGGAGCAGATGAAGCGCCCTCTCCATGAGAAATAGCCCTCTCGCCCCTGTTCGCAGGGAAAATAGAGATAGCCCTCACAGACCCTTACGAAGGGGAGATTGCCATAGGAACAAATCCCACACCCCATCGCATAAGGGAGAAATCCAGAGAGGATGCAATAGGGGTCGTTCGGCCAGGGGAACTGAAGCCTCCCGGTTCCCTGGCAAATCGATTGGAGGTTTCATCCTCTTCGTTGGGAACTTGCCATTTGATTACTCCTCAAAGAAGCTCCTCAAAATCTTTTAGAGATACGGTAAGGTTAATGATGTTTACATCCCAAGATTCAGGGATAGCTAAGGCCCTAGAGGATTCGTGTTTGTTCGATTCCATTACGAAACAGACGGGAGGGTGGCAATGGGGGTATTGAATGGTAAGAAAATCGTTGGTAGATAGGTTTCGGTTCAAGTTGCCAACCCTAAATCTAATGTCTCCAAATCGGCAACATCCACTCTTCCCAACTCGCAACAACAGAGGCCATTACCATCCTTCCCCCACTCGTCAACAGGAGCTCGATCGTTCACAGAAGTAGTCATAACTGGCGAGGAAGAACGAAGAGCGAGCGCTCCCTGCGACTTCACCTCAGTGGCAGACCTGGGAACGATGAAGAGGAAACTACAGGAACTTAAATGGGGCCTGATAGGCAGCGTGCCCAACCAAAACACATCTATTCTTCGGCTGATTGAAGCCATTAGAGGCGACTCATTCGTTTCCTTTGCTATTGATGTCATTCGGCTGTCGCATTTCCAATTCCTAATCTTACTTAAATCTGAGAGAGAGTTTAAAGATTTCTTACTGGATGACAAGCTTCACAAGACAATGGGCCTAACTTCGGTGACCCCATGGTCCTAGGACGAGTCGGAAGGGAGGGAAGGTCACTAGATCAGAATCTTCGACATCCCTCCCCACGCGTGGATCGAAACGGTGATCCTGGACCTCGGAAACTTCTTTAGGAAGGTCCTCCAACTGGACTCCAATAGTAAATTTGACTTATTCCAAATGTACGCAAGAGTGAAAGTTACTCTCTGGCCCTGAGTAAACTTCAGCCAAATCCTCAACTTGCGGTTCTTGAGGTTAGCTACCCCATTTATGCAGTAATTGAGAGTATTCAGGGTGATACCCTGCGCAGAGACGCTCAACATTATTGCGGAACATATGAAAATCAAAACGAATCCACCAGGAATTGGGTAGAAAGAAACTTCTATGGTCATCAATCAAGTCAATTAGTTTGCCTTCCAACTATCTGTGAAATGGCCACAGTGACAAACAGGGGAATCACTCAGGACCTAGAGGAGAAAAGGGCAGAAGAATGCTCAGCCGAACACAGGGAGGGTCAACTGGCATTGTGGGACAACTTATATCCACTACCTCTACACTCACATATAAAAAATCCAGATTATCAGAGACAAATTCCATCTTGTGCGGGGGACGTGACAAAAGCTTATGACCCTATACCTAAGAGCATGATACTTGATAGCTACCACTCTCCCACGGGTAGTAAGCCGCCTTGGACAACCCCAGGGGCGAGGGAAGTGGCTAGAGCCCCAGCCTAATGTGGCCTCAAAGGGCGATCCAACCAACATGGCCTCCTAGAACATTTCAGTCACACATGAGGAGAAGGAACCAGGCGACGTAATTCGTCAAGATCACTCAACAGAGAAGTTGGCAGCCGGCAACACAGCCAGGCCTTTTGATAGGTCCTCATCCATTGACACCTTTCTGTTGCAAGCTATTTCCTAGAACAAGAATATCTTGCTGACTTTAAAGGCTTGTTCAGAAGGGTGTTCCCCTCTCAGAGATCAAGGAGCTAGTCCTGAAGAGGTCCATCCCTGGACAACAGGGCTGATTCTTCACAAACCCCCTAGGAGAGGGAATACACCCTCACTCAGCGACAACCCTAGCTCAGTGGAAAATTGCTTATAGCTTGTTGTGGACTTCTTCCCATATTTTGATCAAGTATTGGTGGATCACAGAATCCTGCCAACCATCAGGCTTCTAAGTGACTGCTCAGCCTCAGCCATAAATACCTTGACTGATCTTCAACATAACCATACCTAGGAGAATCCTCTCAGCTGCAATTCACCAGTGCAAGTGGCATCGAGGAACGCCACTTCCCCCATTAGGAATGACACAGGGGATCCAAGTGGAGCAAAGAAACCAACAGTTGTCAAAAGCAGGAAGGTGAGAGGAAGAAATCTCTTGGTTAAACTAGGTGAAGGGGACAGGTATAACAAACTTCATAGTTTGAAACATTGGGCAATGAACTCTGGCCGTGTCACTGATGGATGAAGCTTTTGTGTGGAATGCTTGTGGAGTGGAAACTCTTCCACTCAAGCTTTTCCCTTGAAGTTGGTTAATAAGTTCAAGCCTATGATTTTGGCCATCCTTGAGTCGATGGTTAGGGACTCCTCTGGAGTGTGCCTCCGTTTAAAACTTAGTTTTCATGCTCCTTATCTAATGTTGGGGAAGGGGGAAAATTTTAGATTTTTTACCACGATTTTCTAGATGTGACTATTGCTTCTAAGTCTAACCAACTTATCTCTTTGCACATAGTTGCTCCCAACTACAGGGATCCCATCTTGTTGTTGATTGTGTACGTGAAGTGCTATAGGATTCAAAGAAGATCACTTTGGCGGGAGATAGTGGCTACTAGTAGAATCACCCAATAGCCCTAGGCGATTGTTGGTGATTTCAATGCGGTTCTTGTGGCCGACGAAAGGCTTGGGTCACCGAGGCTGGATTCTGCTAGTATGGAGGAATTTCAGTGCGTGGTCCAAGATGCGAAGCTTTTGGATGCGGGTTTATCTGAAAGTCAATTTACCTGGAGCAACAATAGAGCCTTGGCAAGGATATGGGCCAGGCTAGACAGGGTCATCTTCAATGACTGGTGGCTTACAATTTTTCCTACATTCCAATTTCAGCTTCTTGTCCGATCCAACTCGGACCATGCCCCACTGCGCCTCCATTTTCCAGGTCATACGCTATCTACTCCTAGGCCCTTCAGGTTTTTTAAAATGTGGACACTTCATGATGGCTTCATGTAGATGATTGAGGATGCTAGGGTAGGCCAGCTCTCTCCCTCTCTCTTGATTAATGTTCAGCTCAAACTAAAATGAGTCAAGCAAGCCCTTTGCCTCTAGAATAGAGTAGTCTTTGGTAACGTTCTAGCCCAGGTGAAGCAAGCTGAAGAGGAGCTGAATATCATTGAAAATAGAATGCAAGCCTCCAGGGACGAGAATCTGCAGCATATGGGAGCGGAAGCTAGGTAGAAGCTCTCTCAGCTGGAGCTCATGGAGGAGCTTTTCTGGAAACAGAAAGCGTGCGATAGTTGGCTAGAGGAGGGGGACCACAACACTAAGTATTTTGACGCAACAGCCTCCGCTTGGTATTGTAGAACTGAGATCTCTTCAATTAAGCTTGCGTCAGGAAAGGTTCTGTTAAGGGAAGAGGAGTTTAAACAAGCCGAAATCTCCTTTTTCTCCAACTTGTTCCAGGCCACTACCTCGCTAATGTCTTACTCTTTCACTGATGTCATTCCGGTGCTGGTGTCTGAGGAGGATAACGCATATTTGTTAGCCCCAATCACGCCTGAGGAGTTACATGCCGTTGTGGCCTGCATTCCAAGGGATAGTGCAGCTAGGCCAGACGGGTTTTCAGCAGCATTCTTCATCCATTGCTAGTCGATCGTAGGCGAGGACATGTTTGTTGCGGCTCAATCTTTTTTGGACGGTAGCCCCCTGCCCAGAAGCTATTCTACCACTTTAATCTATTTGATCCCCAGATCCTCCTCAGTTGCCTCCTTTGCAGAGTACCGCCCCATTAGCCTCTATAATGTAGTGTACAAGGTCCTCTCCAAGGTGTTGTCCTCCCGCATAGCGAGACTGCTACCCAAGCTAATTTTGACTGAACAGGGTGTATTTGTTCGTGGGCAGGCCATTTCAGGGAACATAGCCTATGCGTAGGAGGTATTCAGGGACTTGAACTGAAAGGTTTATGGAGGAAATATTTTTCTTAAACTGGATCTCGAGAAGGTGTATGATAGAGTGTGTTGGGATTTCCTGATTAAGGTGCTAATCAAGTTCGAATTTAGTGAAAAATGGACAGCCATTATGGAAAATTGTTGGAGCAACAGCTGGTTTTTAGTGTTGATCAATGGCGAAGCGGTCGGCTTCTTCAAAGCCTCTAGAGGGCTGTGTCAGGGGGGACTCTCTCTCCCCTATCTTATTCATCCTGGCAGTTGATGCTTTCTCTAGAAACTTTAGAAACTTGGTGGAGAGAGAGTGGTGTAAACCATACCATTTGAGAAGGGGTTGCCCCATTGACTCCCACTTGCTTTTTGCCGATGACACTGCTATTCCTAAACAGGAGTAGACCCTCTCTGTAAGCGATGAAGGGCTTCTTAAATGACTTCCAACAAACCTCAGGGTAAAAGATCAACCGGAGTAAGAGCAGCTTCATTTGTTCGAATAAACTGTCTGAGGGCCAAGTTAGAGCGATCGAATGCTAGCTAGAAATCAAGAGATCAAGAGGGGGCCTGTCGTACTTGGGCGTCCCCTTAATCAATGGTAGAACCAGAGTGGCTGATTTTCATTTCCTAGTGGACAAGGTGCAGGCCAGATTTGGTGGGTGGAATTCTAGGCATTTGTCATAGGCTGGGAGAGCCACTCTCATTAAGCACGTCTTGAGCAGCATCCTGCTTCATGTGTTGGCAGTGATGTTGTCCCGTCCCAAATTCTTGCTTAGAAGGAAAGCCATTTTGACAGGTTCCTTTGGGGCTCCTCTGACGACAAAGTCAAGCTCCAGTGAATTGCTTAGAAGAAGATTACGTGCCCAATTGAGGAGGGAGGGCTGAGCATTAGGAAACTCAAGGAAGTGGTGCAGGCTACCAGAATTAAGATGGTGTGGGATGCCAAATTCGGTGAAGCAGATGGATCATGGGTTCGCCTCATGAAAGCCAAGTACCAATCAGACCTGTTCCCTGGCACGGGGAGGGTCATCTCTTCTGTTGTCTTGCCATTATGGGCCAAGATCAGATCTCTCCTACCGAAACTACTAGAAAACTTTCAGTGGCTTATTGGTGATGGCGCTAAAAGCCTATGGACTGACAATTGGTCAGGCTTGGGCCCGTCGCTGTAAAGAATGATCAGGCCGATGTTGGAGGAGCTGCTGGACCTGAAGATTCATCATTTCGTGGGCCCAAATGGGCCTCTTCCTACATCGTCAATTTTATCTTATCTCTCTCAGGCAGATGTGGACTTCATTTTTCAGGGCAGTTTCACAACGTCTGAGGCCAGCGATCGTTGTATCTGGCCCTTAGCCCCTTCTGGGATGTGCTCCATCAAGTCGGCCTGGGAATTGTGTAGGCCACGAGTCGGTGATGGGGGTAGGTTTTTCCTATACAGCCAGAGAAAATGGCCTCCAAAGATTGCAATGTTTATTTGAAAACTCATTCAAGGGGCGGTGTCGGTGGATGGTCGAGTTCAAGCCAAGGGCATGACCATGGTGTCTAGATGTGCGTGCTGCGAGGATAACAAGCACTTTAGGCCCTCTCTTGAGACGGTTGAGCACCTGTTCCTCTCCAGTGGGCTGGAGTCAGCAATTTGGGCTCATTTCGGGTGCGTCTTCGAGATTATCGTTCTTCCTAACCACTCAATCCTCTCCGGGTTGAGACATTAGTGGTCTGCGGTCGCCATGAGTGCTAGCTCAGCCTAGCCGAGCAAATTCGTGGCCTGCTGCATTATGTGGGAAATCTGTTTAGCTGGGAATAGGGCTAGATTTGATCACAGACCAGTGACCACATCAGTTTCCATCGCTAGAGTTAATTGGTGGCTCCATTGGCTGTTGTAGTGGCCTGGCGTCCCGTCTTCAAAGAGGCCACTCTCCACTCTTATTAGCGAAAATTAGGAAATTCCCCGCCATAAGTTGGAAGAGATTGTTTCATGGTTTAGGCCGCTTGCTAAATTGGTGAAGCTCAATGTCGATGACTCATCCAGGGGTAATCTAAGGCTATCAAGGGGAGGAGGCATTGTCAGAAATGATCAGGGAGCTTTCCTATTTTCATTCGGGTCACCCTATGGAGTTGGCTCCAACAATCATGTGGAGTTACATGTTGTGCATGACGGTCTTTAGTTGGCCCTCAATTCTGGTTTCTTTAGCATCGAGATCGAGTAGGATTCCAAAGTTACGGATGATATGCTGACCGGAAGATCGACATTCTCCTAGCATCACTATTACTGGGTCAGCAGGATTAGATCCCTCATGTCGAAAGGTAATGTAACGATCAAGTTCATCTGCCGTGAAGGAAATGGCCCGACGGATGGTTTGGCTTGCCTGGCCAGTGAGCGTTAAATGCTGTTTTTTTAGAGGCACCTTCACAATCCCCTATTCACATTAGGGGCCTCATTTTACTGGAGTGTGCAGGCCTTGGCTCTATCAGACTAGTGCACACGGCAAATTAGGGTGGCTACCCGATCGCCCCTTTCCCGCTTTCCTTTGAGGGGGCTTTTGCTATTTGCTTCCTCATTGGTAGGTCTTGTGTATAGCTTACAATAGGCGAGCCCTGTTCATGTGTCGGCTTCACCCCAATTAGTCTCAGGCTATAATATTCTCCCCCTTTTTCAATGAAGCTGACGGGCCCTAAGATCTGGGCTTTGTCATTCTTTATATATATATATATATATATATATATATATATATATATATATATATATATATATATATATATATATATATATATATATATATATATATATATAGTGTTTGTGTGTGTATGTGTGTGTGCGCACACACACACAATATACAGATATCATGGGAACTTCCCATGAGGTCAAGTTGTGTGGGCCCCACCATGATGTGTGTCAAACATCTACATTGTGCATTTGATGGGTCACTTTTAGGTGATATGATATCCCAAAAATCAACTGTATATAGAGCTCAGGTGGGCCATACTATCTAAAAACATTTGAAGACATGCCTAAAATATATAAAAGCACTTGGTGGGGCCCAAATGAGTTTTGGATGCGGCTGAAACTTGGTTGAACACCTCATCCAAGTAGGACACACACAATGGATGGGCTAGGTTTGTCATCTTGGTGGGCCCAATAAATAATTACGAAGGCTTTAATGGGAGAGTAACCCCTCTCAATTGTTATATGTGGTGTGGCCCACCCAAGTCATGAATTGACTTAATTTTTAAGCTGGTGGCCCACTGTGGAATGGTGATATCTCACTGATGGGGTAAATATTCGACCGACATCATAGTGGGGCCCACACAGCTCACCCTCATGGGAAGTTATATATGGGAAATGGTACTGTGAGGTCAACCTCAAGGGAACTTCCCATGAGTTACCATGAGGTTGAGCTATGTGGGCCCCATTGTGATGTGTGTCTAATATCAACACCATTAATCAGATGCACCATTGCATGGTGGGCCAGAAGCTTAAAAATGAAGTCAATTCATGACTTGGTTGGGTCACGCAACATACAAAGTTGAGAAAGTTCCCCTCCCATTAAAACATTCATAATCATTTATAGGCCCCACTGAAATGTGGTTCATAAATTTAGTCCATCCATTGTGTGTGTTCCACTTGGATAATGGGTTAAACTAAGTTTCAACGACATCCAAAACTCAGGTGGGCCTCACCAAGTGCTTTTATATGTTTTAGGCATGTCTTTACATGGTTTTAAATGGTATGGCCCACCTAAGTTCCGTATACCACTGATGTTGGGATATCCCGTAACCTAAAGGGGACCCATCAAATGTATAGTGTTGATGTTCATTATACATCACGGTGGGGCCCACCAGCTCGACCACAGAGGAGGTGGACCTAATAGAATATATATATATATATATATATATATATATATATATATATATATATATATATATATATATATATATATATATGCATGTGCACATGTGCACACGTGTCATGGGAGTCTAATCCGAACAGTCCATGTGATGTGACATCCCATGAAACCACAGGAGACTAATTTTCACATTGATCTTACAAAACTTAGGTGTACGAAATGAGAATATATGTACTTATTGATATTACACAATTTCAAGGACGAAATTATTTTTAAGGGGTAGATTGTAATGTCCTTGATTTTCGCTATTTTGAATTGTAAAATTTTTTTTAAAAATAATATAATTAACTTATTTCGTTATTTACTAACCTTTAATACTTGATGTTAACCTATACGCATGTGTTATCAGTAAAAAAAACTGCACAAATTCAATCTATTAACTGTAGAAAGCTAATGAACATACCCGATCACCAAACTCTTGGACCTAACCTTGTGACCTATTCATCTAAGACATTGATCTATCCAGCCTATCACTGACTAATCAAGACAATCGTAACTAAATAAAGACCTACCTAAAGTCAATACAACTAGGGGCACATCTTGATTAACAAATTGAACTAACCCAGTTACTTTATTAGCCTAAGAATCAATAGTGTAAGGTGCTTAGGATCGAATCGTCATTTTTGCTAATTGTGAATAGGTCATATTATGAACTTAGATAATCTAAACCCTAATCATCGCGCACAAGAAATCTTGCCACCGAATTTATTCTATAAATGTCATGATTATCCAAACAAGCTCCGGACCGCTCGTCAGTGGGCTACTAAACCCGAAACTATAGAAAGATTTTTAGAGGGCTTGACATCCATCGCAAGACCTCGAACTAAGACAGCAACCCAAATCGCTCAACTTGGTCTACCAAGGCGAGTGCATGAGATGTATGAATGCCTTTAGGATTTGTCAAGAACTTAAGTTAATTTTCTCCATATAAATCTTGATGAAATTGTGACTTTTAGACTATTAAAATACGACCAAACTTAAGAAAAATGATGTAGGACAATATGCTGGTCATATTCATATAGTTGCGGCCCTGATTGACCATCAATGACTGTTGAATTGAAATAGTACCTTAACCATTGATTGACTCATCTAGATGTCGGAACGACTGCACTCTTACATAGATCCCTAATAAGGTCATATATTCCATGACTTAGATCGATGCATGCACTTTCCTATGGGCCCCAATAGTGAAAAGTAACCTCTCATAGGGTTAATAGCCTTAACCCTTGGCCATGGGGGCTATTTGCACCATTTATGGTGCTATGAAGCCATTCGCCCACACAAATTTGTGCTCCTAGAGAGGAGAGGAAGAGAAAGAGAAAGAGAAAGAGAGAGTGTGTGTGAAGGTGGGTGAGTACTTGTGAGGTTTAGCATCTTCTTGTCATTCGACCCTTTAATAAAATCACTAGCAGCTTTCGGATCCATTGTTGCACCCCTTTCGTCAACAATAAGATGAGAGGATTGAGCCATTCTTTATAATCAAATTCATTTTAGGTTAAATCATGTGTATCATTGGCTTTGACATTTGATTAAGTACCAGTGATTTTGCTATAAATCCTAACCCTAGAACTGCCATAAATTAGGGGAAATCATCCTAAGATGTAGATTATTCTCCTAGGTTTTCATTTATTAACCATTGAGGGTGATAGACTATGATCGCTTTTGATTTAGTAGGAACCTTTAAGTCAATTATTCCCTAAATGCTCTACCCTAGAAATATTTGATTTTGTTAGTATTGGTAGATAACATGTATGACGAACTGCTTACTCATTTTAATGTTTGGCTTATTGGTGATTGAATAGGGTTTATGATGATAATGGTAGATTTCAAGAGTGTTTAATATGTTTATGGCCTTGGTTATGTTCCTTGCATATTTTGTTGTGACTTTAATACGGATACTTATAAATTTTGATTCATGTTTGCCTTGAGATACATTGCTTTATTAGATTTAAGCTGGAGATCCCTGTTAATATTAAATGAATGCTATATCACTGACTAGTCATATTCTATAAAATAGGCTATAATAGAAAGAGGTTGAGCCCTGGCTAACCTTGAAACAAGGGATGGTTGCCGAATTCGGCCATCCCGACTCATGTGGTTGACCGAAGCGGAACTCGGGTGATCGGCAGTAATTGGAACTATATGGGATGCTTGTACCTAATGCCAATCTATCCAACGCTTTTCTTGGACAATCAGATTCGTCCAATGGGTGGATAGATCGCATATATGACCAATGTTTGCAACACAATATGGAATCTGAGATACCCTGTTTATAACAAATGAGATTCATTCATAACTATTAGCACAATATGATGTGATAATACTTGAGGGCCAGATATGGTGGTATGAGAAACTGCGTACTAGCTGTCGGCCTACATTAGGGTGATGGGCCCGTCACATTGGCAAAACATTAGGTGAGGAGCTTGCCATGTTGGTAGAATATTAGGTGACCAGCTTCCCCGTAGTGGCCGTCAAGCACGTAGGAATGTCGTGACCCTGTCATGATGATGATGATATAGGTGGTATGCTTTCTCAACACTCGGGTCATGTGACGATCTTTACCTCTAGTCGTGGTCATCCTTGGGTGGTTAGCCCTACTACAAATTTGATTAAGTTATAGGGACTTAGGGACAATGAAACCCAAAGTGGATCAAAGGATACTGGTGAGGAGCCGCCTAGTGCCACAATGAACTACGTGATCCGGATAGAGACCCAAGATTCGACGGTGGTATCCCTGCTTCATCAACTGACTGTTTAACCTGAACATTTATAAATACTCAACTAATCATACATTTCATAATATTTGTTGGGTTGTGTGCGGGCTAACCATTGCGCATATGTTGACGTCCTCGCTAACAATAGCGTTGATGTAGTTTTATATTGGTATCATTGATCTTGGGCCATGCATACACATTTAAAGTCATTCATACATTTAAAGAACTAGAGATATAGTTTTTGTGTTTTGATATGTCATTATCGCCTATGCCTATATCTGTTTGATAATAAGTGAAACTTAGGATAATAGTAACACTTAGTTGATCACTCATTCCTACATAAGACTGTGTTTTAAAAAACCAAACAAGAGATAGTATTGATACATGTACCACTGAGATCTTAGATGGGTAGGCTTAGATCCGCTTGCACCACTGTCGTTATATTTTGAAGCATTGGGCGAAAATATAATACTTTATACTTTATTCATTTTGGATATGCAAATTGTGGCTTATGTAATCCCCATCACCACTATTGGAATTATACAATTTGAATGTTATCCATACATTCATGAGTTTATTTATCTCTGCTTAACTTTTGATGACGCCGATTTAAAGATACTTTGATTATTGATGATGGGCAAATGTTAACCAAATTGTGCAGGCATATGGGAACTCGCCCACATGAATTTTTACTAGGTTTATGCTAAAAACTTGAGATCGGAGTCTCTGTACTCGAGTGCTGATTTTCAAGGCATGACACCACACCACTGGATCACTGGGGATTAAATGGTTACCACTGAAAACCTCTTAAAGGCCAAAGAAGTTTTCAATCAAGATGATATTTATGTTTTCCTTTCATCTAGGTCCATGTGACCTTATGAACTAGTTGAATATCAAAAAAACATCACAATGGGTCCTAATAAAATTTCAACAGTGGGGGTCATTGTCACCATTGCTTTCTATAGTGTGGTCCACTCGAACATTCAATCTACCTCTTTTTTGGGGTCATGCCCTAAAATGGTCTTTCAAAATGGATGGACGAATTAGATAAAACACTTATATCATGCTGACCCCATGTCGCCCCTAATGGGATTGTCCATCTCTAGCTAGTTTTGGGGTAGTACCACTCCCGCCCGACACAATCCGCTTCCAGCTGGATACAAATTTCCTGCCCCAAGGCTTTCATGGGCAGGAAGCTAGGTGGAGCCCACCATGATATTTGTGATAAATCGACTCTATCCACCTATTTTGAGAGCTCATTTTAGAACATGCGACCAAATATGAGGTGGATCTAAAACTAAAGTGGGCCACATGAGAGGAAACAATGGAGAATGAATGACTACTGTTGAAACATTCATATGGCTATAAAATTTTTGTATTAGGCTAAGTTTTTCGTGTTTCCAATTCATCCTAGTTGGAATGAACTTATAGATAGTTTAGATGGCATATAAACATCAAGGTAGAGCCCAAGAATATTTCAACGACATGCATTTCTTTCCCCACTCTTTCCTCACATGTGGCCCATTTGAATTTTGGATCCTCATCATTTATGGTTGCATGTCCTAAAATGAGCTTAAAAATGGATGGACGAAATAGATTTTACACAAACATCAAGATGTGCCCCACTTAGGTTCCCTTCACATTAAAGCCTTTGGCAGGAAATCGACTAGAGATGAAAGCAAATTGTGTAGGGTACAAATTCGGTATAAATATTTTTTCATGCAGTGCGCATACAACTCCCTTACGCTACAGTTTGTAGTAGAGTATTACATTATATATATATATATATATATATATATATATATATATATATATATATATATATATATATATATATATATATATATATATATATATATATATCGAGCTGAGTCGAGTTGAGGTGGGCCAAGCTTGGCTTGACTCGTCCATGCTCTCCTCGAGCTTACCATTGGAGCTTGGCTTGTTTGCCAAACCTTTCGAGTCAAGCTCGAGGCAAGTTGGTGGATCCAGTCAAGGCAAGCTTACCTCAAGTCGAGTTGAGCTTGCTCCCAACTTGACCCAACTTACACCTGACTTAACCCAACAACCCGACCCAATCGACACCCGACTTAACCTAGCCACCAGACCCAACTGACCCAACTCACACCGACCCAACTCCCAGATCATATATTCGATTAATATATATATATATATATATAATATTTACCTTTTTTATTTTAAATATAATATAATATATATTCGAGTTGAGCCGAGCTCCAGCTCGAGCTTCGAGCCGGGCCGTTCGAGTCGAGTCGAGTCAAGATCCACGATGATCGAACTCGACTTGTTTTCAAAATGAGTTGGGTCATTTGAAGCTTGGCTCGCCTCAAGTCATCATTTGAGCCAAGTCAAGCCAAGCTAGATCGAGCTGAGCCAAGCGAGCTTTTTGAGTTAGTTTGGGTCGTGTACAGCCCTACCTAAAATAAGCTCGAAAAATAGATGGGAGGGATAGATTTCTCACAAACTTCATGGTGGGCCTCACTTGTATTTCCTACTCACAATAACCTTTGGTGGGAAATTCACGTTAAGATGGAAGTAGATTGCATGGGGGAAAATTAGGTGTTAAACAGTTTTACTTTCTGTGGACATATAGCTCGCATGCGTTGTGGTTTGTATGGGAGCATTACTTATATAGGTACCTATTTAATTATTAGCAAGGTGGCATTTGGATCTTAAGTTACTTAACATAAGTTACTTATATCTCAATTACCTTATCTTAGTTTTTACCTACTAAGCAGATAAGTACATTTGCCAAAAACATACTTATCAACTTCTCCTCTCTTTGGTCTCTCTTGATGTCTCTCTTTAGCATCTCATGAAAAGTAGAAAAGATAAAAAAGATAAAAATAAAAAATTAACTAAAATAATTAAGTAATTTTAAGTAAAAAACTTACTTATAATTAATCATAAATCAAATTTACTTATCTGAAATAAGTTACTTATCTAGTGTGTAACTAGAAAAAAGTAACTTATTTGGTGGTATCCAATCAATGGATCCTAAGCAACCTTGTTAATTGATGGACATTTTTTTTTTTTCATTTTATGAAAAATCGTTCCTTAAACTAATCTACATTAAAGAAAACGAATCGAAGGTCCCAAAAAAAAGTATGGGAATGTAAATATCAAATTAATAACGTAATATTTTCTGATATTCCCTTTATCACACTATTGAAATCGGATTGCATACTGAGTTACTCAATAATGCTCTTATCACACTAAGTAAACTCAATTGGGCCCACCTTGAATGTGCATAGTCTATCCATACTGTCCATCTGCTTGTCCATCTAATTTAAGGGATTGAGCCCAAAATTGAAGCATATCCAACGATCAAGTGGATCATACCATACAAAACAGTGGAGATAATGATTTCCACAGTTGAAACCTTTTTAGGCTTTACGGTGATGTTTATTTGTCATCCAACCTGTTCATAAGATCATGCAGACACAGATGAAGGGAAAAAACAAATATAATCTTGATCCAAAACTTCTATAACCACTAAGCATTTTTCAACGGTAGACGTTCAATTCAACTGTTGCCTATGGTGTGGTCCATTTAAACATTGTATATGCTTTATATTTGAGCTCAAGCCATAAAATTATCTAATAAAATAAATGAACGAATCGGATAAAATACATAAATTATGGTGGAGCTCACGGAGTTTACTCATAAACTGAGCGTTGTGAGTTACTACGCAATCCGCTTCTCCCTGCCTTTGTAACAGTAGAATATATCCTAGGAGATCTATACATCTGTATGTGCAGTTGTCATGCATATCTTAATTATTCTTTAAAAAAAAGAAGGGAATGGACCATATGGGAGGACAAATGCTGGTCAGTGGTGAGCGGAATTGGGATGCGTACAACACCGGCAACCAAGGGCTATCCCTGAGGGTTGACCTTGTGGAGACCACATGATGTATGTGTTTTATTCATGCATCCATTTATTTTTTTCAGCTCTTTTAGTATCACCCTAAAAAAGAAATGTATCCAAAGCCCAAGTGGACCACACTACAGAAAATCGTGAGGATTGAATGCATACCGTTGAAAACCTCTTGAGGGCCTCGCAAAGTTCAGATCCTGCTGATATTTATTTTTTTCCTTTCATGAAGGGATGTGTGACCTTATGAACAGGTTGGTTGGCAAACAAACATCATGGTTGGCCGTTGAAAGATTTTAATTGTGGGTGTTATTATCCCCACTATTTCCTGAAGTGTGGTCTCTTTGAGCTTGTGATTTGCTTTATTTTTCAGCTCAAGCCTTAAAATGAGCTACCAAAATGGATGGACGGTGTGGATTAAACATGGACATCATGGTGGGCCAAGCAATCCGCTTCCCTGGTGTGCCTGAATGCATGACCAAAACGAACTCAATGCGTTGGCAGAAGAGAGAGCTAGAGAACCATACCGGAAATTAAAATTATAGGATGCCTCCTACGGCGTCGGAGAACTCTCAGCCTTGATCTTTTGAAACCGGAATTTCACACCACTCACTTAAATCTGAGAAAAGGAATGATAAAAATGTCCAATGGACAGGATGATTTTTTAAAGATAGAATAGAAATGCTTTACTTTTCCTCTCCATAGACTCTATTATTGAAGCTCAGATGCTTTACCTTTCCTCTTCATAGACTTTATTATTGAAACTCGGGGTTACATGAATATCCTGTAACCTAACCTCCGTGGGGCCCATCATGATGTCTGTGCTATATCCACTCCGTCCATCTATTTTACCAACACATTTTAGAATATGCATTCTCCATCTAATGGTGAACAATTCCTGTGTGAATGAGTACGGCCCAAAGACCCTATTATCAGGAAATCTTACCCCTTTCAACCTTCAAATTAAAATGCATTGACCGTACCGTTGCGATCTATTGAACCATGTGAATTTCAGGGTGTGTGGCATCGAAAGGGAGGCTCATGAATTCGTCTGTCTACGTTGTAAACATGGATGACGGGTGTACATCCTACACATGCATGTGTATAAACATAGATACTCTACTAAAGTACAGTTTACAAAATTATTCGGTATGTCTAGGGAACGTTGACGCTCTTAATACATCTCTTGGTTTAAACAGATGAATGATCAAAATCAATGATCAGAATCGTCCATCAGATTTGACCAACGTTTCTTTGGCCATGAATAAATACTTGTGTTGATCAGGTGTAACCATCCGACCATGGCTTTGGAAACCAACTTATAAAATGAGAGGCCATTGTTTTCAAGGATATCATCCTACAGTTAATATTGATTTTCTTTTCTAGTAGTGGCCCAAGAAAATTAAGGAAAACCTAATGGATGCTCAGGATTGATGAATATTTGAACAGAATGTCATATATGCCCTTGGCACAGTAAGAGCCTCAGTGTGCCAGGGACGTACATCAGCGTTACCTTTAACAATTGAAGACAAGATAGTTTTTTCCTTGGAATAGTTTTCCGACAGCTGTCACGGACTAAAGTTCTGACCTTTGGGGTTTGTGGAATGCAATCTCAACCACACAATCGAGAACTAGGGGAACCTTTCCTAACCAAAGATTTACCGACGCAGCTTTGGGATCCACCTTACGGTGGGGCCACCTTAATGCCTTTATCTTATATCTACCCCAAACATCCGTTTTGTCAGCTCGTTTCAGGAGATGATCCAAAAAATGCAGTAGATTCAAATCTCAGGTGGACCCACCACGGGAAATAATGGTGATTTCTGTGGTCCCTTGATGAAGAGTATAAAAAAGATATGTATCATATTGGTCTAAAACTTCTGTTACTCCAAGAAGGTTTCAATGGGAATTTGTTTGTTGAAAATTGGAATTTGTTTATTGAATTTGGAACGTTGATGTTTTTGGGCCATTTTATAAATCCATAAAATATTTGTAGATACACTACCTCGAAAACCTGTGTACGTACGTGAAATTGAATGAGAGTAGAGAGGAGCAGCTAACATTCGAGTACAGCACATATTTGTGGAAGGCCAAGTAAGTGTCTGTCCACCAGGCACGGTGCATGGAAGGATCGCGTGGCTTAGCAGGAAGGATTTTGTCTCTGGGGAGGCTGTAATATTGGGACTTATGACACCAGTGGCATCTTCTCCAAAGGCAGATGATAGACACAACAGAGAGAGAGAGAGAGAGCAGCGTGGGAAGTCTTCCTTTCAGGCATGTAACGATTGTTTGTTGAAAGGCCTCAGAGTCGTAGACCCGAGCAACAAGCTGGCAGATGCCCAGTCAGGTTGCTATTTGAGGAAGAGGGGCCCAAATTGTGATTGTGCAGGAGAAAAAGAGTATTTGGCACAATGCTGTAGTTGCTCATCAATGGACTGAAGGGTATTAAGTACTTGTCATGTGTTCAAACATGTGGGCTAGCATTGGCCGTGAAGGTGAAATTGCTTAGGGAAATATGTTGAAAGCCAAACATTTCAGCAATTTCCTTGACAGAATATATTGCGCTCCACTTGGACATGTATATCACCTAGCCAATGTCCCTAAAATGCCATTAGAATTTTCTCTCCACCATGAAAATTTATATTCATGTACCAATATCATCATAACCATTGACATCGAAAGAAACACGTTTGACATACCCATAAACACAAACGCTGCTTCTCGTCCCAAAGCAATTTTCACATATAATCCATACAGTAAATATATGTGAAAAAGAAAACTACATATAATGTAAAAGCAACCAAGTCCAAATACATATATGCAACATAGTACATGTGTAAAGCCAACTTTTCAACCTTGCTGATATTTAAAATAAAATTTATTTATTTATTTATTTTTTTTAAAGTCCATTGTTTTACAATGCCTATAGACATGCCCAAATAACAACCATATTAAGCAAAGCCCATAGTCATATATAAAACCCATTTCCAGTTATGTTGATGTATAGACAAACACATTTATCATGGAAACAGACTCGTAATAAATGCCATGCTAAAAATATACCCAGTAGACATTAAATAACCTCTGAAGCCTCTCACCCAAGACAAATGCCACCCCTTAGCTCGTGAGGTCACTACACGCCCTTCAGACCCACATCCTTGATGAAGTCATGACATTCAGTAACGCATTTTACTCTTTTCATGTTCCACACTTTGCTAATCTCCTCAAACCTCATACTAGAGCTACACTGCAATAAATCTATAGCATGAACACATAAACATAGATTTTTAGCAGATAACAAGGATGGATCCATAACAGATACAACAGTAAATCGGTAATTGATACAACAACATATTCATGACAGATGCACTAAGGGATTTATATGAGAACCTGCACATCCAGCTTTGATTTTTAGCCCATCCATCTACACGGTGCAAGCACATAATGCACAGTTTGTATGTTTCCTGCATGGTATATAATTGCTTGCATGTGTGCACTGCCAGGCCCAAGCATGTCTGGGCCTGTTCATGAGTGTAAGACCCAAGTGCAAGCCCAGCCTGCCCACCTCATGAGCTTGATAGTAGGGCTAAAGGGGCCAGACTGTGCAACCCGCTTTTGTTCCTGGCTTTTTTTGGCTGCCGTTGGGCTGAAATAATCTGCCCAATTGCCCATGCCCTTGCAATATTCTTCCAAACATAGAAGTTAAAATTCTCTACATTTGTGATTTTTCGTACATGATCCATATATGATGAGGTCCACAACATGGATGGGCCCGATTGATGCATCACCCATCCAAGGTTGGAGCAGAGAAATGATTCTGATATGTTACGGTTCTACCAGCTCTGAGGGTAACATCTTTCATCCAACTAGTTCATAAGATGACCGCGGAGCGTGGTTTTTAGGGTAAAACACCATCCACAGTCGACAACAAATCAGGGGTCCAAATCTAATATACGTGTGTCACGTCCGTCTGTCCGTTAGTGTGGTGGCAAGGGATAGGAATTTAGGCCTCATTCAAATAGCGCGGATTAGATAATTAATGACAGGTTTAGTAGGGAGACTCCCTGCTGAAGTGACGTCACCAATCTTGTATCCACACTGTTCTTCGATTTGGAGAGATCATATTAGGGCACGAGCCAAAGAGTTAGTTAGATCCAAAGCTCCAGTGAACCCCACCATAGAAAACAGTGGGGAGAGTGACAGCGACCAGCCACAAAAGTTTTCGTTCCAGCCGATCTTTGTGTTTTCACTTTTTTCATATTTGCCTTGACACATGAACAGGTTGGATCTCAAATACATATCACGGTGGACCTTAGAAAGGTTTCAACAGTGGATGTCACTCTCCCCATTGTTTTCTGTGGTGGGGTCCACTCCAGCTCTGGATCAGCCTCATCCTTTGGATCATTTTGATCTTTCCAAATGGATGGACGGTGTGGATAGAACACATAAATCATGGTGGGGATCATAGAACTTGGTAACCTAGCTTCAGCAGCTGAGTCTAGCTACTCAACGTGTCAGTAGCTAATCTGCGTCACATTCTAATGATCCGAACCGTTTCTTTATAAAGGATATATAGTCTAAGGTCGCTGCCTCGATTCAGATGGCGCTATTAAGGATGGATCGCATCTCGAAATCGGATTGCGCACGCTTTTATGGTAATGAGTAAATTCTGTTGAGCCCACCATGAATGTGCGTAGTTTATCCACACCGTCCATCCGTTTTTTCAGATCATTATATGGGGTTGAGCCCAAAATTGTGTTATATTCAAAGCTCAGTGGACCACGCCACAGGAAACAGTGGGAATAATGATTTACACCATTAAAACCTTCCTAGGACCCACAGTGATGTTTATTTGTCATCTAAGCTGTTAATAAGATTACACATACATGGATAAGGGAAAAACATAAATATCAGTTTCATCCCAAACTTACGTGGCCCACGGTAGACGTTTAATTCATACTATTTCCTGTGGTGTGGTTGACTTGAGCTTTGGATATATTTGAATTTTGATCCCAAGTTATAAAATCATATGTTAAAATGGCTGGACGTAGTGGATAAAATACATAACTCACAATGGACCTCACAGAGTTTACCCAGTACGCTTTAGCCTACCTATTTACTCATGACCTAATATATTTTATAAATAAATTTGTAAATTTACACATTCATAGAGAAAGGATACTTAATACAGGGTGGCTTTTACCTCATCAACCTACAAAGGATGAATGACTAGTTGAGTTGTTCCTTGACCCATCCCTTTCCTTCTGTCCATTGTCCACGTTCGATGCTGGAGATGTGCCCCACCTTTCTACGGTCCTCTTCGCTTCCACCTTTTAGCTGCAACTTATTCGTCAGTTCCATTGGCATGTCTTTTAAGCAAAGCCCTTGCAGTCCGGAGAGGTATTCAATTCCTTCTGGAAGAGTCTTCAAATCTCCACAGTTGATCAGATTTAGTTCTTGGATGCTTGGCAATGCTCCCTTCTCTATTACTATCCGATTTAGTTGTTTCATATCCCGTAAATAAAGTGTCCTGAGCTTAATGAAGCATCGATCGCGGAAACACAACTGCTGTCCTTCGTAGGCCTTCTGAAGGTAAAGTAACGCCAGATTGGGCAATGCTTGGAGCGATGAAAGTGGATCTTTTTCTCTCAGCTTTGAACATTTCAACCACAAATAGGCGAGGTTTGCAAGGGAGCTAAGCCATCGAGGCACCTTCTCCAAACGCCCGGTCAGGTAAAGCTTTTGAAGAAGCGGTGGAGGGTTAGGAGAGAGTGCTTCTAATTGAAGTGTTTCTTCCTCTCCAGCTGCCCTCACACCCAACCTGAGAAGGTGTTTCATCTTTCGGATTGAATTGCACAACTCAGCCCCATCGATTGCTCTGACCTTAGAAATGGCAAACCCCCTCAATTGGGTTAAGTTCCCAGCTTGTTTAACAATCTCCCCTTCTTTCTCTTCAATAACATATAGAGTCTGTAAATTTGTTAAATTGCATATTCTTATAGGAACTTGGATGCTACTGATGTAATCAAAATCATTATAAGACTTGTCAGTAATTCGATAAATAAACAGGTGTCGTAGTTTCCATAGCTTCACAATCCCACTGGGTAGCCTCTCTAGCTTTGTATTCCTGACGTCCAGTGTTTGAAGGTTCTGTAGCTTCCATAAAGATTCTGGAAGCTCCCTAACTCTAGTTCCACTTAAGTTTAGATATCGTAAATTGAACATGTTAGTCACTTCATCTGGTATGCTTTCGATAGGAACTCCTCCTAGATTTAGGAGCCTCAGCAATCTAAAGCTTGATGCCATCGTATTTAAAGAAGATGAAAGAGACATGTTTTGATCAAACACCATAAGGGAACGAAGATGTGTCATACCTGCCCTTGAATGATTAATTTCTCCACTACTATAGATTGACATGCGGCGGACTTTGCCATTTTGCCTTGCTTGCAGTTCATCGTATGTCATGCAGAACTTTTCTTCGTTACTTACCGATAATGCCACTTCACGCACAATATCGTGCATTCGACAAGCTTTCAACCTTCCAAACCTGTTCGTCTCAACAACCTGAAGCATGTTTCGATGGATGAGTTCCTTCAGATAGTCTTCTGCTGCCTCCTCCATTGTAATTTTACCTGTCTCCTCCACAAAACCCTCTGCCACCCACAACCTAATCAGTTGCTTGCGGTGAATTAAATAATCCTCAGGAAAAATGCAACAATATAGGAAACAGTGCTTAAGGCGGTACGGTAGATCATAGAAGCTAAGCAACAGGATGCGCTTTACTGGTTCAAGCATTTGATTATTTGTCAACTGCCAGCTCAGATTTTTGTAGATTCGATTCCATTCCAATGCAGTCTTGTCTCTCAATGACAGGAGGCCGCCCATGGCAACAATTGCAAGTGGCAAGCCTTCACATTTTTCTAGTATAGATCGAGCTAATGGCTCAAGCTCTGAAGGACAGGGTTCACTCGGAAATGCCTTCTTACGGAAAAGCACCCAGGCCTCTTCTTGATCCAGAAGCCTAAGCTTGCAGACACGTTTTCCCTCTCCTGCTGTAGAAGCCACATTAAAGTCTCTCGTAGTAACTACTAACCTACTTCCACATCCACAATCTGAAAATATGACATTTAATTTATTCCAATCATTCATAGTCCAGACATCATCCAAGATAATGAGGTACTTTTTTGATTCAAGAAATCCTCTAACCATCCGCCTCAACTCGCCAGCATCTTTGGTGGCTAAGTCATTTGGAACAACATCTTTCTTAGCCTCAAGTAATTGTTTTATGATGCTTCGTAGTAGCTCATCAATTCTAAGAGACTGTGAGACGGAAACACATGCGTAGCAGTCGAAGTGATTCTTTATTTGTTGATTCTTATAGGCTTTAGCCACAAGAGTGGTTTTGCCCACCCCACCCATCCCTGTCACTGAAATTACCGTGGGCCGTTGTTCTTCTTCCACTAACCATCCCACTATCAAATCTATTTCTTTCTCCATCCCCACAATGTCATTGTCCGCTTTGAATACAGAAGTTTCTACATCACGTCGCCACAGTTCGCTAACATCAGAGGATCTGGTGACTTCTTCTATTTGGCTGGGTCTTCGCTGAAAAATATTCTGAACATTAAACTTGGTTTCTTGAAGTCGCCTAGCGAGCTGATGCCTGTTGCTGATATTCTTGGGGATATGGATTGTGTCAATGAGAAAACCCTTGAATCCACCTCGTCGTGGCCTGTACATGCGATGCAAGAACTCGTCGATGATATCCTCCACATCATGCACAGCGTCTCTTACTTCTCCCACCCATGTTTTCATTTCTTCATTGTTATCCTTTCTTCTATCAGCATCCCTCAACAAGGCTCGCATTCTATTAAGTTCCGTCTCGATTTCTTTAACTTCCTTGCGTACTCCTTTTAATAGAGATGCTTCTTCATTTAGAAGGGCACTTAAGTTATCTAACAAGAATTTAACAACACTCTCTGCCATCGCAATTTCTGTAAAATGGAAAACGAAGACAATCAATGTCAGAAAGAAATATTAGGTTATTCTTTCGGCTATATATGACAGTGTGTTTGCATATGTGTATGCATGTACGGGTATCTCTCCATTTGTAGAGATACGTGGAAGAAAACCGAGACAAACATGGTTGCCCCACCGTCATATGTATGTGAAGTCTACTAGGACTATTATATACATTGGATCATGTTGGTTCAGGGCGAAACAAACCAGGGGAATCCGTAATTTAGGTGGGCTACACCAAGGGAACCAGTTGGGAGGGAATGACCACCCTTGATAACACCTGGGTCCACCTGAATTGCATAATAGCCTGGGATTTGGGCCCTGGCCATAAAATTGGGTGATACACATAATAGAAAGATTGGATTTCAAATACACAACATGGTGGACCATATAAAAATCAAGGGTGGGTATCCCTCTCCAAACAGTTTCCACTGGTGTAGCTCACCTGAGTCACGGATCTGCATGAATGTTTGGCACATACTAACATGGGGTGATGAACTTGATGGTCGGAATGGATTTCACATATACCTATATATCACTGTGTTTTGATTATATGTATGCATGTACGGGTATCTCTCCATTTGTAGAGATATAGGGTCTCCCCTGGAAGAAAACCAAGACAAACATGGTTGCCCTCACCGTGACATGTATGTGAAATCTACTCGGACCATTATATACATCGGATCATGTTGGTCAAGGGCAAAACAAACCAGGGGAATCCGTGATTTAGTTGGGCTACACCAAGGGAACAGGTTGGGAGAGAATGACCACTCTTGATAACACCTGAGCCCACTTGAATTGTGTGATAGCCTGGGATTTGAGCCCTGGGCATAAAATTGGGTGATACACATAATAGAAGGATAGGATTTCACATACACAAGATGGTGGACCCTATAAAAATAAAGGTTCAGTGTCCCCCTCCAAACAGTAGTTTTTTTTATTTTTTATTTTTATTTATTATTATTTTTTTTTGGGTTATCTTGTTAGTACACACCCATGTCAGTACACACACTTCATGTTAGTCCCCCTCCAAACAGTTTCTACTTCTGTAGCTCACCTGAGTCAGACAAACATGGAGTGACGAACTTGATGGTCCTAATGGATTTCATATGCACATGACTGTGGAGCCTGCCCTAGCCAGACCTGGCAGGGATACTCTCTCTATACACACACATATTGGAAATTATCAAAGGCAAAACGTTTTTCAGCAAAATATGGTGTAAGGTTGTTGTCGGCCCCATTCGATATGTTGATGACATCTACTTCGACTATCATCTATGTGTTATCTCATTTGACTTAAAGATGGTTTTTGCTTTCTTCAGCGGTTACGGGCCGGCCTTCAACAACTTGGCTGAACTCCGGGCAGTTTGGGATGGCATGAAGTACTGCATTTCAGCCGGCTTGTATAGAGTTATCCTAGAATCGGATTCTAAATGGGTGGACTGCATATCCGGGGTATCCTCTGCGTGGAAACGGGGCTATTGGCTATACAGGATTAAGAATCTTCTTGGCAGGGGATCCTTTCGGATTTCTCTTATCCTTAGAGAAGCAAATGGGCCTGCTGATGGCCTGGCCAAGGAGGGTTGCAGGACGCAGACTGATTTTTTGATTCACAGTGTTTCGTCCCTCCCTCGGCTCATCAAGGGCAGTTTTTTGTTAGATAAAACAAGCATCGGGTTTGTTAGGAGGATTAAGAAACCAATGTGTATAGGAAATGATAGGTGGGCCTGCAAATTTCTGCTTTCCCACCCGAATAGCCTAGGTTGTACACATCCAGTTCTCCGTTGAATATATTTGGTGAGCCATAAGCTTTGGGCTGCTCCTATTTTGGTTTCATATCCTAAAATGTGTTTAAAATTGGATGGATGGAATAAATTTTGCACAAACATCCAGATGGGCCCCCACTTGCGCTATGGTTAGTAGAGGAGCATTACTCTCTCCTTCTTTCTTCTTTTTTTTTAATATACCACACGCACCTGACATCACACCCATGCATGCCATAGTGAGATTTCACCACTTATGGGTTTCGAACCCAAGACCTTGTGTTGAAACTCTTCAAAGTCTACCATTGAGGTAAGGACTCGAACCTACCATCTCTCTCTTTATATATTGGTTTTTTGTCGCATGTCCTAAAATAAGCTTTAAAAAAAATCAATGAGAGTAGATTTCTCACAAACTTCGTGATAGCCCCACTTGGCTTCCCTACACACGAAAATCTTTGGCAGGAAATCTATGATAAGATTGAAGCCGATTGCGTGGGGACAAATTCAATGTTAAAAACTTTTTCCTTTTAATGTAGCTTTCCTACCTTACGGTTCATTAGGGAGCATTACTCATGTACATACCTACTTACTGATTATTAAGCTGACATTTGGATCATATGTTACTTAAGCTAAGTTATTTATGCCTCAAGATGACATTAGGGAGCATTACTCATGTAGCTGTTTTTTTTTGGGGGTTAGCTTGTTAGTACACACCCATGTCAGCACACACACTCCATGTTAGCCACCCCCACTAGGGATCGGTATCAAAACCTCAAGTGTTGAAACGAGGTATCTCCACTCAATTTGCCAATTGAGCTATGGATATGGGTGTTATCATAGTTTCTACCTATTAAATGGGTATTTTTGGCAGACATACTTATTTGCTTGTCTTCTCTTTAGCCTTTCTTGATTCCTCTTTTTAGCAGCTCATGGAAAGTGAAAAAAGAAAAAAAAAATATTAGCTGAAGTAGTTTAGTAATTTTAAGTACAAAAATTTCTGGGTCCTTACTCTTGCATGCTCGGGTGGTAGACTCTCAAGGGTTTTCAACTCCCGGTCAAGGGTTCGAGTACTCATAGGTGGTGAAATTCCACCCGTGTGAGTGTGTGGGGTGTGTGTGCGTGTGTAAAAAAAAAAAAGGTACAAAAATTATTTATAATTAATCATAAACCAAACTTATCAAAAATAAGTTACGTATATATCTACTGTATATGTAGAAGAAGTAACTTATTTGGTTGTATCCAAAGGGGCCCTAAGCAACCTCATTAATTAATGTGAATTTTTGTCATTTTAGAAATATAATCATTCCTTAAACTGAGTTTAAAGAAAACTAAGCGAAGGTACCGTTTGATAACTATTTGACTAATGAGGTAGCTTAATGAAAACTTAATTAAAAAAGTATTGAATATATAAATATTATATTAATAAGGTACTATTTTAAAAATTTTCCTTTTATAATAATGTATTTGTTCAAGCAGAATATATCTTAAGAGATCTATTCAGCAGTATATGCAGTTATCATGCATATCTTATTTTATTCGAATTAAAAATAAAATAAAATGAAATGAACTCTATGGATGACAAATACTGGTGAGTGGTAAGCAGAATTGGATTGCGTACGGAACCCTCCACCAGGGCTATCCTGGGTGGTAAGACCCTGTGAGACTAAAAAAGAATTGTATCCAAACCTCAAGTGGACCACACTACAGGCAACAGTGAGGATTGAATGTCTACCGTTAAAAATTTCTTGGATTGGGAAGGTAAAGATCATGCTGATATTGTTTTTTACCCTTCATAAAGGGATGTGGGACCTTATGAACAGGTTGGATGAAAAATAACATCATGATTGGCCCTTGAAAGATTTTAATTGTGGTGTGGTCTATTTGAGCCTCAGATTTGCTCTATTTTTTGGCTCGCACCCTAAAATGAGCTACCAAAATGGATGGACGGTGTGGATAAAACACGGACATCACAGTGGGCCAAGAAATCCGCTTCTTGGTGTGCCTGAGTGCATGACCAAAACCAACACAATGGATGGGCAGAAGAGAGAGAGAGAGAAGGGAGCCATACCGGAAATTAAAATTATAGGTTGCTTCTCGACCGCGTTGAGAACTCTCAGCGTTCAACTATTGGAACCAGAGTTTCACACCACTCACTCAAAATCTGAGAAGTATAGGAAAAGAGAGGACGAGAATGTTCGATAGAAAGGATGACTTTTTTAAAGAAAGAATAGAAATGCTTTACTTCTCTTCGTAGACTTTCACATGAATAGCCAGTAACCTAATCTCTGTGGAGCCCACCATGATGTCAGTGATATATCCACTCCGTCCATCTATATCCCCAACACATTTTAGAACATGCATTCTCCATCTAATGGTGAACAATCCCCGTGTGATTGAGTACGGCTCAAAGACCCTATTATCAGCTAATCTTACTCCTTTCAACGTCAATTTAAAAGTCATTGATCGAACAGTTGGGATCTATTGAACCATGTGAATTTCAGGGTGAGTGACATCGAAAGGGACAATAATGAACTGGTCCGGCTGCGTTGTAAACATGGATGACAGGTGTAGATCCTACACCTGCATATGCATAATCATAAATACTTTTCTAAAGCACAGTTTACAAAATTATTCAGTATGTCTAAGGCAAATTGGCGCTCTCAATGCGTCTCTTGGTTTAAACACCCGAATCACCAAAATCAACGATCGGGGTCGTCCATCAGATTTTACCAACGTTTCTTTATCCATGAAGAAATACTCAAGTTGATCAGGTGAAACCATCCGTCCATGGCTTTGGAAACCAATGTATAAAATAATGAGAGGCCGGTTTTTGCAAGGATAGCATCCTGGAGTTAATGTTGATTTTTTTTATTATTTTTTTTCTAATAGTGGCCTAATAAAATTAAGAGAAACCTAGTGGATAGTCAGGATTGAGGAATATTTGACCACAGAATGTCATACATGCCCTTGGGACAGTAAGAGCTTCAGTGTGCACGAGACGTACATCAGCGTTACCTTTCATACTAGAAGTGAGATTACTTTTTCCTTGGAATAGTTTTCCGACAGCTGTCATGAACTTTAACTTTCTACCCTTCGGTTCGTAAAGTGCAATCACAACCACCCAATCCTAACCGAAGCTTTACGGACGCAGCTTCAGGATGCACCTTACTGTAGGGCCCACCTTGATGCAAATATCTTATATCCACTCCCAACATCCGTTTTGTCAGCTCACCTAAGGTATGATACAAAAAAAGCAGATTCAAATCTAGGTGTCAGCTCATTTAAGGAATGATACAAAAATGCAGCAGATTCAAATCTAGGTGGACCCTCCATAGGAAACAGTGGTGATTGACCATTAAAAACTTCTTAGGGTCACAAAAATTTTGGATCAAGCTGTTATTTTTGTGGCCCCTTCAGCTAGGTTTGTGTTACCTTGTCGACCTGGCAAATAAACATTCGATGGCCACTAAGAAGTTTTTAATGGTTAGCATTCAATCACTACTGCTTTATGTGGTGTGGATCTCCAGAGATTTGAATCGGCTAATATTTGGGCTAGTGCTCGAAGCTGAGTTGGAGACACGAATAAATGGAACGATTACAAGACACGTACATATAGAGTTGTACACGAGTTGTACGGGCCAATAGCTTACCTCACCTTGGACACGGCTAGGCTCGGTGCTCGAGCCTAATTGGCCAGCTCAGCTCCATTCGGTCAGCATATCAGGGTAATTCAGGCTGAATTTGAGCCGGTGCGATAAACACATGAAGTACATCTTTAATTTTTCAAGCTAGGCAAAACAACAGCAGCAATTCACATGCATTTTATCAAACACTCGGATAGACAACATTAAAATCAAGATATGAGGATGTATAGTTTTATTACATAACATATGATTTTTTATAATGATTTGTTTCGTATTCATACATTTCTTGCCACCAGTCGATCCTGTAGAAAATGTATGCACCTAGAACAACACTTCTTTGAGTCATTTCATCAAACACTTGGTGAGCAACATCAATATCAAAATAATTGAGCCACTAAATTGATTTGATCCGAGTTTGATTTGAGTTGATGTTCGATCTGAGTCGATTCGAGCTTGAACAAACTTAAACTCGGCTACAAATTCTTTTGGGCTCTAAAAATCAACTCGACTCTGCTCGAACTCAGTTCTGAACCGAGTCGAATTGAGATTTTTCGAGTCAAGTCAAGCGAGTTAACCGAGCCCATCTCCGCTTTGATAACGATTACAAAGGTGAAGTGGACCCTTTCCTTGTTGTTTCAAGGTTAGCTCGCCCCTACGCATATCTCCTCTCCTTTTCGTCTGTCTCTTAGGGAGCTAGGAATCGAAACTCCCATCCGCCCTAGGGAGCCCGTGAGTATTGTCAAGTGGACTAAGCCGGAGAAAGGGTGGGCTAAACTGAATGTAGATGGTTCTGCAATTTGGAACCCGAGTTGGTCAGGAGGATGTGGGATATGTAGGGAAGATAAAGGAGATTTCCTTTTTGCCTTTTTGGCAGGCTACGGGGTGGGGTCGAACATCTAAGCAGAACTTCGTGCGGTTCATGATGGTATATTTCACTGCCTGAACCTGGGGCTCTCAAAAGTTGTTATAGAATCAAACTCTAAGCTAGTGGTGGACTGGTTGAATGGCTCTTCCACCCCCGCTTGGTCCTGGAAATACTAGCTCTCTAGGATCGATTCAGCGAAGTATAGGGGCTAGTTCAAGATTGTGCATATTTGGAGGGAGGGGAATGTTACGGTTGATGGGATGGCCCGCCCGGGTAGCGCACTCCAAGAAAGCTCGATCATTCGTCTCTTTTCCCTCCTGCCTTCCCACATCAGGGGGCATCTTTTCCTGGATAGAGTTAGGTTAGGATTAGAGCTGGGCATAGGACCGAGTCGGATCGGATTGGGTCCAACTTGGTTCGGTTTGAAAGCTACCTGGGCTGACCCGAACCCAATCCGATCCGGGACCGAGCCCGAGACATCTGACTCGAACCAATCCGTTGCATGATTGGCCTGACCCGAGCCGAGTTTGACTCGGTCAGGGAAACAGAGTCAGATTGAATTGGGTACGAATCGATTTTTTAACGGTAAAAATCATAGGGTATGTGTTATATCCAAATCGTCCATCCATTTGACGAGCTCGTTTTAAGGCTTGAGATGAAAAATAAGACAGATCTAACTATCAAGTTGACCACACTTAAAAAAGCTGTGGTGATTGAACGTCTACCATTGAAACTCTTTTTGGATCAATTTGAAATTTGTTTTTCCTCTTAATACAGGCCTCTATGACCTTATGAACAGATTGGATGGAAAATAAACGTTATGGTGGGCCCTACGAATTGTTTAACGGTGAAAATCATTCTCATCTATTATTTGCGGTGTGGTCGAGATGATCTTTGGATATGATTCATTTTTTGGATAATGCTCTATTAGAATCTCTAAAAATATATGAACGGTGTAGATATGATAACTACATCACCGTTGGGCCATATAACTTTGATCTCACCGTTCGTACAACTCGGAGCTTGAGGAGCGTCACTGCTCCTCTTCGCACGACACATAGCTATAGCTAGCTACTACTAGCTTGGTACACGGGCAAATCCTCTTATTATAGTGAGTAAACTCTGTTGGGGCCCACCTTGAATGCATGTGGTTTATCCACACTGTCCATTCATTTTTCCATATCATTTTAGTGGTTGATGTTGAGGGTCAAATATTGCATATCAAACCCAGTTATTACCTGGATTTACGAACCTGATACCGTTTAATGCTCTATTTTAATCGTATTTGTAATGCAGGGTGTATTTACGAGCTTGGATCGAAATAAGGTACTAAAAGCATGGAGTTAATGCTCAAAATTCACCAAGGCCATGGATGGACTCTAGGGAACCAAGATCGACAGCATTACATGCTAGAGATCCGAGAAAATCGAAAAATTGAAACTCAAGTGGCCCGAAAATCATCTAGAATGAAAGATCACGGGGTTTTCATCATCTGTTCGGCCCGAAACTTCATACATGGACTGAAGACTATAAATTAATCGTACACGTTAAAAATCATCCACTGGATTGTTGTGGAAGTGGTCCAACGAATAGATCAGCCTATGAATTATCAATTTAGGGCCCACCTGAGATATGGATATGCTTCAATTTTTCTCTCAACCCCTCTTATTAGATGAAAAAGAGGATGGATGAATCGGATTTCTTATATACATCACAGTGGACCGCATATGTACATCGAATGTACAAGGTGCACAAGTGCACTCGCCGTGCACTAGATATCTCAAAATTGGTCAGCTAACGCTGATCGACTCCATCTTCTCTAATTCCAGAAAGGACACAGCGTCCTCCCTTCGTGCGTTCATTTCTCGTTAGTGGGCCCCACTCCTCATACATATCATCAATCTGGACCGTCCATTATGTACATAGTGGGGGTATTAACCTCACCTAGGTTCCCTTCTGGCCCCATGCATGCACTCAGGCAATCTCCACTGTCAAAAGCAGGATGGATGGTGGAGTAAAAGATTGTGTGGACCACACCGAATTAACTCCAAAAACACTCATTACCGGATGGTTTTTCGTCTTGAAACCAATGGATAGAGTGGATTTTCCATTTGGATTCAATAAGTGGGCCAACGCGAGAAACAGAGTCGACGTGCGTCGACTCTGTTTCGCAACAGAGGCCACGGTTCGTTCTTGTGGGCCTCCATGGACCATGATCCAGATAATTGGAACCATCCATCAGGCTTTAAAAGGCCCTATAAACATGGCCTAGGTGGCCGAATCTTAGAAGACAGTGGAAATCAGTTTTTATTCATCCAAACGGAAGATGGACGGTGAACTGTACTGGCAAGAGGGCTACGTCAGCAGCAATCCAAAACCAGCCATCTCTGAGTGATTTTTTCTTGTGATTCTAATGGACAACGTGGATTTCTCATGAGGATCCGATCATGGGTCCCACTAAGGTTCAACGCAAGAATGACTTACGTAAGAAGGTGCTGCTGCGTAAAACTTCCGCATACCCTATTCATCGCCTTTCCTGCTGCTTATAAGAGAGAGAGAGAGAGGGGGAGGGGGGGGGGGGGGGGGGAGGATTCAATCTTAGCTAGGACGTGGAAGAGAGAGAACCAGTAGTGGTGGACGTGGAGCAGCTGAGTTCTTTTGTTTTCTATTTCTATTATTTTTATTTTGTCTAGGAATTAGCTTAATCATGTTTATTCTAGGCTAAACCTCTTAGCTAGGGCTAAGGGGTGAAGCCTGTAGTATGATGGAGGACTCTTTGCTTGTGCCTTTTTGTTTAGAATGAACTGATGTTGATTATAGTTTATTTAAGGGAATGTTTTTAGTTTTTAATGATCTGTTATGATTAAAATTACAATGGGTCTGTGATGGCTTTGAGCATGTTCCTTTCCTTTTTATGTTTATGACGTCAAGAAGCCCTATTGTTCACAATCGTCTCCTGGGCATGGTCAGATAACAGTATCCTTCCTAACCTTCATGTATTGTTGATTGGTTGGTAATTAGTTTAATTCTGTTGTTTACTTTGTTTCCTGGGCATGGTTTGGTAATGGAATCCATTCTAATTCATATACCCTTCATCTCTTGAAAACTAGATCAAAGTAAGTTCAGTTTGATTTTCATGGTTACACCCTTCAACTGGATGAAGATGGGACTCTAAATCCAGTTGAGTTTTTGAAGCGGGCAAAAGATCTCCCTGATCTCTACAAGTGTATCCTTTGAATCCTAGTTTCCTTTCCCTAAATTCTCTTAATTTTAGATTAATACTTTCACCATTATTCCTCAACTATATTCAATTGAGATTTCATCTTAATATAATTCTAGTTCTACTTAGTTTCAGATTACGTACAGGTTCCAGTCCCTTAGGATTCGACCTCGGTCTCACCGAGTTTATTACTACATCACAACCCTGCACTTGGGGAGTGAACAGTTGAACTTAAAATTGATGAATATCCAAAGCTCAAGTGGTCCATAGCATAGTAAAAAGTAAAATTATCGATATGAACCACTCCGGATCGAGCCAGATCAAATCGGTCTGGTTCCATTCGGATCGAGTTTTCAGATCAGGTCGGTCCAGATTAACCACGACTAGATCTCGATCTGAAAACGGTCGGATCTGAAGGGCCCCTACTCGATGCACACCGATCTAGGCCGTCGATTCAGATCAGATCGAGTTTGATCGGGTCGGATCCATCGGATCGGGTCAGATGTGCCTAGCTCTAGTTAGGATCCATCAGGCCCTCCTCATAGGAAGAGATGTTTGTGTCACGTTTTGGTTTTTTTTTTTTTTTTTCTTGCTCGTGATTTTCCCAGTCTTTTGTCTTTCCTTATCAGCTTATGATATGCTTGTGAGATTATCTGGATGTGGAAATCCCAAAGATCTACCTATGCATAGGACATGAAGATCAAGGGTTTAGATGACTTACCTAAGTGAGACACCATATATGTTAGATAAGAATACTAGAACTAATAAAATTAGAGTCTTCCTCTCCTTCACACCCTTATACAAAATAACAGATGAGACTTCGAGTTTTGTCGCTGTAAAACCCGTAACTTAATCCGTACTGTTCCGTCGACTCCCGCGATCCTTCCCGTCGAATATCTTCAACCCGCGACCTATGATTGACATTTGCGTGTGACCCTAAGTCGTATCCCCTAGATTTGGGTCGGCTTAATCTGAGACATGTACCATTGCGATCGCTCCTTCGTCGCAGTTCCGATGTCGCGTATTTCGTACTGATCCGATATGCAGACTAGGAAATGTGGGCCCACGTTCAGTTTGAGGAAAACGCCGCGCATTGTAAAACCCAAGAGAATCTCTACATCATGTTACATTAATCCATCAATCAATCAAGTCAAATAAACCCATACCCTACCCATCCCTCTCTCACCCAAAGTTAACAACACCCATACTCATCCCATTCCTTTCTTACCAACAAGTCAACAAGCACCATACCCTCCATTTATTACCTCACCTCTCTCTCTACCTTTTTCAAACCAATTCTCAAGCAACCCATGAAAGCCAAAAATGTCCAAGCTCCAAGCTCCATGGATAGAGCTTGTGTGGCCCACTCCCTACCACCCTATCTCCCATCTCCACCCTTGGATCATCATCTCCATAGTTGACGAAGCACTTTTGGAGCATTGGAAGGCTAGGGAGGAAGAAGAAGGATAGGTGGGTGCTTTTACTTATTTATTTTTGTGAATTGAGGGCCCACCCTTGCTGCTGGCTTGGATAGACCCTGATGTACGAAAATTACAAATATCACCTTGATTCAAGATAGTAGGGCCACATCACACGGACTCCACCTTGAAACGGACTAGTTGGGTACCTCCTACCAGTCATATAGCTGGTGTATGGAAACCACCAAGCTCCATGGGACCCATTGCTGTGACGTCAGCAGGGTATGTGGGGCCCAATTGATGTATGTACACATACACACCGTCAATCCTGTTTGGCCAGATCATGGGCCCACCTGATCTAAGCCTAACCGTTCGAGTATTGGACTTCCAATAGCAGCTGCTGCTGGACCATTAAAGGGGAAAAACAAATATCAGCTTTGTCCAAAGCAGCAGGCTACACGTGTGGACCCCACCATGATATTTTTATTATATCCAGACCGTCCACCCATCTGGACGTGGCCCCACACCAACCAGATAGCTGTTGTATCTACGTCAGCGAGTGTGCTGGCCCCAGCATGCGGCATAATCCCAAACCGTCCATCTGTTTATCCAGCCATCCAGTTGTCTGGACGTGCTCGCAGGACCCACCATGATGTCAGTGTTCTATCCATTCCATCCACGTGGGATGTGGGGCCACCATATTGTACGTGTGTGTGAAATCCACACCATCCTTGTAGATGTGATCCCATCCAGGCTATCCGTCCGTTGGACGTCCAAGACACTGGATAGGTGAGTGAAATACAATATCATCTTGATACACATCAGGGCCACATGTGTGGTACTACCTGATATTTATGTTTCATCCACACGTGGGACCACTGCTGTATTCACGTCAGTCAGTGACTGGATCTGACCTTAGTGTATTTGTTAATCTGCACCGTCCATTGTTTGGACGTGAGATCCACCTGGTACATGTGGTGTCCTCACCGTCCAGCATATGGGATGGTGGGACCCACATCATATCCATGTTTCAACCAGCCATTCATCACTGGATCCCACGATGATGTGGTGTTGTGTCCAAAACGTGCATTGGACGGGCGTCCAACCTCCTGGACCTTGGTTCTTTTTTAAAAAAAAAACAAAAACAAGAAGAAAAAGGGAAATAATAAGATATAATAATAATAAATGATATTATATTATACATATATTTGATGTCATTACAAGAAAAGCCACTTTTATCAACGAAAATTTTCGTAGGCAAAAGTCTTAATTTCGTAGGCAAAAGATTTTACCCGTGAAAATTTTCGTTGGCAAATTCCTTGCTAAAAGTCCGAGGGGAAAACCTTTTACCCACGAAAAAAAAAAAAATCGTTGGCAAAGGTTAGACTTTTGCCGACGAAATTTTTCATCGGTAAAACATTTTACCAACGCTATTTTTCTTTGGTAAAAATTATGACAAAACTTTTTATCTACGAATACTTTTGTAGGTAAAATATTTACAAAACTTTTTACCTACCAATAATTTCGTAGCTAAACATATTTACAAGACTTTTTACCTATGAATATTTTCATAGCTAAAAATATTTAAAACAATTTTTACCTACCAACAATTTCGTAGCTAAAAATATTTACCAGACTTTTTACCTACCAACAAATTCGTAGCTAAAAATATTTAAACCACTTTTTACCTACCAACAATTTCGTAGCTAAAAATATTTACAGGACTTTTTACCTACGAATATTTTCGTGACTATAAATATTGAAAACACTTTTTACCTACCAATAGTTTCACAGCTAAAAGGTATTTACAAGACTTTTACCCACAAATATATTCGCAGTTAAAAATACTTAGAAAACTTTTACTACCACCAATTTCGTAGCTAAAAATTCTTTTACCTACGCATATTTTTGCAGGTAAAAATATTAACCAAACATTTTCCTACGAATAATTTTGTAGCTAAAATATTTACAAAATTTTTTTACCTATGTATAATATCGTATGTAAAAAATACTTACAAAACGTTTAGCTACGAATATTTTCGTAGGTAAAAACATGGATGAGAATTTTAACTACGAAAAGTTTCGTAGGTAAAAACTTGGATCAGACTTTTATCTACGAAAATTTTCGTAGGTAAAAACTTTAATGAGACTTTTACCTACGAAAGTTTTTTTTTTTTTTCACATAATTTTTAATATACACCTGTTACAATATATTTCCTGATATACACCTGTTATGTAATATATTTCATCATATTCACATTCACATCCATTTAACTCCAAAGTACATAAATAAATTCATCTAAACATAAACTACATCATGCATAAATACATATAAGTTTAACATCACAAAAAAAATACAAAAAATCACAAAGATGGAGGCGGAGTGATGGGGCATCGATGGGTAAGCGTACGGCGAGAGCCTGAAACATATCCTCTATCCGTTGCTCATGCTCCACCCCATCTCCTCCATCCTCCTCTCCTGCTCCTCCCTCAACCTCGCCTGCTCCTCCATCCTCCTCTCCTGCTCCTCCCTCTGCCTCGTCAGCTCCTCCATCCTCCTCTGTTGCTCCTCCAAATCCAAATGTACTTGCTTCTTGTTGAGCTCCCTGCCGACAACAAAAATTACACTACTGCAGTTAAAGAGTTATGCATGCAGTAAAGGCAAATATCATATACAAGGACCAACCAAATCAATACCAAATTAAGTAAATCTGAAACAGTTATTTGCTAAGCTCACAGGTGTGTGGAGCTGTGCACATCCACATATAGCTGCACATGCAAATATGGAAGATGTATATGAGATCCCAGCTTTCCATAATTCCATTACATGAACCAGATTGATTAGATGTTCTTGCGTAAAAATCAGGCAGATTTGCTTCTCAGGTCGGAGACTATACAAAAGAAATAGATTCGATGATATAGTTTTCTTTTAGACATCCATTTATTTTCTACACACTGGTCCATCTGATGAAAAAGCTCTTACTACACACGCTAATGCTATTTTGGTGCATGTGATTGGTAAGGCTCCATACAAGTGTGGTCAGCATTTAAAGTAAATGTGTGGCCATTAGATGAGTGGACAGACCTGAATTCCACACAACGAAAGCCATATTGTGGTTGCACTTTGATGAACAGCTTTGATCATGCATCCATGCAAGCATTGCGGACACTCGAGCCTACCCTCTAAATAGTTGCTCAAGTCAAACATTATGGGAACTCTTTGTTATATTGAAGCACTGAAGTAGATAAACCAGATGCAGCTGATAATTATTATAGTTTCATTCATACAACCTAGATCACATGTTGTTGCTACTATCCAAGCTTCATTCGAAATAAAATCTTTGAAACAATCAGTGTAATGACAGAAAGAATAAACAAAATTTATAATAGAAGCAAAGGAAATGAGAACTACCAAAGGATAGAGCAAAGGTTAGTACATTATCAGACTGATTCCACATATCTGGCCAACTAAAATTCATGTACCTTAGAGAAAAAAGGATCCACACAATTCAGGAGCTTTATACCATCTTGTTGCAACATAATCCTATAAGCAAGGGAAATGTAATAAGTCCAATAATTTAGGAGCTCTAAAACATCAACCCTACTTGCACCAGCTTCAAAAATATAAGTCGAAGCTGCAACAATTTCATCATGAAGTTATAAAACTACAGCTTTTAAAAGGTACACTACAAGAAAAGGGGGCTTTAGCCTCACTTCAAAACTGTGGCTAAAAAGGTTAAAAACTGAGGCTAAAGCCTTTAGCCTCAGTTTTGCCTCATTTATCCAAACCGAGGTTGATACCACCGTGGCTAAAGGCTTTAGCCTCAGTTTTAGCAACTGAGGCTAAAATGGCTTATAGCCACGGTTCTTCAAGTGACGCTAAAAACCTTTTTAGCTTCAATTTTCTCAAAATGAGGCTAAATCAAAATTTTAGCCTCGGTTGCTAAAACTAAGGCTAAATCCAAAATTTAGCCTCAATTGCCTCCAACCGAAGCTAAATCTATTTTTAACCTCGGTTCTCAACAACCGAGGCTAAAACCTTTAGCCACGGGAATTTCAGCTTTAGTTCTCAAGACCTGAGGCTAAATCCAAGCCTCGGTTCTCAACAACCGAGGCTAAATCCAAGCCTTGGTTACAAATTGAGGCTAAAAATGTTTAATTTTTAAAAATATTTATTTAAACTACTAATCCATTCATTCAATCCACTCATGGAACAATCAATCATGAAAGCCATACTGAGTTACTTATGCCCATTGCTAGAGAATATTGAAAACCAAGTAAAAGCATGAAACAATCATAGTCTGCTGAACTTTGGCTGCTCAAAACCTCAATGATGAACTTCCAGTAGAGAGACTAGCGATCATGGATTGACAACTTGTCTGAGCTGACTCAGACTCAATCAAGTTCAATCCAAATCAACACCATGAGTCATCATAAAAAATATGAAGTGAGAGTGACTTGTGTCGACCGAGTTGTAATTTGTCCGAAGACTGAATGTGTCGGTCCAAGTCGCTGAGTCTTAAATCCAAGCTTCCGAGCCTCCTTGGAAATCAAAGTGGCCTTCCCATCACCTCCTGAATACTCCATCAGCTAGAACAACATCAAAATCATTCTCAGTGCACTCAAAGAATGATTCCAAATGCCTGCAGAAAAATTGACTAAAATAGAAGTAAAAAAATATGACTTTCTAACTGGAGAATACAATGACCAATAACATGAATATTTAATCAACTGGAAGGTGGTCCTTAAAAAGTACCTTAATGAGTTGACATCAGATGAATCATCCACCAGTACTAGGGCTAGTACAAAATGAGTCCTCTCTTTGAGTTGTAACAAGGACAACGTCTTTGTAAAAGAATCCACATGCTTTGTCAGGCCCTTGGATTGAGAGAGAAATAAAACAATGTTCTGAATTTTCTCATGAGAAACAAAAGCAGGCTTTGTACATAATTCCTTTGCCATTTCATTTCCTCTTTCTCCACAGCCGACGTATACAACAGTGTCAGAATTAGAGTACTGCACACAAAAATTAGGCTCAAGAACTTCATCGATCAGAACAATTTTCCAACATTTGAATGTCCAACAAGGACTCCAAGTGAAAAAAGAACTGATGAGTTTACCTTCAAAAGGGCTTGACTAATCATTGTTTTCCCACAACCAAACACTCTAGGTATAGCACAAGTTCCGCCAAGTACTGAGGGGAACAAGGCATCAAGAACACGCTGCAAAAATTATGCAATTAACCTTTAGAAAAAAAGTTTAAAATAAATTATTCCAACTCTGAACAATGCAATACTCTACCCAAAATTCATGCTAATCCACTGTAGTTATTACTCTACTCAACATTGGTCTTGCTACTATCTTATATTCTACTACTTCATGTGTTGTATTCTGCAGTTGAGCATTCCGACTGCAGAAGAAGAACAAGAAAATAATGGTTGCCTTCTTCCTTAAGAATTTGAAGGATTATAACTAAAATTTCTCTTACTGACTACAGTTTGTTGCCGCTACCCAACCAACCAATTCATTGGCTTTTGTTTTAGATGGGGTCAACTTTGGAGCATCAGATTTTGCATATACTGCTTACCCCATGGCAAGTCCAAGAACTCATCTCTCTTTTGTAACTAGTTTTTAGAAAATCGACCACTATTTACACCCCATCTTTTTCATTACATGCACTATTTTCTTCTAATTTTGGTTATTCAGTCTACAAAATTGTATTGTTTGCATCATAGTTATAAAACTCAATGACTAACCTAGTTACTCAACTCAAAACTCATCCAAGTCAACTCGATGATATTTCGAGCCGAGACTCTTGGAAACTTGCTACCGAGCTTGGCTCGGTCGGGACTCAACAAGACCCATCAAGTTTACTTGAAAACTTGGTCAACTCAACATGACTTGGCGTCACCCAATCGAGTCACTTGCTACCAATGAGCTATGAGCTGCATTTGTTTGGATATGTGTATTTTACATACTATAGCAGTTTCCAAATATATAAAAAATTCCATGCAAGATGAATATCCATTCCTCCCAAAAAATCATCTTTCTTTTTCTTGATGAAAATATGTGACAATTATCTATTTTCAGGTCATTGTGGCTATTATTAGCATTGGGAGATCGTTTCCTCTCTCTTTAAGTAATGGTTTTGTTGGAATGTGGATCGTTTTGACTATCTATACGAGTCTTTGTACATTTGCTGGTTTTGGAAGGTAATGTGCAAATCTTTAAACTTTTTATTTATGTACTTGGGGCCTGTTTGGATCGATGGAATTCAGAAAGTAAATTTGGAAGGGAAACTTCATTGGGGAGCAAATATGTGGAAGTAAAAATCTGTGGGAAAGAATCTTAAATAAAATGTTTGTTTTATAACCATGATTTCATCCAAATGTGTATAGGTCAATGGTAAAAAAGTGAGAGGTCTCTCTTTCAAAAATGTTAAGGAACTTGAATTGTCTTCGCAGTAAAGTGAGGATAGAAGGGCTGGAGACGCTTGATTATCTGGACAACCTTTGCCAACTAGAACGCTTCACTGAACAAGGAGATGCCATAACATTTGAGTCTGAGGTAAGAGTACTGAGACTGGCGAAACATGTGGGATACTATGTGAATAGAACTATGTTTTGCTGGAAACATTGAAATGGGCCTGAAACCCAACCACCCCTCCTAGAAAAACAAGGAAACAATTGCTAAGTTTTTCTTCTTTTTTACTTTCCAAATGATTCTATACATGAGCTATTTCCCATCTTATGCAAGAATCACAAAAAGGATCTCTTACAAGATTTCTCTAATGTACGCAGGTGGATCGCGTTTATCTTATCTCTCCAAATGTAATTGCAGTCCTTGACCATGAAAAGAAGTGGACGTTTGTTATAAGAAAAGAGGGGCTTCCCGATGTTGGTAAGATGTCCATTCTCTCCTAAATTTTCATAATTCCACCATTCATTTCACATTAATTAGGGTTCAAACCCCTACTTATCAAACCTCTTCACTCTATAAAACTCAGCCAAGTAACACAAAACTCAACAAGTCCATGGGATTAGTGCAAAACTCGGGCAAGTTTTGAGAAATCTAACGAGTTTTGTAACAACCTGACTCATATAGGAAGTTGGCAGATTTTCATGCTGATCTCAGTTGACATTGTCAAGTTCTAAATTGACTTGCCAAGTTTCTGAAAAATGCGTTACACATAAGGAAAAATGATCAGAATAAAGTGAAAATAAATCTATTGTAGGAGTAATTGTGCAATTACTTTCTTATAGACAATTCAATTGTAATATTTTCTGCCTAGTTTTTTTTCTTTCCTCTTTTCCTTCACCTTCTAGTTTTGGATTCCATTTTCATAAATGTATGAAACTATTGCACAGGGAAATGGCAGATGCTGTCGTCAGTATTCTCCTAGATGATTTGGTGTCATTACTTGAAAGCGAAGGCCGACAACTACTTGAATTTGATGACTGGTTTGAAGAAACAAATTAAGGAGGAGCTAAAGTATATGCAGAGCTATCTCAAGGATGCTGATCAGGTGAAGATAAAAGAGAGGAATGAGACTTTCAAGATGATAATGAGAGACTTAAGAGAGCTGGTATATGATGCTGAGGATGTAATAGCAGATTGTCATCTTCTATTCCATAAAAAAGACCAAGGGTGTGCACCCAATTTGATCAATCCGTTTGACTATGAGCATCCACATTGAGGCTGCTGGAAAAGCTGTCTGGATCTCGTCATGTTTCCACCTGTCTCATAGAGGTGCATGTGACAATCATGCATAATATAAGAATTCCTTTGACCTAGATTCAATTGAAAGGAATTGCAAGGTGGCAAGTGAATTGTTATTGCATCATGCATGAACATGATTGAACCATGTCAAAAACACTCATGTACTTTAGTTTGATGTGTGTTAAGGATGTAGATGAAAAAATACAGGATCAAAGAATAACTACCCTGAAGAGGGAGGTGAAACTTCATTTTCTTTTCTTAAGCTAGAAAAACATATGATTGTAATCTCAATTGGCTACATTTTTGTAACATTCTCAAACCAGATCTCCTATTCGTTCAAACAAACAAGGAAAATAATTTGATACTGGATGTGGCTGATTGGTTTAACTTCTATTGATTGGTCAATGCAAGGGGCGGTTGGAACATGTTTGATTGATTGCAACTCCCATTGACTCATGTGACTTCTATCATGCTGTCTCTGTGTGTGTGTGTGTGTGTGTGTGTGTGTGTGTGTGTGTGTGTGTGTGTGTGTGTAAAATGAACAAAATAAATGTTTCTTTTGGAACATGATCTGAGATGGGTCCTACTAGATGGACAATCTCAATCGATGGTCTTGGTTGGCACATGCTCATGACCAATGAAAATACAGTAGAGGGATGGCGCTACCACATTCTGGTTCTAATGGCTCTACTTTCCTTTCGTAGTGGTATGCCCACAAGGACCTCCCCACTTTATGAATGGAACAGATGAGTGATCCATCTGCTGGTTCCACTACATTCCTGACCATAACAAAAAGAAAAATAAAAAAATAATAATAAATGATTTAGAAAAGCAGAGCAATGGCTCACATGCCCTACTTGTCGCGGTTTCTTCTAGTTGGTCACCATCTCTGGAGTGTTCAAATTCGAGAAATGATCGAGGTGGCTAAGTGTATAGAAACCATCACATGCACACAGATGCATTTGGTATCCAGGTCACCCTATCTAGCTAATTGGTATTTTCTTTACTTTGAGTTTCATCCAACTGTTTTCTTTGTGAAGGAACATCGGTAGGGGAGATTACTGCTGCATGACTTGAAGAAAGGAGATTTGTATCATCTAGAGGCAACCCCAAATTTCTTGCATTTATCATCAAGGTCTTGTCATCCAACACTGCGTACAGTTCATCATGTGCTTCCTCGCTTTTAATTTCCTGTCTCCATTAAATCTGTGGATTCTAGTTCCTTTTTATGTTATATTTGTACCCAATAAACCTTTGGAATTTGTACTTTCTATATCTAGTGACAAACTCTGTTTTACTGTTGGATATAATGAATGATGTTAGTAGATTTTTATTGGGAAAGCTTGGAGCATTTCATTAATGATGTTAGTAGATTTGCATGGTATTTTTCCTTGGTGTGCACTTAGTGTTTTTTTTTTTTTTTTTTTTTTCAAAATTTAAATTGATCATTGAGAATGTTTTAGTGCATAATCAAAAGCATTCAAACTAATTGTACATGATGGCGATAGTCGCTCCGTGAAAACACTCTCAAATTAAGGAAGAGTTCTCAAGTAGAATAAAAACAGGGAAGTGGCATTGGCTCCCTATGTTTTCTAAGCATTCTTTCCTCTTCTTTTGGTCCAGGTTTTTGGTTCCAATGTCCACCAGCCTATATTTGTCATTGGTCAAAACCAATGGCCCATTACATCAGACGACACATGGGAAAATCAAAGATAAATATTTAAAATCTAAATACAAAAACCTAAATTACAACTTAAATCAGCAAGAATCGAAAAAAAATCCAATGAAATCTCTAAGAATAAAGAGACATAAGTTGGATCAAGATCAAAACAGATCAAGCATCAGAAATCAAGAAAAAATTACAAAAACCAAACCCTAAGTGGAAATTTTTGGATAAATGAGAGCGGGAAGCTCACCTGATTGAAAGTTAAAAACCTTCCTCTGTCCTCAAATAATGCCAACTATAAATCTGAGTAACTTCTTCAAATGAATAATCAAACTGAGAAAAAAAAATAAAAAAGGAAGGCAATATGCATCATCAGCTCAAAACAAAAATAAAAAAGCAAAGCTCTAAACAATGAGATCCGAAAGGAAACAGATCTATCAATAAGAATCGGATCAAAATCCAACGAAATCTCTCAGAATCGAGTGACATAAGCTAGATTCATATTAAAATAGATTAAGCACTAAAAATTGAGAAGAAAAAAAAAACCATTAGTAGAAAAAAATTGGAAAAAAGCTCACTGTATTTTGAGGATCTGATGATTGGAGAGAGAGAGAGAGAGAGAGAGAGAGAGAGAGAGAGAGAGAGAGAGACGGTAGATCTGACAAAGACGAGAGATATTGGAGAAGACAGAGAGAAGAGCTAGGGTTCGATTCGGTGAGGAGCTGATATCGGTGTATATGCCCCTTATTTATCTAGCCTGCATGGAAATCGGCAATGGAGGAGCAGATTTCGCAGCAGAGAATAAGGTTTTGCTCTCAAATCGAACACCAAACCCTAATCGCTGATATTGCAATGCGGAAACTGCTCAAATCCAGTAAATAAGCTAGAAATGACAGGATTTTCTACTTCCTGAGAAAGATTTCAGTGAAATCAGCCAAAAAAAAAAAAACACTCCTCAGATCGAACCAAAAAATGCAGAAATTGGATTTTGAACGGCCAAATGGAGAAAACGCACGAAAATGAAGATTTCTGCTCCGATTTCTATTTTTCAATAGGATTTCAGTAGAAATAAAGAGAGAACGAGTACCTGAAATCCACGAATAGATTGCTGGTGTAAAGGATCGATTTGCAGAAGTTAAATGTGATTTCGATCTGTTTTCCTTTCGAAGCTAGGATTTTGAGAGAGCTCTGCTTCGAGCTTCCAAGTTCCAAAATGAATAAAAGCCATGAGATGATATATTGCATCCGTAAGAAAGGAATACGGCATATTCATCTCTCTACGATACACGTGGCAGGCAATGCATCCCTCTATTGTACACGTGGCAGGCAACGCGGAAATCAAGTCCGTTCATTTGTAGGGCCGACAATGAGATTTGGATCTATTTCATTTTTAGCTTCCTACACTAAAATTAATTCTTAATTTTTATCAATTTTACAAAAATTCTCAAAAAGTTTTTTTAAAAAAAGTCAAGATTCTTATTTTTTTTTATTCTAAATTTTTTCAAGATTATAAATTTGTTGAAATTTTTCAAAAAAATCTAAAATTCTCAGTTTTTTCAAAATTATCAAAAAAAAATAAAAAATCAATTCTTAATTTTTTTTAGAATTTTCAATTATTTGAAATTTCTCAATTTTTAAAAAATCTACAATTTTTTTCAAGATTTTCAAATTCAAAATTCTTATTTTTTTTCAAAAATTTCAAAAATTTTCAAAATTCTTAATTTTTTAAAAATTCTTAATTAAAAAAAAAACATTCTTTTTCATAATTATCATTTTTTATTCTTATTTTTTTTCAAAAAAAATAATTCTTAATTTTTGAAAGTTCATAAATTTTTTTTAAAAATTCTTATTTCTTAGAATGAGAGAAGACAGCGAGGTCTCTCTCACGCGTGCGGGTTACGTGGTCGGTGCTCTGTGGGCCACACCATGTGTATGTGTTTCATCCCTGTCGTCCATCTATTTTTCCATTTTATTTTATGGTATGAGACAAAAAATGAGGTATATCCCAATCTCAACTGGACCACATTATAGGAAACAGTGTTGAATGAGCGTAGACCATTAAAAACCTTTCGGGAGCCATATAAAGTTTTGGATCAATCTGATATTTTTTTCCCTACATCTGGGCTTGTATGACCTAATCAACAGATTAGATGTCAAATAAAAAGTACAGTGGACCTTAGGAGGGTTTTCATGGTCTGAACAATTAGTATTGACAATCTAGATGGTCTAGATTATAATATCGATGGTCTAGTTGGTTTGGATCATGGTATTGATGATCTAGATGGTATAAATCATCAAAAGCAATGGTCTGGATGTTCTTGATCATAATTTCAGCAGCTCAAATGGTTTAAATCATAATATTGACAGTCAAAATAGTATAGGTCATGATATCAATAGTATAAATAGTTTGTATCATAATGCTGATGGTCTAGATTGTCTAGATCAAAATTTCAATGGTTCGAATGGTCTACATCATAATATCAACAGCTTGGATTATCTGGATCATAATAGCAATGGTTTGGATGGTATAGACTATAATATCAATGGTCCAGATGGTCCACATGATAAGAATGACGTCCTAGATGGTGTGGATCATACTTGATGGTCTTTATTGTTTGAGTGGTAGTATTGATGGTGTGAATGGTCTCATAATATGCACTATTTGGATCATCTAGATGATAGTATTGACATTTTGAATAGTGTGGATCATAATATCGGGGTCAGGATGGTCCTTGGATCATAACATTGACAGTCTGAATGCCCTATATTATAAAATAGATTGTATGAATGGTACATGCCATAATATAAATGTTTTGGATGGACTGTATCATAATATCAATAGTTTGGATGGTCTCGATCATAATATCCACAGATTACAGTTTAGATCATAAAATCGATGGTTTGGATTGTCTTGATCATAATATCAATTTTTCGAATGGTCTGGACCAGAATATTGATGGTTTGAATGGTCCGGATCATACAATCAATGGTCTAGATGGTTTGGATCACATTATTGATGGTCAAGATGGTTTGGATCATAGTACCCACAGTTTCGAAGGCCTGAATCATAATATCAATTGTGCTCTGGATCATACTATTCATGGTCGAGATGATCTCGGTCATAGGATCAACAATCTAGATGGTATGGATAATTGTATTGATGGTCGAAATGGTATAGATCATAATATCCGTGGTGGTTTACTTGATCTGGATCATATAATATCGATGATCTAGATAATGGTATTTATAATCATCCGTTATGAAACTCAGGTGGGCCATACCATCTAAAACTATGTGAAGACATCTAAAGAATATATCTTCACATAGTTTTAGATGGTATGGCCCACCTGAGTTTCATAACAGATGATTTTTTAGATATCTCATAAGTTAAAGCGGAGACATCAAATGCACGGTGTTGACGATCGACACACATCATGATAGGCCCATTTTACATGTCTAGTCCATTCACTCTATTCTGTTGATCATTACCCTCAATTTGATTAATTACTCGCCTCAATCATACTGCATATGAGAAAGATATTGGGCAAACAAGATTGATCAACAATTTGAGTGAATTTTGATTTAAACATCTGAAGTTATTTACTCTTCAATCTAGACTGATCAGATTGTCCAAAAATGGATAAAGGTTGTTCATAATATCAAAAATATATGAATGAATAGAAAACACAAACATCAGCTTGATCCAAAATTTCTATGGCCTCCAAGAAATTTTAAATGGTATAGGTTCAATCACACTATTTCCTGTGGTGTGGTCCACTTGAGCTTTGGATATGCTTCATTTTTGTTCTTTAGACCTCAAATTATTTGTTAACATGGATGAATGGAGTGGATAAAATAAACAAATAGTGGTGGACCCCACAGAGTTTACTATAGTAAAGGTAACGAGTAACTCAAATGTAGTGGAGAAAGGTTTCCTTACAACATTTGTAATCATATATTGGGCCTGCCTAAATGTGATTTACATATCTAACCTACTCATTATGTGTGTCCTACTTGGATGAGGGGTTATACCAAGTTTCAACCACATCCAAAACTCATGTGGGCTCCACCAAGTGCTTTTATATTTTTTAGGATGTCTTCACATAATTTTAAATGGTATGGCCCACTTGAGTTTCGTTTACTGATGATTTTTGAGATATCTCGTAACCTAGAGGGGAGACATCAAATCCATGGTGTTGATGTTCGACAGACATCATGATGGGGCTCACAAAACTTATTAACATCAATTCTTAGGTTCTCATGAGGTCAGTAAGTTGGGTCACAATTTTAACTAGAATATTTGGCCCATTTTACATGTCCGGTGCATTCACTCTATTTTATTAATCTCAATTTGGCTAGTTACTCACCTCAATCAGGCTACATATGAGAAAGATATTGGGCATACAAGATTGATCAACAATTTCAGTGAAATTTGATTTAAACATCTGAAGTTATTTACTCTTTAATTTAAACTGATTAGATTGTCCAAAAACGATTAAAGGTTCAATTACTGGATGTGCCTAATAATTTAGCAAATTTATTTTTCACAAATAAATTTAAAATTATTTTTTTTCAAAAGGTATATTTTTTTTTTACTCTTTTAAATAAATATCATTTTTATTATAAAATATTTCAAAAATAATTAAAATACAAATTTTGAATTTTTATTTGCAAAATCTCAAAATTTTTCTCATTTTTAATTTTTTCTCAAAATTTTCAAAATGCCAATTTTTCTCTTCAAAAGCATTATTTTGTTCTCACAATTTTTCTTAAAAATATTTAAAATTTCTAAACTTTTCAATATTCTTTTTCATGTGATATTACAAATTATTTAAATATTACCTTTTAATTATATACATATATATATAAAATTCCATTCATATGATATAAAAACTATATATATATATATATATATATATATATATATATATATATATATATATATATATATATATATATATATATATATATATGTTATAGGCAAAAAAAAATTAACATTAAAACATTTTTACATTATTACCATTGGTTTTTAGTCGTCGGATTTTTTTTTTAGGAAAAACAATTTTACCGACAAATATTTTCGTTGGTAAAAGTCTTACCGCCACCATTTCCATCACCCCGCAAAAATTTGCTTTTCGATTTTTTGGAAAAAAATTCAAAAGATCCTTTACCTAGGAACATTTTCGTAGGTAAAGATGGTTCGTAGGCAAAAGTAAGGTTTTGGATTTTTCGTTGTTTTGAAAAATTCAAAAACCCCTTCAGCTACGAATAATTTCATAGGTAAAAATGGGTTTTACCTACGAAAATACATTTCGTAGGCAAAAGTAAGGTATTCGATTTTTTGTTGGTTGAAAAATTCAAAAACCCCTTCAGCAACGAATAATTTCGTAGGTAAATATGGTTTTGCCTACGAAAATACATTTCGTAGGCAAAAGTAAATTCAAAACCCCTTCAGCTATGAATAATTTCGTAAGCAAAGATGGGTTTTACCTACGAACATATATTTCGTAGGTAAAGGTAAGGTATTCGATTTTTTGTTGTTTCGAAAAATTCAAAAACCCCTTCAACTACGAATAATTTCGTAGGTAAACATATGTTTTACATACGAAAGTACATTTCGTAGGTAAAAGTAAGGTTTTCGATTTTTGGTTTTTTTAAATAATCGAAAGACCCTTCAGCTACGAATATTTTCGTAGGTAAAAGTAAAGTTTTTCATTTTTTGTTTTTTTAAAAATTCAAAGCACCCTTTAGCTACGAATGGTTTCGTAGGAAACGATTTCTTTTAGCTACGAATATTAATTTCGTAGGTGAAAGTAAAGTTTTTCATTTTTTATTTTTTTAAAAATTCAAAGCACCCTTTAACTACGAATAGTTTCGTAGGTGAAGATTCCTTTTAGCTACGAATATTGATTTCGTAGGTAAAAATAAAGTTTTCAATTTTTTGTTTTTATAAATTCAAATGACTCCCTTTAGCTACGAATATTGTCGTAGGTAAATATGGCTTTTAGCTATGAAATTAGATTTCGTAGGTAAACGCCGTGGATGAAAATTCAAATGACCCTTTAGCTACAAATATTTTCGTAGGTAAATATGGGTTTTACCTATGAAATTTGATTTGTAGGTAAAAGTAAATTCAAAACACCCTATATGAAAACACCCTTTACCTACGACAATTTTCGTAGGTAAAGATAGATTTTGGCTACGAAATTAAATTTTGTAGGAAAAAGCAAAGTTTAATAAATTGAAAAGACCCTTTAGCTACGAATATTGTCGTAGGTAAAGATGGGTTTTTCCTACGAAATTAGATTTCGTAGGTAAAAGAAATGTTTTTGATTTTCGTTTTGGTAGAAAAATTCAAAAGACCCTTTCGCTACGAATAGTTTTTGTTTTTTTTTATTTTTTTGAAAAATTCAAAATTCCATTTAGCTACGAATATTTTCGTAAGTAAATATGGGTTTTACCTACGAAAATTTTCATAGGTAAATATGGCTTTTACCTATAAAATTAAACTTTTTGTAGGTAAATATGGCTTTTACCTATAAAATTAAACTTTTCGATTTTTTGTATTCTGAAAAATTGAAAAGACCCTTTACCTATGAAAAGTTTCGTAGGTAAATATGACTCTCACCTACAAAATTTACTTTCGTTGGTAAAAGTATTCAAAACACCTTTTACCTATGAAACGTTTAGTAGGTAAAGATGGCTTGATTGGAAAACTTGAAAACACCCTTTACCTATGAAAAGTTTCATAGGTAAATATGACTATCACCTACGAAATTTGCTTTCGTTGGTAAAAGTATTCAAAACACCCTTTGCCTACGAAAATTTTCGTAGGTAAACATGGATTTTACCTACGAAATTATACTTCGCAGGCAAAAGTAACCATTTCAATTATTTGTATTTTAAAAAATTGAAAACACCCTTTACCTACGCAACGTTTCGTAGGTAAAGATGACTATCACCTACGAAATTTGCGTTCGTCAACAAAAGTATTCAAAACACCCTTTACCTATGAAAATTTTGGTAGGTAAATGTGTCTTTTACCTACGAAATCATATTTCGTAGGCAAAAGTAACCATTTCAATTTTTTGTATTTTGAAAAATTGAAAACACCCTTTGCCTACAAAAAGTTTCATAGGTAAATATGGCTTTTACCAACGAAATTATATTTCGTAGGTAAAAAGAACACCCTTTCGATTTTTTGTAGGTTGTAAAGTTGAGAATACCCTTTACCTACGAAAAGTTGCGTAGGTAAAGATGACTTTCACCTACGAAATATAATTGCGTCGGTAAAAGTATTCAAAACACCCTTTACCTACGAACATTTTCGTCGGTAAATATGGCTTTTACCTACGAAATCCTATTTCGTAGGCAAAAGTAACCATTTCATCGAAAACACCTTTTACCTACGAACAGTTTCGTAGGTAAAGATGACTTTTGCCTACGAATTTTAATTTCGAACCTACGAAAATAATGTTCGTCGGTAAAAGTCATCTTTACCTACAAAAATTGTTTTCGTCAGTAAAAGTTTTGTCGATAAAAACCATATTTCTTGTTGTGTGTACATATGGTGGGCCCCACGTGGGACCAAACGGGTTGGATGGTGAGTCTCACACCAGTTATGTAGCTTCTGTATTGAAGTCCTAATTCCCATGGGAACCACAAACATATGGATTTAAGTCCACACGGTCCATTCATCTGTGAGGACCAGACCATAATATGTGTTTCGTAACCCTAGCTGTCCATCTATCTGGTGGGACCCACCATCTTTGTATATGTTTCATCTGCACTGTCCATCTAAACGGTGCTATGCATGGCCCCACCATGGTGCGTGTTGCACCCACATCGTCCATCCTCTTGACAGCAACTAGCCATCCATTTACTGGACGGTCAGCGGCCTCACCATGATGCGTGTTTTCCATCCAACCCTCCATTTGCTAGGGACGTGGGAACCACTACAATGCACGTCAACAAGTTCTGTAGGTCCCACGTGATGTACATTCATGTCCCAACCATCCTGATGGTGGGACCCACTGCTGGACGATATTTGGATGGTGCTGATGCACATGGACAAAGTTTGGATGGTGCTGATTTATGTAGACCATGTTTGGACAGTGCCAGTCATCATTAATGGGTCATGTGCCCCATGCATTAATAGTGTACATTGATACACAGGTTACACCTACAACTATTGAAATGATTTTGGTGTGGTCCATGCCCACTTGAGGACCATTGGTGAGGCCCATCCATGAGGCCCAAGCAGTGTAGCCCACCTGTTTGTATTGTGAGGCCCAGATACGTGGCCCACTTGATGCGTATGGGCCCATTGGTGCAGACCGTTGATGCGGCCCACCTTTGATGTGTTTATGGCCCATCCATGAGGCCCACCTTGACGTACTCGTGGCCCATCTGTGAGGCCCACTTTGATGTATTTGTGACCCACCCATGAAGCCCATTTGTTGTGTATTTGAAGTTCATGGTATTAGGCCATTGATGCGGCCCATTGATGTAGCCCACCTGATGTGTATGAGGCCCATTAGTGTGGCCCATATCATGCGGCCCACTGTGATGTGTTCATGACCTTTGGTGAGGCCCATGATGATGTATATTAGGCCCTTGTATGGGGTCGTGGCCTTACTATATGTTGGTTCTATGTGGACCACTCATTGGGGGCAATGTTGGTTAAATGGCCACATTGATGGGCAATAATGGTTTAATGTCCACATTATGACTGATTTGTCAATTTTGATTATCGATCGATTCCGATTATCATGACCAATTGCCAATTCTGATCGACATGACCGATTTTGTCGATTCTGATTATCGATTGATTCTGATTGTCGTGGCCGATTGCCGATTAGCGATCGAGGCCGATTATCGTGACCGATTTGCCGAATCTAATTACCGATTGTCGATTCTGATTGACGTTACACATTTGTCGATTCTGATTATTGATCGATTATGATTGACGTGACCGATTGCTGATTCTGATTATTGTAACCAATTGTCGATCCCAATTGACGTGACCGATTTGCTAATTCTTATTACCGATTGATTTCGATTATCATAACCGATTGTCGATTCTGATTATCGAGGCCAATTATCGATCGATTCCGATTGTCATGGCCGATTGCCGACTCTGATTATCATGTCCGATTAATCAAGTAGCGATCGAGGCTGATTATCGTCACTGACTGCCAATTTTGATTATTAAGGCCAATTATCGATCAATTTCGATTATCGTGGCCGATTGACGACTTTGATTGTCGTGACCGATTCTGATTATTGAGGCCTACTCCGATTTTGATTGCCAAGGCCGATTGTCGAGACCTATACGACGTATATGCGACCCATATTTGAGGCCTATTGTGATGTATGTTAGGTCCATGTGAAAAGTTTATCGTGATGTGTATTAAGCTCTTGAGTGAGGCCCATGGTATTGTATATCAGGCCCTTCGTGAGGCCATGGGTCCACTATATTTTAACACTATGTGGGCCACCCCTTGGGGGCAATGTTGGTTAAATGTCCACATTGTTGAGGCCGAATGTCGATGTCGATTATTGAGGCCAGATATTGATACCGATTATGAGTACGTGACATCATAGTATCATAATATATGCCCATACGTATCATCTGCATATTTGTTATGAGATGTGATTGACCATTGCATATGTCATAAGGTAGGTTATTCATGGGGCTCCCTGATAGGCAGAGTTGCCCCACGTGAGCACACGGTATGCGCAGGATTTATGCATGATTGCACCGTCTGACTCAGGCATCTCGTATTTGTGTGACATGACCACTGTACGCCCTAGCGACATCAGGGCTGTAGCCTCCACAGGCATATCGTGGATGGTCAGATGGGATACTAGAAATCTGTTTTACATGCGGTGCTATAGATATCCTTGGGTGAAAGTCCCAGAACCCTCTTGGTTCCAGAAGTTGCTCCAACGTCTAGACCAAGTAGGTAGATGAGCGCCGAGTGCCGATTACCAGATGTCTGCGCTCTTCACTGTGTCGTGGTCGGTTGGAAGGGGGTACGGCCTTACCTGCCCGAGAGGAGGGGGCAATGCTAGGCTGAGTCTGACCAGCTCGAAGAATGGGTCCGCTATTGACTAGCCGGGCCCAATATTGGCAGGCGGATAGTGAGGTCTCTTCCATTCACCTTATTGCGCGCGATGGGATGACAATCTGGTATGGAGTGTAATAGACCCCGGTGATTTTTCAGAGAGGAACCGTACTGATATGTGGACTTATTGAGTAGGAGTTGCATGCTCATTCATTCATTCACTATCCACTCGGGCTGGTGGTGCGCAATTAATTGTTGTGTACCTTCGTTATGGCAAGGATTTCGATTAGGCGCGCTACTAACCTGAGATCAGGAGTTTACCACGTTGAGTTTGACTATCCAAATTTAGGTATGAGACTGGTTTGGATAGGAGTGCCTTGTGGTGGACCCCGTAGCCTGCGATACTACGTACTATCATCCTGACTTCACACTCCAACATAGTTATTTCATTCGCATCGCATATTGCAATACATCAGCAGGCATATGACATCTTGGGTTGCTATGTTTCTGCACTTATATGGCCTAGACAGACTTAGTAGGATTTGTATATTGCATTGCATCCTCGGCATCTGATATTTGACTCTTTATGACTCCTTATCGCATATCATTCTATATTGCGTATTCTGATATTGATTGACTTATGGACTTGTCCACACTTTTGCTTACTCTGTTATCATATAATTTATGATCATTTTAGTATTTCTATTTACTCTGAAAATTTCTGCTCTTGTCAGTATTTCTGCTTACTCTAATAATTCATGATCTTATCAGTGTTTCTGCTTATTCAGACATTGTATGGTTTATAGATTACTAGTTTTTCGGTATTTTATGATTATGGCATTGTATTGAATACTTGACACTTACCTTGTGCACACACTTACACCACCCCCTAAGCTTTTTATAAGCTTATGCACGATAGATGCGTGCAGGTGACGTTAGGTTGCAGCAGTGTTGAGTTTGGAGCGTGCAGTGGTCTTCTGGGGCTTGATTTTCTATTTATGTATTTTCCTTTCAGTGTTGTACTCAAATGATTATATTAGTGGATATATGATATTGATGTTGTCTTTGTGAATTGGGTAATCTTGTGGTTATGCTTATTACTAGTTAAATGTATATTTTTAAAAAAAATTCCTCCTTGTACGATCCCAGGATCGAAATCTGGCATATGAATGCTAGGAGCAGAGAATGGGGTACTACGGAGGCTGTCGGCACCAGATTCGGGGATCGAGATTCCTGTGAATCCGATCTGCGGGTTTGGGGCGTGACAGTCGCTATGTTGGATCGGGGACCTAGATCTTCTCTTATATAGAAGCTGAGGAGATGAGTTTAAATCCCGGCCATCATAACTCTCTCTCCCATTGTTCCACATTGTTGTGTCCTAGTTCAACCTAAATTGTTGTTTGCGTAAACAATAATAACATTCTAGCCCTAATACGCATTACTGCACAGATGGGTTGCGTAGTGGATCACCTGAAGTGGGGCCCATTGGTTTACTCAATCTTATAGTCCAACTGATAAGACAATCTAAATCGTTGATCAATAAGGCCCACCACATAGAGTTCTTACATTCTCCCACTTGGGCTCCATTGAGCAATGTCATTGATCGTCATATAGAATAATGTTGAAAATAAGTTTTGATTTTAAGAAAACATCCAAATGGTTAACTAATGAAATTTTTGGACAATATAAGTAATGTTATTCAATCTGGTACATCAAGACTGTTAATATCGAAACACGGTAGTCGTCACAACATTTAATTTAAGGAAAGTGAGGTTAAGCGTAATCACAAGTACTTTCAATCTTAACGACATAGATTAGGAACTAGGAAATATGGTATAATGATTACACACTTAGTGTGATGATATGTGCCTATCCTTAAGAGGTCATGAAGCTTTTATATGTCTCCAATGAGACACAACTGTAGTTTTACTTACTCAAAATTTGTGCATATATATAAAGATGTAAAAATAAATCTTTATATCAAAATCATTCAAAAAAAACTGTATAAAATGATATCTCTAAATGTCTGTGAAAATCAAAGTACGCCCAACTCCCACTAATTGAAAACACCTGTGGGATCAATGATTCCCAAGGATGTCACATATTCCTGAAATGGCGTAATCAGGAACCCTTTAATGAGCGGATCTGCAATCATATACTTAGTGCTGATGAACTCCATGGACACTTGATGATTTTGAACTCTTTCTTTTATAATAAGATATTTAATGTCGATATGCCTCGACCTTGATGAATGCTTGTTGTTACTAGAGATGAAAACAACAGCTGAATTATCGTAAAATAGTCTTCATAGTTTCGGGATATGCTCCAGTACTCGCAAACCTAAGAAGAAACTCTGTAACATAGTGTCTGATTAGATGCTTCGTGGCAGGTAATAAATTCAGCTTCCATAGTGAATGAGGCTGTGGTAGATTATTTCACGCTTTTCCACGATATAGCTCCTCTAATCATCATGAAGATATATCCTGAGATAAACTTCTTAGTGTTAACACAGCCTGCATAGTCTGTGTTTGAATATCTGATCAACTCCAACTGATCAGATCTTCTGTACGTGAGTCTGAAGTCTTTCGTTATCTATAGATACTGTAACACTTTTCTTTGCAGCTATCTAATGTTGCATTCCTAGATTAAATAAGTATCTTCCTAACATTTCTATAACAAAGGCAATATCTAATCGTGTACAGACTTCAACTTACATAATGCTCCCAATTATTGATGCGTACGAAAATTCCTTCATTCGACTTTTTTTCAAATCATTCTTTGGACACTGAAATATGTCAAATTTGTCGTCCTTCACAATGAGCGACTATCCGGAAGCATAATTTTATATGTCATACCTTTCGAGTACCCTAGTAATATATGCCCTCTGTGACAGGGTGAGCAGTCCAAGTGATCTATCATGACAAATCTCAATGACGATGACGTAAGAAGCTTCACCAAGATCTTTTATTTCAAATCTTTGAGATAAGAATTTTTTGTTGTCCCTCAATATCCTGGTATCACTGCTAGCCAACAGAATGTCATCAACATACAAAATCATCATAACGAACTTATTCCCACTGATTTTAATGTAAATGCATTCATTTGCAGTGTTTTTTACAAAACCATATGAGAAAATTACTTCGTGAAACTTTAGGTACCACTGTCGCGATGCCTGTTTCAACCTATAGATGGACTTTTCCAATTTACAAACCAAATGTTCTGAGCCATTAGCTACAAAACCTTCGAGCTGCAACATGTATACATTCTCATTCAGATCCCCATTGAGAAATATAGTTTTTACATCCATCTGATGTAACTCTAAATCCATATGAGCTACATGAGTCATTATAATCCTGAATGAGTCTTTCTTAGATATTGGTGAGAATGTCTCCCTAAAGTTAATGCCCTCACATTGGTTAAAATCCTTAGAAACAAGTCTGGCTTTATATCTTTCAATATTATCCTTAGAGTCCCTCTTGGTTTTAAATATCCATTTATAACCAATTGGCCTTATTTTAGTAGGTAACTTTATAAGATCTGAAACTTTATTGTCCTGTATAGATTTCAACTCATCTTTCATGACATCAAACCAACGAAAAGGATCAGAATCTTTTTCCACCCCTAAGTCAAAGTTGTGCTCCTGTAAGTATATGATGTAATCATCTCAATTTACAGGCCTTCTCCCTCTTTCAAATCTTCTCAATGGTTTAGTTTGCTGGGTGTGATCTTGATTTTTCTCATCAGTGATTTCTACATGAGGTTCTACGTGGTGTTCTGTAGTGATAGCAAGATCAACTGCATCATTAATATGTAACACCCCGTACTTTTCGGGACTCGGGTGTTACCGTATAACCAAGATTAGCATAAATACAAGCCAAGCCTAAGTAAACACTTACGTTCATTCTAGTTTAAATCTGACCGTTGAAAAATAATCCACACTTATATATTTAATGTACATAAAGTATTATGAAAATAATATTATATTAACTAAGCATGATGGATAATAATTATATGATGTATAATTGAATTATAAATATCAACGTAGTATTAAATATTTTATACAAAAAATTATTAGATATTTAAATGAGATGGTATATTATTTAACAATGTGATTTTAAATGAGACATTATACAATTTTCAATCCATACATATGTGTAACATGATATTGTAAATTAGGAATTATATATTAATAAATATGTGATTAATAGCATGTAAATAGTAGCATATTAATATTAGAAATTATATTTATATATGTATGAGTTTTTAATTATTTTAATTACAAGTAAATCCATACTAATATTAATATTGGTTAATAATACATGATGGAAGCCTTAAACAGACCCTTGGACCCTTTTAACAGTGGAGGTTCAATCTCGGGAAGATCCGACCACTAGATCGGCGGAAAATCCATGAATAGGGCCTGAATCAAGTCGTATGGCCCACCTAAGCCTTGGATTCACTTCACCTTTGGCCAGGCGTCCTAAGAAGACACATAAAGTAGAATGGACGGAGTGGATTTAGAACAGACATCACGGTCGACCCTGTGTGGTGGGATGCGTGTGCACAATCGGTGCACACCCGCTGTGCACTGGTCGGCCTAGCACAGTCAAACGGGTCTGACCCCTGACTTCCCGCAAACGGAGAGATTCTCTCCCTCTTTCGTTTTTCTTCCTTCCGACGGACGACGCCACTGTTCGATCAGTGGGCCCACAATCTATTGTCACATGCACGATCCGAGCCGTCCATCACATTCAGAGCATGGCTCTGACCAAAGAAAAGGAAGTTTTATACGGGGTAATGAGTGTACAGATGCACATTCACGGGCGCAAGTGAGCTGCATACAACCATGTTTCTTAAAGACTCTCCCAGTCAACTCAGCGATCCGCGCGGTGGGAGGCTTCCTCCAATCCCGGCCCTTCACTGAGACAGATCCCAACCATCCGTTTGTTTAGAGAGTCCCAAGCAAAACCATGTCTAGTTTCGGTCCCTACCCACCGTTTTGAGAAGCGATTTCCACCAGAATGAATCTGGGACATTCGTTGACGATCCAATGACCTAGAAAAGCTAGTTTTTTCTACAAGAAGACTAGAAAACGTCTCTTCTCCTATCCTCATACTAAACACCATGAAAATCCACCATTTTCTTCTCCATGCGAACCCACCAGCCAAATATCTCTTAAGCTTTGTAAGAACTAGTTTAGAAGCTTCCTAGGGTCCATATGGACCGCCTTCAAGGATCGAATCGGTGGAAAAAGCGGAGAGGGCGAAATCGCCATTAATGGCAGCCTTCTTCTTCCCCATTCGAGCTGCACCAAATGACTCAGATCGAGCCAAATGCTGAGAGGGTTTCCACCTTTGTGAGCCCAGATTCCTTGCAAGAGAGAAATAAAGAAAAAGAGAGAGAGAAGAAGAAAAGAGAGTTAGAGAGATTGCAGCTCAGACCGAGCCAAGCTTGGGCCGAGTTCAGGCCGAGTCTGCCGAGTTGGGCTTGGGTTTGTTCCAGGCCTTGTGGGAGACCAGAGACAGAGTCTGGGAGAGAAACGGGCTGCTGCAGTTGCGCAACACTAGCTTGGATCAGCTCGGGTTGGGCCTGGTTCGACCATTGCTGGATGTCTCCAGCAGCAGAAAGAAATGAGAAGAAAATAAAGCAAACCAGCAGAGGGAGAGAAGGAAAGAAATGGAGGAAAAGAAAGAGAGAAGAAAAAGAAAAATAGGAAGAAGGAAGAAATAGCAGGAGGGTACGTTGCTTCCCAGCTCAAACTGAGATGAGTTCGGTCTGAGCTAAGATTGGGCCAGGTGCTGGTTTGGGATCAGCCTTGGGCCCAACCATTTAGATGTAATAAACCATGGACACTTGAGCCGAACCGAGTCAGACGACACCTGATGTCTGCTACTGGGCGTCCATCATAGACGAAGAAATAAGGAAAGAAAGAAGAAGAAAAAGAAAGAAGGAAGATGGGCGTATTGCATCGAGTTGACTCTAACTGAGTCGACTCAGTTGGGTGGAGCCCAGTGTTTTGCTGGCTTCAATCTGGCTGCTGGAAAAGAAGAAGAAGAGGGGAGGACAGGTAGAAGAAAGAGGAGAAGGAAAGAAGAGGGAAGAAAAGAAAGTAGAGGAGAGGACTGAGTCAACTCGGTTTGGGACCGAGTAGAGCGCTGTCCATTGTGTGGTTGAGTTCAGCAACCCTGCTGGTGAATGGGTCTAAGTTAGAGAGAGAGGAAGAAAAGAAGATGGGTTGGTGGCTGCTAAGTCAACTCGACTCAAACCGAGTCAACCTAAGTGAGAGTCCACCTTCTCCGTCCATATTGAAAATTTTCAATTATTGTTATTAATGTTATCACTATTAACATTAATAGGATTTTTAATATCAAGCATGATTAACCATTAATAAATTACTTATAATAATGTTAGTTATTGCGGATAAACTGAAATTGTTAAATACTAGTGTTTCATGTTATCGTTATTAAATATTATCATTGATGTTAAGGGCATACTACGTATTTTCATAACAATGGTTATTAGTGTCATGTTAGTTAATAATAATCATATATTGCTAGTATCAATGGCAGTTTTTGTGATTATTAATATTAATAGAATTGTGGTTAATCATATAATTAATTGGCATATTAAATCCTATAATCTAGACTAGACCTAAACTCTAGGACAAAATCCTATGCTTAAGTAACCTAAACCCTACATCTATACTTTAAACATAAATGATGAGACTATAACACCTATTATCAGTACTAAATTCATTATTATATATCATCATTTTTCTCCTTATGAGGTTAGTATAATTCTTATTAATATGGTTATTAATATTAGTACTTATTATATTATTGTTAGTAAAAAATTTATTATTATTACTTACATTATTTAAGAATTTTTTTTTTAGTCACTATAAGGACATTAGATATTGTTGGTATATCTAAATATTAACTTATGGATCATCATTATAAATGTTGATGGATTAAAACTCCTATTTTGAGCACTATTTGATTCATGGTACAATAATAATAATAATAATAATAATAATAATAATAACAATAACTTAGGAATAAAATCCTAGAATCTAAGTATCGAATTAAACTTTAAGATAAGACCCTAAAACCAAGATAATCCAAGCCCTAGGTTATATTAATCTTGACCATGGACACTTCGTAGAACATTTATCTCGCGTACAACTTTACAATTCATGATAGGATTTGATTTTAAGGGTACACATACTTCCTAGCAACAATAGTGGCGATCCAATTTATGAGGTGATGATTCTTTCCCTTGAGCTTTCCATCTTCTCATTAGCTTAAGTGATAATTTTAATTTAATTTCAATTGATATTTGATATCTTTATCTTACAATCACATGTATTAATTGTTAGAATTAAATTGTTATATTACATGCTTAATATTTATTCTACATACTTATCTCATGCTTGTGGATTATTTATGAATTGCTTATGGGACTCAAACTGGTACATCAGTGGGAAACCCCCACCCATGAATGTACACCCATACTTGGGATGTAACTCAACTGGTTGTGATCGTAATAGGCTTTCAACTTAGTGGTTTAAATTGATTATTGATGTGGGCCTACCATCCAGGGTTGTTGTGTCTTAGTGATTTTTAAGGACGGTTTCTTATTACATGATTTTGATATTGGTCCTACGTGACTTAGCCTTAATAAGTGCCTTATGTGGCTTAGTTTTAATACTTACCTTATGTGACTTTGTTTTAGTATTTATCCTAGATGAGTTTGACGTTTTATTTTGTGTAATCATACGATAGTAAGCCCCATATACTGAATATGATTGGCCACTAGTCGATTGAGTTCCATTAAACATCCTAAGGTGGTAGCCTCATGAGCCAGGGATGGTGGAATGAGACACTATGCCTGAGCTGTCGGCCTACACTGGCTCTGAGCTCCCCGTAGTGACCTTTGATCTTATTGAACCTATTGATTGTAAACGGATTAATAACGGTTAGACTAATCATGTATTCATAGCATTCGGGGGATGACAGGTGACTAATTCTAGATGCTATAGCATATGCACAATAGGATTTAGTTGGGGTATTATTTCGCTAGCTCTCAGGCCATTGACTATTGACCTACTTTTAGTGAGTTTGGCACTACACATGTACTATGCACTTTCGCTAGTGACTGGCCACATTGTATAAGTTTTGCCCAAAAGCCAACTGGGAACATCCCTAGTTGATGTGCACTCATACATCCATGTATTTAATAAGACTGCATCGTGTATTGTTTTGTATGCCCTAAATGTTTTCATAACTATGCTTACATAATGCGGCGGTATGTAATCTTGAGAAAAATTCATACTGAGTTGGCCACTCATCCATCAAAAATATAACCGTACAGGTAACACAGGTGGCGCAGATGATATTCACGTTCTTAATTGATGAGGAGTAGGCTATAATTGACAAGGGTGCATGATTGTATTTGCTAAGGATTACTCTAGGATTTTACATCCCAAGATTGTTGTAATTCATTTTGTTTCGCATATAATATTATTTCATTTTGTAGTTGTTAATTTTCGAAGCATTGGTTTGTATAAGTCATTATGGGCAACCTCTTGTATATTATAAATGTAAATGAAATTTTTTTTTATGTTGATTTGTCCATTCTATGCTAAATTCCTAACTCTGATAAAAAAAAAAAATATGAAATTTGGTTTTTTATAGGTTAACACTCGGGTTTTTGGGAAATAACTTATATACTTGGGTCTTGAAAATGCTGGGTGTTACAAGTTGTTTAACATGATATCGGAGTAGAATGTTAAGTGTTTGAATCCTGAAAGTAACAAAGATGCTACAAGAATAAATTCTCTCATAATGGAGTTCCAACCTGCACGTGCGAAGGGAGTGTTAAAGTATTAGGTCCCTCAGTATACATTAATACGCCATCTGTGTTTAGCAGATACAGATGGCAAAGTGTTGAGTCTCTTTATAAATTGGTTTATTACATCTAAATGGTTTTGTCCAGTTTATAGCAATCAAGATGGGAATCCTTGATTGGCTAGTTGGGCTTATGAAATGATTTGGTTGGATTTTATGCACTACCATGCAAATATTATAATAATATGTGAACTGTACATGTCTGACCTTCAAACTTTAATTTGGACTGTTCATGTCATTTATACAAAATGAGTCCAATTAATATTTTGATCAATCTATTTATTTATTGGGACCCAACACATATTACTTGTGATTCTAAATCGTCAAACTTTTGCAGGAAATCCTAATAATCCCATCCATGACTCTGAAAAAAGGATGGTTAAGGATTCTACTTGTTATCCGAATACTCACCATTTTAGAATCCTGTTTTCTTTAGCCATATGGACATTATAAGGGTGAACCTAGATCCACTCTTACAACAAGCAAAAAAATATTAATTGGGCCAAAAAAAAAAAAAAAAAAAAAACAACAACAACAACAAGGAAAAAAAAGAAAAACAAAAAATCTTGCCATAAGCAAAAAATCCCTGCTTGTTGCAATCTAATTGGGCCACATCATCATAAATGACATTTAATGCAACTATCCTGATAACATCAGGATGACGTGGTCCAATCAGGATGCAATGAAACACATGAATCTTCTTCTTGTGGCAAACAGAGTATCCAGATTCCATAATGGCCGGCAATCTAGACTGACCAAACCACTTACGCTTGTATGGATGAAGCATAAACCAGAAAACTATAGTACAAGGCAATAATGGCAACTATTTAATATATTCCCTTGTTTTGACCACTCATTGTTTAACTTTTAATGTTAATTTGATATCCATCAATTAGGCGGTTAGGATTGCATCATTAGTATGATTTTTAAGACTTTTAATCAAGTGAGCATCCCATCCATCCTTAAAAATGAGACTTCCAAATCCACTTTGATAACCATCAGAATGAGATCAACTGAAAGAAAAGAGAAACTGCATGCCAAATTTGATCTAAACACGGCTATATAATATTAATAACTTACTAATGATTGTAACATAATATTAATAATTTAATGTAGTATAATCGCAACCATGGCACTACATCGGGCTTTGGATCCAAACATAGCTTTATTAATATTCAGGATAGAAAATTAAAGCTAAGTTCAATGGGGAAGATAAATGCCCCTCCCAAAACCAGTCCTATGCTATTTGGGCCAATTACCCTTGTTTTCTGTGAAACACAATGCTATAGCAGCTCATCAATGGACTGAACGGGTATTAAGTACTTGTCCTGTGATCAAACATATGGGCTAGCTTTGGCCATGAAGGTGAAATTTCTTAGGTAAAGACGTTGAAATCCATGCATTTCAGCAATTGCCTTGACAGAATATATTGTACTCCATTTAGGACATGTATATCACTTAGCCAATGTTCCTAAAATATATTATTAGTATTTTCTCTCCACAATGAAAAATTATATTCATGTACCAATGGCATGACCATTGACATTGAAAGAAACACGTTTGACATACCCACAAACACTGCTTCTCGCCCCAAAACAATTTTCACATATAATCCGTAGAGTAAATATCTATGAAAAGGAAAACCACATATAATGTAAAAGCAATCATGTCCGAATACACATATGCAACATAGTACATGTTGTAAAATAGATGTCTTAAATCTTTTGATCACCGCACTGCTGCACCAGTCGAGGGGGCTGCTCAACTGGTCGAGGGGGTTGCTCGATCGGTCGAGGTACACTTGACTCGAAGTCCAGCAAGCGGTGTTTTTGTGTGTCCGACTAGTTGAAGGTCAGGCTCGACCGGTCAAGGGGGTCCTTTGACTAGTAGACTTATGCAGCCTGTGTGTGGACTGCGTAAATTTGAGGCGGTTTTCAGACTGTTCCAAGGTTGGTGCGAAAGGGGTGTTTCCTAAACTATAAATAGGGGTCCTTAGGGCTTTTCTAGGGCATGACTAAGGCTTTTTAAATGGATTCTTAAAAGGGTTTTAGGGTTTTTAAAGCGTGTAGCAAGGGTGAGATTCGAGGTTGTTCGAATCGGGTAAGTCCTTTTCTCTTTGTAATTTATGCTTTCATAGTGGAATTTTATCACTTTGTGCTATGATTTTTTTCCTGCAAGGGTTTTCCATGTTAAATTGTTGTGTTCTCTTGTGTGTGCTTGGTGTCATTGGCTTGCTATCCTAAATTTAGATATATGTGATTCCGCAACACAAATCTTCAACAAGTGGTATCAGAGCAATCGTTGGGGTGCATATTTGAATATACAGGATTAGTAATAATGAGAAACGACTAGTTTGATATTGAGAAGTACTCAGAAAAAAATAATTTTGAGTTATGGAAGTTTAAGATGATTAGCCTATTAACCAAGCAAGGCGAGATTAAGGCTCTTGAAGAACGAAAATCTACAATGAAAGATGATGAATGAGAAAACCTTGATAGTAATGTTTTAGCTTCTATTCGTTTATGTCTTATGGAGGAGGCTCTCTATAATGTTTTGAGGGAGAAAATTATAGCTAGTTTGTGCGCGAAGTTAGAGAACATCTATGCAAAGAAGTTCTCTGAAAATCGCCTATACTCGAAGCTATAGTGTTATTCCTTCGAGATGGCAGAGGGAGGAGATCTAGAAGCCTACATCAGCAACTTTGATAAATTAATGTGCAAATTGTTGGATATGGTGGAAGTGATCAAAGATGAGGAACAGGCATGTATATTGTTGAATTCTCTTCCTACATCATATGAGTCTTTCAAGAACACGATGTGCACTGGAAATAAAACTCCTAAGTGTAGACAGTGTTATCTCAGCCCTTTAAGAGAAGGCTATGAGAAAGCTAAACGGTGACATGGGACGTCTTTCGATGCACTGATTATAAGGGGCAGAGATTCTGAGCGAGGTACAGGATCTTCAAGACCTATATCCAAATCCAAGGGCAAGGGCAAATGAAAATTAAAGTGTTGGAATTATGGGTTATCTAGACACATGAAGAAGGATTGTAAAAATCCTAAAACAAAGAAAAAAAATTTAGCGGCTTCTTCCAAGGAGGCCAATGTGGCCACATCTAATGAAGAAACAAGTGATGGTGATGTTCTGTCTGTTTCCATGATCGGTCATTTACACGACAACCATAAAGACGAGTGGATACTTGACACAAGAGCAACTTATCACATGACTCTTCATCGGAGTTGGTTTGTCAGTTACAAGGAATGTGATGATAAACAGGTTTTTATGGGCAATGATAATGCCTGTAATGTTATGACTATTGGTACGGTGAGCATCAAGATATTTGATGGGATGAAGCGTATCTTGACTGACGTTAGACACATTCCTGATATGAAGAAAGGTCTGATTTTTCTCAGTGTACTCGAGGCTATAAGGTGCAAGTTCACTAGTATTGATGGTGTCCTTAAAGTTTCAAAAGGGGTATTCATGATTATGAGAGCGCAAAGGTACAGAAAACTTTACAGGTTGATTGTGAACACTTCATCAGGTGGAGTGACAGCAGCTATTATAGACTCCACGTCTCTACATATGTGGCATGCTCGTCTGGGTCACATGAGCGAGCGGGGCATGAAGGTACTTTCTGATCGATGTTTGATTCCAGCTTTTAAAAATTCTGATTTAGATATATACGAGCATTGTATATATGGTAAACAATCTAGATTATCTTTCAAATCTAGAAAACATGTATGTAAGAGAGTGCTTGATTATGTGCACTCTGACGTATGGGAGCCATCGCTAGAAGTTTCCATTAGGGGGTTGTCATGGTTTGTTTCATTCATTGATGACTACTCTAGGAAAGTTTGGGTTTACTTCAAGAAACATAAATCTGAATTTTTCATCATATTCAAACAATGAAAGGCAATGGTGGAAAAATAATCAGGTTAAAAAATAAAAGTTTTAAGGACTGACAATAGTGGAGAATTTACTTCTGTTGAGTTTAATGATTATTATAAGGATGAATGGATCATGAAGTACAACAAAATGTGCCATACACTAAAGCAAAATGGTGTGGCTGATCGAATGAATCAGACTCTCTTAAAGAGGACCAGATGCATTTTAAGTAATGCTACGTTGGACAATGACCTATGGATAGAGGCCGTTAACGCAGCTTGTTATTTTGTGAACTGGTCTCTTTCAACGGTAATTGAATATAAAATCCAAGAGGAAGTATGGAGTGGTTAGAAAATCAACTACCCAGATCTACACATATTTGGTTCTGAGGCTTACTCTCATGTACTGTCATTTGAGAGAGATAAGCTAGATTATAGAGCTAAAAAGTACATCTTTGTGGGTTATGACATTGGTGTGAAGGGTTACAGGTTATTCGACAAGGTCACATGCAAAGTCAGCACTAACCGTGACGTCAAATTCGATAAAAGCTCTTTATTCTATAAGGATGATCAAGAGGAGAAAGAGGAACCAGAAAAGTTGATCGTAGACGTCCAGATTGACTTAGATGATACTTAGGCAGAGATAGATATGCAGTACAAGATTAGATGGAGCAGCCACCTGTGAGAGAAAATTCATCGCATGATCGCAAGTTACCGGCAAGATACAAGGATGACTCTAATATTGCATATGCTCTCATTATAGATAAGGGGGACCCGTCTACTATTTAAGAAGCTCTTGATGAACCTGATACAAAAAAAGTGGAAGGCGACTATGAATGATGAGATGGACTCATTGCACAAAAATCACACGTGAGAGCTGGTGGAGCTTCTTATGGGCCGAAAAGCGATCGAATGCAAGTGGTTATTCAAAAGGAAATAGATAGATACAAAGCAAGGCTGGTAGCGAAGGGTTATGCTCAAAGAGAAGGAATCGACTTCACAAAGATATTTGCACTGGTGGTTAAGAAGGTTTCTATTAGATTCGTATTGGTACTGCTTGCCCAATACGATCTCGAGCTGGAAAAAATGGATGTCAAAACTGTATTCTTACACGGGAAATTGGAAGAGCAGATCTACATGAAACAATCAGAGGGCTACGAAGTTAAAGGGGTTGAGAAAAAAGTTTGTAGGAGGTCGTGGTACGACCTGTCGCCTAGGTAATGGTTTGATTCCTTCATGGTGAGTTAAAAATTATATGTTGATGACATGTAGATCGCCAAGTATGACATGTTTGAGATCAATGTACTGAAGAGTCGGTTAATTAGGACATTCAAAATGAAGTATCGAGGGGCTATAAAGATAGTTCTCGGCATTGAAACTAGAAGAGAAGTAGGCTTTATTTATCTCATGAAGAGTATCTTGGGTAGGTATTGATCAAGGAGATGATGGACCATGTAAAGCCGGAGAGCGTTTCCTACACATCTCTCCTAAAGTTTTTCTCAGGACATGTCCTTATTCGAATGCGATTGATAGTGTATGTCATGGTTTGGATTAGATCGGTTGTTTCACAGGCTATCAGTGTTATGATTAAGTACCTCGGCAAGTAATATTGGGTAGTGGTGAGATGGTAAAAAGACTACGTTTTTACTTTTAGGAAGATAGGAACAAAGTTGGAGGGATATGTGAATTCAGATTACGCAGGTAATGTGAATTCCAGGAAGTCAACTTCAGGTTACTCGTTTGTACTAACGAGTGGAGCAATTAGTTGGATGTCTATGTTATCTGATAGCTGCTTGAGGAAGGAAGCGTAACTCTTGAGGATATTCACACCTGTGTGAATCCAAAAGACATGATCTTCAGGGTCGTTCTTGAAGAGAAGTTCCAGTTATGTGCAACTTCTCTAAGCTTGGCGTTGATGTAAAAGGGAAGACAGAGTGTGCACGATAATCTATGATGTGATGCAGAGATAAAAGAAGAGGTTAAGAAGTTACACGGTTGAAGATTGAAAACATGGTGGAGATTTTTATAAAACAGATGCCTTAAATCTTCTGATCACCACATTGCTCGACCAGTTGAGAGGGTTGCTCGACCGGTCATGGGGGCTGCTCGACTGTCCGCTCGACTCAAAGTCCAACAAGCGGTATTTTTTTGTATCCGACCAGTCGAAGGTCAGGCTTGACAGGTCAAGGGGGTCCTTCTACTAGTCAAAGCCTTGGCTTGACTAGTCGAGGGTTATGCAGCCTGTGCACGGACTGCGTAAATTTGAGGCAATTTCCAGACTATTCCAAGGTCAGTACGAAAGGGGTGTTTCCTAAACTTTAAATAGGGATTTTTAGGGCTCTTCTAGGGCATGGCTAAGGCTTTCTAAAGGGGTTCCAAGGATTCCTAAAGGGGTTTTAGGGTTTATAAAAGGTGTGGCAAGGGTGAAATTTGATTTTTTTTAATCGGATAAGTCATTTTCTCTTTATAATTTATGCTTTCATAGTGAAATTCTGTCACTTTGTGCCGTGCTTTTTGCCTGCAAGGGTTTTCCACGTTAAATCGTTGTATTCTCTTTTGTGTGCTTGGTGCTATTGGATTGCTATCCTAGATCTAGATCTGTGTGATTCTGCGGCACAAATCCCCAACAGTACATGTCTAGAGCTAACTTTTCGACCATACTGATGAAAATAAAAACCCCATGTTTAGCAATACCCATAGCCATGTCCAAATAACAACCATATTAAGCAAATCTCATAGTCATATATAAAACCCATTTCCAGCTATGTTGATGAATAGACAAACATACTTATCATATATAGAAATGGACTCTTGTCCAAGATATTCCATGTTAAAAATATACCCAATAGACATCAGTAGCCTCTGAAGCCTCTCACTCGAGACAAATGCTACCCTTCAGCTCTACATCCTTGGTGAGGTCACTACACCCTTCAGCTCTACATCCTTGTTGAAGTCATGACATTCGGTCACGCATTTTACTTACTCTTTTCATGTTCAACACCTTGCTAATCTCCTCAAAACTCATACTGGAGACACACTGCAATAGATCTATAGCATGAACACATAATAGATTTTTAGCAGATACAACCATCGATCCATAACAAATATAACCATAGATTGATAATTGATACATGAGCGTAAGACCCAAGTGCAGGCCCAACCTGCCCACCTCATGAGCTTGATAGTTGGGCCAAAGTAGCTTTTGGTCCTTGCCTATTTTGGCTACGGTTGGGTTGAAATATTGTGCCTAAGAGCCCACGTCCTTGAAATATTCTTCCAAACAGAAAAGTTAAAATTCTCTACATTTGTGATTATTCGTACATGGTCCATCTATGATGAGGTCCACGACATGGATGGGCCCAATTGATGCATCACCCATACAAGGTTGCAGCACAGAAATGGATCTGCTGTTTTACTGTTCTACTAGCTCTGAGGTAACAACTTCCGTCCAACTAGTTCCTAAGATGACTGCCGCTGTGTGGTTTTTAGGATAAAAGCACCATCCACGGCCGACCACAAATCAAGGATCCAAATCTAATATACGTGTGCCAGGTCCGTCCATTGGCAAGAGAGTGGGATTTAGGCCTCATTCAGATGGACGCGGATTAGCTACAGACAGGTTGAGTGGCAAGACTCACTACTTAAGTCATATATGTAACCAAGTTTTGTGAGCCCCGCCACATCCATTTGAAGAGATCATTCTAGGGCATGAGCCTAAGAATGAGTCAGATCCAATGCTCAGGTGGACCCCACCATATAAAACAGGGGGGAGAGTGACACCCACCATTAAAATCTTCTAAGAGCCACAAAAGTTTTCAATAAAGCTGATATTTGTAATTTCCCTTATTTTCATGTATGGAAGGTGAACAGGTTAGATCTCAAATAAACATCATAGTGGACCTTAGGAATGTTTCAACAGTGCGCGTCACTCTCCTCACTGTTTTTTGTGGTGGGGACCACTCCAGCTTTGGATCATGCCCTAAAATGATCTCTCCACGTGGATGGACGGTGTGAATACAACATATAAATCATGGTGGGGCTACAGAACTTGGTGACTTCGCTTCAGTAGCAAGCCTGCTACTCAACCTGTCAGTAGGTAATCTGCATCCCATTCAAATGAGACCTAATGATCTGAACCGTTTATTTATACAAGATACACAGTCAAGGTTGCTTTCTCCATTCAAATGCCGCATACTGAGGATGGATCATGCACTAAATCTAGAAATTCAATTGCGTACTAAGTAACTCAGTATGCTTTTATGGTAATGAGTAAACTCCGTTGAGCCCATCTTGAATGTATGTTATTTATCTACACTAGCCATCCATTTTTTAGCTCATTAAGGGGATTGAGCACAAAATTGAAGCATATCCAAAGCTCAAGTAGACTGCACTACAGGAAACAGTGGAAATAATGATTTTCACCATTGGAACCTTCCTAGAGCACACATTGATGTTTATTTGTCATGGATATGGATGAAGGGAAAACACAAATATCAGTCTATGTGGCTCAACAGTAAAGGTTAAATTCATATTATTTCTTGTGGTGTGGTTCACTTCAGCTTTGGATATGTTTAATTTTTGAGCTCAAGTTTTAAAATTTTCTGTTAAAATAGCTGAAAGGAGTGGATAAAATATATAAATCACAGTGGACCTAAGAGTTTACTCAGTATGCTTAGCCTACTGAATTAGGCATTGCGCAATATATTTAAGAAATAAATTTATAAATTTACACATTCATCGAGAAAAGATACTTTGTACAGCTAGACTTACCTCATCAACGAATGAAGGATGGATGACTAGTTGAGTCGTTCCTTGACCCATCCTTCTTCTGTCAACTGTCCACGCGTTATGACGGGGATGTGCCCCACCTTTCTACGGTCCTCCTCGCTTCCATCTTTTAGTTTCAACCTGTCCGTCAATTCCGTTGGCATGTCCGATAAGAAGAGCTCTTGGAGTCCGGTGAGGTATTCAATCCCTTCTGGAAGCGTCTTCAACTTTCCACATCTGATCAAATTTAGCTTTTCGATGCTTAGCAATGCTCCATTCTCTATTACTATCCGATTTAGTTGTGTCATATTGTGTAAATGAAGTTTCCTAAGTTTAGTGAAATGTCCATCGCGGAAACACAACTGCTGCCCTTCACAGGCCTTGTGGAGGTGAAGTAACATCAAATTGGGCAATGCTTGGAGTGATGAAAGCGGATCTTCTTCTCTCAGCTTAGACCGATATAAACCCAAATGGGTGAGGTTCACAAGGGAGCTAAGCCATCGAGGCACCTTCTTCAAACGCCCTTTCAGGTAAAGCTTATGAAGAAGCGGAGGGTTAGGAGAGAGTGCTTCCAAGTCAAGTGTTTCTTCCTCTGTACTTGCAGTCACACTCAACTTCAGAAGGTGTTTCATCTTTCCGATTGAATTGCACAACTCAGCTCCATCGATTTCTCTGACCTTAGAAATGCTAAGACTTTTCAGTTGGGTTAAGTTCCCAACTTTTCTAACAATCTCCCCTTCTTTGTCTTCGATAATGCGTAGAGTCTGTAAACTTGTTAAATTACATATTCTTATAGGAACTTGGATGCTACTGAAGTAATCAAGATTATTATAGAACTTGTCAGTGATTCGATAAATAAACAGGTGTCGTAGTTTACGTAGCTTCACAATCCCACTGGGTAGCCTCTCTAGCTTCGTATTCCTGACGTCCAGTGTTTGAAGGTTCTGTAGCTTCCATAAAGATTTGGGAAGCTCCCTAACTTTAGTTCCACTTAAGTTTAGGTACCGTAAATTGAACATGTTAGTTGCTTCATCTGGTAAGCTTTCGATAGGAATCCCTCTTAGATTTAGGACCCTCAGCAATCTAAAGCTTGATGCCATCATATTTAAAGAAGATGAAAGAGACATGTTTCCATCAAATACCATGAGGGAACGAAGATGTGTCATGCCCACGCTCGAATGATTAATTTCGCCACTACTGTAGACTGACATGCGGCGGACTTTGCCATTTTGCCTTGCTTGCAGCTCATCGTATGTCGTGCAGAACATTTCTTCGTGACTTACTGATAATGCCACTTCACGGACAATATCGTGCATTTGACAAGATTTCAACCTTCCGAACGTGTTCGTCTCTACAACCTGGAGTACGTTTCGATGGACGAGTTCCTTCAGGTAGTCTTCTGCCGCCTCCTCCATTGTAATTTTACCTGTCTCCTCCACGAAACCCTCTGCCACCCACAACCTAATCAACTGCTTGCGGTGAATTAAATAATCCTCTGGAAACATGCAACAATAAAGGAAACAGTGCTTAAGGCGGTATGGTAGATCATAGAAGCTAAGCAATAGGATGCGCTTTACTGGTTCAAGCATTTGATTGTTTGTCAATTGCCAGCTTAGGTTTTTGTAGATTCGATTCCATTCCAATGCAGTCTTGTCTCTCAATGACAGGAGGCCGCCCATGGCAATAATAGCAAGTGGCAAGCCTTCACATTTTTCTACTATAGATCGAGCCAATGGCTCAAGCTCTAAAGGACAGGGTTCACTCCGTAACGCCTTCTTACAGAAAAGAACCCAGGCCTCTTCATGATCTAGAAGCCGAACCCTGCAGACACGGCTTCTCTCTCCTGCTGCAGTAGCCACATCAGAGTCTCTCGTCGTAATTACTAACCTACTTCCACATCCACAATCTGAAAATATGACATTTAATTTATTCCAATCATTCACAGTCCAGACATCATCCAAGATAATGAGGTACTTTTTTGAATCGAGAAGTCCTCTAACCATCCGCCTCAACTCGCCAGCATCTTTGGTGGCTAAGTCATTTGAAACAACCTCTTTCTTAGCCTCAAGTAATTGTCTTATGATGCTTCGTAGTAGCTCATCAATTCTAAGAGTTTGAGAGACCGAAACACATGCGTAGCAGTCGAAGAGCTTCTTTACTTGTTGATTCTTGTAGGCTTCAGCGGCAAGAGTGGTTTTGCCCACCCCACCCATCCCTGTCACTGAAATCACCGTGCGCCGTTTTTCTTCCTTCACTAACCATCCCACTATCAAATCTATTTCTTTCGTCATCCCCACAATGTCACTGTCATCTTTGAAAACAGAAGTTTCTACATCACGTCGCCACAGTTCGCTAACATCATAGTATCTCGTGACTTCTTCTATCTGGCTGGGACCGTCTTCAACTCTTCGCTGAAAAATATTCTGAACGTTAACCTTGGTTTCTTGAAGTTGCGTGGCGAACCGATGCCTGTCGCAGATATTCTTCGGGATGTGGATAGTATCAACGAGAAAACCCTTGAATCCACCTCGTCGTGGCCTGTCCATGCGATACAAGAACTCGTCGATGATATCCTCCACATCATGCGCAGCCTCTCTTACTTCTCCCACCCATGCTTTCATTTCTTCATTGCTATCCTTTCTTCTATCGGCATCCCTCAACAAGGCTCTCGTTCTATCAAGTTCCTTCTTGATTTCTTTAACTTCCTCACGTACTCCTTTTAGTAAAGATGCTTCTTCATTTAGAAGGGCAATTATGTTTTCTAACAAGAATTTAACAGCACTCTCTGCCATCGCAATTTCTGTAAAATAGAAAACGAAGACAATCGATGTCAGAAAGAAATATTACGTTATTCTTTCGGCTAAAAAAAGAAAAGAAAAGAAAAGAAAACGTTATTCTTTCCGCTATATATTACTGTGTTTGTATATCTGTATGCATGTACGGGCATATGATGTAGAGCGGGTCGCGGGAAATTTCATGGCCAAGATGGATCAGAAAAGGCACGGTCGGCGACAGAAGTGATCCGGACCATCGGACCTTAGATCGGGCGTATCTCACAATCCGGAATGAGTTATCCGACGTAAAATATATGATTTTGGGGTAGAACGAGCTACTTTAGCCAACCAACCCGCTACGCCGGGTTACGCAGCCCGGATTTGCGAGAAACTCCCTGATCGACGGTCGTTTCCTCTTTTTAATTTTGTTTTTACTATAAATAGTAAGTTTTAGTTTGAGTATAACTTTTCATCTGTTGGGCTTTAGGAGTTGTGTCCAACATGAAAAGTGCTTAGGATAATTAGGAGAACGGTTTGGTGAAGCCAAATAGGACACTTACTATTTTTGGCCGAAAACCTTGCGCACTAGTAGACATCATAACCGTCTATAAATAGTAAGTTTACTATTTATAGTAAGTTGTGAATTCTAGGAGTCTTAGTTATAGTTTGAGTCTGATTTCTTTCTTATTGCTTGGTTCCCTTATTTAAAGGGTTGTGAACTCGATTTTAGGGATTCATTAATCAATTTCAAATTTATTAGAAATTATTCTTATTTTTTACTTTCTTTCCTCGTGGATTCGAGAAGTCTCTGTGAGGAGTCCAGATAAGTTCCGTGGATTCGGAATATTTATCATCTTGAGGAAGACGGTGCTCGACCTCACGTCCTTCCCTACGTCAGCATCTCTCTATTTGTAGAGAGATGGTATCCCGTGGAAGAAAATCGAGATAAACAAGGTTCCTTCCACCGTGATATGTATGTGAAATCTACTCGGACGATTAGATACATTGGATCATGTTGGTCCAGGGCCAAACAAACCAGGGGAGCCTGCCCTAGCCGGAGTGGCAGGGATGCTCTCTCTCTCTCTCTCTCTCTCTCTCTCTCCACACACACGGACGTGTGTTCACACCCACAACCATCAAGCGCAAGGACGTTTTCAGCAAAATGTAGTGCAAAAGGTTGTTGTGGGCGCCATGTGATCTGTTGACGATGCATTTTTCGCATGTGCTATCTCATTTGTCCCCAAAAATTAGGCCAATCCATGTGGGCCAACGTGTAGGAAGAGTTGAAATTAATGGACGCCCAGCCCTGTTGAGAGAGAAAGATATGAATCAGTTACCCATCCTTAATTCTCACTGGCCCATCCTAGTCTCAAAATAGCCTGATTTTTTAAGTCTACCATTTCCTGGGGTAGGTATTTTATATTGATGGATTGGATGGCATATACCCAACATGGTTAGCCATATATGAGAATCCGGGGTAGATGTCTCGACTATTCCCTACCTGAGTAATGGATTTTCCTCATTTTTAAGTACAACCTAAACAATGGACGACATGCACGATGGTTAAGGTATATGTCACCACATCACGGTGGGGCCAACAAATTACCGATCGGACCACAAGTAGTTGCGTGGGCCGATAATAATGTTTTCAGGACATCCACTCTGACCATCGGGAAACCATGTTTGAGTAACCTCACGTATGGGAAAACACAAATATAAGCTTGATACATAACTTCGGTGCCCACAAGAATTTTTCAACAGTAGACGCTCAATTCACACTGTTTCCTGTGGTGTGGTCAATTTAACCTTTGGATATACTTCATTTTTTGACTGAGGAACTAAAATTATCATACAAAATAGATGGACGGAGGGGATAAATTACATAAATCATGGTGAACCTCACAAAGTGTACTCAGTGCTACTGAGTTTTTACGCAATCGGCCGCTTCCCATGTCAACACATCACGGTGGACCCACAGCTAACCGATTGCACCACAATTAGTTGCATGGGTCATCATGATGGGCTCGGGACATCCCCTCTAACCTGCATCGGACAACCATGCATGTTTGATAATGGACGCAAAAATCAAGTCAATCCATGACTTAGGTGGGCCGCGGAATAGGGAACACTTGAGAGGAAACGTACGCCCTCCCCACCCAACTTTCCTGCTCATGTGGCCCAACCAAGTAATGAATTGGACTGTATTTTAGGCACAGGGCCAAAAATAGACCACGTGTTTGATGGTTGGAATGGATATCATAAATGCATCACGATGGGTCCACACGCAACTTATTTGGAATATGATTATAGTGAAAACGTTATATATATATATATATATATATATATATATATATATATATATATATATATATATATATATATATATATATATATATATATGTGTGTGTGTGTGTGTGTGTGTGTGTGGTATTATAATAAACTTCCCATGAGGTTGAGCTGTGTGGGCCCCACCGTCATGTGTGTCAAACATCAACACTGTGCATTTGATGGGTCTCCTTTAGGTTATGAGATATCCCAAAAATCAGCCGTATGCGGAACTCAGATGTGCCATATCATCTAAAATCATGTGAAGACATGACTAAAACATATAAAATTACTTGGTGGGGCCCACCTGAGTTTTAGATGTAGCTGAAACTTGGTATGACTCCTCATCAAAGTGGGACACACACAATGGAGGGGCTGGATTTGTGAACCACTTCTCAGTGCGCCCAATAAATGATTATGAATGTTTTAATGGGAGGGTAACCCCTCTCAACTGTTGTATGTGGTGTGGCCCACGCAAGTCATGGATTGACTTGATTTTTAAACCCATGGGCCACCATGGAATGGTGCATCTAGCTGATGGGGTAGATGTTCGACACACACGATGGTGGAGCCCACACAGCTTGACCTCATGGGATGTTCCCACGAGGTTGACCTCATAGTACCATTTCCACACACACACACACAAACACATGTCACCAACTTCCGTGGCCCCATTGTGATGTATTTGGTGTTATATTCAAATAGTTCATTCATTAGTGGAGTACATTTTAAGGCATGCCAAAAATAGGATAAGCCAAAGCTCAAGTTGTAGTGTGGATTGAATGCCCATCATTGAAATCTCATTGGGCCATGGAATTCTTAGATGGAATTGATATTTTTTTTCCCTTAGTCAAAGTATGTGTGACATTTTGAACGAGTTGGATTGCAAATGAACATCATCGTGGGACTTAGGAAGGTTTCAACTGCTGTTGTCATTATCATCTATTTTATGTGGTATGGTCCACTTGAGCTTTGGATCTGCTAAATTTTTGGGTTCATGCCCTAAAATAATCTGGCCAAATGGATAAAAGTTTTAGATATAACACACATCAAGGTGGGCCTATGAAAGTTGATGATGTTATCTGAAGTTGGGCGTGGATTGGGTACTACCTTGCTGAGACCTGGCTGGAGGCGGACAATCCCATCAGGGTTGTTGGCCCACTGTGATGCATATCTTTTATCCACACCCTCCATCCATCATGAAAAATCATTTTATGACATGAACTAAAAAAAGAAATTGCAAATTGAATGATCCAGCAGGCCACACGTAATATTCCAAAATTTTGTATTTTGAATTTTTAAAATTCTCAAATAATTTTGTTAGAATTAGCTTATTTTTCATTTATTAATCTTTAACACTTGATATTAATCAATATGCTGGTATTAACGGTAAAAAAATTGTACAAATTCGATTGATTAATCGTATGAAGCTAACAAATACGACCGATCACCAAACTCTTGTGTCTAACATTGTGACCTATTCATATATGTCATAAATCTAGCTAACCTATCACTAACTAATCAATATAATCATAACTAAATAAAGACCTACCTAAAGTCAAGACAACTAGCAGCAAATGTTGATTAATAAACCGATTGAATTAACCCAGTTTCTTTATTATCCTAAGAACCAACAGTTTAAGATTCTTAGGATCAAATCGTTATTCCCGCCAATTGTGATAAGAAACATTATGAACTTAGATAATCCAAATCATAATCATCGCGCACAAGAATATCGCTATCCAATTTATCTTAGAAATGCCCTGATTATCCGACCGATCTTTACACCACTCGTTAGTGAGCCACTAAGCCTGAAACTATATAAATGTCTTCGTCTTAGAGAGCTTGACATCTATCGCGGGACTTCAAGCCTAGAAAATGCATTGAATCACTCAACTTGGGCTTGCAACGCAAGCGCATGAAATGTACACATCCCTTAAGATTTGTTAAGAACTTAAGTTAATTTTCTCCATCTGAATCTTAACAAAATTGTTACTTTTGTATCGTTAGATTACAATAAAACTAAAGGCCCTAACATAATATATTATGCTGGCCATATTCATGTAGTCGCAGCTTCGATCATCCATCAGTTACCGTTGAACAGAAATATGACTTTAACCATTAATCAACGCATCCAGATGTAAGAACGGTCGCACCCTTACATAAATCCCCACTAAATTCAGATATTCAATAACTTAAATCGATGCATGCACTTTCCTATGGGCCCCAATACTGGAAATTAACCTCGCATAGAGTTAATACCCTTAACCCTTGGTCATGGGGGCCATTTGCACCATTTTTAGTGCTATAAAGGGGTTGTTTTTTAGCAACCCTTCACACCACATGAATTTTTTTCCTAGAGTGGAGAGATGTAGAGTGGGTCACAAACACTTTCATGAAAAAGATGGACCAGAGAAGGCCTGATCGGAGGTGGAAATGATCCGGACCATCAGAACCTTAAAGTAATCTTATCTTGGAAACCAGGATAAGTTTTTCGACATATTATATATGATTTTAGGGTAGTAGAACCTACTTAAGCCAACCAACCCTACTATGTTGGGTTACCTATGCCGAATTTGCGAGATTCCATTAGATTGATGGTCAAAAGTCTCTATTATTTTTGTTTTATTATAAATAGTAAGTCTTAGTTTAAGTATAACATTTGATCCTTTAAGTTGTAGAAGTCATGCCCAACATGAAAATGGCTTAGAAAAGTTAGGAGAAAAACGTGGTTAGGTCAAATTGGACACATACTACAATTGGCCGAAAACCATGATTGTCTAGTAGGAATAAAAACCATCTATAAATAGTAAGTTTACTATTTGTAGTAAGTCCATCCTAGGTTTGAGGTCATTATTTAAAGAGATATATATATATATATATATATATATATATATATATATATATATATATATATATATATATATATATATATATATATATAAAATCAATTAAGTTATTTCAAATTTAGTCCCAAACCATGGTCGACTTCTTAAATGGTAATATGTGCCTCTCCTTGAAATGGGCCTATTGGATTAAGAGAATTCTGAGATTTCACTCGCTGGGTCAGCTAAATTTTTTCCACATCTATAGAGAAGGGAACGGGCCAGCAAATGGTATGGCCCGTATGGGCAGTGAGACTCAAACTGCCTCATTATTTCGTCTCTCTTCTCTCCTCTCGCCACATGTTAGGGGAAGCCTCTTCCTTGATAGGTTGGGCCTTAGGGCGATTCTCTTCGACTCTCTTGTAAATTAGATCTTTGTTACGCTCCTTCCCTAGTCTTAGCTTCTCCTTTATTCCTCCTGTTATCCTTAAGTGTTTGGGACTACGTGTAGTAGGCCTTACGATAGGCTTCTTTCAGGTCCTGTTTTCCTGTCGAAGCCTGAATGTCAATAGAATAGTTTTTCCTTCTTTCTTCTTGGGCCCTGGTTTCTCTCTGGGTGGATGTTCCGAGAGTCTTTGGGTCTTTTTTAGGGAGGTCCGGCTCATTTAGTTGTCAGTTTGGTTTGTTTTCAGGTGCCCTCCTGGGCTCATGGTTGTATATCCTCTGTTCATATTATCAATGATATAGGGATTCTCCCTCCTTTTGAAAAAAAAAAGTTATTTCGAATTTATTAGAAATTATTTCTACTTTTATCCCTCGTGGATTCGAGGAAGCTCTGTGGATTTGGAGTAAACATCTCCTGAGGAAAACAATGATCGACGTCATCATGTCCTTCCCTTCATCGGAAGAGAAAAAGAAGAGAGAGAGAGAGAGAGAGAGAGAGAGAGAGAGAGAGAGAGAGAGAGAGAGAGTGAAGATATGTGGGTAAGTGCTTGTCAGGCTTAGCATCTTCTTGCCATTTTTCCCTTTAATAAAACCCTAGTGGCTTCTGAATCTTCTGTCACATCCCTTCCGTCAACAATAGGAGGTAAGGATTGAGTCATTCTTCCTAATAAAAGTCTTTTAGGTTAAATCATGTGTATCTCACAATAGCTTTGGTAATTGATTAGGTACCAGTGGTTTTCCTGTAAACTATAACCCTAAAAATGCCACAAATTGGGAAAAATCCTCCTAAGGTGCAGACTATTCTCATATGTTTTCATTTATCAATCTTTTACGATGATAAACTATGATCCCTTTTGATTTTGAAGGAACCCTTAAATCAATTATCCCCTAAATTCTTTGCTTTAGAAATCTTTGATTTTGTTAGTATTGGTAGCTAATATATATGATGAAATGGTTGTTCGTTTTAATGCTTGCCTCAGTGATGATCGATTAGAGCTTGTGATGAAAATGGTAGATTTCAAGGGTATTCAATGTGTTTATAGCCTTGGGCATGTTCCTTGCATATTTTGTTATGACTTGAATATGGATACTTATAAATTCCGATTAATGTTTGCCTTGAGATACATCGCTTTGATAGAGTTAAGCTTGAGATCCCTGTTAATATCAAATAAATGTTATATCACTAAATATTCATACTCCATAAATTAAGCTATGATAGAAAGAGGTCGAGCCCTGCTTAACCTTGAAACAAGGGATGATTGACGAATTCAACCATCCCAACTCATGTGGTTAACCAAGGCAGAACTTGGGAGATCGGGAATAGTTGAAATTACATGGGATGCTTACACCCAATGCCGATCTGTCTAGGATTCCCCTTTAATAATCAGATCAATCCATTGCGCGGCTTAATCACATATATGACCAATCTTTGCAACACAATATGGAATCCATGATACCATATTACTAATGAATGGGGTTTATTCATAACTATTAATGCGATATGATCTGACAAGACTCGAGAGCCAAACATGGTTGTATAAGACACCGTGTCAGAGCTGTTAACTTACACTGGGGTGACAAGCTTGCCATATTGGTAAAACATTGGGTGAAAAGTCCACCATGTTTGTAAAACATTGGGTGACGAGCTTCCCCGTAGTAATTATTGAGCACATAAGAATGATGTTACCCTAACATCATGATGATGATATAGGAGGTGTGTCTTGTCCACACATGGGTCAGGTGACAATTTTTGCCTTAGTCATTGTCGTCCCTAGGTGATTAGCCCTACTACAAATCCGATTAAGTTATAGGGACTTAGGGGATATTGAAACCCAATGTGGGTCAAGGGATACTAGTGAGGGGCCACCTGGTGTCGCAACGAATCACGTGATCCAGATAGAGACCCAAGATTTGATGACGGTATCCTTACTTCACCAACCTACTATTTGACTTGAAAATTAATAAATAGTCAACTAATCATGCATTCTTATTGGGTTGTGTTGCAGGCCAGCCATTGCGCATATGTTGATGTGGTTCTATATTGGTATCATTAATCCTAAGACATGCATATACATTTCATATCATTCATGCATTTAAAGAACCAGAGGTAGGGTGTTTGTATTTTGATATGGCATCATCACTTATACTTATATTTGTTTGGTAACAAGTAAAACTTAGTATAATAGTAGTATTGAGATGATCACTTACTTCCACCCGGGATGGTGTTTTAAAACACAAAACAGACGATATTATGGATGTAGGTACCCTAATATCTCAAATGGCTAGGCTTAAATTCTCTTGCACCACCTTTATTATATTTTCAAGAGTTGAGAGAAAATATAATAATTTACACTTTATTCATTTTAGGTATATTTATTGTGTCTTGTGTAGTTTCCATTCGAGCAAACACCAATACTGGAATTATACAATTAGAATGTTAGCCATACATTTCTGAGTTTAGTTATCTTTACTTAACTTTCAGTGTTATCGATTTAAAGCTACTCTAATTATTAATGATGGGTGAATGTTAACCGGATTGTGAGGGAATGTGGGAACTCACCCACATGCATTTTTACTAGTTTTACACCTGGAAACTCAAGGCTGGTGTCTACATACTCGGGTGCTAATTTTTGGGATGTGATAGAATAGTATCATAGTGGAGTATTATGATAACCAGAACCTTAAGAATGAGGACTGTATAAACAACAATAACTAGATATTAAGACACTTATATTAGATGTTTGGACCATAAGGGGGATTTTTCTAGTTTAGGAGTATCCGATAATGTAGGAAATTCAATAAATTAGGGATAATAAATTCTATTACCAAATTTCTCAGGTTGCATTATTTAGAAAGAAGAACCCTAGGATAAAAATTTCTGAATTTTTTAATTTTCAAACTTGAGAATTAGAAATGGGAACCTTAGGATCAAATTCCCAAGTTTGCTTAACTTTGGACGTAGTAATTTGTATCTTAGGATCACCTTGGTTGATGAAATTGAGTTGGTAAAAACTTTAGTTTAAAGCCTAAATCCATATAAAGACTACTTAGGTCAGTGGACTAAGGTAAGGAAGAATGGAAAATCCAAGTATGGAATTCCAAGAATCCCAAATGTAAAGGGGATTTGGAGATACCAGCTCGAGGTTAACCCCCAACATAAATCAAGGGTTGATCCTCAATTAAATAGAAATCGAGGAGCGACTCTCAATTAAACAAAACGTGAGGGTTGATCCCTAATTAAAAAGAAGTCGAAGGTAGATCTCTAATTAAACAGAAATAGAGAGTTGACCCCCAAAATCGAGGGTTGATCCCTATTTTGATAGCTTAAATATATTAACTTTAAAAATACATATCATTTTCAATATAACTTTGATTGAGGTGATTCAAAAACTAGATTGAAGCTTGATAAGTATAGTTTTATAGAAAAATAAATTAATAATTAAAATAAAACTTAAATGATGTTAAATTTAGAATTTTTTGGAACTAGGTAGAAAAATCATCAATTTTAGATAGCTGGTACTTTTGAAATTTTTATAATTTTTTTTTTTAAAAAAAAAACTTGAAATGAAATGAAATTTGATGGAAAAAAAATATAATTGAGGATGAATTAACATAAAAATTCTAAAAATGATTCAATAACTAAATATACCAAAAATATTAGCAGCAACTTACCAGTTGAAACTGAAAATTTCTATAACTGCAAGTCACCATTGGAACGAACGTAACCTTTTCATCTTAACATTCGGTGTCTTCTTAGAATTTTTTTCTTAACAATTCAGAAATCATCATGCGTGATTAAATTAAAATATTTTATTTTTAGAATATTTTACTATTTTGTTCTATTCTAGTTTAGCTGATCGATTTAGGACTCTTAATCAGGGTTTGTGTACTATTATTTAAAGTGTTGTAATTTTCTGGACAGACTAGATGGCTGCCCTCCCAAGATTGATTAGGGGCCTTTATTTTCTTGACAAAGTGGGTATAGGAGTGTTAAGGGAGAATTGATTTCTTTGGATAGCCATATGTTCTCTGTATCGTGATATGACAGGCGGCTAGACCTCTTTTTTGTCTGCTCGTGTCTGCCCGAAAGCTGTTTTTTTGTAATTTTGTTGATGGAATGAATAGAATCTCAACTTTTTTTTTTTTTTTTAAGTGTTGTAATTTTGTTTTAGGGTTAGATTTGAATAAAATATTATGATTTTTCTTATTCCCATGTAGATTCAAGAGCCTTATACCTGGTAGATTTAAGGTTCATATCACATTGAGGAGATAATGTTCTTTCCCTTCTCTTTTTCACACCCTTTCTTGTGTCGCAATCCCTTCAAAGGTTATAACTTTTGATTCTTTCTTCCTTTTTGAAATCAACATAATTAAAGCCTAGTGGGCCCATAACCCATATGTTACAGGATCAAAACGGGAATATAGAGATGAAATCGTAGGCCATTAAGAATATTTTTTGGATAGTCATTTAAACTTAAGCACTATGAAAAATACACTATCCACAAAGTTGAATATAAATTAAACAAGAACCATCTTTAAACAAGACCTAAAGGAAAGTTTTATAGATTTGAAACTTGAAATTTTCAATAATTTGAAATATTCCCCAAACATCTAGAATGATCGGACTATGAAATTATGGAACTATACACCTATGAGTCATTCATAGCTTAACCTGATTCCCAATCTTAGGCGACTACTAATGAACTCATTACTTTGTCCAAGTAGAAGACTAAGATCCACCAGGACTAGAAAGGGATATAACAATAAGCAATCAACCCTGGTAAGGTAAATGATCAACGTATCAAATTTAAGCTCAGTATAATTGTCTCTTTGTGTTAACTGAACACTAAAAAATAGAAATTTCTACTTTGGATAGTACGGAATATCATCATGAATATTAATTCTTTAAAAAACTTTAAGGGAATCTAAAGGGTGAAAGTTTTTAAGGGGGGTAGATTGCAATAAGTCAGGCTAGTGCAGTTATTATACACCATAACACATACATGAACGTTAAATTAATGAAAACTTAAGCGTATGAAATGAGAATATATGTACTTATTGATATTACACAATTTCGAGGATGAAATTAAGATTGTAATGTCCCGAATTTTCACTCTTTTAAAATTTAAAAATTCTTTAAAAAATAATAGAATTAGCTTATTTTATCATTTACTAACCTTTAACACTTGATGTTAACCTATATGCAAGTGTTATCAGTAAAAGACTACATAAATTCGATCCATTAACCATAAAAAGCAAACGAATACACCCGATCACCAAACTCTTGGACCTAACCTTATGACCTATTCATCTAAGGCATTGTTCTATCTAACCTATCATTGACTAATTAAGAAAATCGTAACTAAATAAAGACTTACCTAAAGTCAAGACAACTAGGGGCGCATCTTGATTAACAAACCGAACAAGATGCTTAGGATCGAATCGTCATTTTTGTTAATCGCGAATAGGCTACACTATGAACTTAGATAATCCAAATCCTAATCATCGCACACAAGAAATCTCGCTACCAAATTCATTCTATAAATGCCCTGATTATCTAAACAAGCTTCAGACCGCTCGTCAGTGGGCTACTAAACCCGAAATTATAGAAAGATTTTTATCTTAGAGGGCTTGACATCCATCACGAAATCTCGAACTAAGACAACACGCCGAATCTCTCAACTTAGGCTAGCAAGGCGAGTGCATGAGATGTATGAATGCCCTTAGGATTTGTCAAGAACTTAAGTTAATTTTCTCCATCCGAATCTTGACGAATTTATGGCTTTTGGACCGTTAAAGTACGATCAAACTTAAGAAAATGATGTAGGATAATATGTTGTCCATATTCATATAATTGCTGCCCTGATTGACCATCAATGACCGTTAAACTGAAATACGACCTTAACTGTTGATTGACACATTTAGATGTCGGAATGGCCGGACTCTTACATATAGATCCCTACCAAAGTCATATATTCCATGACTTATATCGATGCATGCACTTTCCTGTGGGCCCCAATAGTGAAAAGTAACCTCCCATAGGGTTAATAGCCTTAACCCTTGGCCATGGGGGCTATTTGCACCATTTCTGGTGCTATGAAGCCATTCACCTTACACAAATTTGTGCCTTAGAGAGGAGAGAGAGAAAGAGAGTGTCTATGAAGATGGGTGGGTGCTTGTGAGGTTTAACATCTTCTTGTCATTAGCCCCTTTAATAAAATCACTAGCAGCTTTCGGATCCTCTGTCGCACCCCTTTCGTCAACAATAAGATGTGAGGATTGAGCCATTCTTAATAATCAAATTCGTTCTAGGTTAAATCATGTGTATCTCACATTGACTTTGACATTTGATGAAGTACCAGTGATTTTTCCATAAACCCTAACCCTTAAGTGATACAAGTTAGGGGAAATGCTCCTAAGATGCAGATTATTCTCATAGGTTTTCATTTATTAGCTATTGAGGGTGATAGCCTATGATTCCTTTTGATTTAGTAGGAACCCTTAAGTCAATTATTCCCTAAATGCTCTACCTTAGAAATATTTGTTAGTATTGACAACTAACATGTATGACGAAATGCTTACTCATTTTAATGCTTGGCTTATTGGTGAATGATTAAGGTTTTGTGATGATAATGGTAGATTTAAAGGGTGTTTAATATGTTTATAGCCTTGGTCATGTTCCTTGCATATTTCGTTGTGACTTGAATAGGGATACTTGTAAATTCTGATTGATGTTTTCCTTGAGATACATTGCGTTATTAGAGTTAAGCTGGAGATCCTTGTTAATATTAAATAAATGCTATATTACTGATTAGTCATATTTTATAAAGTAGGCTATAATATAAAGAGGTCAAGCCTTGACTAACTTTAAAACAAGGGATGATCGTCGAATTCGACCATCCCGACTCATGTGGTTGATCAAGGTGGAACTCGGGTGATCGACAGTAGTTGGAACTACATGGGATGCTTGCACCCAATGCCAGTCTATTGAGCGATTTCCCTGGACAATTAGATTCATTCATTGCGTAGGTAGATCATATATATGACCAATGTTTGCAACACAATATGGAATCCGGGATACCCTGTATATAACAAATGAGGTTCATTCATAACTATTAGTATGATACGATCCGATAAGACTCGAGGGTTGGATATGGTAGTATGAGACATTGCATACTAGCTATCGGCCTACATTAGGGTGAATGGCCTGACACATTGGCAAAACATTAGGTGAGGAGCCTGAAATTTTGGTAAAATATTAGGTGACCAGCTTCCCTGGAGTGACCATGTAACACCCCGTACTTTCCAGTACTCGAGTGTTACCGTGTAACCTAACTTAGTATAAATACAAACCTATGTCAAAAAAGTGTTCACGTTTATTGTAACCTGAATCCAACCATGGATTCATGAAGCAAACATTGTAGTTGAGCATACAACCACAAAGATGCACATTCGCTTAAAGAATAACTTAATCGGATGATTGGAGGGAAATATACAACATAGTTGTGAACTAGATTACTTAAGAATCATGTGGAATCATTCATATTAACACCTGAAGCCAATCCGACCATTAGGTTGGTGGAAATCATTAGTTGGCCATGAGAGTACTAAGTATGGCCAATTACAATTTAGATGATTTAATCTTTCTGAACGAAGCCCTATAAGGGTTGAGTGACTAATAGATGGTGCTAATTAAGATAGGACCCACCTAAACAACTTAGAGAAAGATAATAGTAATAATAATAATAATAGATGATATTAAAAACATTGTAATGAGGATATTTAATATCATAACTATGTATATTGGGCCATCTAACCCATAATCTAGCCATATGGTTATAAAATAAATAGTTAGGTTGCAATCAAACAATCTTAGAGGGTGCTAAGATTGTTCAATAAGGGCTATGAAAGGTTTTGCCGTTAAGTCATCTTAGAATTTGGACCCAATTCCATCATTAATAGGCCTACCCCACCTAGTTCACAACCCACCATTTGAAAATCTTTACCTTATGGGAATTGACTATACCATTGAGACTCACTTGGACAGGTCCCAAGTCCATTTTAACTGTTGAAACGGATTCTTGAAATAATCCAGCCACTAGATCAATGAGGACCGACTAAATAGGGCCTGAGACGCATGATATGGCCCACTTGGGCTTCTCATCCACCTCATCCTTGGTCAGGGACCTGACCTGGCCCTCCAGGTAGACTGGACGAATTGGATCAATCACAAATATCACGATGGACCTCACGGTGGGGTACGTGTGCATCTCAACCACCATGCACGAAGTGCACCGGACGACACCATTGGTCAAACGGGCGCTGACCCGAAAGATTTTGAAAAAGAGCGGCAAAGCCTCCCTGTTACATTCGATGGACGGACATCGTCTGTTCGTCACGAGTCATGGCCCTCTCTCAGCCATAATACGCGAGATCTAGACCGTTCATAGGTCTTTCACCTTCTAAAATACTACCACCATGTCATTTATTGAGATCCCTATAGTTGTTCTCGTGCACGGGTAAGGGACGGTAGGAAAAATGTCCACTTGGGACTAGTTGTGGCTCCTTTCGAGAGACCCTTTGGAAAATCCGAACCGTCCATTGGTTTAGAGAGGTCATGAAGACCAATCCTATACTGACCATCCAAACCCATGCATGTGTGCATGCGTGCGACCAACAAACGGTCTCTGATGCATAGCTGCACTCTCCAAAATGTAGCGGATAGGGAACTCTCCACCTCAGCAATCCGCGTCCGAACTTCTCCCTCGATACCAGCCGTCCCTCAGGGTGGAGATCCGGGCTTTCCATTCGTTGTCAGAAGTAAACAGGCAACTGCCTGAAGGAGCAAACGGCGTGGGAAACATTCCCACTTCGAAAAAATACCGCTGGCTCGATCCGAGCCTCCTATTCGAGCTCTGAAAACCATCCCAACCGTCCACATTAGGGTAGCAATAGCTTCCCAAAAATATCGCCAGCCTGCACGAGAAAAAGGCCGCGGCGGAAGAATCTCGTGAGAAGCTTGGACGGGCGATCCGGGATGCGATTTGTGGGCCCCACAACGATAATGGGCCCCATCCAGTCCCTATAAATGGATTGGATTGGCCTGATATACCATCCATAAAAATCTGCCATTAACTGGCAGTCATCTTCTTCTTTTAGGCGGGAAACCCACCATGAAACAGTGGGCCCCATTCCGAGATCTTAGACGCCCATTCAGTGGTTCATGATGGCAAGGACTCTACCCCACTAGTAGATCTTGTCCATGCTAGACAGTAAGAGAGAAAAAGGAGGGCCCAATCCAGCAACATCCGAACCGTTCGTTGAAGGATAGATGCTGCCTTGGCTCTATAAATAGAACCCTACTTCCTCGGGATTTCCAGGCAACTTGCACACACACACACACACACACACACACACACACACACACACACACACACACACACACACACAGAGAGAGAGAGAGAGAGAGAGAGAGAGAGCGTGCACTTGGTGCCACACTGCACCAGATCGATCCGATTAATTCGGGTCGAATGGGTCAATGCAGACCAGAAACGCCATTGCAGAGAGGAGGTCAGAGGGTGAAACAGAGGTAGGTGAGGTTGGAGGAGAAAGAGCCCAGGTAACTCCCAGCACCACTTTCATTGTTCTTTTAATTTCCATCAAGGTTCGACTGTTTACCTCTCTTGAACAAGTCCATTTCCGGCCGTTATTCCACTGAGTCGAAGCCACCAAACCGAACCATTTCCAGGGTCAAAGTCTGCCTCTGATCAGGGCTGAAAACTGCCACTGATAGGCCTGATAACATTTCCCAATCGAGGCCGAAAATAGCCCCTTTAACGGACTGTGAAGATGGCCCGGACATGGTCTGCCAGCCTGGTTGGGAGTGTCTTCCAGGCGGGCCCAGAATTGGGCCGAGAATGGCTTCGAAACAAGGCCAAGCACGGCCCTGCGTTGGGTCTGAAGGTTGGGTCAGGGGCAGCCCACGGCCTGAGCTTTGGGCTAGATGATCATACAATCCTGTGGGCTCCACCACATTGCACTGTGGGCTTGGACCTTTTCAGTAAGGTAGACCGCACCTCCTTGCACGAGGTGGGGCGCACCATTTCTAGGGTGTGGGTCGCACATTAGGCCCCTGGAAAACATACTGGACTCCGTCCAGATTTCAGTTCAGTATCTGGGCCAAAGTGCCACAGTTGGGCTGCGAGCGGACCCAACCCCAGTTCCAGAAGGGCTAGGCTGAGGCCAGATGCAATCTGGGCCTAATCTCAACCGCACCACACCAGGGCTGTGGGCCCTAAACATTCCAGAAGAGTGGGCCTCACTTCCATCGATGGACCACCCCATCCTCATTCAACTGGTGGTCACCTTCAAATGTGTGCATGACACCTGTATGTTAATCCAGCCATCAAAATCATGGGCCCCAGAATATCCTAGTTGTAGCTTATTCTTTCTCAAAATCCCTTACACCTGTTACTAGAAATACAAACTTCTTTTAACAACACGTACTGTAAATACATATATTAGATACCAGGTGACCCCGAACTGAACCGATCTCTACGACTGTTTCTCTATTACCCTCAATTTGCGAGCAGGACTAGCAATGGGCCGTGCCCGGGCTGGGTACTCAATTTCAATAAATACAACTGACCCTGATGTTGCAGTTTTAATTTGGGCCAAGTCAGGCCCAATTCGGACCTTAGCTTAGAATGAATTTTAGGCCCAATCTGGGCCATCTGTGGGACAAATCTGGTGAGCCAGGCCTAAGCCTAGTTCGATGAATAATGGTTTGGGCCCAAAGCTGAGCCACCGGTTATGACGAGAGTCTAATGGACCTAGTTACCTTAAGACGGACCCAAATGGCCTTATTCATGAGGCCTTTCAAACCCCACACCCACTTTCTATGCACTTAAAACTTTAAGACTTGTTGTCTAACTCAAACCCCTCTAGGAAACTATTTGAGCAGCGTGAGACCGTTAACTTCTTAAGGGCCTGTTTGATTTTCCAGGGGGATGGTAAATACCTGGAAAAAAAATAATAATTATTTTCCTCCATAGTTGCCGCACTCTTCCCCGTAACTGATTTGACGGTGACTTTTTGGAGGTTAAAATGGCAAATATTATAAAACATTTATGGGTCCCACCATGATGTATATCATATATCCACACCGTTCATCCATTATGTCAGATAAATTTATGGTATAAGCTAAAAAATGAGGTATATTAAATGCTCAAGTGGACCACGCAATAGAAATATGTGAATTAAATACTTACCGTTAAAAACTTCATGTGGCCATTGTTTCTTTTGGTACGGGCCAGTTGAGTGTTGGATCTAACTCATTTTTCTTCTAATATCTCAAAATGTTGTGATAAAATGAATGGACGGAGTAGATATATCATATACATCAAAATGGGGTCCTAAAATGCCCACTGCTACTTTTGAACCGGTTTCCAAGAAGTGAAATCACCGTGAATATTCAAATAGGTGAACCGGTAATAATCACTCATTTCTTGGGTATTTACCATTTCCTGGTGAAACGATGAAAATCAAACAGGCCCTAAGGGAATTCGCATCAAGGGACGCATTACAACCTTTTTGATAATGATTCTTCTCCTTGATCTTTCCATCTTTTCATGAGTTTAAATTATAGTTTTTATTTAAATTTATGATTGATATCTCTCACTTATAATCACATGTGTAGGCTGGTGAAAATTAAATTGTTATATTGCTTGCTTAATGTTCATCATGTATATTTGTACATGAATTATTTGTAGATTACTTATGGAACTTAAACTGGTACATCAGTGGGAAACCCCCACGTATAAATGTACACCCATACTTAGGATGTAACTTGATTGGTTGTGATTGTAATGGACCTTCAGCTTAGTGGTTATTGAATGGTGATTTAAATTGACCATTGATGTGGGCCTACCATCTAGGGTTGTTATGTCCAATAGTTTTCAAGGATGGTCTCTTATCGCATGGTTTTGATACTCGCCTTATGTGGCCTATTTTGATAATTACACTTTGTGACTTGTTTGATATCGCCCTATGTGGCTTTGTTCTGGTATTTTTCCTATATGGGTTCGATGTTTTTATCATGCAACCATGAGATGGTAAGCTCTATATACTGTAATATGATTGGTCACTAGTTGACAGGGTTCCATTAAATATCCTAAGATGGTAGTCTCATGAGCCAGAGATGGTGGTATGAGACTTATGCCCGAGTTGTCGGCCTACGCTAGTGACAAGCCCCCGTAGTGACCTTTGAGCTTATTTAAAATGGCTGATTGTAATTGGATTAATAACGGATTGGCTAACCATACATATATGGCACAGACCGGCATCTATTGCTATCGTACATGATGTACGTATTGTTTTGACTGGATGATGTTTTCGAGGTTCGATGATTACATGGGTGACAAGCTCACTGTCTACATAGATGAGCATCCCTGGGGCGATGATTGCATTCACGCATCCATATACATAATAAGACTTGCATCATGTATTGTTTTGTATGCTTTATTTTATAACTATGATTATCTAATGCGGTGGTGTGTAATCTTGAGGGAAATTCACACTGATTTGGTCACTCATCCATCAAATATACAACCGTACAGGTAGCACAGGTGGCCTTGTTGATGTTCACATTCATATTGGTGAGGAGCAGACTATGGTTGACAATGGTGCATGATTATATTTGCTAAGGACTGCTACATGATTTTACAGCTCAAGATTGTTGCAATTTACTTTGTTTCACATATAATGTTATTTCATTTTGTATTTGTAAGAATGAAGACATTAGTTTGTATAAGTCATTACGGGCACTCTCTTGTATATTCTAAATAAAATTTAAAATTTTTCTTTATGCTGATTTGTCTACTCTACGCTCATCTGTTAACTCTGATGAATGAATGAAAGAAAAAATATATACTCAGATTTGACCATCCTTTAAGGTTAACACTCAAGTTTTTGAAAAATGGGTCGTATACTTGGGTCCTGAAAACTCGGGGTGTTATAGACCATCGAGCACATAGGAATGTCATGACCCTATGATGATGATATGGGTGGTATGCTTTCTTAACACTTGGTTTCACGTGATGACCTTTACCTTTAGTCATGGCTATCCTTGGGTGGTCAGCCCTACTACAAATCCAATTAAGTTATAAGGACTTAGGGATAATGAAACCCAGAGTGGATCAAGAGATACTGGTGAGGAGTCGCCTAGTGCCACAACAAACTACGTGATCCGGATAGAGATCCGAGATTTGACGGTGGTATCTCTACTTCATCAACTGACTTTAACCTGAACATTTATAAATACTCAACTAATCATGCATTTCGTAACATTTGTTAGGTTGTGTGTGGGCTAACCATTGCGCATATGTTGACGTCCTCGCTAGCAATAGTGTTGATGTGGTTGTATATTGGTATCATTGAACTCGGGCCATGCATACACATTTAAAGTCATTCATACATTTAAAGAACTAAAGATATGGTTTTTGTGTTTTGATATGTCATCATCGCATATGCCTGTATCTGTTTAATAACATATGAAACTTAGGATAATAGTAACGCTTAGTTAATCACTCACTCCCACCTAAGACTGTGTTTTAAAACATTAAACAGATGATATTATTGATGCAGGTACCATCGGGATCTTAGATGGATAGCCTTAGATCCGCTTGCACCATTGTTGTTATGTTTTGAAGCGTTGGGTGAAAATAGAATACTTTATACTTTATTCATTTTGTATATGCATATTGTGGCTTTTGTAGTCCCCATCACCACTATCAGAATTATATAATTTGAATGTTACCCATACATTTATGAGTTTATTTATCTTTGCTCAACTTTTGATGATGCCGATTTAAAGATACTCTTATTATTGATGATGGGCGAATGTTAAGCAAATTGCATGGGCATGTGGGAACTCGTCCACGTGCATTTTTACTAGGTTCACGGGTGAAAACTCGAGATTGGAGTCTCTATAATTGGGTGATGATTTTCAGGGCGTGACACCACATGATCAGATCACTGGGGATTGAATGCATACCATTGAAAACCTCTTAAAGGCCAAAGAAGTTTTCAATCAAGCTGATATTTATGTTTTCCTTTCATCCAGGTTTATATGACCTTATGAACAGGTTGAATGTAAAAAAAAATCACAGTGGACCCTAAGAATCAACAGTGGGGGTCATTGTCACCACTGCTTTTTATAGTGTGGTCCACTCGAACATTCAATCTACCTCTTTTTTGGGCTCATGCCCTAAAATGGTCTTTCAAAATGGATGGACGAATTAGATAAAACACTTATATCATGCTGGCTCCATAGAACCCCTAATGGGATTGTCCATCTCTAGCTAGTTTTGGGGTAATACCACTCTCGCCCGACGCAATCTGCTTCCAGCTGAGCACAAATTTTTTACACCAAGGCTTTCATGGGCAGGAAGCTAGGTGGGTCCCATTGTGCTATTTGTGATAAATCGACTTTGTCCACCTATTTTGAGAGCTCATTTTAAAACATGTGACCAAATATGAGATGGATGTAAAACTCAAGTCGGCTATATGAGAGGAAATAATGGGGAATGAATGTCTACTGTTGAAACATTCATATGACTATAAAAGTTTTGTATTAGGCTAAGTTTTTCGTGTTTCCAATTCATCCAAGTTGGAATGAACTTATAAATAGTTAAGATGACATATAAACATCAAGGTAGAGCCCAAGAGTATTTCAACGACATGCATTTCTTTCCCCACTCTTTTCTCACGTGTGGCCCATTTGAGTTTTGGATCCTCGTCATTTATGGTTGCATGTCCTAAAATGAGCATAAAATTGGATGAGCGAAGTAGACTTTGCACAAACATCAAGATGGCCCCACTTAGGTTCCCTTCACATTAAAAGCCTTTGGCAGGAAATCGATTAGAGATGAAAGCCATTACTATATGGTCTCATGTCCTAAAATAAGCTCGAAAAATAGATGGAAGGAATAGATTTCTCACAAACTTCATGGTGGGCCTCGCTTAGATTTCCTTGACAAAAACCTTTGGTAGGAATTCAGGTTAAGATGGAAGCAGATTGCATGGGGGAAAATTAGGTGTTAAACACTTTTTCGTTCAGTGGACATATAGTTCCCATGTATTATGGTTTGTAGGGGAGCATTACACATATAGGTACCTATTTAATTATTATTAAGGTGGCATTTGGATCTTAAGTTAATTAACATAAGCTACTTATATCTCAATTGGCTTATCTTAGTTTCTTCCTATTAAGCAGGTAAGTACGTTTGGCAAAGACATACTTATCAACTTCTCCTCTCTTTGGTCTATCATGATTTCTCTCTTTAGCACCTCATGAAAAGGTATAAAAGATTTTATTTTTTATTATTTTTTTCTTCTAAAAAAAAAAACTAAAGTAATTAGTAATTTTAAGTAAAAAAATTATTTATAATTAATCATAAACAATATTTACTTATCTGAAATAAGTTACTTATCTACCGTGTAAGTAGAAAAAAGTAACTTATTTAGTGGTATCCAAAGGGATCCTAATCAACCTCATTAATTGATGGACAATTTTTTCATTTTAGGAAAATTCATTCCTTAAACAGAGCTATGTTAAAGAAAACAAATCGAAGGTACCATTTGACAATAATTGATTGTTGAGATAGCTTAATGAAGACCTAATTTAGAAAATAAAAAGGTATTGGAATGTAAATATCATATTAATAAGGTAATATTTTCTGAAATTTCCTTTATAATACTGTATTTGTACAAGTAGAATATATCCCAGGAGATCTATACAACTGTATGTGCAGTTATCTAGCATAGCTTAATTATTCTGAAAAAAGAAAAGAAAAAGGAATGGATCCTGTGGGAGGACAAGTGCTAGTGATCAGTGGTGAGCGGAATTGGATTGCGTATAGCACCCGCCTCCAGGGCTATCCCTGGGGCATGACCCTATTGGGTCCACCGTGATGTACGTGTTTTATCCATGCATTTATCCATTTTTCCAGCTAATTTTAGTAATGAGCCTAAAAAAGAAGTGTATCCAAAGCTTATTTAGACCACACTACGGGATATAGCGAGGATTGAATGCATACAGTTGAAAACTTCTTAAGGGCCTCGGAAGATTCAGATCATGCTGATATTTGTTTTTTACCTTCATGAAGGGATGTGTGACCTTTTGAACAGGTTGGATGGCAAACAAACATCATGGTTGGCCGTTGAAAGATTTTAATTGTGGGTGTTATTATCCCCACTGTTTCCTGAAGCGTGTTCTATTTGAACTTGGGATTTTATTTTTCAGCTCATGCCTTAAATTGAGCTATCAAAATGGATGGACGGTGTGGATTAAACAAGGACATCATGGTGGGCCAAGCAATCCACTTTCCTGGTTTGCCTGCATGCATGACCAAAATGAAATCAATGAATGGGAAGAAGAGAGAGAGAACCATACCGTAAATTAAAATTATAGGATGCTTCTCTACGGCGCGTCGGAGAACTCTCAGCCTTGATCTTTTGGAACGGGAATTTCACTGCAATCCCTCAAATCTGAGAAGGAGAAAGGAATGGAAGGACAAAAATGTCCGGTAGACGGGATGATTTTTTAAAGATAGAATAGAAATTCTTACCTTTTCGGAGACGGATTAGCTACTCCCCCTGCCATCAGCCAATGGCTGATGTTCGGTGCTCTGTGGGCCCCACCATGAAGTATGTGTTTCATCCATGACGTCTATATATTTTTATAGATCATTTTATGTTATTAAAAAAAAAATAGATATATACCAATCTCAAGTGGACCACATTACAGGAAAGAGTGTTGAATGAACGTTGACCATTAAAAACATTTTGGGTACCATAAAAGTATTTGATCAAGATGATCTTTGTTTTTTCCCTTCATCTGGATCCTTATGACCTAATCAACATATTGGATGTCAGATAAACAGTACAGTGGGCCTTAGGAGGATTTAAATGATGGATATCCAATTACTATTGTTTTCCTGTGATGTGGTACACCTAAGACTTATATCCCTCTTATTTTTAGGACAAGCCCTAAAATGATCTTTAAAAATGGATGAACGGAATGGATGAAACACTTACATCATGGTGGAGCCCACATAGCACCGACCATCAGCCACAGGGCTGGTGTCAGGGGGAGTAGCCAATCCGTTGCCTTACTTTTCCTTTCCATGGACTTTATCATTAAAACTTGAATGCTTTACCATTCCTCTTCATAGATTCTACAGAAACTTGGGGTTACATGAATCCCCTGTAACCTAACCTCTCTGGGACCCATCATGATGTCTATGCTATATCCACTCCGTCCATATATTTCACCAACACATTTTATAACATGAATTCTCCATCTAATGGTGAACAATCCCGTGTGAATGAGTATGGCCCAAATACCCTATTATCAGGTAATCTTAGTCCTTTCAACCGTCAAATTAAAAGTCATTGATCGAACAGTTGGGATCTATTGAACCATGTCAAATTCAGGGTGTGTGGCATCGAAAGGGAGGCTCCGTCTGCATTGTAAACATGGATGACAGGTGTGCATCTTACACATGCATGTGTACAATCATAGATACTCTTCTAAAGTACAGTTTATAAAATTATTCAGTATGTCTGAGGAACATTGACTCTCTTAATACGTCTCATGGTTTAAACAGCTGAAAATCACCGATCAGGATTGTCCATCAGATTTGACCAATGTTTCGTTAGCCATGAAGAAATACTCATGTTGATCAGGTGTAACCATCCGTCCACGGGTTTGGAAACCAACTTATAAAATGAGAGGCCACTGTTTGAAAAGTTAACATCCTACAGTTAATATTGATTTATTTTTATTTTTCTAGTACTGGCCCAAGAAAATTAAGGAAAAGCTAATGGATGGTCAGGATTGATGAATATTTGACCAGAATGTCATATACGCCCTTGGCACAGCAAGTGCCTCAGTGTACCAGGGAAGTACATCAGCATTACCTTTAATAATTGAAGCCAGATTACTTTTTTCTTGGAATAATTTTCCGACAGATATCATGGACTTTAAAGGTCTGCCCTTCAGTTCGTGGAGTGCAATCTCAACCACACAATCGAGAACGAGCGGCCCTTTCCTAACCGAAGATTTACGGACGCAGCTTCAAAATCGGATTGGGTACTGAGTTCCTCAGTACACCCTCATCGTACTGATAAAACTCTGTTGGGCCACTATGAATGTACGTGGTTTATCCAAGTAGTCCATCCGTTTTTCCAGCTCATCTAATCGGTGGAGACCAAAACTAAAGCGTATCAAAATCTCGAGTAGGCCATACCACAGATAAAACAGTGGGAAAAACGATTTCTGCAGTTGAAACTTTGCTAGGTCTTATGGTGATGTTTATTTGACATCCATCCAGTTTATAAGATCAGGAAAACATAGGTGAATAGAAAACAAAAGTATAAGCTTAGCCTAGAACTTTTGTCACTCTTGTGAAATTATATTAATGCAGTCTCTTCAGCTAGGTTCGTGTGACCTTATAAACAAGTTAGATGGCTAATAAACATTTAGTGGCTTCTAAGAAGTTTTTAATGGTCAGCAAGCATTCAACCACTAGTGCTTTTTATAGTGTGTTCCACTAGATATTTGAAGCGGCTCATATTTGGGCTAGTGTCCGGAAATTAAGTAGAGGAACGGATGAACGGAACATATGCATACCTTGGGCCCTACAGCAAGGGGTCTACTCAAGCAGCGTCCGATACTCAAAGGTTACTTTGCAGCTTTTTTTCTAGACGGATTAGATACGGCGCCACTCACACGGAACGGTCGCCGTGTGACGCGCCTTTGATTAATGAAATCGGATGGATTAGATACGGCGCCACTCACACGGAACGGTCGCCGTGTGACGCGCCTTTGATTAATGAAATCGGATTGCGTATTGGGTTACTTAGTTCGCTATTAATGTCCTCAGTAAACTCCATTGAGCCCACCGTGAATGAAACTGGTTCATCCATGCCGTCCATCCAATTTTTCATCTTATTTTAGAGGTTAAGATCAAAATTTAAGCATATCCATAGATCAAGTAGGCCATGCCATAGGAAAAAGTTGGAATAATGATTTTCACCGTTGAAACCTTTATAGGGCCCACAGTGATGTTTATTTCTCATCCAACCTGTTCATAAGATCACACAAACATGGTTGAAGGCAAAACAAAAATGCAAGCTTGATCCAAAAGTTTTGTGGCCCTCAGAAAATTTTCAACGGTAGATGTTCAATTCACACAGTTTACTGTCACGTGGTCCAATTGAGATTTGAATATACTTCATTTTTAATTCAAAGCCCTAAAATTATCCGGTAAAATGGATGGATGGATTGGATAAAACACAAAAAATCTTGTGAATGCATCTCGTGGTTTACACGCGTGAATGGTAAAATCGTGAATCAGGATCGTCCATCAGATTTGACCAACATTTCATTGGCTATGAAGAAATACGCACGCTAATCATCCGTTCCAGGCTTTATAAACCAACGTATAAAATGAGTGGCCAATGTTTGCAAGGTCAGCATCCTACTGTTAATGTTGGTTTTCTTTTTTAACAGTCCCATGAAAAGTAAGAGAAAACTAATGGATGGTCAGGATTGATAAATATTTGAGTAGATTGTCATGTATGCCCTTGGCACCCTAAGAACTTCAGTGTGCCTGGGCGCACATTAGCATTACCTTTAATAATTGAATTCAGGTAACTTTTCTTTCCTGTTGTTTCCAACAGCTGTCGTCGACTCAAAAGCTTTGCCCTTTGGTTCGTAGAGTGCGGGAGCGTATTAGGTATTACCCGGATGCCACCTTAGTTGGTGTTATCCGTACCGTGGGGCTCACATAGATTTATTTTTTCTATATCCACATTGCCCGTCCGTTTTATCAGCCCATTTTAGAACTGATCCCAAAAATTTAAACAGATTCAAATAGTGAACACATCACGAGAACAAGCGGTGAATGACTATTAAAAACAGGCCACAAAAGTTATGGGCTGAGATAATCTAATGTCTTAAATCTGTGGGTCCGTCGATGACATTGGTAGACCACTCAATTTGATAGATCAGATGTTAATGCCATCAACAGACAATTAAAATAAAATTAAAAAAAGTCCTAATTGATTAATTGACAATTTTAGAACAGATACTCAGCGGCAGTCATTGCCATTGAAGGTCCCATCGGAGGTATACGAAGAACTGAATACGTACACAATTTTGCTTCTTATTTTGGTCGCAGTAGTATATATACTGAGTGTAATCAAGATTAAGGTAAGATTAGAGTTATCTAAAATGTATTTAAGAATTTGAGATGATTTTGAAGAGAAAAAAAGATCAGACTTTCCTCGTGGCTTTGATCCATAGGAGGTTTCATCTCTTGTAATTTTATTTTTTAATGAATTCTCATTATATGTCATGAATTTTTTTCACAGGAATTTTTCCACACAAATCTGTAGTTGGATTTGTCTATGCATTTGTGATTATTTTGTTTGATTTCTCAATCTACTTTCGCAAGTGTTAATAGATTTGGCTGATAAATCACTTAATCTTCATTACTTTTTGTCATGTGGTTTACTAGACCTTGGATGTGCCTCAATTTTAAACTTGTATTATTGAATGATATGAAAAGTTTATAAACAGTGGATCTAACGCATAAATAATATTAGGGCCAGAGAAGTTTCATACAATATTAAAAGCTATATTAGGTAGGCAATCGATCTAGAGAGAGAAGATCGGCATGTTTTGTAACCTAGTGCCATTAGAGAACATGCCCACCAATGAAAGCAAAGGCGCTAGAAATTGTTTCCTTTGAGAGAACTCACAGCCCTTTGAGTTTCAACACCCGGTCAAGGGTTCGAGGACCCATAGGTGTTGAAATTCCACTAGCGTGAGTTTGTAGGGTGTATGTACGTGTTTAAAAAAGAAAAAACACTTGCAATAAAAAGCAAAGCAAAGAAAAGTTTCCTTTTCTCTGCAATCTTTTACCACCACTGAAAGTTTTACAGGAAGCTTTCTCGGTTTGTCCTTAACTAGTGCACTGGAATCACAACCAGATAGCTCAACCGATTGGTGAGGATACTCATATGGGACTGGATCAAGTAGTGTTGCAACAGGTTACAACTTTAGGACGGAGGTGGTACATCTGATCCATGCATCAGCTAGGCCCCACCATGGAGAAGATCCGCACGATAATCAGGATGGTCTATTAATGTGGTGACATATGGATGTACTGTATTAATAGATGGTTTAGTAAATGTTGCCAGTAGTTTACAAAATGTTACAAGTCATCTGTATTCCATGTACACGCGTGATCTGGTAGATCAAAAGACAGTATAGACTTTTTGTTCATCCCATTTCAATGTACACGTTTCATGGTTTTCTTTTTTCTCTTATAAAGAAATAAGAGAATGCTTGAAGAGATGAGGTGCACATAGTGGCAGTGGTACCTCTCCAAGCTACTGTCGTAACATGCATACGTGGAGCCCAGGTAATGTGTGAATGACATCCAACACATCCATCAGATGTTTCACCCTAAAACACCACAAGGGCCCAAAAAATCAAGCCGATCAAAAAATCCGGTGGGCCACAGTAGAGGGAACAACGTGGAAGGGCAGACCCGTCTCGGATTTGCCTGGGGTACCCACCGTATTGTTGTATATGTCAAATCGACAATGGGGTACCCACCCTATATATTTGTATATGTAACATGGACAACTTTCACACCGTTCATCTGGTCTAGATGAAGGGTCATGCCAAAAAACCGGAGGGCTTTGCAACTCAGGTGGGCCCTGGAAAAATCTAGGGTTAGAATACCCTCCCATGTTGTTAATTATCTATGCCGTGGTCCATCTGAATTTTGGATAGATCTGATTTTTGGGCCATTGGGGGTTATTGGGGTGATGCATCTGATGGGCAGGATGGATATGGTGGCACTAATACCACTCCACTGCACCAATTATCAGATAAGGCCTACGGAGTTGGAAACCAAAGTCATTCCAGGTATCTCAGGGCTGCAATACTAAACATTTTTATTTTTTTTTTAAATAAAAATTTTACACACACCCTTACACCCACACACATCACATGGGTTCTCTTATGTTGAAACTCACAGGGTCTACTGCTGAGCCATGAGTAGGGACCCAACTGCAGCACTGAAATAACTTAACTTGACTCGATTCGATCTTAACCAACCCAACTCAAATAGATGTGACTATTCCCAATCTGAGGTAACCGGACTCAAGTTTGGTCAACCAAAGTTAAAAATGGGTTGGTATTTTCTAACCCTAATCAGACCCGAGGACCAAAACAGCCAAAACCTACCTCTGCCGTACGTCTCAGTGCAGTCGCTTCTGTCCTGATTTTTAATCCAAATTAATAATCAGGTCCACCTCGGCCTAGTTCTAACCTAGCCCTGACCCAGCCTATTGATGTCGGTTTAAAATTTTGAATAGATGGGCCTGCTATATATATATATATATATATATATATATATATATATACAGAGCTGAAAATGGGCCAGGCTCGGCCAATCTAGCCCGAGGGACTGGCCGTCTAGGTTGAACCCAGCCCAAGTGCACCAATGGCCAGAATCATATGACATGTGTCCAGGAAAGGTGGCCTGATCCCAACCCAACATAGCCCACTAAGTCCATTTGGATGGGCCTCAGCACAAATTCACCTGAATTTGTAACGAATTAAGTCAGTGGTTGATCCAAACTCAGCTATTCTAATAACATACTAATAAATGTAACATAAAATTAATAATTTAATATATTGTAGTCGCAGCTGTGGCCCTGGCTTTAGGCCCAAACATAGCCTCATTAATATTCAGAATTGAAAATCTAAGCCAAGTTCAATCAGGGGAGATAAAAACAATGCCTAAAACCAGTCATAAGCTAGTTAGACCAGTTACCCTAGTTTTCTGTGAAACACCAGATGCCGTCGTTGCTCATCAATAGACGAACAGTTAATTTGTTGGCTTTACAAAGCCTTAGAACCGTACACACCACAAAGCTATAAAAATAAACACTTTTTTTATTTAATTCATTTTTCACTCGCTTTTCACTTGCTGCACTGTTGCTGTAATCGGATATACAATGTGCCTTTTAGAGGCTTTTGCACCCACTGTGAAATGACTACAATATCCTTCCATTATTTAATATTTGTAGAAACTGACATTGGCCATTCATCTTTCAAAAACAGCTCTTGTAGAGCTTCAACTCTTATGCATGGGGAGTTCAACGGTCACCAGCTGTTGCTAGAAACGTCTATTTGGGTTTGCTGTTTCCAACACTCCCCTTCAAACCAAAATAGGCTTCATTTCAAGCATCGATCTGAATTTTTTGAATGTATTAGTCAGCAATACTTTGGTGAAGATATCCACCACTTGTTCAGTAGTATGACAGTACTCTAGCATCACTGATTTCTGCTTCACTTGATCTCTTAAGAAGTGATACCTAGTATCAATGTGCTTGCTCCTTCCATGCTGCACTAAATTTTTAGCAAGTTTGATTGCCGACTTGTTATCCATATATATAACGGTGAATTCCTCTTATGGATGTTTCAACTCTTTTAGCATGTTCTTCAACCATATTGCTTCACAGACTGTGGATGATGCTGCCACGTACTTTGCTTCACATGTGGACAAAGCAACAACACTTTGCTTCTTTGAGTTCCATGTGAAAGCAGTCGATCCAAGATAGAATATATATCCTGTGGTGCTTTTCCTTTCATCTTGGTCACCTCCCCAATCACTGTCTGAGTATCCATACAGTATTATTTCATCTTCGTATAGATAGAAAAAACCAAATTCCATTGTTCTTTTGACGTACCTGAGGATTCTTTTTGCAGCTAGCCAGTGTGATTCTTTTGACGCTTCCATGTACCTGCTTAGAAGTCCAACACTGTCGACGATATCTGGCCTTGTGATTGTGAGATACCTTAGGCTTCCAATCAGACTCTTGAATAGAGTTGAGTCTGCGCTTCTTCCTTTTCCTTCTTTTGTCAGCTTCAGGCCCGTTGCTACAGGCGTGTTCACGGCATTACAGTCTGCCATCTTGAACTTTTTAAGCAACTCCCTGGCATACTTTTTCCGTGATATATAAATGTCGTCAACTTGTTGCTTTACTTCGATGCCCAAGAAGAAGGACATCAATCCACCATCAGTCATCTCAAATTCATTGAACTTAGCATGCTTGAATTCTTTAAACATCGCCTGACTGTTTCCTGTGAACAGTAGATCATCATCATGTAGACATGCTATGAGGATGTCACCATGAGCATTTTTCTTAATGTAGACAGCATGCTCATATGGACATTGGGCAAAGTCGTTCTTTTGAAGATAGTTGTCGATGCATGCATTCCAGGCATGAGGAGCCTGCTTCAACCCATAAAGGGCTTTCTTCAATCGATACACTTTGTGTTCCTCCCCTTGAACAACAAAACCTTCAGGTTGGTCAACATAGACTTCTTCTTCTAGAATTCCATTCAGGAATGTAAATTTCATATCTAGTTGGTAGATCATCCAACTGTGATGGGCTGCAAAGGAAATAATCATCCTCACAGTGTCAAGGCGAGCAACAGGAGCGAAGACTTCTTCACAGTCCACCCAGTACTTCTGTTTGTAGCCCTTTGCTACGAGCCTTGCCTTGTAACAATCGATCTCACCATTAGTATTTTGCTTGATCTTGTACACCCACTTGAGACCAATGGTCCTCTAGCCTTTAGGGAGTGAGATCAGCTCCCATGTGTGATTTTTCTCGATAGCATGAATCTCTTCTTCCATAGCCTTTTTCCAACATTCTTCATTCACGGTCTCTTCGTGATCAGCATACAAACATAATAAATTTACTTCCTTAGTTTCTGCATATATGTCATCTAGGCTTCTCATTTTGATCGGAGCCATGAGTGACGGAGAACTGGAGGAAGACGTGCTGGCTAAATTTTGATTTGATGAAGTACTTCCATGGGAGATGGAACGTATTCTTGGACTTTTGTGTGCAGACGGTTCGGCAGAAGAGGGTGTTGCAGGTGTCTGTTCCCGGTTCTCATGTTTATCTTCTTCATGTTCTTCAACCTCGACTTGATTTTCTTTGGTCGAATTTTTCTTGTTTCATTTTCAGGCTTCTTCCTCGCAGAATACTACATCTTTACTCTCCACCACTTTATTGGTTAGTGGGTTATAGAGTTTGTATGCCTTTGACTCTTCACTGTAGCCGATGAAGATACATTTCTCGCCACGATCATCAAGCTTCATTCTTCTTGCTTCTGGAACTTGAGCGTAAGCGACATACCCAAAGATCCTTAGGTGCGCCACACTCGGTTTGTAGCCACTCCATGCCTCCTGTGGTGTCATGTTTCTTACGCTTTTGATTGGACACCGATTGAGCAAGTAGGCAGTACATGTAACTGCCTCTGCCCAGAAGCTCTTTGGCAGGCCTTTCACTTTGAGCATGGTTCTTATCATGTCAAGGATGGTGCGGTTCTTTCATTCTGCAATGCTATTTTGTTGTGGCGTGTAGGCTGCAATGTGCTGTTGTTTGATTCCTTGATCCCTGTAATGCTCTCGAAAGGCATTTGAGGTGTACTCTCTACCTCTGTCAGATTTAAGGGTTTTGATTTTAAGACCACTTTCTTTTTCAACAAGGGTATTAAAAATTTTAAAAATAGTAAAAGCAATAGACTTTTCTTTGATTACATACACCCACAATTTTCTACTGAAATCGTCAATGAAGGTAATAAAGTATTTATTACCTCCAAGAGAGATTAGCTCCAATGGTCCACAGATGTTAGTGTGAACCAACTGCAACGGTTCTCTTGCTCTTCTAGATACTCCACTCGGAAAGGAGTTCCTTTGTTGCTTATTGAGTGTGCACATCTCACACACATATTCTAGAGCTTCAATAGCCGACTAGTCATGCACTATACTTGATCAAGATAAGAGTTTAAGGCCACTGAAATGGAGATGCCCAAAACGAAGATGCCATCTCCGTGAATCATTCTTTACGAGTCCATAGAGGCACTTTTCAGCCTTTGTGTTAATATTGAGCAGAAACATACGATTCTTTGTCATTTAGACTTGAGCCACAAGTCTCCCGTGTGCATCTCTTATAAAGAGAGAATGATTTTCCATGTGTATGACATACCCCTTCTCAAGGAGTTGGCTGATACTGAGGATGTTACTTTTCATATTTGGTACGTAATACACATTAGAGATAAAATTCGGCACACCATTCTTCTGATAGATTTTAACTTTTTCTTTACCTTTCACAGGAACTTTTGATGAGTCTCCTAGACTCACATTGCCACGAGCATTTTCTGCCAGTTCCACAAACAGCTCCTTTCCACACATGTGGTTACTCGCACTAGAGTCGAGATACCACACGTCATGTTGATCACATGCTTCTTCTTGTGCAAGAAGAAGTGTTGAGTCTTCTTTTTCATGATTTGATGCTTCTGCATAATTAGAATTCTTATCTTGATCTACTGTTTTGCTCCAACAGTCTGAAGCATAATGGCCGAACTTGTTGCAATTGTAACATTGAATATTTTTTTGTATTTCTATGTCCACGCATAGATCAACCTCTATCATTTTCTCTTCCACGGAAATTGGTAATCTTTTGGTGATTTTGTGATTGGCTTGGATAATATCCACGCCCTCTGCCTCTTATACAATTGCGAGTGCCACGACTCCCTCGTTGTGTAGGACCATTTTTTAGAGTCAACGTAGACTCTAAGGCATGTTCAAGCATTGAACCCGCATTTTTTTTTTTGCAGTTATTGCTCATGTACTTACAACGAGCCCATCAATTCTTCAATGGACAGATTTTTCAAGTCCTTTGATTCTTCTATGGCAACAACCACATGCTCAAATTTGGTTGTGAGGGATCGAAGTACTTTTTCAACAACCCGTAGATCTTCGATCTTTTCACCATTTCTTTTCAAGTTGTTTTCAATAACAAGTAACCTTGAAAAAAAATCAGAAATGGTCTCACTTTCCTTCATGTGTGAGGTCTCGAATTCAGCTCTAAAAGTTTGGAGATGAATCTTCTTCACACAATCAACTTCTTTGAAGATTGTGCTAAGAATCTCCGATGCTTGCTTGTATGTTATCACTGCAGTGATCCATTTAAAGGTAGACTCATCCAACCCTTGATATACAAGAAATAGAGCCTTCTTGTCATTCTTTCTTTGATCTTTGAGGACCGCCCTTTGATCAGCAGTGTAGAGAGCTTCTTCTTCTGTTGTGGGTTCTATATACCCATCGGTAACAATCTCCCATAGATCCTGAGATTCGAACAAAGCTTTCATCTGGATGCACTAATTTTCATAGTTATCCTTAGATAACTTTGAAATCTGTGGCTAGATCGAGGACGCCATCACTTCTTCATACCACGGATCAACAACGTCGTTTTCTTGACATAGCAGTGGCAACACCTTGATCACATGATCTGAACCTTCAAACTATACCTGGTCCCACGGGAATGTCTCGCTTTGATACCAATTTGTTGGCTTTACAAAGCTTTAGAACCGTACACACCACAAAGCTATAAAAATAAACACTTTTTTTTTTTAAATTATTTAATTTATTTTTCACTCGCTTTTCACTTACTGCACTGTTGCTGTAATCGGATATACAATGTGCCTTTTGTAGGCTTTTGCACCAACTGTGAAATGACTATAATACCCTTCTATTATTTAATATTGTTAGAAACTGGCACTGGCTATTCATCTTCCAAAACAGCTCCTTTAGAGCTTCAACTGTTATGCATGGGGAGTTCAACGGTCACCGGCTGTTGCTGGAAACGTCTGTTTGGGTTTGCTGATTCCAACATAATTAAGTACTTATCCTTGCATTCAAACATGTGTGCCAAGCTTAGGTCATGAAGGTGAAATTGCTTGGGAAAGGAAGTTGAAAGCCAAGTGTTGCAGTGTTTTTATGGGACGGTTTCTTTGAGACGGACCCTCCTTCACCTGCACAGAAAACAATGTTAGCCAAGAGCTTGTCTCGGTTAGTATTGCGTACCTTCTTCTGTTCCAAGCTTCGAGATTTATACAGTTTGCCAACCCTTATCCTCAGAGGATTCTTCTCCTGGGATTGCTCAGGATCCCGAGAATCTCAGGATCCGCTACCCGTATCCCTAGATTTCCGTAGATCAGCATCTGTCCTCGTTCCGCCACTCTCCGTCTCGGCTAGATCTCGACCGACTCTGGGGAATCTCGGCCAGGTCGTGACCGACCCTGGGGGAGTCTCGGCCGACACAGGAGATGGGTTCCCGGCCCTTCCATGGACGGAATAATCTCGGTTTCTATCGGTCATTCCTTGGTCCGTGACCGACAGAATCAACTCCTCGAGTGGATCTTATTCTGTCGGTTGAATGACTTTAACACGCTCGGCCTTTAGTGGGTTTATGCAGGCGAGGTTATCACTCTGACAGAGCGACTTTAATCGTCCTTGCTTACGCCCCCCGGCCTATCCTCTGTTCTATCGGTGTTGTCTCGGATTCTTCAGGCAGTGTCAGCGAAGCCGACCTACTTTCATCCGAGTCTCAGAACTTGACCCGAGCTTGACACATTTTTCCCCAACAGTGAGTCCCCCTTACTCCTTGTGTCGTCTATGGCAACAAGGAGTATGATTTTATCGGTCGGTTCGCATTAGCATCCGAGATAATGATGAGGCATTTAATATTCTTTGAGTGGTCCCTAGCGTGCGACGTTGCGCCTCCCAAGGTCGCACGTACGGCCAGCCGTCAATTCGCTCCATCCGCGTATAAAAGGCGGACGCGTGGTCACGATTTCACTGCAGTCAATCAGCGGTTGCCACGAGTCGAACGGGGGAGCCGAGGCGAACGTCGATTCGCTTCTGCCATAATGGCCCGGCCACGTGGCGCGGCTATAAAAGGCCCGGGCGGGAGGACGGTGCGAACTTTGTTTTCGCCCTCCTTCCTCCCGTCTGTGTCTGATCCCGAGCGCATTTTCGCTTGTTCTTCTCCTCCTCCTCCGCTGCCACCTCTTTCTCCGTCAATCTTTCCTTGCAGTCGTCGTCGATTTCTTTGGTGAGTCCTTTCCTCCTTCTTTTATCAGCTTTAATGGCCGCACACGGCTCTCAAAGCCCTCGGGAGGAAATGTCCGTAGATGAGGGTGTGTCCCAACACCTTTGGGACGTTACAGACCCACCTTCCCTGTTGACGGAGTTCGCCGTCGGAGCTGACGCCGCATTTCGGCTTGTCAGAGAATCCGGCAACCTATCGGCTGAGCGTCCTGCCCAGACCGGTCCATCCAGTGGTGGGACATCTCTGGTGACTCGTCCAGGGAGGCCTAACCCTTGGGTGGATCAGATGGAGGACGAGGATGGAGAGGGAGAGGATGACTTAATCACGGGCGAAGGAACGACCGTTCCATACCCTGTGAACCGAACTGCGGAGGCTTCTGGGTCGTCTTCGAAAGGGGAAGGAGACGAGCCCAGCAGTCTCGTTGCCTCCATTCTCAATGAATCTGATTTAAACCGGATCAGGGATGGATACCATGTCCCTGATTCGGTCGTCCTTCATCTCCCTCGTCCGGGTGATTTGTCCGACCATCCCCCTGCAGGGATGGTCGCAATTTTCCAAGTCTCGATGCAGTGTGGCTTGCGCCTGCCACTCCAGCCCATTACCCGTGACTTTCTCTCTCGAGTCAAAATAGCCCCCGGCCAAATTGTCCCAAATACGTGGAGGAACTTGTTCGGGTGTGCCGTGCTTTGGTCCGAGTTAGAGCAACCTTCCCTCACGGTCGACGAGTTCCTTTATCTGTACCAAGTCCGACCAAACCCTAACTTCCCTGGCCTCTACTTTCTGAGCGCGTGGAGAGGCAAGGGGGGATCTCTAATAACCGACCCACATACTTCGAACAAGTTCTGGAAGGAGAGGTGGTTTTGGGCGTGCGGTTGGTGGGAGTCGGCCGACACGTGGCCGTACGAGCCTCAAGTATCTCGCACGTTCCGTAGAGCAGGTGACTCGGCGCCTCGGTCCACTGATCTTTCCTTTTCTTACTCTTCATTTTTATATCCTCTTCCGCTGATCTCGACTCTACAATGCCTTGCAGATATCTCGAAGAGGAGAGGGAAGCTCGAGTCCGGGGCTCTGACTCGGATAAGAGAGCTGAGGAAGCTAAGCGCGGCAGAGCGATCTTGGAAGTTGCTTCTGCAACCTGAGCGTCTTCACCTCGCAGGCTTAGACTCGTTCGTCTCAGGTATTTCGTCCTCCTTATATTTGTCTTTTTGGTTTTCTATTTGCTCTCTCAATCTTATTACTCGTCCTTGCAGACCTTCCTGAAGCTCGCCCTATTCTGAGACTTGCGCCCGAGAGCATGGCCGAGCCTCGCCCCGCCTTGAAGCCTCTTTCCAAAGTGAAGGCCCCCCCGAGATCGGCTCTGCTGTCCGGGTCTCAACCCTCAAAACAGCAGAAGACCACGGGCAAGGGGAAGGAAACGGTCACTCCACCTGCTGCTGCGCCCGCCGTGCCCCAGGTGGTCATCCTTTCCGACCCTAATGAGATGGCCGAGGAAGCGGAGCCGACCCATCCAGTGACTCAGGTGACACCTGAGTCGGGGCCTGTTGCTGAGGAGGTCTCAGGGCCGAGAAAGGCCCCACGCGAAGAATCTCCGAGAAGGGAGATGACTCAACAGGAGTCCCCCTTCATGAAGATCATTGCGGGGATGGTTCCTCGGGTGCTTGCCCACGGGAGCGAGAGAGACTTCGCCAACTATTACAATGCCCCGACGGCCCAGACCCTCGGGCATGCAGCGAGGCTGCTTTTTGAGGTAAACTTTTCTCGAATCTTATGTCGCTCTCTGGCTAAGTTTTTCAGCACAGCTCACCGTCTCTGTATTGTAGCTGGCTCCTTGCCTCGTCAAATCAAGCTCGGAGCTGGCCGCCTCCCAGAAGCTCGCATCCGAGGCGGAGACTACGAAGAAGGTCGGCCGAGGCTGAGGGCCGTAGAGAGATCGCTGAGAGCCGGATTGGCATCATGACCGGCGATCTTTCTATCGCTCGGAAGATGGTCGCGGACGCCCGTGCAGCTCTCGAAGGAGTCAAGGCCGACTATGCTCGTCTGACTTCGCTCCTTCAAGAGGCCGAGGAGAGGGAGCGGCGCCTTCTCCGAGTTCACGGCGAGTGTGAGGGTGCTCTTGCTCGCGCGAAGGCCGAGGCCGCCGGCCTTGTTCAAGAAGCTCAGGAAGAAACGCGCCGAGCCAAAGAGGAGCGAGATTGAGCCGTGGACGCCTTCCTCGAATCTACCGAGTTTGAGGAGGAGAGGGACCATCTTTATCAAGGTGGTTACAAGGCCTGCGTCTTGGAGATGAGGGCGGCCTTCCCTGATCTCGATCTCTCCGCCTTCGAAGTCGACAGTCCGACCTCCGAGGCTGCCGAGGGCGAAGCCGCTGAAGGAGATGCCGCTACTGATGAGGCCGGTCCTTCGGGCGTCGCATAGGATTCAAATTCCTACTGAATGGGACAGTCGGACAATGTACTTTTCTTTTTGTGATTTTTTTTTTGTTACTGACCCAACATTGGGTACTTATATGAAATAGAACTTTTATTGAGTCGACTTCAATTACAGCGCTTTTAATTCTATCTTACGGGTAATAAGTCTTGAGATGCTCGGCGTTCCAAGGATGAGGCAACAGCTGCCCGTTTAGGTCTTCCAGCCGGTAGGTTCCCGGTCAGATGGTGCCTGAGACGACATAGGGGCCTTCCCAATTCGGCCCTAATGTACCCGACCCAATTTCCTTAGTGTTTGGGAAGGTCCTTCGGAGGACCATGTCCCCGGTTCGGAATCGTCGGACTTTAACTCGGCGATTGTAAAACCGAGATACCTGTCTTTGTTGGGCCATCATCTTCAATCGAGCACTTTCTCTTCTTTCTTCCAACGAATCAAGTACGAATGAGAGGAGTTTACCATTCTCTCGTCCATTATACAAGTTAACTCGGGCTGAACCAATACCGATCTCAACCGGTGCGACTGCTTCCGCACTGTAACATAGAGAAAAAGGGGTTTCTCCCGTCGCGTCCGTGCTGTGGTCCGATAGGCCCACAGTATATTCAGAAGTTCTTCGGCCCACGCTCCCTTTGCTTCGTCGAGTCTCGTCCGGAGATGCTGCTTTATGATTTTGTTGACCGCCTCGACCTGTCCGTTCTTCTGAGAGTGACGAGGCGAGGCATACACGTTACGAATCCCGAGGTTACTGCACATCTCCCGGAATTGTTTGTTGTCGAACTGCCTTTCATTGTCAGTCACTATCGTCCAAGGTATCCTGAACCGACATATGATATTCTTCCAAATGAAACTCGTGACCCTTTGCTCGGTAATTTTCGCCAATGGTTCTGCTTCAGCCCACTTGTCTACCGCAACCACGGTAAATTTAGTCTGACCCTTCTCCAATGGAAAGGGCCCGATTATGTCTATCCCCCACTGCGCGAAGGGCCATGGTCCCGACATCGGAGTCAGCTCCTCGGGGGGTTGTCTCGGGATCACTGCGAACCGCTGACACTTGTTGCATCTTTGGACGAATCGTTTGGAGTCATGCTGTATGGTCGGCCAGTAATATCCCTGCCGCAACACTTTGTTGGCGAGCGACCGTCCTCCTGAATGGTTTCCACATATCCCTTCGTGTATCTCTCGTAAGATATAGTCGGCTTCTTGGGAGTCGACGCACCTTAGTAGAGAAGCATGAAAGCCTTTTTTATACAGAATCCCATTCAAGATAGTGTAACGTGAGGCTCAAATTTTTAACCGCCGTGCTTCGGCGCGGTCTTCTGAAAGTTCACCATTGTTGAGGTAGCGGACGAGTGGGTCAAACCAAGCAGTCGCTGGATCGATGGGAAATAGAGCCGAGACTGTCAGCTCATTTACGCTTGGTTTAGGGACATGTTCAATCGGAATCGACCGAGGTATGTCTTTCTCATCTGCTGAGGCAAGCTTTGCTAATAGGTCGGCTTTGGCGTTGTCGGTTCTGGGTATTCGAATTACTTCACATTTCTGGAATCCGCCGATCAATTCTTTAGCCTTTTCCATGTACGCCTTTAGCTGCTCTTTTCGAGTTTGATAAACACCGGAAACTTGGTTAACAACTAATTGTGAGTCGCTGAAAACGTTCAAATGGGTCATGCCCAGACTCACGGCGAGTCTAAGGCCTAATAATAAGGCTTCGTATTCTGCTGTATTGTTGGATGCTTGAAAGCCGAGTCGCAAGGCATATTGCATATAGGTTTGGTCGGGAGTTTCTAACACTACTCCTGCCCCGCTTGCCTTCGAGTTGGATGTTCCGTCGACAAATAGCTTCCAGGGTGTCGGCCCGAGAGAGGAGGAAGTCTCAGGTACATTAATTCCCTCTGGTTCGGGCATACTATCGGGATTAGGAACCACTTCGACAAGGAAGTCGGCGACGGCCTGTCCTTTTAAAGCCGCCCTGGGCTTGTAATGTATGTCAAATTCGCTTAATTCGACTGCCCACTTTGTAAGTCGACCAGAGGCTTCCGGCTTTTGGAGAATCTGGCGGAGTGGTAAGTCGGTCACAACGACAATGGTGTGGGCCTGAAAGTATGGCCTAAGGCGTCGTGATGAAACTATAAGAGTGAAGGCTACTTTCTCAAGATGAGGATACCTTGTCTCTACTGGTAGCAAGGCTTTGCTAACGTAGTAGACTGACAGCTGTTTCCCTTGACTCTCTCGTATTAATGCTGAGCTTACTGCGGCTTCAGACACGGCCAAATACAACAACAACACTTCACCAGGCTCGGGCTTAGATAGCAGCGGTGGGGATCCGAGGTAAACCTTCAGATCTTGAAACGCTTTCTCACATTCGTCCGTCCACTCCATCGTCTGTCGTCCCTTCAATTGCTTGAAGAACGGGAGACACTTGTCTGTGGCTCGGGAAAGGAAGCGATTGAGCGCGGCCACTCTTCCTGTTAACCTTTGAACATCTTTGATTGTTTTAGGAGATTCCATTTCGAGTAAGGCTTTGATTTTCTCGGGATTCGCTTCGATTCCTCGCTGACTAAAGAGGAAACCGAGGAATTTTTCCGAGCTCACGCCAAACGCGCACTTGCTGGGGTTCAGCTTCATTTTATATTTACGCAGAGTCAAAAACATTTCTTCCAAGTCCTTCTCGTGGTCGGACGCCCGTTTACTTTTGACGAGCATATCATCAATATAAACTTCCATCGTTCGGCCTATTTACCGAGCGAACATTTTGTTCACTAACTGCTGATATGTTGCTCCGGCATTCTTTAACCCAAACGGCATCACTCGGTAACAGTAAAGGCCTTTGTCGGTGACAAAGGCGGTTTTTGATTTATCATTCTCGTGCATTACAATTTGATTATAGCCTGAATAGGCATCCATAAAGCTTAGCAGTTCATGACTCGCGATACTATCAACCAGCTGATCGATGCGAGGAAGAGGGAAGCTATCTTTGGGGCAGGCTTTGTTTAGATCCGTATAGTCTATACAGACTCGCCACTTCCCATTGGCTTTCTTTACGAGTACGACATTAGCTATCCATTCCGGATAGTATATCTCTTCGATGAATTTGGCTTTAAGAAGCTTGCCGACTTCCTCTCCAATGATAGCGTACCTTTCCGAGCCGAGAGGGCGACGTTTCTGTCGGATGGGCCTGTAGGTTGGGTCGATGTTGAGTCGGTGTGTTATGACAGAGGAATCGATCCCAGGCATGTCTTCATGACTCCAGGCGAAGATATCAGCATACCGTCGAAGCAAGGTGATTATCCGTTCTCTAAGAGGCGGGCTCAAAGATGAGCCGATTCGGACTACTTTTGAAACGTTCGTCTCGGTTAATGGCACCGAGATGAGTTCTTCCATCGGTTCTCCCCGCTCGTGCGATCCGATACGGAGGTCCAGTGATTCAATCATCGAAACCTCAGCCGGGGCTTTTACCGCGATGGCGTAGCACTTCCGAGACTCTTGCTGATCTCCTTTCACTATTCCTACTCCCGACTCGGTCGGAAATTTTATGGAAAGATGGTAGGTAGACACCACGGTTTGAAGGAGGCTGAGGGACGGTCGGCCGAGGATGGCGTTATACACTGATGGTTGGTCCACGACCAGGAAGTCGACCATCACGGTCCTTTGATGGGGTGCGGTTCCCGCGGTGAGCGGCAGCGAGACGATTCTCTCTGGGAGTACCTGTCCGCCCGAGAATCCGATGAGCGGGGTTCGGACAGGCCGTAGTAATGACCGACCTATCCCCATTTTATCGAATGCTAGGGCGAATAGGACGTCCGCTGATGACCCTGTATCCACTAGTATCCGGAACACTTTTCTATTCGCGATGGTGAGGGTGACTACGAGCGCATCATCATGAGGATGATGAATGCCTCGAGCATCTTCTTCAGTGAACGAGATACAATATTTCTCTCATTTTTTCTCCTTGAGAGGCCGAGATAGCAGGAGAACCTCGAACTCGGGGCGATCGAGGCTTTTGACATGGTTTCTTCAGGCGTTATTTGAGTCCCCGCCGCCTTGATGACCCCCGACGATTGTTTGAATTTCTTCTTGGGGCCGCTCTTCACTCGATCCTGCGGCGACGCCGGTCCCTACTGTATGTTCTCTTAGCCGGCCCTCTTTAATCAGCCGCTCAATCTCGTCCTTCAAGTGATAACAGTCACTCGTGTTGTGACCGTGGTCACGATGGTAGTGGCAATATTTGTTCTTGTTCCGACGATCAGGATTCCCTCGCATTTTTCGAGGCCAGTTGACGAAGCCCTCGGTCTTGATCTCCATTAGTACTTGTTCAGGAGATTTGTTCAGGGGGGTATATGTAGAGAATTTTCTGTCTGGTCGCTTTCCTGGCCTGCTGTCGTCTCGCCCCCGGTCGTCTTTTCGCTTTTTCCCTCCGGCCGAGTCGGCTTCTTTTTTGGCCGACTCTTTTGCCGATGGTTTCGTATTCTGGATTTTTTCTCTTAGGAGTCGCGTCTCTTCCGCATCGGCGTATTTGTCCGACCGAACCATAAACTCGCCCAGAGTATCGGGCGGGTTTTTGTCCAGTGACGCTAAAAAAGGCTTGTCTCTAACTCCCTGCATGAGAGCGTTTAGAGCTGTCTCCTCAGAATGCTTTCAAACTTGAAGGGACTCGAAATTGAAGCGTTTAATGTAGTCTTTTAGTAGTTCTCCTTCCCTCTGAACTATGTTGTTCAGATGCGCGGGAGGCTTCAGTTTCTTTTTTTCGCCAATGAAATTGCTGAGGAAGGCGTCACTGAGTTCAGCGAACGACTTTATCGACCTGGGTTTCAATTGCTTAAACCAAAGTCGGGCTACGTCCGTCAAGGTCAGAGAAAACGCTCGGCACATAACAGCGTCCGAGGCGTCGTGCAATTCCATGTAAGTCCTGAAGCATTCAAGATGCTCTGTCGGATCGGTCTTTCCGGAAAAAGAAGTTATCTGGGGTAAGCGGAACCTTTCCGGCAACTGGGCCCGTATTACCTCGTCCACGAACGGAGAAGCTTTTTCTTCGTGTTTGGTCGGATCTGAGTTCCAACCGTGCTTTATATCCACCATTTCCTTTGCTATCTTCTCTCGGACCTCGTTCTTGAAGTCTTGTATGTCAGCCTTCCAGGGTTCGACGCTCTCTGCCGTTTCTTCAGCGTCTGCAGGTAGCCGACTGCGCCTCCTCTGATCTATTCTATGCCTCAGATCAGAGGGAGGAAAAATGGCTGTTGCTGAACGGGCAGGCGCTGGGTGACTTGGTTCTCGAGGCTGACTCGGTCGTCTAGGCGATTGTGGCGCGGGAGGCTGCGCTACAGACGCTAGTGGATGAGCTTGTGCCGACTCCTAGCGCTGCATCTGCTGGTTGCACAATTGTTCCAGCATGTGTTTCATGGCAGCCATCTCGGAACGCATTTCTTGAACCTCGCGATCCAGGTATACGTTTCCTTGATTGGGCTGGCTTGCAGTCGCAGGCGGTGCTACCGGGGGAGCTCCCTGAGCTATACTAGCAGCGGCCTCCCCAGCTTCATCTGGGTCCGTCCTTCTTATTCTTGCCATTCGAATGGTTGGAGAAAACGACTTTTTGTCCGGTTCCCACAGACGGCTCCAAACTGTTGCAGTGTTTTTATGGGACGGTTTCTTTGAGACGGACCCTCCTTCACCTGCACAGAAAACAATGTCAAGGGAACTCTGGCTAGAGCCGGGGAACCTCCGATGCTTAAGTCAGTTATCGGGTCAATAGCCAAGAGCTTGTCTCGGTTAGTATTGCGTACCTTCTTCTGTTCCAAGCTTCGAGATTTATACAGTTTGCCAACCCTTACCCTCAGAGGATTCTTCTCCTGGGATTGCTCAGGATCCCGAGAATCTCGGGATCCGCTACCCGTATCCCTGGATTTCCGTAGATCAGCATCTGTCCTCGTTCCGCCACTCTCCGTCTCGGCTAGATCTCGACCGACTCTGGGGAATCTCGGCCAGGGCGTGACCGACCCTGGGAGAGTCTCGGCCGACACAGGAGGACGGGTTCCCGGCCCTTCCATGGACGGAATAATCTCGGTTTCTATCGGTCATTCCTTGGTCCGTGACCGACAGAATCAACTCCTCGAGTGGATCTTATTCTGTCGGTTGAATGACTTTAAAACGCTCGGCCTTTAGTGGGTTTATGCAGGCGAGGTTATCACTCTAACAGAGCGAATTTAATCGTCCTTGCTTACGCCTCCTGGCCTATCCTCTGTTCTGTCGGTGTTGTCTCGGATTCTTCAGGCAGTGTCAGCGAAGCCGACCTACTCTCATCCGAGTCTCAGAACTTGACCCGAGCTTGACACATTTTTCCCCAACACCAAGCATTTCAGCAATTGCCACGACAGAAGAGATACTGCACTCCACCTCAGACATGTACATCACCCGGCCAATGTCCCAGGAATACCATCAGTATTTTCTCTCCACCATGAAAATTTATATTCATGTACCAATTGCATAACCATTTACATTGAAATTAAGAAACACATTTGATATACCCACAAGCCCTACTTCTGGTATGGAAACAAATTTCATATATAATTGTTGTCCAAATAAACATATCCATCATAATACATGTCCAAAGCCCACTTTTCACCCATGCTGATAAAAAAACCATAGCCATGTCCAAATAGCAACCATATTGAGCAATGTCATGGCCATATATAAAACCCACATCAAGCAATAAGCTTGGCCACATTTATGTACAGACAAACACACTTATCATAGAAACAGACTCATGTCCAGCATGCTAGTTGGACCACTTGCCATGGCATTCATAGCCTCTGAAGACTCTCACTCAAGACAATGGCTAGAAACACACCTTTTAGCTCCACATCCTTGGTAAGGTCACTGCAAGCTCTTCAGCTCTACATCCTTGGTGAGGTCATGACAAGCCGTCATGCATTTTACTCTTCTCATGCTTAACACCTTGAATGCTAATCTCCTCAAAACTCGAACTAAGAGCCACACCTCAATAGATCTATGGAACGGACATATAAACAAAGATTTTTAGCAGATACAACAATAGATCCATAACAGACACAACATAGATCCATAATTGATACAACAACATATTCGTGACAGTTGCACTAATGAATTTATACGAGAACATCCACATCCACCTTTGATTTTGGGACCGTCCATCTAAAAGGCTAGAGCACATGATGCACTGTTTGTACGTTTCCTGTATGCACGGTACGTAATTGTTTTCGTGCACTAACAGGCCTCAGCGTGTCTGGACCTGCCTCATGAGTTTAGGACCCAAGTGCAAGCCCAACTACTCCGGACTATGAACTTGACAGTAGGACTAAAGGGATCAGGATGGCCCGCGGGCTTTTGGGCCCAGCCTATTTTAGCCGCGGTTGGGTTGAAACACTGAGCCTAAGGACCCACCTTCTTGCATTCTTCCAAAGAAAGAAGCTAAAATTGTCTGCATTTGTGATTTTCCGTACATGGTCCATCCATGATGATGTCCACAACATGGACGGTCCCAATTTATAAAGCACCCATCCAAGGTTGCAGTGCAGAGATAGTTCTACCATCTTACGTTTCTACCAGCTCTAACAGCTTCCATCCAACTAGTTCCTGGAAAGATTGTGGGGTGTGGTTTTTAGGGTAAGCACCATCCACGGACTGTCAACAAATCAAGGGTCCAAATCTGATACATGTGTGCCACGTCCGTCTGTCCATCAGTGTGGTCACAAGGGACAGAGATTTAGGCCTCATTCAAATAAGGCCTACTAATGATCTGGGTCATGTTCAGTGATCCAAACCGTTTATTTATACATGATACATAGTCAAAAGTTGCGGCCTCGATTCAAATGGGGCCTACTAAGGATGGATCACGCACTAAATCTCCCCAGTGCATATATTTAAGAAATAAATGTGTAAATTTGCAAATTCATCGATAAAGAAAACTTTGTACAGAGCCTTACCTCATCAACGAATATATGATGGGTGACTAGTTGAGTCGTTCCGTGACCCATGCCTCCGCTTCTGTCCATTGTCCACGCTGGATGATGGGGACGTGCCCCACCTTTCTACGGTCCTCCTCGCTTCCATCTTTTAGCTGCAACCTCTCTATTATTTCGATTGGCATGTCGTTTAAATAGAGCTTTTGGAGTCCGGTGAGGTATTCAATCCCTTCTGGAAGCGTCTTCAACTTTCCACAAGCAAACAGTTCTAGCTGTTGGATGCTTGGCAATGCTCCTTTCTCTATTACTACCCGATTTAGTTGTGTCAGATTCCTTAAACATAGTGTCTTGAGTTTAATGAACCATCCATCGCGGAAACACAACTGTTGGACTTCATAGGCCTTGTGTAGTGAAAGGAGCACCAGATTGGGCAATGCTTGGAGTGATGAAAGAAGATCTTCTTTTCTCAGCTTAGACCAATCCAACGACAAATGAGTGAGGTTCACGAGGGAGCTAAACCATCGAGGCACCCTCTCCAAACGCCCTCTCAAGCAGAGCTTTTGAAGAAGCGGTGGAGGGTTGGTAGAGTGTGCTTCCAATTCAAGTATTTCTTCCTCTCTATTTGCTACCACGGTCAAGTGAAGAAGGTGTTTCATCTTTCCGATTGAGGCGCTCAACTCAGCTCCATCAATTGCTCTGACCTTGTAAATGCTAAGCCTTCTCAGTTGGGTTAAGTTCCCAACTTGTCTAACAATCTCCCCTTCTTTTGCTTCGATACTAACTAGAGTTTGTAAACTCGTTATATTACATATTCCTATAGGAATGTGGATGCTACTGACCAAATCAAAATTCCCTCCGTAATCATCATTAGTTCGGCAACAAAATAGGTGGCGTAGTTTCGATAGCTTCACAACCCCACTCGGCAGCCTCTCCATCTTTGTATCGTTAACATCCAGGATTTGCAGGTTCTGTAGCCTTCCTAAAGATTCAGGAAGCTCCCTAACTTTAGTTTTCCTTAAGTTTAGATACCGTAAATTGAACAGGTTAGTCACTTCATCCGGAATGCTTTCAATAGGATTTGCTTCTAGAATTAGTACCCGCAACAATCTAAAGCTTGATGCTAAGGAAGATGAAAAAGATATGCTTTGACCAAACACCATAAGAGAACGAAGATGTCTCATATACTTGTTCGATTGAATAATATCTCCACTACTGTAGATTGACATGCGGCGGATTTTGCCATTTTGCCTTGCTTGGTGCTCATCGTATGTCATGCAGAACTTTTCTCCGTCACATAAGGATAAAGCCACTTCACGTACAATATCATGCATTCGAAAAGCTCTCACCCTTCCAAACTCATTCGTCTCAACAAGCTGAAGTATGTTACGATAGATGAGTTCCTTCAAGTAGTCTTCCGTTGCCTCCTCCATCGTAATTTGACCTGTCTCTTCTACAAAACCCTCTGCCACAAACAACATAATCAACTGCTTACGGTGAATTACAAAATCCTCTGGATACATACAACAATAAAGGAAACATTGCTTAAGCCGGTACGGTAGATCATAGAAGCTAAGCAACAAGATGCGCTTTACTGGTTCAAGCATTTCATTGTTTGTCAACTGCCAGCTCAAGTTTTTGTAGACTCGGTTCCATTCCAATGCGGTCTTGTCTCTCAATGAAAGGAGGCTGCCAATGGCAACCACTGCAAGTGGCAAGCCATCACATTTTTCTACTATAGATCGAGCTAATGGCTCGAGCTCCAAAGGATAGGGTTCATTCCGAAATGCCTTCTTACAGAAGAGCTCCCATGCCTCTTCTTGATGAAGAGGCTGAAGCTTGCAGACACGGCTTCCCTCACCCATTGCAGAAGCCAGATCAGCATCTCTTGTCGTAACTACCAACCTACTTCCACATCCACAATCTGGAAATATGACAATTAATTTCTTCCAAGCATTCATACTCCAGATATCATCCAAGACAATGAGGTACTTTTTCGAATTGACAAGTACTCTAACCATCCGCCTTAACTCGCCAGCATCCTTGGTTGCCAAGTCATTTGGAATAACCTGTTTCTTAGCCTCAAGTAATTGTTTTATGATGCTTTGTAGTAGCTCATCAATTCGAAGAGACTGTGAGACCGAAACACATGCGTAGCAGTCGAAGTGCTTCTTTACTTGTTGATTCTTGTAGGCTTTAGCGACAAGAGTGGTCTTGCCCACCCCACCCATCCCTGTCACTGAAATCACTGTGCGCTGTTGTTCTTTCTCCAACAACCATCCGACTATCGAATCTATTTCTTTCTTCATCCCCACAATGTCATCGTCATCTTTGAAAAGAGAAGTTTCTACATCACGTTGCCACATTTCACTAACATCATAAGATCCCGTTCCTTCTATTTGGCTGAGACCATATACAACTCTTCTCTGGAAAATATTCTGAACCTTACCCTTGGTTTCTTGGAGTCGGGTGGCGAACCGATGCTTGTCATAGATATTCTTGGGGAGATGGATGGTTTTAACGAGAACACCTCTGAATCCACCTCGTTGTGGCCTGTCCATGCGATACAAGAACTCATCGATGATGTCCTCCACATCATGTGCAACGTCTCTTACTTCTGCCACCCACCTTTTTATTTCTTCACTGCTATCCTTTCTTTTGTCAGCATCCCTCAACAAGGCTTGCATTCTATAAAGCTCCATCACGATTTCTTCTACTTCCTTGCGCACTCCCCTTTGTAGAGATATTTCTTGAGTTAGAAGGGCGCTTAGCTTTCCTAACAAGAATCCAACAACACTCTCTGCCATTTCTTCTGTAACACAAGAGACGAAAATATACATTTTCAATTGTAACAATGTGTTGATCAGAATCAAGTTATGCAGCAACTAATAATGTATGTATTAGTTCCATTCGAGAGATAAAGTACAGAAAACCGAATATTACAAAGAATGAACGACAAAGAAATTATCGAAAGAGCTGAGGCATGTTATAGTTTATACCTTAAAGACAGATTTGCACCCACAAGAAAATCTTCGATACACTATGTCACAAGAACTCTACTCTTAGGATACAGCAACCCTCTTCCAAGATGAGCGACTTCTGATTAGGTGCACATGCAATCTTAGCCTCATAAACTCAAGTCAGCTCTTTGGTGATTTGCCCAATTATGAAAGAATGTAGGAAGGAAAAAACCCGATTAGAGTAAAAGTATGAGAACCTTTATAAATAAAATAATTAACCATTGACCTTGAGACTCATGCAAGCACTGCAATAATGGTGTGTCGGTGCACTCATTTATTGATTAGTCATTGCATTGTAGGTCTCTTTTCTTATGGACATGCTCTGCACATCCGCGCATGAGTTTGGGTCATGACATATTCTTGGTTTCCAATACAAATGATTAGTTAGAGGTTCTAATGTAAAGACTTAATTATCCCATCTCCTTTCCAATGTGGGACTAAACCCAAAACTATAAAGCAAATGAGATAAATAAAACCATAAGATAAGGAAAATAATTTTCCTCATCTTTTTAATATAATTTTTCCAACAATCTCCCACAGTTTCAAAGTTAGAAAAAATGGTGAAATATATTAAGAAAATCAATTGGATAAACCAAAGAGATGAAGTACATCAACAAAAGTATCTAAAAGATTTGAACCCTACTTAGTGTAAATGTACCTAGTTTGTCTGGTGCTAGTAACATAGAGTTTTCAACTAAACCCCACACACAATGATAACCCAAACACATCACATGTACAATATTTCAAAGTAACTTAAATTTCTTAAGCTATCACATTAGGATCATTTTCTTTATCCTAGTTTTATGTGTGTTATAGAGAATGGTCCAATTATTATAGGAAGCATCTCCACTATCACACTCATATAGGTAAGTCCATTAGGGATGTACTTTTAGCTAGATATCCCACTGTATCGTAACTATGAAACTCATTAAATATATAGTCAAACCTCTCTCACCATAAGCCATGGCATTATTTCATTATAAGAGTGCGGTTATCAATTTTCTTATACAATGCCCGTACCAAATCACTTAGAGTAATTTGTTGTTACCGATTGAGTCTTTTTCTTGGGATCTCTAGTCATATAGGTTGGGTTATCATTTTTGGTGATTTGTTTAGATGAGACTCAACCCCATTCTCCTTGATGTGCTTATCACCAACTCTTTGTCTAACGCTTTAATTAGTGGATCAGTTAAATTTTCTTTGGACCTCACCAAGTCAATTGTAATTATCCTATCTTAAATTAATTACTTAACTAAGTTGTATCCCAGATGTATATGTCTGGATATTCTATTAAATGTCATATTGTTTACCTTAATTATACCAGCTTGGCTATCACAATGCAATGCAATTGTTACCACGGGTGTACCCCACATAGGTTATTTGACAATAGATTTTTTAATTATTCTTTCTCATCTCTTGTAGTTGCACGGGTAATGAATTCAGATTCCATTATGAACCAATAATATAAGTTCGTCTTTTAGACTTTTAAGATATTGTAGCTAGCTCCTCCAAGAGTAAGCGCATAGCCACTTGTGGACTTAGATTCCATTAAATCTAATATCTAATTTGCATTACTGTACCCCTCTAGTATAGTTGGAGATTTGGCATACCTAAGACCAAAGCTGTAAATACCTTTCAAGTATCTTAGTCCTTTATTTACTACATTCCATTTCATCGGGATTTGTTTTGTATATACTTAACTTACCAATTGCATATGTAATATTAAGTCTAGTAAGTTTATTAGATACACTAAATGCCTAATAATAATAGAGTACACAAATTGTAAAATACTATCACTCTCATTTTTACACAATTTCATATAAGGATCAAAGAGAATGCCTGCACATGTACAATTTAATATATATATATATATATATATATATATATATATATATATATATATATATATATATATATATATATATATATATATATATATATATATATATATATATTTCAAGATCTCTCAACATAGTGTGTTTAAAGTTGGAAGGCGATAGCTACGCCTATCTCTAAAGGTGAACTTGAAATTTGGAGATTGCATGAAGTTATGAAGACCTTTAGAGTGAAGATGGCGTGGCAAATTAGGTTTGTGGAGGATGGAAATGTCTGGAAATCGTATATGACTGCAAAGCATAGGAGGGAGTTGACTATAGGCATGACGGCCTGGTCGAGCCATCTTTCTTCCCCTTTGTGGATGCGAATTAGTGATCTGATCCCCCTAGTAGACTCCATAGTCCAGTGGTAGATTGGTGCAGGCACCTGCAACTTTTGGAGGGCGAATTGGTTGGGATTGAGTCCCCTTGAACAGCTTGTGGAATCGTAGGTGCTAGAGGAATTGTTACATCTTCAGGTACGTCACGCTCTGGGTCTGATGGGGCCTATTCCCATTGCAGCGCCATGGATTTTTCTTCCTCAGTCCATTTTGGACTTTGTTATTTAGGCAGGCTTCTGCACATCGGCTGATTCCGACTTGCCTTTGTGGCCACTCACTCCTACAGGTGATTTCTCCGTTAAATCAACCTGGAAGTTGGTTTCTTGTCCTAGACCAGAGAGAAGTTGGGCTCGATGGGTGTGGCACGTTAAACTTCCTCCTAAGATCTCCCTTTTCGGTTGGAGAATGATTCATAAGGCGATTCCAGTTGACGAGTTATTGCAATCTAAAGGGGTTCACTTGGCTTCGAGTTGTGTTTGCTATGCATTTCAACACACACAGGAGCACGCATATGAATCGCTAACTCACCTGTTTATTGAGAGTAAATTTGCTCACCAAGTGTGGGGTGTGATAGGCGGTTCTTTTAGCATAAATGTTATGGCAGCGGCAACTGTAGAAGAAAGATTGAATCAGTGGTGGGCGGCGGCTGGGGTGACTAGAAGGAGGTCGGAAGGTATTATGATCATGCCGTGCTTTATCATTTGGGAGATCTGGAAAGCTCGGAATGCTGTGGTTTTTAAGGCGAAGCTGGTATCTCCAGGTAAGACAATTATCAATATTCGACGGTGGGCTAAGAGAATATGGGGTCTGGGGTTACATTCTTACTCTTGGGGAGGGAGGGGTGGAGCGCTTCTTCCACCAAGATTGGAGGGGGCTTGAGGGTGATTAAATGGGAAATACCTCTTACTAGTTAGGTAAAGATTAATGTCGATGGTTCGGCTAGGGGCAACCCCGGGGTCTCAGGTGGCGGGGGTATATGTAAAAGAATGGTGATTTTGTCTTTGCGTTTTCGGTCAATTATGGAATCGGTTCGAACACCCTCGCTGAGCTAAGAGCGGTGCATGATGAGATTCTATTTGGTTTACAAAGGGGCTTTCTTCAAATCATTTTGGAATTGGATTCGCGACCAGTTGTAGATATGTTAAATGGTTTGTCAAACCCGAGATGGAAGTGGAAGGCGTGGCTCCATAGAATCCATCAATTGAAGTAACGAGGGTGAGTCAAGGTCAAGCACATTCTGAGGGAAGGGAATTCGGCAGTGGACTTTATGGCACGTCTGGGGTGCAGGTCGCCTACAACTAAGTGGTGGAGCACAAGGTCTGATCTTCCTCATCAGGTTAGAGGTTTCATTTTTCTGGACAGGGTGGGGTTGGGTTCGAATAAAATCAGGTGACATGGTTTTTGTGCAGTTTTTTTCTCTCTATGATAAGCCCTTTTTTTTTATGGGGGCCTGAATGTACATGTCTCATATATGAATGAAGTAACTTAAAATAATAAAATAAAATAAAATAAAATAAAATAAACATAGTGTGATTAAAATAAAGTAATTTCATTGGAATCTTTCACTATTTTGATTCAAGAATCACATTAGCCAGTCATAGGTCCTTCATGACGAGTTGTGAACTTAAGGACTTAGTTTTATTCACCAAATCAATCTTAGTACCAAAGATCAATATCTCATTCACATACAAATATATAATAATGCATCAATTCTCAAATAGTTTGTTATACATACATTTATGCAACTCATTAATTTAAAACTTGTTTATTAATAACACTTTATCAAATTTCTTATGTCATTCCTTTGGAGCTTTCTTAAGACCATAAAGAGATTTAACTAATTTGCATACCCCATTTTCATAACCCTTTATCACAAAGTCCTCAAGTTGGTTCATGTAAATCTCTTCCTCTAATTTTTCATTAAACAATGTGATTTTCATACCATTTGGTGGATCACCAAATTGTGAATAGAAGAAATAATTATCAATATTCGTGTAGTTGTGATTTTGGTAATATGTGATTATTTGTTAAAAAGGTCAATACCTTCATTTTACTTGTACCTATTAGCCACAAGCCTAGGCTTAAATTTTTTAAAAGACTCATCTAGTTTAAGTTTAGTCTTAAACACGTATTTGTAATCTATGAGTTTGTTACCCGGAGGTAGATCAACTAATTCCTAAATATTATTATGCAAGATAGTTTATTTCACTATTAATGGCTTCTTTTTAAAAAGCTACATTGGGAGAGATGATATTTTGGTATATGAGGATGGGTCATCCTCTATAAAGAAAGTATAAAAGTTGTGTCTAAAGCTAGTCTCAAATATGGTCCTCTTACTTCTTCTATGTTCTAAGGGTTCTTCTATTATGTCATTCTTTATATCAATTCTTATGGCCGAGTCTACTACTTCTTTGAAAGTACCTTAATATTTAACTAATAATATATATTCAAAGAATTTAGCCTCTAAGGATTCCATAAGCATTTTTATTTTGTACATATCTTACAAATGCACAATCAAGACTTTGTTATTTTGTCTTCTAATTTTGTACATATCCTACCAATATGTTATTTTGTCTTCTAATTTTGTTTCCTCAATTAAATGTAGTCCTACATTGGCTAGGCACCTCATACTTTGAGATACACCAGATTTGGAGCTTTGTTATTATATAATTCATAAGGAGTTTTGTCTAAATGCTTATAAGGTACATGATTTAAAATTTGACATGCAGTGAGGATGGCTTCTCTACATAAGTTAAATTCAAAATTAGAACTAGAGAGCATATCATTTAGCATGTTCATTAGAATTCTATTTTTTTCCTTTCACCTATGCCATTTTGTTAAAGTGAATATGAAGTAGTTATCTCATGCATGCACAATTTCTTTTGATTCTTAGTATGATGCAAATTTGTGAGAAAGAGATTCTCTGCCACTACAAGTCTAATAACCTTTACTTTCCTTTTCAGTTGATTTTCTAGCTCATTTACATAAGCCACAAAACTATCTTTTACTTCATCTTTACTCCCGATTTGATATATTTTACATATCTGGAGTAATCATTTATATATAAATATTATAAAATATTTTCTCCATGAAATTATAATATTTTTCAAGTTGTATATATCGTTGTGAATCAAATTCAGGACTTGATTATTTCTTTTATCTTATTTGACAATTTCCTAGAATGCTTAGATTGTATATAGATTTCACATTTATTTTTATTTTCATTTTCCAACTCTACGAACAAGCCCATTGTAATCATGCTTTGAAAAGAAAGATAATTCATATGATATAGTCTAGCATGCCACATATCAAAAGACTCAGTTAATATAAACCCATTCTTCTCAACTATAGAACCTATTGGGGGGGGGGGGGGGGGGGGGGGGGTGGGATGTAATTTTTTCTTTCCATAATTCTTATGGTCAGGTATCCAATACTATAGTGGAAGCCCAAGCACTCTTAGATGGACTGAAAATCTCCTGCGAGCTGGGTTTTTCTAGCATTATCGAAGAGTCAGATTCTCGTGCGATTGTAGAAGTGGTTGACAATCCCCTATCCTTTGTCCCTTGGAATATTCGGTGCCAGGTTAGTTTTATTAAATTAAAGCGATTATCTATAAACATCCTAGTTTCTGATGTAGAGTGGATCGCAGACACTTTCATGTTTAGGATGGACCAGAGAAGACCCGATCAGAGGCGAAGGTGATCTAGACCGTCAGAACCTTACAACAAGCGTATCTCACAAACTGGAATGATTTACTCGACATACCATAGTTGATTTTGGGGTAGGAGAAGCTACTTTAGCCAACCAACTTGGTTACAAATACATCAAATCGACTATCGAAAATCAATTATATTTATGTTTTTACCATTTATAGTAAGTTTTAGTTTGATTATAACTCTTCATCCTTTAAGCTCTAGGAGTTGTGTCCAACATGAAAAGTGCTTAGAAAAATTAAGATAATAACGTGGTTAAGCCAAATAGGACACTTACTATAAATAATAAATTATGAATTTTAAGGAGTTTTGAGCTGGAGTTTGATTTTGAAACTTCTTCTAAGATTTAGTATCACTATTTAAAGGGTTGTAAATTAATTTTTATTATCTACTAATTAAAATTTAAATTTTTAGAATTTATTTTTATTTTCTTATTTTCCCTCGTGGATTTGAGGTATCTTTATGAGGAGTCCAGAGAAGCTCCATAGATTAGGAATAATTATTCTCATGAGGAAGATGACGATCAACCTCATCACGTTCATCCCTACGTCAATTGATATTAAAGTGAGGACTCTCCTTGGACTGATGGAAAATAACAAAGGTATGGACCAAAATCTTGTGGATGGTGATCTAGAGATTCGTTATCTTTGGAAAACAATGAAAGCTTTCCACCGGGAGAGTTAGTTGACCTTGCATGGGCTGTAGACAACCCTCGATCATATTATGTAAGTGCTAATTCTGCCCCAAGCTCAAGGCGATGCTCAACCTCCCATGGTCACTGTATGACACAACCTCGATTTCTGTAGAGCATCACCCAATGATGGTGAATCGCAAGCCACCACTTTGATATTGAGAAAGCTATTGTACATGCAAAAGGTAGAGATAGACTTACATCGGCACAACATCTTTCTAACAAGGTGCACTGTTAACTAAAAAGTTTGTAATGTGATCATTGATGTTAGGAGCAGTGAGAATCTCGTGTCAAAAAAAATGGTGAAAAAGATACAACTGAAAACAAAAAGGTACCCATCTCTGTAAACAATTGAATGAATCAATGAGGTTAACAAAACAGAAGTAGCCGAACAATGTTGTATATCTTTTTCAATTCGTAAATATTATAAATATGAAGTAATGTGTGACGTAGTTGACATGAAAGTTTGTCATATGTTACTTGGTCGACCATGACAATATAATATTGATGTTATGCATATAGGTCAAGATAACATATTTATATTGATTAAAGATGGTAAAAATATTATCCTCGCCCCTATGGGAGTGGAGAACCAACCTAAGACTTTTAAAGTTGAGGGATAGTCTCTCATAACCAAAGATAATTTTGTTAAACGATATGAGAAAACATAAGATGTAAATGCGTTAGTTGAAAATGAAAAATATATGGAGCCTATGAACATCTTGGATGATTTGAAACTAGTGTTGTAGGAGTTCAAGGTGATTGTGCTCAATGAACTCCATAATAAATTACCTCATATACAAGATATACGAAACCACATTGATCTTATCTCAGGGGCAAGTTTGCCTAATTGCCCACATTATTAGAAAGAATTTGAGATCTTGCAGGCACAAGTGAAGGAACTAATCTATACTAGTTAAGTCAAGGAGAGCATAATTACATATATTATGTCATCTCAAGAGCTTAATGCAAAGTACAAAAAAAAAGGCTGATAAACATCAACGCCAGAAATTATATAAGTATCATGAGGGAAGTCCCTTAAGTAACTTGAGGATGATTTTTTTCCAAGTGGAGGGGTCTATTGTACGACATGACAAGGATACATTCCTAGCATGGCCGGACCAAAAGAAGTTGAATCGTAAATTCGCCATAACTTTTTATCCGGGTATCGTTACGGGGCGCATAACCTATCAGCGATAAAAGGTGTTCGAGGTAGGCGACCAAGTTATTGTCCATCCATGCAAGGAGAGATTTCTAACCAGAACTTATAACAAGTTGAAGAATAAGAAGATTCGACCAGTACTAATCCTTTAAAAGATCAATGATAATACTTACATTATTGATCTTCTGGATGACATGAAGATTTCGTGTACTTTAAAGGTTACAGACCTGACCGAGTATCATGAATCGAAGTGAGTTGAGAACTCGAGGAAGAGTTCTTTTGAAGTAGAGGGGACTAATGTAGAGTGGGACGCGAACACTTTCATGTTCAGGATGGACTAGAGAAGACTTGATCGGATGTGAAGGTGATCCGGACCATCAAGAACTTACAACAGGCATATCTCACAAACTGGAATGTGTTACTCGATGTACCATATATGATTTTGGGGTAGGAGAAGCTACATTATCCGACCTTTCTGATTTGCCCATGCCGAATTTGCGAGATTCCATTAGATCGACTATCAAAAATCCATTTTATTTATGTTTTTACTATTTATAGTAAGTTTTAGTTTGATTATAACTCTTCAACCTTTGAGCCTTAGGAGTTGTGTCCAACATGAAAAGTGCTTAGAAAAATTAGGAGAATAACATCGTTAAGCCAAATAGGATACATACTATAAATAGTAAATTATGAATTCTAGGGAGTTTGAGTTGGAGTTTAATTTTGAAACTTCTTCCAAGGTGTAGTATCAGTATTTAAAGGGTTATGAATTCATTTTTAGTATCTACCAATTAAAATTTGAATTTCTTGAATGTAATTCTATTTTCTTATTTTACTTGTGGATTCGAGGTATCTCTACAAGGAGTCCAAAGAAGCAGATGATGATCGACCTCATGACATTCATCCATACGTCAGTTTCACACACCTTATGTGAGGGTAACAAGGTCACAGATGCTTTGTGAGAATGGACAAGGTTTGATGTTCTAATATGTAATATAGGGGGCGTTTGGAGCTCCCAAATCCTATAAGAGGCCTCTTAGTTCTAGATAATGCTGGTGTGGGGTTTATTAGAAAGAAATTGGCTCAATCTTTCTAAGTTGCATGGGTCTAGATCTTCATGGCCGATTATGGTGAGGTCATAGGGTTGCTTTCCAGCATGGTGACTCTCTAAAGTGGCATTAGTTTATACTGAACATGTTGGAGGTCTTCTCTGCCCCTGTTCGACATCCATGTTCATTCGGGTAAGGATGATGACTCTCTAAAGTGGCAATACTTTCTGCAGTCCCAATAACAACATCGTAACTCTAGGTATGGATGGCTTTGTTGCCAAGATAGACTAGAAAAGGCTCGATCGGAGGTGGAGGTGATCGGGACCGTCAGAACCTTAAAACAGTTATATCTTATAAACTGGAATAAGTTTTTCGGCATATCATATGTGGTTTTGGGTAAGAGAAGCTACTTTAGCCAACCAACCTGGATTTACGAGATTCCATCAGATTGACAGTCAAAAAGCCATTTTATTTATGTTTTTACTATAAATAGTAAGTTTTAAATCAGTCATAACTTTTGATCCTTTAAGTTTTAGGAGTTATGTCTAACATAAAAAGGGCTTAGAAAAATTAGGAGAATAATGCGGCTAGGACAAATTTGGCACTAACTATTTTAAGCCGAAACCCATGAAGTCTAGTAGGAATCATGTCTCTCTATGAATAGTAAGTTTACTATTTATAGTAAGTCATGTTTTTAGGGAGTTTAAATATGAAACTCTATCCTAGGTTTACATTTAGTATTTAAAGGATTGTATTTTTTATTTTTTTTTATCATCAATCAATTTATTTTGAATTATTAGAAATTATTTTATGTTTTCATCTCTCGTGGATTCGAGGAATCTCTGTGAGGAGTCTAGAGAAGCTCTGTAGATTTAGAGTAGTTATCCTTGAGGAAGACGGTAATCGACCTCATCACATCCTTCCCTCTATTAGTCTTCTATTTTACTAGCTTTTAGGATCTATGGTGAAAAATGTGATGTTTTAGCTGAAAGATATGGTAAATCTGATGTATTTCTGTCAAATATTATGTCCAGTTAGTATAAGTAACCGAGAAATTCTATAATGGAAATAGTGAGTGTAATGGTCCCCACAATTTTTGTTGCACCCTCACAAAGCCTTGGTTTCTTTTAAAGGAAAAAATTATAAAATATAAAAAATTCATAATTAGAAATTTCCACACACACACACACACACACACACACACACACACACACACACACACACACACACACACACACACATATATATATATATATATATATATATATATATATATATATATATATATATATATAACCCTTGTTTATGATTGTATAACATTCCATTCTCTAGTGAGAATATTGTCTTACATTGTTTAATGATTTTACCAACCTAATAATTTAGATTGACTATAAAACTCTTAAATTTAGTTTCCTTAGTATGTTATAACAGTGGTGAGATTATATTAACCATAGACAACCCATAAGTGAATAATTCATAAATGATTAAAATGTTACAAAGCAATTGTATCTTAAATGATAATACGAAAGGTATGAATATGTATATTTAAGCATCCTACATATACTTCATACATCAACAATAAATTTAAGAAAAATGTTTTTTTTTTTTGTTCTTTATAAAATACAATGTTCATTCAAAAATCAATTGAATTAAAATAAATTAAAAACATTGTAATAATGATTACTATCACAAGAAAAGGCATGAATTTGTACATTTAACATTCCTTTTTTCTTTTTTTTTTGTGACATTCGAGTTCAAGTAAAGTTTGGTAATGATTGACATGGAGAAAGCCTATGATAGGTTAGAATGGGCATTCCTAAAGCATGTTCTTGTTAAGTTTGGGCTCTCAGATACTTTTTTTTTTTTTTTTTTTTTAAAGGTGGGATTCACCTTACATATATTGATAATGGAAAATGTACATCTCGGAGATTTGGGCAGGCCCCACATGGGGTTAGGCCACACCTATCGTATGGAAAAAAAAAATTATGAAAGGAAAAAGGTAGCAATAGCCCAAATCGGATACAAAAAGGGCACTAACAGACTATTAGCCTCCAACCAATCCAGAGGAGAGTCACCCAGGAGGAGGACAAGACGACACTTAGGCTAGGAAACTGGCAAAGGCCATCTCCAACGCGAGGTCAAAGGAGGTTCTAATGAAAAGCAGGGTCAGTCGATCCCTTTTTGGGTCTGAAATGCTTGATCTATCCAATGCTAGCTTTGTCAAGGAGCATGGAACCTCTTATGAGTCTTGGAAGGTCACTCGGCGCAAGGAAAAGCCTATTTGGAGTGCCAATACTAGCCAATTTGGCTAGACCTTAGAGTTAACCTCCCTGAGCCTGTGGGAGAAACAAATGTTAAGGGTTTAGATGAGCTACTAAATGACTCTCAAATAGTACCATATGTTCCAGTTGTGGGAATGGTTGGGATTGACCACCGCATCAAAAATCACTCTAGAATCAATTTCTACTATGATCTGTGATAGGCCTTTATCTCTGCATAGGATCAAGCCATCAACCAATGCAATGGCCTCTGCAGCCGTGTTAGAAACTGAACCATATCTATTATGGAAGGTGAAGATGAGGTTGCCATGGTGATCTCTGCAAATTCTGCCTCCACCCCCTTCACCCAGTTGCTCCTTACTGAACCATCCACATACATACATTCCGTGTATAAGAATTAAGTTTCAAAGAAAAAATGTGAGAAAATGTGAAAAGAAGGAATCAAAGTAGCCAAGATATGCCACCATCTACAGAGGTAGGAGGGGAGAGGGGATGCTCCCCTAAAAGGGCGGAGGGACAGACTCAAGATAATCACGAAGACTTCAGCCTCTTTGTCGGTAACCTACCTTATGATTGTTCAAAAAATGATTTAACAGGCATTTTCAGCAAATACGAGAAAGTGTTGGATACCCACATTCTAACTTTTGCAAATTCTAGAAAACTTAGGGGTTTTGCCTTTATGCGCTACTTATACAAGAATGATGCAAGGATTGCCGTGAAGGTGGTCGATGGTAAGATAATTGACGACAGAATAGTCGTGGTGAAAAAGACAAACCCTAGAAATCCCCCTCCAGCTAAGGTTGATAAACCGGTAGAGAGAACCCACATATCCACAATCCAAGATGGCAGATCCTATACAACTGCGGCTATGGGGATGAGCAGAGGCTCTAGAAAGTGAGACAATGCTGAGCTATACGATTTTTCTAGCTGCAGTGACGACTTGGAGGGAGGCATTACAACCATAGCAGATCCGGGTGCTATGGGAAGGAAGAGGGGAGAGTTGAAATTAGGCCTAATAGGAGTGGCTGAAGACTCAAACGCCTCTATTCTACAGATCAACGAAGCGTTAAGGGCCTCCAAGTTGTTGTCTTCTGCGGTAGATGTGACCAGGTTGTCCAAGTCGAAATTTCTTTTCCTCCTGAAAGAGAAATCTGAATTCTTGGGCTTCCTTGCAGACAAATCTCTTCATCAGTTTATGGGGCCAGGTTTGGTATGCCCATGATCCCTAGAAGAGACACTCTGTAGGGATGGGATTCGGATCCGCTTGTTCGGCATTCCGGCGCACGCATGGATTGAATCGGTCATCACTGACCTGGGTAATTTCTTCGACAGGGTAACTCAATTGGATGGAAGCAATACTAGGTTTGGCTTGTTCCAGGCCTTTGCGTGGGTAAAAATCTTTCCTCGCCCTAGAGTTAATCTGAATTGAGTTTTGAAACTTGTAGTCGAGGACACAGTTTTTCCTATTTTTGCAGAAACAGAGGCCCCTTTCTCATTTGCCTATGGCAGCCTCGTCTCCCCTACTCAGAGGACCAAGGAGACTACAAATGAATGGGTCTTGAAAAATTTTCATTCTGAAATCCAGAGCAGCGAAGAATGCAGACTAGATGTTCGACCAACTGCCGTGTTGGAAGGAGTCCTAGAACTGAACCACAAGGAGTGCATTCCAGCTACTTGTCCTCATGGCCAGGTGGAAGGAGTTCTGTAGAACTCCTAGCAAATCCATCCTGCTCAATCCCCTGAGGCCCAGAGACTATGCAGTGCTGGGGAGATCGGGCTTTTGGAAAGTCTCCATGCCCTTCTGTGGATAGGGAACTCGGAAATTCTTCCATCCAAGTCCTGCTCGGGCCTTGCTGTGGGAGTGGTACCTAGTAGCCCTCGCACCATTCTCAGTAAGCGGGAAATGGTGTCTGCCTACCCACCTTTGGCTCGTGCCAATGAGGATGGAGTAGCCATAGTAGAGGAGTTATGTCAACCCGCCTGTCGCAACACAGCAGAGGAACTATGTCAGCCTATTGACCAACGCATCACCTATTATAAGAGACATGCAGAACATCCATCCTGGGGCTCCCAATATGACCTCAACACCAGCCATTATAGGCCCAATGCCACGAGGATTACTAAGAAGGAGGACCATGCTGAGGCCTATCACTGGAATTCAGATCTGTGGCATGCTCCCCAATGAGCAGAGCGGACAGCAACGAAGATAGGGTGAATGATTCCAAGTCGAGCACCCCGTCTTCTCTCATCCCTAACTCGATGGAGGATTCGAATCTAAAGAGAGGTAAATTCCATAGCCTTAAGGTGGACCTCTCCCCTTTCTTCTGTGGTGTGTCGTTTGAGGGGGAGGTCAAGGAAGGTCATGACCCCATGTTTTCAGAACATAGACAGGCAGGGAGATAGGCAGATTTCCAGTAGGAAGAAGCTGGCTGTCCTAGCTGTCAGGTTGGAGAGATCAGTGTAGCAGCTATCCTAGATGAACCAGGACGTTCAGACCCTCCTCAGCCCAATCCTCCCAGAATTTCTTAAGTCCGCCCCTCACGGAAAATCCATAGAAAGGTGAGGCCTTTGTTCACCAAAGGAAAAGGGGAGGACAATAAGCTATCGGGAGAATGGGCTCATAGGCTGCGAAGGTTAAAGATAAGGGCCGTGTTTTCTGAATGTGTGATGGATGGATAGTATCCTCGTGTGGAACGCTCGAGGAGTTAGCAATAGGCCAACCATAACCACAACTAAGAAGATTATCAAGAAGTTCAACCCAAGGATTTTAGTGATCCTCAAACCTATACTAAGAGAAGAAAAATGTGTTAACATAGGTCTGAAGTTGGGCTTCTACTCGTCCCTCTCCAATGGTGTAGTGGGGGGGTAAGATATGGGTATTCTTCAATAACCCACCATTGGTTTCAGTTTTATCTATGTCTAACCAAATGATCACTATCTAGACCTCTATGTTTGATAGCTAGGTTCCATTCTAGATGTCTTTTGTCTATGCTAAATGTGTCAAGATCCTTAGAAGGGACCTTTGGGCGGACATGACATCGTTATATATCTTCCTCAGTTATTGGCCCGTGGGTGCTATGTGGTGACTTCAACGCAGTCGTAGAAGCGGCTGAGCAGAGAGGTAACAGGCCTTTCGATTTCGGTAGTGTGAATGAATTTTCATCAGCTATACATGCAGTTGGGCCGACAGACGCTGGATTCTCAGGAAACAGGTTTACATGGAGTAACAATCAGATCGCTAACGTGAGGGTGTGGGCTAGGCTGGACAGGGCCTTGCTAAACACAGATTGAGTGATTTCCTTTTCGAGGTTTTATGTTGAGCATCTTCCTAGAGCGTCATCTGATCATGACCCGCTTCTCCTTCACTTCCCTTCGTAGCCCCAGGTGCTAGCCAGGCCCTTCAGATTCTAGAGAATGTAGCTGTAACATGGCGGGGGGGTTTGGGGGGGCCTACGCGTCGCTCCTACCTCTCGATGGTTCAATTAGCTTGGGAGGGTGTCGCCTCGAATAACCCTCTGATAAATGTGCAGTTGAAATCGAGGAGAGTGAAGATTGCTCTCAAATGTTGGAACAAAGAGGTGTTCGATGACATTTTCGTCCAAGTCAGGCAGGCGGAGAAGACTTTGGTCGATCTTGAAAATCAGTTGCAATATCCAGTTCGGTCCTCAGGGAATGATGATGTGCTTGAGCAGCATGTAGCTCCTCCTCACTAGGAGCAACCTCGCTTGAATTGAACTTTTGGAGGAAATATTCTGCAAACAAAAGTCCAGAAATAGCCGGTTGTCGGAAGGGGATAAAAATACTAAGTATTTTCATGCATCCGCCAAGAGCAATCAGCGGAGATATGAGATTAGGGCCATTAAGCTTCCTTCAGGTGTTTCGATAGTCGACCATGCCAAGATGAAGAATGAAACTATCAAGTTCTTTAAGGCCTTGTTCAAATCCGAAGGCTCCTCCTATGTGCTAAACCTTCTAGATGCAATTTCAAGTTTGGTCTCCACCGTTTGAACAGGAAGTGTTCCTTACTGTTAACTCACTTCCTTAAGACGGGGCCCCGGGCCCCGATGGATTCTCAGGTGCGTTTTTCATTGCTTGTTGGAAAATCTTAGGACTAAATCTTCTCAAGGCTGCTATTTTCCTTTTCGAGGGTGGGGATATGCCCAGGGCAATTACGGTTTCCCTAATCTACCTCATCCCTAAATCCCTGACCCCGAAAAAGCTATTCGATTTCCAACCCATCAGCCTATGTAACTGTCTCTATAAAATTTTTGTAAAGATCATATCTGCCGGGATCAACTCCCTACTCCAGAAGATAATTTCGTTGGAGTAAAAAGTATTCATCTAGGGCCATTGCATAGCAGAATCCTTTGCCCTCGTGCAAGAAATAGTCAGAGATATCAATAAGAAAGTCTGAGGCGAGAATATCGTCCTAAAGCTAGATATGGAAAAAAGCCTACGACACAATAGAGTGGGACTTCCTGAAGTTGGTTTTAAAGCACTTCAGTTTCTCTATTCCTTGGGTCAGTCTGCTAGAGAAATGCTAGTCCAACTGTTAGTTTTCAGTGCTGTTTAACGATGAGGCTACTGGTTTCTTTAAATCTTCAAGAGATTTGCACCACTGAGATCCCATCTCCCCTAGCCTATTTATTTTATCTGTAGAAGCATTGAGTAGGGGGATCAAACAGCTGGTCATTAAGGCTATTGCAAGCCTTTTAAACTGTAACAAGGGTGTCCGTAAGTCTTCCATCTATTATACATAGATGAAATGCTCCTATTCATGAATGGAAGGCTCGCCTCCCTATGCACAGTGAATAGGCTGCTGGAAGAATACCAGGCTGTGTCTGGTCAAAAGGTTAACTGTCAGAAGAGCTCCTTCCTGTGCTCTGGGAAAGTGGCTGCGACCCGATCTAGATCCACCGAAAGATCTATGGGTATTGAAAACTCAAGATCTTCTCTATCTTACCTAGGAGTCCTGCTAACTATTAGCAGAGCGAGCAGAGCCCTTTATCAGCTGCTGCTCGATAAAGTGGACGGTCATATAGCAGGTTGGAAAGTGAGGTGCTTATCTCAAGTGGGGAGGCTGGTTTTAGTGCAACACATTCTGGGGAGTATCCCCATCCATGCCATGTTGACCTCTCAAATCCCAAAATTCGTGATCGCGGAATTGGAGAAGCGCTTCTCAGATTTCTTCTAGGGTTGGGTAGATGGCCAGCGGAAGATGTATTGAAGGAGTTGGAAAGATATTTCCTGTCCTAAATTTGAAGGTGGGTTAGACCCCAGATGTTTGAAAGACATCCTCTTGGCCCTTCGTTTGAAGCTGGCGTGGTCAGTGAAGTTTGGCCCAGCCTCCAGTCTTTGGGGCCTTTTCAACAGAGCTAAATATGCCCAAGATCTCTCCATCGGGGCAGCGTTCTGCGGACCCTTCCCCTTATGGAAGAGCATCAGGGATAAGTTGCCCCTTCTGCTTTTCTCAGTCCAGTTTAAGGTTGGGCAGGGCGAAGGTAATCTTTAGTCCTCTAATTGGTCGGGGTTGGGCCCTCTGATCGACCTGGTTGATTTTCTAATCCCTTTTGCATTACGTCAGATGTAAGTGTGTGAGTTCCTTGGGAAGGATGGGCCTCTTCACCCATCCTCTGCCTCTCTTTTCTTGCTTCAATGGGTGTTAGAATTCATCTTTCAATGGGGGCTTCTATGTGTTAGAAGAGCCAAAAGCCGTCTTCTGGCCGTTCGAGCCTTCTGGGTCCTTCGTCAAATCAACCTAAGGCCTGTGTAAAGAGTTTAGGCAACATAGAGGGTGGCCGAAGTGGGTTTGGCATGCAAAGATGCCGCCAAAATTTTTTATTTTCGTCTAAAGAGTGTTAAAGAATGCAATCCTGATGGACGAAGTAGTCCAATCTAGAGGCATCCCGCTAGTGTCCAGATGTCCAGTGTTAAAGAATGCAATCCGCTCATCTGGCCAGCTTGTGAGTCCTTACATCACCTCTTCCTTCAAAGTAATCTGACCGAGTCAGTTTGGGAGCATTTCCAGTCCATTTTCTATCTCCCGCCCATGCCCAATCTCTCCGTGGAGCACCAGCTTCGGCTATGATGGCAATTTCAGCCACCTTCGGGATTGCCACACATCATGGGAGGGTTGGCCCTGTGCTTCATCCTGTGGGAGATCTGGATCTCCAGAAATGCCTCTAAATATGATGGGACCTCCCCCCCCCCCCCCCCCCCCCCCCCCTCCCCCTTTAGGAGGTAGAATCATTACTCGAGTTACGTGGATGTTGTCTTCGTCTTCCTCGCTACCCCTAGGCATCTCAGTTCGTCTAGCGGCCAACTTTTAGGCCCTCTATGCTCTAGGTAATGCGGATTCTTTTAGGCCAAGGTCCCATCTGAAACTGGTGAAATGGAGAAGGCCTAGGTGCAGCTAGGTCAAGCTCAACATCAATGGGTCTGCAATAGGCAACACGGAGCTTCAAGCCGTCTACAATGGCCTTGTTTTCTATAAATTGATGGGATTCTCTAATGTCAAGGTAGAGTTAAATTCCATGTTGATGGTGGGCCTCCTAAACAGGGCTTTGAAGTTGAGATGGCGTTGGATGTATTGGTTGTGGAGGATAGAAAGATTAAGGGTCGGTGGTCAGGTCACTTTTTTCCACATTCTAAGGGAAGGGAATGGCCCAGTGGATGGTCTGGCCTGTTTAGGGTCTAAGCAACAACTCTCCTTCCTAGTGAAGGCCCCTTCTGATCTTCCTCCCCACATTAAGGGGCTAATCAATTTGGACAAAGTTGGCTTTGGAAGGAGCAGGGAGGAGTTTATGTCTGCCTAAGTCTGGTCATGTTTTGTCCATAGCTTTTGTTTTCAGTTTTCCTACATGATAGGCTCCCTGGGCCTTTTATCAGGCAGCTCGAAGAGGTTGAGGTCTCTGTATATGTTGCCCCCTTGTTTTCTATTTTTTTTTATTTTTAATACAAAACTAATTTAAAAATAAGCTAAAATTAAAATTTTTAAAAATAGCAATTGTAGTAAACCACACCCAAAAATATATTTTTTTTAATTTTTTTTTTTAAATTTTTTTCAAAAAAGTGTTATCTGTATTCATATCAAAAAACTTATACAGGTAAGGAACTCCCTTACTTAAAACAGGAGTCCCAACATGGAAGGTGGCAAGATACTTACAAAAGTCCCCACCTAGGCTCAAATCATTCTAATCGATCCTAAACCACACCCAAAAACATGAATCTATAGATGAGCACTATATATATATATATATATCATACATCAACTTTATGCTTAAAAAAATATACTTTTTTGGATTTTTTTTCATAAAATACATTATTCATCTAAAAATTAGCTAAAGTTTAAAAAATACCAATTATTATAAAGGTGAGAAAAAAAGGTGTAAATAGGTACATACAAGCAGCCTACACCTATTCTATATATCAACATTAAGTTTTAATTTATTTTTTTTAATGTGTTTTTCTGTAAAACATACTATTCATTTGAAAATTAACAAAAATTATAGGCAAAATAGCAATTGTAATTGTTGGGGAAAAATACACAAGTCTGAAAGTCAACTTATGGAATGGACCAACTCTTCTAAATGAACCTGGACCCATTGTGGTCCGAGCCCGGTACGACCTCCATATGCAAGAGCAGATTGCCCTCCCAGAAAGGGTAATGCCTATGCGAATGCCATAAAAGCCTTAAGAGGTTGAAAGCCTGACCCAATTACTAGCTAGGACGTCCAAGGGTTGATTAAGGATCGACCATAGCTCTACCAAAGATCAGCCATAGACCGACCATAGCTCGGTTACAGGCCAATCACAGGTCAGCTACAGATCAGTCACAGGATGATCATAGACCAACCATAGCTCTGTCATAGATCGGCCATAGATCGGTCAAATATTGGACATAAGATCAGCCACAAACCGACCATAGCTCGATCACAGGTCAACCACATGTCAACCATAAATTGGTGATGGGACGATCATAAACTAGCCATAAATTGACCATAGATCGACCATAGATCGGTCGAAGACTAGATACAAGATGATCATAGACCGACCATAGCCCGCTCACATATGTATCGTAATCCATAATAATTTCCTTATCAGGGTCGAGACATCTTAAAAGATCTCAAAGCTTGATTTACAAGTAGGGCTGAGTCATCTGGAACGAGTCCTGCCTTAGATCTGACCCAAAACCGAGCCAATATCCGAAGAATCTTATGAATGCCGAAGATCTCTCCTAAGATCTCGAAGAGATAAAAATTAGATCCTGATATTCTCGAGATCATAAAATCTTGGGAAGATCCCATATCATATCAAATCTCCAATACAATCAGAGAGAGTCCCTTTACAATGGATCTCTCCCTTCCTTATAAATACAAGGATGTGCTTCGCCAAGAAGGTACGTTCACAAAAAAATCCTAATCACGGCTTTGATCTCTTTTCTGGAAATCCTTCCTAGACCACGAGCCTGACTTAGGCATCGGAGAGTCCCCTGAACGAACTAAGGCCTCCTTTGTCTCTCACCTTCACTTGTGCAGGTTCAAGGGAAAGACGCATAGAAGGTCCACCGAAAAACTGCATCAACAGCTTGACGCCGTCTGTAGGAACAATAGCTAAGCAGTTCTAGTTTTATCAGTGAACGTTCAAAATTCAAAAAATGGCCAAAGGAAAGAAGAAAGCCCAGTCTCCACCCTTGGCTATCCTCATCGCCATCGTCCCTACTTCCATCGTGCTAACCCCGAACCCCCGTTGAGGGCCCTGAGCGACAAGAGAGCTATTGTGGCTTCCCGTAATGTCAGGCCACTTCGAGTTCGAGCCAACGTGGTCAACAAAGGCAGGGCAGAGGCGGTCGACGGGATGCTCTCGAAAGAGAAGTCGGAGACATGAGAGACGATCTATGTTTTTTGAAGCAAATGATGAAAAATATGCAACCTCTATATGCTCATCAGCCGAATCACCAAGGAGAGGGCTAGTCGAACCATCCTTAACCACGTGTTGATCCCCCTCAACCCTCCGTGTTGCATATCCTATCACAACCGAACCCGCAGTCTGTTCCTGCTAAATCTGTTCCATCTCACGTATCGGGGACGGCACTGCTACCTGCCTCCAACCTATGGCACGAGATAGATCAGTAGTGACACAGCAGAGCCCCAGTCGAGGCTACCGCCGATAGTGAAGAGCCTTAGAAAAATGAGCTACAAAACCTCCAGTGAAAAAATCGCCAATATGAGGCAGGGCTATGGAGGCAATGTAACCGCCCCCGAAGAGATAAAATCTTTTTTCACGGTCGATATTATGCGAACATGACTATCGGATAGGTTTCGACTGCCTTAAATAATCCCCTACATAGGGAACACTGACCCAACGGAGCACATGGAGTCATTTTGGGTGTACAAGAAGCTCCATGATGCCACCATTGTAGTTGTGTGTCAAGCCTTCTTGCTGACCCTAATTGGTGCGCCGCGACTCTGGTATAAGCAGCTAAAACCGAGGTCTATCCGATTGTCCACCGAGGTCAACGAGGCCTTCATCACCAACTTCATCAGAGGGAAGAAGAGACTCAAAGCGCCAGCACACCTAATGAATATAGTCCAGAAAGACGGAGAGCTCCTGAATGACAATATCAAGCGTTTTAATTTGGTGGCACTTCAAGTGAGAAAGCACTCAGACAAGACCTCTCTGAACGTCATCATGACCGGACTGAGGGACAAACTATTCCTCTTCTCGTTGGACAAAAATTCCCCTGCCACATTGGCCGATACTAATGCGAAGAAGGAACCAGACTAGGCCAATACAAGCAGAAAATAAAAAGAGGATCAGTCTCGCAATGATTGTAGGTCAAATAAACGACCCAACAACAAATTTGCCAATTACACCCCGCTAAACAAACCTCAACAGCAGGTGCTGATGGAAATAAAAGATGAGCGTTTTATCTAGTGGCCGAACAAGTTGCGTGGTAATCTCGACAGAAGGAGTAAGATCAAGTATTGTCATTTTCATTAGGACTACGGGCACAATATGAGTGACTGCTACTACCTTAAGTAGGAGATCGAGAGGCTTATCCGGGAAGGCCACCTCAGCCAGCATATAGATCAAAAAGAAAATCGAGCCTCGGCGACCGAGGAATAACCTATTGACAAACAGCTAACCAGAGAAATCCGGACGATCTTTGGGGGTCATAAGGGCGGAGGAGATTTAAACAACGCATGGAAGGCCCATGCGAGAAGCATCAGATGCTCAGAAGTAGAAATAATGATCCTCGCTTGACCGTCGAAAGAAAGAAATCTGGACGGATACAACGTGATTTTCACTGATGAAGACGCTCGAAGTGTTCATCATCCTTGTGACGACGCGTTAGTAATCACGCTCGTCATAGCTAATCGAAAAGTATTTCGAATTCTTGTCGACACAGGAACATTGGCTGATGTGCTTTTCCTCCAAGCTTTCGATAAGATTGGGGTCAGTAGGAACTCTCTTCGTTCCATGAAAACACCCTGATTGGATTCTCCAAGGACAAAGTTATGCTAGAGGGAGCTATTCAGCTCCCACTCACAACCGAAGACAACCCAACTCAGACCACTGTGATGGTTGACTTTTTTGTGGTCGACCAACCATCTGTTTACAACGTCATTTCGGGTCGACCGTCGTTGTGCCTCCTCCAAGTGATGGTGTCAACTTACCACCTCACTATGAAATTCCTGACCGAGCGTAGGGTAGGACTCATCAGCCAATGTTAGTGCTACGCTATAGCCCTAAGAATTCCCCACAAGGCAATGACGATGAAGTCTTTGGACCCACGAGAAGAATCCCAAGTGGGTGGCCGACCCATGGAAGATCTTGTTCTAATCCTCCTGGACGAGTCCGACCCCTCCAAAGCGGTACAGATCAGGTCATCTTTAACACATCCGGTGCGTGATAGGTTGGTAGCTCTCCTTCGACACTTCGCCAACATTTTCACGTGGTCTCCTGAAGACATGTCCAACATAGACCCCGCTATCATGACACATCAGTTAAACATCGATCTGTCCTACCGTCTAATCCGATAGAAGTGACGTGCCCTCAGACCAGAAAGGTATGCCATAATTGGATTAGAGGTCAGCAAGTTCCTCAAAGCCGGATTCATAGAAGAAATCTATTACCCAGAATGGGTGGCTAACGTTGTACTAGTGAAGAAGGAAAACGACAAATGACGAGTCTATGTAGATTACACTAACCAGAACAACGCCTGCCCAAAGGACAGCTTTTCTCTTCCCAGAATCAACCAATTGGTCAACAACATAGCGGGGCATGAGTTACTTAGTTTTATGAATGCGTACTCAGGATATGACCAGATTATAATACACTCAACTGATAAATCTTAAACTACCTTTGTCATAGACAAAGGCCTTTACTATTACCGAGTGATACCTTTCAGTTTAAAAAACGCAGGAGTGACCTACCAGAGGTTGGTTAACAAGATGTTCGCACAATAGATAGGTTGGACCAAGGAGGTCTATATCGACGACATGCTTGTCAAGAGTGTAAAAGCCGATGACCAGGTGGCCGACTTAGAGAAAATGTTCCTCGTCCTCCAAAAATATCAGATGAATCTCAACCCAAGCAAGTGTGCCTTTAGCATAAGATCAGGGAAGTTTCTCGAATTTTTGGTCAGCTAGCGTGGAATAGAAGCCAACCCCTAAAAGATAAAAGCCCTTCTCGACATGCAGCCTCCAAGGATGATAAAAGACATCCAAAGATTAACTGAAGAGTGGTTATTCTCAATCATTTCGTATCCAGGGCCACCGATAAGTGTCTTCCCTTCTTCAAATAGTTGAAGGGGTGATAGATTGTCGATTGGATCAAAGAGTGTGAGGCTGCCTTTCAGCATCTTATGGAATATTTATGGTCGGCCCCGCTACTCTTCAAGCCTGAGCCTGGGGAAACACTTCTACTCTACCTTGTCATGTTTGACGTCGTAGTAAGCTTGACATTAATAAGGGAAAGTGAGGGAAGGCAACTGTTTGTCTATTATGTCAGTAAAGCACTAATTCTAGCTGAGACAAGATATCCAACCCTGGAGAAATTGGCCTTGGCCTTGGCCTTGGTTACATCTTCTCGGGGATTGCGACCATAGTTTCAGGCCCACTTGATCAAGGTCCTGACCGATTATCCACTTCAGCAAGTCTTGCAAAAACCTGATGCCTCAGGCCAACTAACCAAATAGGCGATCAAATTAAGCGAATTTGAAATCAAGTTCCAGCCATGTGTAACAATAAAAGGCTAAGCAATAGCTGACTTCATTGTCAAACTAACGCATTCGCCTGAGCAATCGACCGAAAGTCGCCCCCTGGCTGACCTCGATAGACCTGAAGTTCTACCTGATCAGTCAACCACTAAACATGAATGCCCATACAATTCCTGGCCCCCCACTCTAGACGTTTTATGTCGACGGATCATCCAACTCTAAGGTAAGCAGGGCTGGGATACTCCTAGAGACTCCTGACCATACGTGCATACAGTGTGCCTGAGATTTGGATTTTAAGCCTCCAATATTATAACAGAATATGAAGCTATGAGTATCGGCCTCAAGTTAGAAGTAAACATGGGGGCTCGGAACCTCAAGGTCTTCAGTGACTCACAGTTGATCATCAACTAGATAGTCGACGTTTACCAAGCTAAGAAAGATCGCCAGAGAGCTTATCTCTAGAAAGCTAAAGAACTGATCATGAGCTTCCAGAAGTGTCACATCGCCCTAATCCCTAGAGCAGAAAATACTATGGCCGACATGCTAGCGAAGCTCGCTACAGAAAAAGAGGGCAAGATTCCGAGGTCCATCCCGATCGAGTTCCTGGCTAAACTGAGTATCCCAGAAGCCGACCCTACTCCCGTTCTTCTGGTCAGCTTAAAACTAACATGGATGGACTCGATCATCTGATACCTTGAGAACGGCGACCTTCCCAAAAATCGGACAGAAGCACGACAAATGAAGGTCAAGGCAGCTCGATACACCATGCTCAACGACATACTTTACAAAAAAGGGTTCTACCTCCCCTACCTAAGGTGCATCCAACCGGATGAAGCGGACTATGTCCTGAGGGAGATCCATAAAGGAATTTGTAGAAATTACTCGGAAGGGTGATCTTTAGCACATAAGGTCATTCAACAAGGATACTACTGGCCACCGTCCATCACGACGCCCGACAGTTCATCAGAACATACGATAAATGCCAGAGATTCACCAACATCCCTCGGCAGCCCCTAAAAGAGCTCACACCGATGGTCGTGCCCTAACCGTTTGCTCAGTGAGGGATCAATATCATCGGTCCTCTCCCTACAGGCAAGGATCAAACCAAGTTCGCCATTGTCGCAGTCGACTACTTCACTAAGTGGGTGGAAGCCGAGCCTCTAACCAAGATTACTGAGTAAAAAATCATGGATTTAGTCTGTAAAAATATTATTTATAGATTCAAAATTCCCCACACTATTGTTTCGGACAATGGGAAACAATTTGACAATAAGCAATACCGAGAGATGTGCAAGAACCTCGAGATTCACAACGTCTACTCGTCGCCTCGATATCCTCAGACAAACGTGCAAGTAGAGGCAGTCAACAAGGTCATCAAATACCATCTTCGAACTAAGATCGATAAGGCTAAGGGAGCCTAGGCTAAGGAACTCCCAAATGTCCTATGGGCTTATCGAATGACGGCTTGGAGCGCTAATGGATAGACCTCATTCTCTCTAGCTACGGGGCAGAGGTGGTCACCCCAGTAGAAATCGGATTACCATTGGCTCGAATAAGTTTGTTTGATGAGCCGGATAACGATGAGCTCATGTTCTTTAGCCTCGACCTTCTCAAAGAACGAAGGGAGCTGGCTTGGCTTCGGACCATCGTTCGCCAACAGTAAGTGTCACGATTCTATAACACTCGGGTCAAGGTCAAAATATTCCTAGTTGGAGACTTAGTCCTCTGAAAAGTGTTTCAGAACCCCAAAGAAGAGGGGACAAGAACCCTAGGACCAACCTGGGAAGGACCTTACGTAGTGTTGCACAAAAGCCGACTTGGATCGTATCGATTGGAAGACCTCAGCGACCAGTTACTCCTGCACCCTTAGAACGCTGAGCATATGAAGATCTACTATCCGTAGGAAGAACGGGATAATGTTTTTTCTCCTTTTATATTGATAAAAAATAAATGATAAAGAGCTTTATAAAATCTATGTCCGATCGATATCCGACTTATTATCGACTTAAGTCCGAGCGAGATTCGTCCGAGGCACAACCAAGGCTCGGTTGGCAACAATGACCCTAGCTTGATCCAAATTGACGCCTAGATAGTAACTCAACATCAACTCAAATAATAGCAGCAAAAATTGAAAATGCTATTTTACTAGATCGATCCGAACACATGCTAGTGGACACAGATAAGTTCAAAAAATGCCTCTCATTGATAAAGACCCAAAGGCCTGTTTACATTTGCTTTACATTGGCTTTACATCGGTTTTACATCAAGTACAAAATCAAAGGTTATATAATAGACAACAACCCATAACCCGAAGAGGAAGGAGGAGCCTAAAGAGGAAGAAGGCGCAGCATGTATCTGAAGAGACGGTGGATGTGCCTGAAGTGCTTGAAGCTTGGCCTCTCAGTGTGCTTAAAATGCCTAAAGCCGAAAAGGTCCGGACTCTCGGGTATACTTGAAGTGCTTAAAACCAAGAAGCTCTGCAAAATTAAATTCAAGACTCAGTCACCACTTCAGAGGCCGTCTGTGAGGCCACTTCAGGAGCTGCCTCGGGAGCTGTTTCGTCACTCGACCCATCGGAGCCTGACTCGAGCTCGTTGAAGGTCGAGAGATCTAGCTCAAGGAAGTTCTCCTTCATCATCCTCATGCACTCAACGTAACCCTGACGAAAAAGAGTATCCATTTCATCCGAGAACGCCTGGGACGATTGGAAGTCCTTCATAACATCCCTCCGTGAGATGGTAAGGACCGCCTTAGTTTCCCTCTTCAGCCGATCCAGCATGGTGGTCGCGTTGACGAGCCGTGCGCGACAATCATCGTACACTACCTTAGCCTCACGCAATCGTGAGGTCATCCTAGCTTTCTCGACAGAAGCTGTTGAGGGTCAAATATTGCATATTAGACCCTAGTTATTATCTGAATTTACGAACATAACACCATTTAATGACCCACTTTAACTGTGTTTGTGATGCAGGTAATTTTACAAGCTTGGACCGAAAGAGGTGCCTAAAGTATGGATTTAACGCTCTGATGATACTAAAGGCAAGGGACAGACTCAAAAGGACCAAGATCGATGGAATTACATGGCAGAGATCCGAGAAAATCAGGAAACTGAAGTTCAAGTGGCCTGTAGGATGTCCGGAATGCAAGATCACAGGGTTCCCTCCATCTGCTCGGCTTAAAAATTCATACATGGTCTGAAGGGCATAAATTAACCGTTCATGTCGAATTTCAGCTCCCGAATCCTAGCAGAAGCAGCCCAACGGACAGATCAGCCCATACACTGTCAAACTGGGACCCACTGATCACTGGATATACTTCATCTTTGGTCCCCATGGTTCAAACGATATGACAGAGCAGATGGACGGTGTGGATCACGGATATACATCACAATGGAACCTATGTGGGACCCATGCGCACGGTGCACAAGTGCATCGGCTGCGCACCGTCATATCTAAAAGTCGGTCAGCAGCGCTGACCGACGATTTCTTAAAACAAGAAATTTTCTTTTTCTTTTTCTCAACAGCGTCTCACGCCGACCGTCCATTTTGGCTAGTGGGCCCCACCAATGACTCATTTCAATGATCCGAACCGTCTAAATGCCTCAGGGGGTGGCCACAAACCGTACCTAGGTGATCTTTTGGTCTCATGCAAACTATTGGAATATCCTGGCCATTGAAAGCAGGATGGACGGTGTAACGGAAGAACCTGTGGGCCACATCAAAAGACAATCAAAAACATCCATTTCTGACCAGAATTTCTATGGGAGTTCAATTAGCGGTTTGGATTTTTCTTTTGATGCTGATCATGGACCCCACCGACTTTTCTTCACAAAAAAAGGAAAGAACCGTTTTTTTTCTTCTCCAGCGCTCGCAACAGAGACGCTCGGTTGCTGTTGTGGGGTCCACTCATTGTCCCAATAGACAATCCAACCCGTCCATCATATTCCCAAGGCCCATGTTACGAAAGCCTAGGTGGCGGAATTCGGGAATACAACAAAGAGATGATTTCAGTCGATAAAACAGAAGATCAACGGTGCAATGAAATTACCCATGGGCCACATCTTATTTGATTCGAAACCGGTTATTCCCACCCGATTTTTCGCGTAGAAGCTAATGGACGGAGTAGATTTTCACCTAGCATTGATCAATGGTCCACCGACCATCACAGCGGAAAAAATGGAAGGCTCTGTTCCGCGTACGAGAAATCCGGCCGCTGTGGGCCCAAAGGCTTCTGTGAGCACCGTCGGATCGACGATCCAATCCGTCCAGAATATGCAGCGGGGGGGTCCTGACCCTATTCATGAAAATAAATCAGAGTTGGGATGATCTTTCGTCCCAAAAATTCAATTCAAACGCAAGAATCTGATTGCATTCCTTGCTGCGTAAGACAGGGTGCTGCGTAAGGAGTTCTCGGTTCTTCTCTGCTGCGTAAAACGACTCCCAGAACTGACTCTCTTTCGTTTGTCTATAAAAGGGAGAGGTCTGGGACGTGCAAGGGGATCATCTAACAGCTAGAGCTTGGCTTGGAGACGGCAGGGAGAGTTTGGGGCTTGGGCCGGACGTGGAGCAAAGAGAGAAAGAGAAAGTGAGAGGAATTCTTTATTTTTTTCTTTTCTCTTTATTTATTTGGAATTAGCCTGACTATGAGTGGCTAAACCTCCTAGCTAGGGCTAGGAGGTGAAGCTTGTAGTGAGATGGGAGGTTCTTAATTTATGTTTTATTTATTTATTTAATGCATGAATTGACTTTGATTTTAGTTAATTATTATGGGAATGTTTTAGGTTTTTAATGGTCTGTTGTGACTGAAATTACAATGGATCTGCAATGGCGTTGAATATTTCCGTTCTCTTTAATGTTTATGATGTCAGGAAGCTCTGTTGTTCACCATAGTCTCCTGGGCATGGTTGGATGTCGGTACCCTTCATAACTTGCATACATGTGATTGGGTGGTAATTAGTTTGATTTTGTTGTTTGCCATAGTCTGTGGGCATGGTTTGGTGATGGAATCCATTCTAATTCATACACCTTTCATCTCTTTGAAAACTAGATCAATGGCAGTTCAGTAATTTCCATAATTTTTGATGCAAGCATAAGATCTCCCTGATCTCTACAAGTGGATCCTCTGAATCCCTGGTTTCCTTTCCTTTAATTTCTATAATTTTTAGATTAATAGTTTACAATTATTCCTCAATTTATAATTCAATTCAGATTTCATCTCATTCTAGTTCTATTTCCAGTTAATTTTAGAAAACGTACAAGTTTCAGTCCCTTGGGATTCGACCTCGGTCTTACCGAGTTATTACTACATCACAACCCTACACTTGGGGAGTGAACAGAAGCCACTTCAAGAGCAGCCTTCGTTACCTCTAGCTTGGCCTCCACAGTTGATGCCCGAACTTCATCCTCCTTCGCTCGCTTATGAGCCTAAGAAAGATCGGTGCGGGCCTTCAGCTGCATGGGGTAAACTGCAATAGAGAAAAGGGAAATAAGAACAAGTTATCAGGAGGAAAAAATAAGCGAGGAATAACATCGGTCAAAGTCCCTACATCGAGGAGCGTGGTCGTCATGCGAACCAGCGTCTATTCCATGGAGGACTCAAATAGGCCGACGAATTGTTCTTCAGGGACCTGACGATCCACCCATGGGAGGACATCCTCCACCATCCGGCGAAAACTCCCCTTCTCCTCTTCGGCCCCTTCCCCTCTTGAGGGCTGCACTTCGGAAGGGGCACCTTAGCAGGGGGCTCGGTTGCCCCCTATGGCTCGGGAGGAACCACGTTTATACCCTCATCCGCGACCTTTATGATGGTCGGGCAAGAAGGGGCGACTCTCCCCTTGCTCTTGGAGGACATCTTCTACTTCTTCTTTGAAACTTGAGTCTCGTCTCGAGGAAGAGCTTGCATCCTAGAAGGGGGTCGAAGAGTAGGCCGAGCTTCGGACATCTTTGCATTAAGATCAAAAGCGACACTATGTTAGAAACATCCACCTGACTTGGAGGCCAGAAGTGTAGTAGCTCGGTAAAAAGGCCTTACTAAAAATCGTTCCTGTCAGCACTATATCGAAGCCTGATCGAAGGAGACACTTAGGTTGGAGAAACAATCTCCAAGATCTCCTTTCCTAGCTCAAGGCCCGCAAGTCCCTGATCTAAGCTAAGGACCCGCTGCCGAATAAGGGTTGGCTCTTCGAGACGACTGAAAAAGTAAAAGAGAAAATAAGGTCAGCAAACACTATGAGCCGACCGACAAAAGATGACCCATCATGAGGATATGAACCCGGCATAAAGAAGGCTCGGGGAATGAGGAAATGTATCGACTCTGGGTCGGTCGACTCCCAACTCCCATATGCCCAAAATCACTTATCCTTCCAATGCTTGTTGGAGGGAGAGTCGGTTAATAAGGGACCATTGGTATTTCACCATGCGAAAAAGTAATACTAGCCAGGCTGAGAATGGTTTGGTCTCACCTGATATAGATGAAGGAACTCCTCCACCGTTAGCTCGGGCTAATCATGCTCAGCCCATAGAATTGTACAGCCGAACAAGTCCCTCCACCCATTCTAAGTTAGCTGCCCCGGGGCCAAGCTGAGGCAGACCAGGAGATGTCGAACGACCCCATGGAGCGGAAACACAAGCCGCACTGAAGGGCGACCTGGAAGAACGCCACTACTCCCTCAGGAGGTCGGTCCAGAAGATCCTCCGCCGACGGAAGTCCAAAGATCACAGACTCAGGGATATGGTAACCGAACTTAATTCGGACCACATCGTCAACGGTTATAGTCAAGGGGACTGGCCCCTTCGAATCTTCATCGGTCGTGCCATCATCATCATCGAGAGGATTGCTTGCCTCGACAACTCGTTCGGGCGCCGAAGGCGCACTGGGCGCTGGCAAACGAGAGGCCCTCTCCTCACTGGATGATAAGTCTAGCGCCCTAGCAATGAGTACCCTCGAAGCAGGTACTGGCCTTTGTGTCGGAGATTCCTCCTCCGCTCTTCTAGAAGATGAAAATCGAAAAGTGGCATCCGCCATGACTACTAGTGGCGAAGGTGGGTTCGACATTACCCAGAGGTGACTGCTTGCCCCATTTTCGCCACCAGACGTCCCGTCCTGCGAGCTCCTAGACCCAGACATGAAAATCAAATCGAAAGGGAGAAGAAATGGAGCTCACCGGGGACAAGAATGGCGAAATGACAGTAGATTGCAGCAGACAAGCTCGTCGGAGCACGTTTGGGGAAGAAAGGGAAGGAAGAGAAAACAGAAAAGCTGAAGGGAAGAGCCCTAGAACGCTAGGGCTCTCCTTATATAGCCGTACCACATGGCAATGACTCAATAACCCATCAATTCCATGCCGTACGGTTGTCCCATTGTCTCCCCTGTCACACCACGTGTTGTAGCCGCACAGGCCGCCCGTCTATAAAATCATTCTCCACGCCATGCGTCGCCGCCTTACTGGCTAGTCACCGAAACAACTGCTTCGCACCCACATGACCTTGAGCCACGTGATGACACGTAATGAATGATGCTTCGACTATCGTGCTAGCTACCTAACATAACATTAATGACTATGCAACCCGGCTTGTTAAAAACATAACCCGACTAAACGACGGCTGATCTTACTTTCCGAGCCTGCTCGAAAAGAAAGGGGGGATCGCTGTTGAGGAAAAATATACAAGTCCAAAAGTCTGCTTATGGAATGGACCAACTCTTCTAAATGAACTTGGACCCATTGTGGTCTGAGCCCGGTACGACCTCTCATGTGCAAGAGCTAACTGCCCTCCCAAAAAGGGTAACGCCTATGCGAATGCCATAAAAGCCTTAAGAGGTTGAAAGGCCGACCCAGTTACTAGGACGACCAAGGGTCGATTAAGGATCGACCATAGCTCGGCCAAGATTAGCCACAAACCGACCATAGCTCGATTACAGGCCAATCACAGGTCAGCTATAGATCGGTCACAGGACGATCATAGACCGACCATATCTCGGTCATAGATCGACCATAGATCGGTCGAATATTGGACATAAGATCAACCACAGACTGACCATAGCTCAGTCGCAAGACGACCACATGTCAACCATAGATTGGTCACGGGACGATCACAAACCAGCCATAGCTCGGTCATAGATTGGTCGAGGACTGGATATAAGATGATCATAGACTGGCCATAGCCTGGTCAAATATATGTCGTAATCTATAATAATTTCCTCGACAGAGTCAAGACATCTTAAGAGATCTTAAAGCTTGATTTACAAGCAGGGCTGAGCCGTCTGGAGCGGCTCCTGCCTTAGATCCGACCCAAAACTGAGCCAACGTTTGAAGAATCTTACGAATCGTGAAGATCTCTCCTAAGATCTCGAAGAGATAAAGATTAGATCTTGATGTTCTTGAGATCCTAAAATCTTGGGAAGATCCCATATCATATCAAATCTCCAATACAATCGGAGAGACACCCTTTACGATGGATCTCTCCCTTCCCTATAAATACAAAGATGTGCTTCACCAAGAAGGTACGTTCACAAAAAACCCTAATCACCGCTTTGATATCTTTTCTGGAGATCCTTCCTAGACCACGAGTCTGACTTAGGCATCAGAGAGTCCCCTGAACGAACTAGGGCATCCTTTGTCTTTCACCTTCACTTGTGCATATTCAAGAGAAAGATGCATATAAGGTCTGCCGAAAAACTGCATCAACAATGATTAACATGACCATGAAAGGCATAATTTATGCATCTTACCAACATTTTATGCATCAACCTTAAGTTTCATTTAAAAAAAAAAAAAAAAAACATTTTTATCGGTTTGTTTTTTCATAAGATACACTGTTCATCCACAAATCAGTCAGAAACTAACAAAAATAAATAGAAATTTTATCAAAATGTGGTTAGGATGACAAAAAAGGCACGAGTCTGTATGTTTGAACATACTACATCTTTCTCTTTTTCAGAGAAGCACTTGTTTCATTAATCTAAAGAGCTGTTTTACAGACGACATACAATGCTGCAAACATGCAACATCTAATCCAACAAAAAACTTTAAGAAATATACTTTTCTTTTTTTTTTTTTCAAATCTTTCCCAAAATGGATCAAGGAGCTTCGATTTACCTAAATCAGTAAAAAAAGAATTTGTTTTAATCCTTAACCATGTTGCAAATAGTGGTGAAAAATTGATTTGGATTGCTTGAATTTATGAGAGAATTAAAAAGAAATTAATAGTGCTGTAATTACATCAATTTAAATAGAAAAATAAAAGAATTATTTTCTGACCGTTACACACAGGGGGAAGGGAGTATCCGACCGTTGCTTCCCCTATAATGGCTATTAGAGTGCCATTTTTTTTCCAAGATGCCCATTGGGTCCTGTTGATACCCTTACGGTATGGCTATTATGTAAAGAATTCAGCACACCATATTATAAGTAACACATTCGTTTCCTACACAACTCAGACTAGTACGATAATTAATAAAAACCATAGAATAAATAGGTAATAATGGTAAGTGCTAATTACCTGTTATTTTTCTTGCACTATCCGGAAGAAGAAGAAGAAGATTTACCACAAAGAAAAAATAGCAGCTGCTGCAGCAATTCAGTGAAAACATAAGAACCAGTTTTTCTTAACCAGAGGTGCAGAGACTGTAAGTAATGGGGAGGTGTACACACAATAGAATGAGATGGACGGTGGGTTTATGGTAGACGTGTACAAGATCAGATCCATTCATCAACTATGGCATGATGTTTATATATCGTAAACAAATATATAGGCCAGTCAGGTCAATAGAATAGACACACTTATTTTTATGTTTATTTTTATTTTATTGAGGCCAATTTCTTCTTCGATCGTTGGGAACGCCGAACTTCCTTGTTTCGTGACCTGATCGATTCATATGGAACAAATGTTTGATTCATGCAAGCCATATATCTGATTCCTCATCATGGATGAACCAAGCTCAAAACTTCTTCGAAATTGGAAGATCCTAACCGTCAAATCTTTTTCATTTATGATGGGACCATCAGTTCAATGAATTGGATAAACCAACCATGCTCGGCATGTACACCTTAGGTACCAAACAGGGAAGTTTCTTGACCTCAGGTTCTTTTTTTGCCTTGGGAGCATGTGATTTATCCGCTTGATTAGCAGACCCGTCTGATTCTTGGGCCTACCTGATTAATGGCCCAGATTTGAATCGCAATCTTAGCGGTCTGCATGTGTGACACGGGAAACAAAACGACAATATTCATGGCAGGAAATGGATAATCGACGGTGTGAGGCTCAACTCATGAGCACGATTGGCCTGCGGGCTAGCTTAATTCATTCAATCCCCAAGTCGAAAGTTAGGGATTAAATGCATGTGTGCCATTTCTACACCTGTGAATGCTTGGGTTTCTGCATGGCGGCAAATAGTATTCCTTTCGTTGAAAACATGGAATAATGTTTTAGTTGAATTTGAAGGTGAGCAACATTTCCATTACAGCCAAATGCTTTTGTCCGTTTTCTATTAATTAAAGATGGGACCCTTTCAATGGGTGGGTTTTACAAAGCTTGAACGGAAGAATTGCTACAATGCGCACGGAACACGATAGGTTAAAGTGCTCCATGTTGCATTGGGACACTTATACCGCCCAACGCTTGATCTAGGCTGCACATTAGGTTCAGCACAGATTTTATAGGCTACAATGCAAACATCGTGATAATCTGACAGTTGTACCTATCTGTTATTTACCATTTAATTTGGACAGGCTAGATCATAGATTGCTTATGATTCTAAAGAGTCACTTTGGTCAAGGAAATCCTAATCAGCCATTCCATTGCTTGGAAAAGCATTGCTAAAAAAATAAAAGAGTCAGATCACGGATGAATTGGATCAACTGATTAGTGTGATTTTTACATGGCTGCAAGCAAAATGCATCTGGACTTAATATACAGTTTATATCATTCAATTGCACTGTCCCAGTGACCGATGTGGGAAATGGTACTATGAGGTCGACCTCATGGGAACTTCCCATGAGGTCGAGCTGTGTAGGCCCCTCCGTAATGTGTATCTAGCATCTACCCTGTCAGCCAGATGCACCATTCATAGTGGGCCACGGGCTTAAAAATCAAGTCAATCCATGACTTGGACAGGCCACACCACATACAACAGGTGAGGGGGATTATCCTCCAATTAAAACATTCATAATAATTTATTGGGCCCACTGAGATGTGGTTCATAAATCCAGTCCATCCATTGTGTGTCCTACTTGGATAAGGGGTCAAACCAATTTTATGCCGCATTGAAAAATCAGATGGGCCCCAACAAGTGCTTTTATATGTTTTAAGCATGTCCTCACATGGTTTTAGATGGTATGGCCCACTTGAGTTCCGTCTATAACTGATTTTCAGGATATCCCATAACCTAAAGGGGACCCATCAAATGGATGGTGTTGATGTTCGACACATCACGGTGGGTCCCACACAGCTCGACCTTATGGGACCCACCGCGATGTGTGTCAAACATCAACACTGTCTTTGATGGGTCCCCTTTAGGTTATGAGACATCCCATTTGATGGTTCCCCTCCAATATCGATTTCAACCTTAGGTAGCAACCTCGGCCTTGAAGGTTGACTTCGGATATCAACCACCATCTTCTAATACAAATACATTTACAATATATTAAGATAGGATTATCCTTTGAGATATTCGCCAAGGATCTCAGTAAGTCAATCACGATATGTCCGGAGGAAGATCTCTTCCGTAATATGCAATCACCATCCAAGAGGCATCGCCATGTACATCTCTAAAACCAAATGTTATAAATAAAGGCCTCCTCTATCGTAAAAAGGTATGAAAAATATCTTGATTTTATTACGTCTACTATGAGTCCATATCATGACATAGACATCTTAGGGTTCCCGGCCTTAACCGGCACCCCCAGTGTCTTCTCTTGTTTTTTAATAAATTGCAAGCACTCTGGTTAACAAGAGGTGAGATAGTATCGATCAGATTTTTTCATAACATTAATTGTTTTTTGTTCTTATGTTCAGGTCCGAAGTAGAGCATTACAGACAATTCCCAACTTCTCTTTTCAACATGACTGAGGTAGGCTCAAGAGCTTTCTGATGCTATTTCTTTTATGGGTTTGGGTTTGTCTGACTAGAGTTTTTCATTCCGGCAAGGCCTTTCTGAGGCAACTCAGGATATTCCCTGACAGAAGAAAATGGTTGTCGATAATGGACAACATTGGTGGGATCATTAGGCCTTCCAGGTCAAGTTTGAAATTCAATAAAGTAAATAAAAAAAAAAAACCAGCAAGACAAAATGAAACAAAATAAAAAACAAACGTAGGGGCAATTAGCAGATTCTTCTTGATTCTGATTATATGTGATGACGCATTCTGTAAAATGACACTACCGTTGCATCATCTAAGCTATGGAAAGATCACTTTTCTCTTTGCTCTTGTTGGACGACTTGGCTCTAATTTACTGGTATTTTCGTTTTGTTTGTGAGCAATGCTACTTGCAGATAACCAGTGTTCGAAATATTGGTATCGCATCCTTGGGATACAGATACGCACGAGATATATCGTTTGTATCGCATAATTTATCGTACTTTTTGGGAAACATAAGGAAACATTGGGAAAATGTTTGAATTTTTCAATGAAACTTCAGGTATTATTAAAAATGACCTTAATACACACTTTTAAATCATAAAATCTTTTTTAAAAAAAGTACACATAATAGGCTTCCTTTGTGTAAGGTCTTAAGTTATGGGCTGTCTGATTGAACTAAAACAACTATATTCAAATATGTTGCATAACATTTATAAATGCATCAAGACATGTATATCTACACCATCCATCTGTTTTGACACCTTAATTTACAGCACCATACCAAAAAAAAATAAATCATATCCAATTATCAAGTGGACCATGCCATAAGGAAAAAATATTGATTGAAGGCCCTACCATTAAAACCTTCTTAGGGCTCACCTTAGTGTTTTCATAGTGTTTATTTACCATCCAATCTGTTATAAGTTCACATAATCTTGGATGAAAGGAAAAAACAAATATTAGATTGATCCAGAACTTTTGTGTCCCTTTAATAGTCAATCACAACTTTTTTCCTTTGGTATAGTCCACCTGATAATTAGATGTGCTTTGTTTTTTGGATAATACACTAAAATGATTTGAAAAAACGGATGAACGACATGGATGCATAATACATACATTAAGGTGGGCCCCGCAGTCGCACCGTCTTAGGTGAGTATTCGGTCTCACCTTATCCGCTCTCCTGTTCCTAACTTTAATATCTATACTTTTTTTATAAGTATTGGCTCAAAAAATAAGGCAGATTGTGTGGGCCCCATGCATTGTATCCATGCCCTCCATTTATTTTTTTGGATCATTTTAAAGCCTGAGAAAAAAATGAGGCAAATCTAGAGATCAAGTGGACCACATCAGAGGATGTACGTAATATGGTGGTACCCTGACTGTGGGGCCACCTCGACATAATATGGTGTATATACATCATCAATTCATGTTGGCATATTATTTTAGGGAATGAGCCAAAAAATGAGGCAAATACAAAAATGAGGTGGAACACACCACACAAAAAAGTGGTCATTGAATGGCCACCGTCAAAAAAAAAATTAGGGGCTACAAAAGTTTTGGATTAAGCTAATATTTATGTTTTCCCTTCATTTAGGTCTGTCAGACCTTATGAACAGACTAGATGACAAATAAACATCACAATGGGTCCTACGAAAGATTTAACGGTGGATATCATTGTCACCACGACTTCTTGTCATGTGGTCCACTTGAGCCTTATATTTAACTAAATTTTAGCCTTATATCCTAAAATGACCTATCAAAATGGATGGACGGTGTGGATAAAACATATACATCATAGTGGGCCGTACAGAGCCTTTGACAGGACCATCCGTTCCATCGACGCTTGCCGCACATTTCCTGCAAAAGGCTTTCGCAAAAAGTTCCTGCGCTTGGATGCTAGGTAGGGCTACTGTGATGTTTTTGAGAAATTCACCCCGTCCATCCATTTTATGAGCTCATTTTAGGAGATACGACAGAAAATGAGGTGGATCCAAAACTCAAGTGGACCATACGAGAGGGAAATAAGGGAAAAGAGTTTCCTACTGTTGAGACTTTCCTGGGATCCACCTTATGTTTATATGTCATCCAAACCGTTTATGAGAACATTCCCATTGGGATGAAGTGAAAACATAAAAAATTATCCTGATTCTAAACTTATGTGGCCAAAAAAATGTTTCAATGATGGTCACTGAATTCCTACTGTTCCCTCTCGTGCGGCCCACCTGAGTTTTGGATCCATCTCATTTTGGGTCGCATGTCCTAAAATGAGCTTGCAAAATAGATGGACGTGACAGATTGCTCACAAACATCACAATGGGTCCCACCTATCATCCCAGCGCATGTACTTTATGCGCGAATATCTTTAGCATGAAACGGACTTTCGACTGCGCGATTAAAAAAATGGCTCGGAAGCTCTATTTCAAAGCAGAGAGGGTTTTGGCCCTAAAATCCTAATTTCTCTCCCAAATCTCCGAATTTCTTCAGATTTTTTTCGCAATATCTACCGAAATCAATTCCCTGCAAACTTCCAAAATCAATTCCCTACGAACAACATACTTCGATTTGAATGGCCCACTAAATGCAGCTTCCGATCAGTGCAGACTCTTCTACGAGTACGGAAATCCACATGTTGAAAGTTTCCCTTACTTTTTTTTTTCCAATTTTTTTGGATATTTACATACAATTAAAAAAATTTCTTAGTATCTTTCGATGAGTTTCATATCGCCGGGTTGTGATACCGATAATATCAGCCGATATCGGCACACATTGCAGCTAACCGTCGCAAAAAATTAGGAACAGCTTTCAACCGTCGCAAATTTTAAAAATTAGGAACGGTTTTCAACAGTCGAAAATTCTAGAATCAAATTTCATTTTTTTTGATTAGAACACACGTATAGAGGCATGCTCACCTATGCACGTGCGTACTTTTGCACAAATGTTATGGGTGTCGAATCCGAACGGTCCATAAGATGCGGAATCCCATGAAACCTTACGGGGTGAAGTTTCACCCTGATCTAAGATTCTGGTGGGCCATAACAAAGAGAAATTCAAATCAAGGGAAATAAAAATTCATACCAAGGGGTTTTATGAGGTTCTACTTCATGTTGACCATTCAGATTTGCGAGAATGCGAGAATTATCAGATATGATGAGTTCTCAAAAAAGTTCATATGTAGTACGTACGAACTCGTTCACAGGTGAGCATTTCCAATATATATATACATATATATCTTCGAAACCCAAAAAATATTATAGTATAATTATTAAAAAGAAAAAAAGAAAGAAGAAGAGAAAATTCAATCCCTGATTATCTGGTTCTTTTCACCTAGAGTTTGCAACACAGCAGTAGCCATTGAGGAAGCCAACAATCGTTGACTTGGGCCTCCTAGCTTTCCTTTTATGGAACTTGGTAGAATCAAGTCATTTATGTTAGGGCTGGACTAAACAAATACCAAGTTGAAATAATAGAACTGATGCAAATAATATAGAATTTATTTCTACCAAAATAAATGTACCAATAAGCCCAATTCAAATAAATGAAAGCAATAAAAAAAAGTTGACAAACTGTCAACCTGAATGCATGAGAGCATTGTTGGAGTTGGCCGTATGAGAGTAAATTTGTAGCTATATGAACAAGGGTGGCACGTTTGTCAGCAAATGACCAAACTTCTGATGGGCCAGCCATCATGTCAATAGAAGTCATGGTTGCAATGTTCTGCAATTTAAAGAACACTACAAGGTATCAACAATTAATTAAAGACCACTATTTCAATTTCAAATAAATGAGGCCTAGCTTAGTCATCCTCAATGACCATGCCCTTCATAGGCTGCTGAGATGGGTGACTCCTAGGCTAGTTATTTCTTCAGGTTGGTACTATTGCTTACTGCAAATGAGGGGCCGTGGTCCTCGCAACCTTTCTACCTGTGTAAGTAAGACATGCATATGTTTGATGTGACATGATGTCTCATTCATCCACAAGGTCAAGATGGTCTAATAAAAAATAAGCAAACCAGGATATATAGCAGACTTGTGTGGGTTCATTGTAGCTATTGCAGACTAGCGTTTTTAAGTAATCAGATCACACTTAAAGATAGTGACTCTTAACATGTGATATAGAGCAGTTAAACTAGGAAATGGGTATGTACCACATATGGAATCACACTTTTAAGAGTAATACGTAAGTTCAAAAGCTAGGATGTATATCTTAAATGCACACAAGTACCTAACAAAACCCACATTCCTTTTCCATTCATACATACCTGGTAGACTGGGCATGTCATTTAATATTGGTCGACATGACCATAAAGTGCAATATCAACCTTGTACTTCTGCCAAAGCTTTTGTAGGCTCTCTCTTCCCATTGGCTCTGCAAATTCACCACTCAGGCCGTACCCATACCCTGAACTGTAGCCAAGAACACGATGACCAGCAAAGATCAACCATGGTTGTTTCTGCCTATCCACTGAAGAAAGGCAATGCTCGATGAATCTATACTGTTCTGAACCCTCTCTCCGATCATGTTCACTGTCTGCTATGCATAAATGGAACATACCATAGTCTGTAGAATACCTGTAGAAGATAGGAACATTAAGTATGGTGAAAAACGTGCAATGTTCATTCTTCACATACACCTCAACATAAAAAAATTGTATTGGCTTTACTTACATGTGTGTACACCATATGAGCCATCCCAAAGGTGGGCTACCCATGCGGGTTGAACTAGATCATTGTCCTTTTGTTGCTTTTGTATCATGTGGCCCACTCGACGAGTTGGTCAGTGCAATTTCCACCTTTTGGTTGGATTAGGTCATACAACTGCGGCATATCTTCCAAATTTAGACTTGAGTTTTGGATTGTGTCACATGTGATGGAAGTATAACTCCAGTCATCAAGCCATGTCGCATGTGGGCCCCATTGAACAGATCGTGCTAGATAAGCATGAATCATGACTTGAGCAAGATGAAATTGTGCAAAAAACAAACACTTATTTTTTACCAAAACCTGGCTCTGTTCTCAGCTGGAACATAGAACATTGTCTCAGCCAGCACGCCATATTCCCCACCAGAATCTGTATTTTCATAGAATGATTCTGACCCTGGCCAGTCACGCTCATGATTCCCACTGCAAGCAAATAAGATTGCAAAAGTTTCAGGGATTAACAATATTACAACATTTATATCCCCTACAAAGAAACAAAAATAAGCAAACCAGGTCAGAGCAAGCAGAAAAGGGAAATAGGTGATCAACAAAATTGTTTGTGGATAAGTGAGATGATACCTTGGAATAAATATTTCATTGCAGAAATCCTCCATATTGTCAGCTGTCAACTCTTGCTCCAGAAATATTTTGACAGCAACATCTGTCCCATTCCATATGCCACGAAAAACTTCCCCAAAGAACCCTAAAAATGAATTAATATACAAGTATTTAGCCTGAGAAACCACCATTCACCTTAGTTTTAGCAGTTAAAAGTATTACTCAATATAGAAACAAAGTAGCGTGACCATTTCAGCACACGGGGTTTTAAGAGGTTAAAGTAAGACATATTCAGCAGCCTAAAAACATATGGTAACTATATTTTAGCTATTCACTCCACTGTGAATGTTGCTAAGTATTTGAACAATTTTACTAATGTGACATGCCAATTAACTGACAGAGCTAGACATGTGGCAGTCTAGTCCCAGGGAGCCAACACCTTCAGGTCTGGTGCAGGGCACAACAGCCCAAAATGACATGTTTGGTAGTTGCATGTTAGAAGAAATGACATATTGCCAATGTGAATGTTGCCAAGTATTTGAACAATTTTACTAATGTGACATGCCAATTAACTGACAGAGCTAGACATGTGGCAGTCTAGTCCCAGGGAGCCAACACCTTCAGGTCTGGTGCAGGGAACAACAGCCCAAAATGACATGTTTGGTAGTTGCATGTTAGAAGAAATGACATATTGCCAATGTGAATGTTGCTAAGTATTTGAATAATTTTACTAATGTGACATGCCAATTAACTGACAGAGCTAGACATGTGGCAGTCTAGTCCCAGGGAGCCAACACCTTGAAGTCTGGTGCAGGGCACAACAGCCCAAAATGACATGTTTGGTAGTCGCATGTTAGAAGAAATGACATATTGCCACCTTCATGCATACTATAGCATGTCTCATCATCATCATCATCATCATCATGGCCCTGTCCCAACTACATAATAGTATGGGTCCTCTTTTAAGTTTTTTAGTTTTTAGTTTTTTAGGGCCTGTTTGGGAGCTCCAAAAAATAAGAGACATTTTCATGGGAAAAAAATAATATTTACCAAGAAAGAATTTGGAGAGAATTAAAATTTTTTTTTAAAAATTAAAAATAACAAGGGGGGAGATGAGAATATGTTTTATTTATTTATTTAAGGAATTAGTCTATGAAAGCACATTCTTGGAAAATGTTTTCCGCCAAAAGGTGGAACTCCCAGTCAAGGAAAAATGTCATTTTCTGGGAAAGTATTTTCCACCCAAACACTTTCCAAGTAGCAAGCAGGCTGTGAGAGAGAACAATAATTTATTCAGAAACAAAGATGGAGAAAAAATAAGGGTGATAATGGAGGATTGTCGCCCCAATACAAGAGGCTGAGAGCCACTTTAACCTCAAGTAAACCCAAGAAAATACTGTCAGCATGAGTCCTCTAAAGTATAATCCCAACTATCTAAAAATCGTTAGTCCTTCCAATTTAATATACTTGCTATTGATATCAGCATGATGTGAGAAACCAAAACAAAAGTAGAAAAAGTTTAATCGATTGCAACTCTCCTGAAGACATAATATAAGTTTCAAAAGCAAGAATAGTGATTACCAATCTCAACACGAGTGCCAATGGTTAGTTCTGAGAAATCAATATTCCATTCTTGAAAAGGTGACTGGGGCTTATTTAGAAATGATGAAGATTGCAACACTTTCTTCCATGTTGAGACCAAATTCTGATACAAAATGCCCTTCCTATGTTGAGACCAAGCATTTACTCCTTACAGCATCCTGCCAAAATTCCGATACAAAATGCCCTTCCTATGACCTTGCCATTGGCAGTGCCTTTTAAGATATGCCCACTCAAGATACTTCAATCATACAAATAAAGCTCAACAAAAAAGTTTCTATGCAATGATCTAATGAGTCTAAAAAGAAATATCTGTCAGAGAATATAATGAGAACTGATGTAACAAGATTTCATGTTCCATGTGTTCAAAACAGTCTCAATTGCCCGAAAACAATAATTTTGCTCTAATTTTTGTGATAACAGAGATTATTAAGACCAAGCTTGTTGTCAAGAACTTAGGTTGATAGGTTCACTTTGGAAAAGACACCACAGGAGAAAAATACATTGATCCACTTGATGTAATCCACTAATCATTTCCACTATCGATCGATAATCATTAATTCCTTGCCATTTTATTAGAGCTAGAGAAATATCCTAGACATCCATTAAATGGATTTGGAGAAATATCCAAGAAATCCATTAAATGGATCTGGCCATGTAGATGATCTGTCTCAAAAATTAGGTCGTTTCATTCTTCAAGCAAGCAAAATTTCAGGAACAAGTTGATGGCCTGACAACATGATCATGCACCAAATATCTTTAAAACAATTGCATATATGTGCAAGCCACACAGATAGATTCACATTGCATGTGTGTGCATGGCAACATGATCATGCACAAAATATCTTAAAAATACTTAACTCAGATTTGTGGTCGACGAAATTACAAAGTCTATTTGAAACATGCGGTGAAGGTTGATTAGGTTCGCACTGGATAAACTGGGCTCAGAAACTGAGCCAAGTTAATAATTAGATATGGAGAATTACAACTACTCAGAACCAAAGAAAATGACAAAAAGAGGATAGAATAACTCAAACCATCCCTCCTGTAATGGTGTTACAAGAAACTAAGTTCCTTTCAGGAATTTCATCGAACAACTGGCAGGCATCAATAATCATCCCACATTTTGCATGCATCAACAACATCTTGTTCCTCAAAACCTCCAATCACCATTTCAGTCTAATCCTTACCATCCCTTGCAACTCCAATAACTTAAAGGGAATTTCTATGTACAAAGGGCTCAATGGATGAGCTCCTCTTTTATCAAACCATTCAATACAATTTCAAAGATCAACAATCTATATAGAAACCATAAACCAGGTTTAATACGATTCAATCAAAACCACTGCCCATTCTATGGATCGGAATTCCGATTCAGTTGGAATCTCGTTTGTATTAAAAATTAAAGGAAGAGGGCAAACAGATAAACAAAAAAACCAAAAAAAAAAGGCCACAAACTAGATCTATTTTTTATTGGATCAGTTAAAAATAATATTTAAAAAAAGGTAATCAAAACGAAACCCTTAAAAAATAAAAAAATAATAATAATAATAAAATAAAGGAAATACCTCTTGAAATCGTCGGAGCGAGAGAGGGGGAGCTGTGTTAGGGTCGGCACTTCTCAGAGAGGGGAGATGTGTTAGGGTCGGCACTGCTAAGAGAGGGGGAGCTGAGTTAGGAAGATAAATGGGGAGTGAGAGTGATAGATGGGAAATGTGTTAGGGAAAGAAACCGGGAGTGAGAGCGAGACGGGCACAGAGATGGAAAGGGAAGCAGATTAGCTGGTGTACCACACACCACCGACCTCAGTATTACTATGTTGTGTGGGCCCCACTACGAGGAATGTTTATATCAAAACCGTCCCTCCATTTGACGAGGTCCTTTTAATGCTTCAGTCCAAAAATAAGGCAGTTCCAAGGTCAAATGGATCACACGGCAGAAAGCAGTGGGGGATTGAACTTTTACCATTGAAACCCTTTGGGGATCAGAGAAGTCTTGGATCAATATGATAATTTGTTTTTCTTCTTCATCCAGGTTTTAATGACCTTGTGAACAGATTGGATGGAAAATAAACATTACAGTGGGCACTATGAATGTTTTAATGGTGTAATCATTGTCCCATTCTTATTTGTGGTGTGGTCAACTTAAAGTTTGGAAATGAATCATCTTTGGGATCATGCACTAAAACGATCTCACCAAGTGGATGGACGGTGTGGATATAGTAAATACATCATTTGGGGCCACGTACGTTTGACCTCCTATGCACTATGTACACACCAACCGGGTCGGTGGTGTGTGCTACGCCAACTAATCCACCTCTGATGGAAAGGTTTTGGACGGATGCGGATTTCCTGCGAGAAGGCTTGTGCAGGAAGTTCCTCCATTGAAACTTAGGCCCACTCTGATATTTGTGAGAAATCTACCCTGTTCATCTATTGTTGAAATCTCCTTAGGGTCGACAATGATGTTTACACGCCATTCACACCATTCATAACATCATTCCTACTAAGATGAATTAAAAACGCTAATATTATCTTGATTCAAGACTTCTATGACCTGACCAATATTTCAACAGTGGATATTCAATCCTCACGTTTTCAGCACACTTGATTATTGTAACCCGTTTATTTTTTAGTCTTAAAATCATCTAAAAAAGCAGGACGATGGATTTATCACCAACATCATGGTGGGTCTCAACTAGATTTCTAATCCATGCAAAAGCTTTAGCAAAAAATCTGTGTCGGTTTGAAATAAAAAAGATGGATCATGGTGCTCCAAAATGTTTATTGCTAATTTTACATTTAAAAACGGTTTTAAACCGTTCTAAATGAGGAACAGCTCAAATACTTATCCCTCGTAAATATGTGATTTTGGTGTAGTGACAACGTGCGATTTGAGATCAGGGTCGGTCTTCAAGCAGGCCTCTTGGACCTTGGTTTATCTGCCCTTGCCAACTTCAAGCAGGTCCATGTCTGGTGGGCTGTGCATGTATGTTGAATGTGAATGTTTTGTTATCTATTTAACTGTGGTTTTTTTCATACACGTGGTTCAGTTGAAGTGTGAACTGGCTTGAATATTTGAGCTAGAATATATTTAATGCGGGACCCTCAGTGGACAGCTTGAATGCTGCACAGATGTGCCTCGTTCACACGTGGGCAATTAGTGTTCAGTATTTGCAAGTGGGCGACCATAACTAGCATTTCTCTTGGGTTCAAGCACATATCTTAATGCTAGACAATGAGCTTTTCAACATTCAGGTTGGGTTGAGCCCAGCGTACCTATAACCAATTAAAGGAAAAAGAACAAGAAAAAGTTTAATTTATCTTTGTTTGCTCTTCATCCAAATTCAACCATATTACAATTTTAACTCGATAGAACTGTATGGAATGTCTGACTCCTTGCAATCAGATGACCAAATTTATCATTAACTGTGAACTCAGAATGAGGTTTTTTTTTTTTTCAAAGAGAATATGCGCTTCATTAATTCGGAAAAATTTACAATCCTAGGCTATTCGGGTGGGAAACAGGGGCAAAAGGCCTGTCCCACCTATCATATCCTATACAAAGGAGTTTCCACGACACTCTCTAATGGAGCCTAAACCTGCTTTATCCAACAGGTAACGACCCTTAACCAGCCAGGAAAGGGAGGAAACCTCCCTCAAGGACCTGTCGGTTTGCCCCTAAACTCTGAATGATGGTTATCCATGAGAAATATGCTTGATGGTCACACATGCCAACCCACTTATTTGGATCAGAACTTTCTTTTATCTTTTTGTCTATCGTTTTAATTAGCATTGCCTTAGTTCCTCAATAGTTGACCATTTATTGGAAGTGTAGTTTTTTTTTTTTTCTTAAAGAGAATATATGCTTCATTAATACAGAAAAATTTACAATCCTAGGCTATTCGGACAGGAAAATAGGGGCAAAAGGCCTGTCCCACCTATCATATCCTGTATAGAGGAGTTTCTACGACTCTCTCTAATGCAGCCTAAACCTGCTTTATCCAACAGGTAACAACCCTTAACCAGCTGAGAAAGGGAGGAAACCTCACTCAAGGACCTGTCGGTCCCTAAACTTTGAATGATGGTTATCCATGAGAAATATGCTTGATGGTCACATATGCCAACCTACTTATTTGGATCAGATCTTTCTTTTATCTTTTTTTCTATCATTTTAATTATCATTGCCTTTGTTCCTCAATAGTTAATTAACAGTTTACTGGAAGTGCAATTTTATTTTATTTTACTTAATTTTTTAAAACTATCTATGTATATATTAACAAAGGATGTACAAATCAAAGATAACAGGGGCTCCACAAAAGGGAAACGAGCCCCACCTATCAATGAGCAAAAAAGCAAGAACTGGAGATGTGAATCAAGAAGGCCAACCCACCCTTAATATCCCCAATTTGCCTCTCCAGTCATAGGAAAAAGAAAACAAAAGAAGAGAAAAGAAGACTACAACTCCTGCTCCACCACTCAATATGGGAGCAAGCTACTTCCATGCAAATAGCCTAGACCCCTAAGCCACCATCGAATTGGATCTGAATAGGCCCCCACAATGACCATATCTCCGCCAACTCAGACTCCGAGTAGTGAGGATTACTGAAGCAGCCACAAAGACTAACTACCTCTGAGCCCGAGTAGCAACGCCCAACTAGTCAATATAATCATAGCTTCGGGATGACGGCTAGAGACCATACTCAGCAGAACTTGACAACTCCAAGCCCCACCCTGTCTAGGAAAAGGGAACCCTGAGCAAGGGAGGGGAGGCCAACGGTTGTAAGGAGAGAGTCCTCCGTTGGACTTCGCTCCTAAATTTGGCTATCCCATCAGCCACTCCATTGGCCTCTCTTGGTGAGAAGGAGATCCTCAAGCTGACCCTCTTATTAAAATAAGAGATTTTGGCCCAGACGTATCAGAAGGTCCATCTTGGGTTACAATCTTTGTTATGTAGATCCACTAGACTTTTTGAATCACTTTCCATGACGATACATGAAAAATCTTTTTCCACGACCATAGATAGACCCTCCGGCAAAGCCCTTGCTTTTGCCCTGAAGTTTGTGTCATATCCGTAACCTGAGGAGAAGGCAAAAAGGAAGTCCCCACTACTCCCTCTACAAATTCCCCACCATGTGACTGCCCTGGGTTCCCTTTGGCTTATCCATCTACATTTATCTTCACCCAACCCTTGTCAGGCCTTGCCCACCTCACGATCGATGGTCCCTTATTGTGAAGAGGACTGGATTCAATACCCAATGCCTAAAGGGCCAACTGGCGGGATAGGTTCTCGGTCTTGGGATTGGGTAAAGAAGGGCTAATAAGTTGAATCTAATGGAGCACCCTGTTGATCGTGTAGTTCCCAAACATTGGCCTCACTTCGAACCTTGATCTATTCCTGGCCAGCCAGATCTCCCAGAAGATCAAGCAAGGTAGGATCTTGGACACAATCAACTTACTCTTGAGCTTGTTGACCCTTTGACCTGACACCCTTTCAAATGTGAGCAGAAAGTTGTTGGCCGCCTTCAGGGAGTTGCTAGTCCCATTTACGAACAACACAGTGTCATCGGTAAAGAGTAGGTGAGAGACGGGAGAGTAGCCTCGCCTCAATTCCAAAAACAACTGAAGGAGGGAGGTGGCCGTTGATATCTAGAAATTGAAACACCTTCATAGACAGCACCAAAGCAGGAATTGGCCTAACTGCTAATTGTTGGGGAGGGCCCAGTCCTGTCCAGTTAACACGCCAAAGACTACACTTGCCCTCGCCTAGCTTCCACTGAACCTAGGACTCCATCAAGGGGACTTGTTGCAGAATTCCCTTCCACAATGGTGATGGGAAACCTGCTGGACGTCCCAAACCTATATGGGGCAGATCCTAGCTATATTTTGTAGACATAAAGAAGCTCCATAAACTGCCTTCCTCCCTGAATTTAATTGCTCAGGCCATTTTCAGATGGAATGCCTTCATGACATTGGAGAATTTCCTGATACCAAGACCGCCTCTTCTTTTGGCAAAGCAATCACCTTCTATCTTCCAATGTAGCTTCCTCTTGCCATTTGTCCATCCCCAAAAGAAGTTGGCAAATTGACTTTCCAATGACGCCAAGACCTGAGCAGGCGGGCGGGTTGAGGACAAAGCTTCCCGCTTCATGGCCACCTCCCTCACGTTCGCCATAATAGAAAAGGTCCCCTGACGCGACATCTGCTTAAGCTTGCCAAGAACTAGTGATCCCTAGCCATGAGGAAGCAAATCCCCTCCCTTGGCAACCTTCAAAAAAGAGTTAGGGCATCTAAGGGCCACTGGCATTTGCAAGGGGGGAGGGGCTGGGGATTGAGGATGGGGGCTAGCAGTCTTGATCTTACCTTATTAATTGATACTATCTGGCCATCGATCCTTTTCCCGTTGAGGACACCCATCGCTGTGTTGGCCTCATCTTCATACCTAAATTGAACAAAGGTAAAACCCTTAGGGTGAAGCGAGACAGAGTCCAAGGGAATGAAAATGTCTACGATCTTCCCATAACGCCGGAAGATTACTCTTCGATCAGTGCTATTACAGTCGAAGGGGAGACTCCCCACGAAGAGGCTGAATCCATGGGAACTTGGCTTCTTGGAACGCGCACACTTCCAGAGATAGGCCACTTCACTTGCCTGCAGTCTCCCTCTGCTCTTCCCCCGGTGGGGGTCTGGGTCGATAGAGCGACCTCTCCTAGAAGGAGCTCTCCCCCAAAGCATTCTAGACCCTTTAGTGCAGTTTTAATGCACATATACTTCACTAAAAAGCTTTCTTTATATTTTACACTTAATTATGCCTTAGTTCAGCTACAAACATTTGCAAGATATAAGGTTATCTTAAAAACGGGTAAAAGGGCAACAATTTGTAAGATAAGCTTATCTTATAAACGTTTGTAGTGGATCCGTTCTCTACTGGCAGATGTGATTTTTTAAAAACATAATGGGCCTTAACAGATGTGTGACTCAAATGTCATAAAACATATTCACTGTCCATTTTTTAGTTTCGTGTTTGGACGTTAGTTTCTTTTCCCTTTTCTTTTCTTTTTCTCTAGAAAAAAAAAAATGGTATTAAAATGAAAATAGTAGATTTAGTTTTGATGAGAACTCTAAAATGAAAAATCGATGCTTGTTTACGTTTCTTCTTTTAAATTCTAACTTTATATATATATATATATATATATATATATATATATATATATATATAACATCTCTCGGGTTCTTCTTCTTCTTTTTTTTTTTTCCAAAAGGTGGAAACACGCCCCTATATTTTCGATCAAATGAACAGAGGATGTACAACCAGACTTTCAGGTGGGTTCCACAAGAACTTCAGGCCTCACCAATCGTATCGCCTAAACAGCAAATACAAAGTGGAAAAACAAAAGGCTAAAACCACCCTGACGCAAAGAATGATCCAGACCGGCGTCTCCTCCCAGCAAAGGAGACAAATCCGTGCTCCTCCACTGATCAGGGATCATACCGACGCACAACCAGAAGCTGATACCCTATCTGTAAAAACAATGGCATAACCTCCCTTTGAGCCCAAGGATATCCCTGCAGCTTTAATCCCACTCTGATCGAGGACTGCCCTAGCACCAAAGGAACCAGACCCATGCTCCACAAAACCAGCAAAAACAGGGCAGCAGACAGGCCGCAGCTGCCACCAATTGGTTGATAAATTCTAACTTAATTTTACGTAATTGGTTAATATGGTATACGCGAGAAGTGTTAGTTTGAGTCAGTTTGGCACTTGGGTTCTTCTTGTTTGGAAAGGTGGGACCACACTGCCAAAAGGATATTAAAGAATCCAAAAATTAATACACTTACCATGGGGATACGAAGATGTTTCAAATGCAACCGATTGGACCACTAGTTATGGTCCACCCAGTAGATAACTTCCAACATACTAAATGTGACATCCAACCCTTGCAATAGGTTGAGCCCACCAAGAGGATCACCTACCTCAAAAATCAGCCCATTTACCTATCAGGTGAGTACACCTAGAAAACAATGTCTAGCCATTGATAAATAGTCAAATAGAGTTGTCCATTTTTTTTTTTCCGTACATCATCCCCAATTTACCATTACAGCGTAGGAAACAAGACTATATATACACACCCAAAAAAGAAAGGACTATATATACACACTGAATTAACCCCCGTCAAAATATTCTTCTTACTAATATAACTGATAACGGTTCCCTAAACCATAATAATAACTGTTATTATATTATTCTAATCATATCACACCACAACTTGAATGTCCTCACTTGAAACCTTACTTGAGGTTGGCGCGGATGGTATCCACTATTTTCTTGGAGTGGTCTTTATAATCTGCTGCAGTATAAGCTCTGGCAACATGCTTTTGGAGTAAGTCTTTGGTGACGGCTCTTTCGAATCCCATTAGAAATAGAGAATCCTCCCTTGCAGAGATGCTCCAAAGTGACAAGCCGCTAAGAAATCATTGACAACATCGTTCTCTTCTAGCAAGCTCTTCAATGGTGCATCCTCAGATTGAGAAAACGCAGCAAGTGAATTCTCAGCCCGTCCAAATTTTCCCAATGAAATCCTTGGAACAGTTCGTGAAGCTCATTCCAGACCATGGAGAGATGACTAAAACATTTCTTTTGTTCTCTTCCTCTCCTCTTTAAAGCCATAGAAAAAACAAAAATACAAAACAAAACAAAAAAACAAAACAAAACAATACAAACAAACCAACAAACCAACCGAACAACCTTTGTCTTCGTTGTTCCATATGTGTCTTTAAGCTGAGAATCGGCAGAATGGTTCCTCTCTAGAGAGACTCCCCAACCCAGTAGATCTGTTTCTACTTTCGTGAGAGGTCGTCCGAGAGAGTATGCCTTTTGGACGATAGAATCACTCCAGTCAGTTTCCATCTGGATAGACAACACCTTAAAGGACTCTGTAAGGTTCTTCAATGTCTGATCTCTTATTTCCTCCATACCATCAGTGGCCTTAGTGGAGGATATAGAATCCTTCTGCGGGGAAGCTACTGGATTCTTTGGACTAGTTTGAACAAGTTCTGTGGAGGGTTCTTTGGTTGGCTCAACAAAAATTCGGTCTTCTCCCGGAATGTTACCAACCATGTTCTTAACAATGTCATCAGAGTCCATGGCTTCTCCCAGAATGTTCTCAACAACATCATCGGAGTCTATGGTGTTAGGGTCCATGGTTTCTCCCAGAATGCTCTCAACAATGTCATCAGGGACTATGGCTTCATCTAGAATGTTCTCAACGGTGTCATCGGAGTCTATAGCTTCTCCCAGAATGTTCTCAACAATGTTCTCGACAGTGTCATCAACGTCTATGGCTTCTCCTAGCATGTTTTCAACAATATTCTCAACAATGTCGTCAGGGTCAATGGCTTCTCCCAGCATGTTTTCAACAATGTTCTCAACATTGTCATCAGGGTCTATGGCTTCTCCTTGCATGTTCTCAACAATGTTCTGGAAAAAATCATCATCAGGGTCTATGGCTTCTCCTTGTATGTCCTCAACAATGTTCTGGAAAAAATCATCATCAGGGTCTATGGCTTCTCCTTGTATGTCCTCAACAATGTTCTGGAAAAAATCATCATCAGGGTCTATGGCTTCTCCTTGTATGTCCTCAACAATGTTTTGGAAAAAATCATCATCAGGGTCTATGGCTTCTCCTTGCATGTCCTCAACAATGTTCTGGAAAAAGTCGTCAGGGTCATTGGCTTCTGCCAGCATGTCCTCAACAATGTTCTGGAAAAAGTCGTCAGGGTCATTGGCTTCTGCCAGCATGTTCTCAAAAATGTCATCAAGGTCTATTGGTTCTCCCTGATTGTTCTCAACAAGGTCATCAGGGACTATGGCTTCTCCCAGAATGTTCTCAACAATATCATCAGGGTCTACGGCTTCTCCCAGAATGTTCTTAACAACGTCATCGGGGTCTATGGTTTCTCTAAAAATGTTCTCAACAATATCGTCAGGGTCTATAGCTTCTCCCTGAATGTTCTCATCAACAGTGCCATCAGGGACTATGGCTTCATCTAGAATATTCTCAACAATGTCATCAGGGTCTATGGTTTCTCCCAAAATGCCCTCAACTATGTTCGCAACTGTGTCATCAGGCTCAATGGCTTCTCCCAGGATGTTCTGAACACTTTCATCAGGGTCTATGGCTTCTCCCAAAATATTCTCAACAATGTCATCAGCGACTATCACAGAGCACTGCACTTGCTTCTTTGATTGACATATGGAAGAAGATGAATCCATCACGGTTTACTCCTCCACCTGCAAACGAGTTGGCAAGTCCAGAAACCAGATTGAGATGGTGACTAGAAGTAATGTTCTAATTAGCTTGATAAGGAGTGGAAGTTATTGCTTTTCTTACAAGGAGGCAGCAATGATTATGGAAACTTGCAGTAGAACAGAAAATTTGAGCATGTAGAACTGACCTAGGACGATATTCATCACAAAATAGAATGGCCACCTGCTTAATTAGCGGATGTGGCTTATTATTTGCATAAGGAAGTCGACCCCAATTGCCTACAACCCCCTTCCGTAAGAACTTCCTATGCTCAGAAGCTAGGTGCAGGCCACAGTGATGGTTGTGAGAAATCCATCCGGAGTCAGATTGAAAACTTAAGTGGGCTGCATCATAGAAAACAATGATGATTCAACGTCCACCCTTGAAAGATTCATGGCGCCACAAAAGTCTTGGATCAGGCTACTATTTTTGTGTGTTTGGTTCATCCCAGTTGGAATGATCTCATGAACGGTTTAGATGGCATATAAACCTCATGGTGGACCCATGGAGGTTTCAACAGTAGGCATTTCCCCACCCATTTTCTCCTGTTGTGTAGCCCACTTGAGTTTTGGATTTGCCTCCTTTTGGGGCTCATGTCCTGTCATGAAATGGCAAAACAGATGGATAGGGAGGATTTCTCACAAACATCATGGTGTGCCCCACCTACATTTCGAGCAAAAGAACTTCCACGACAGGGTGTCACCAGAAATCCACGGCCTAAGTCCAACCTATTGGACGTATTTGATGGTGCAAGCACATGAAAGGTTGGAAGTTAACCGATGGGTAGACTGTATTTTGTGGTCCAATCAATTGAACTTATATCTCTTTGGATACAAAAATACAATTACTAAAATGATTCCTTGCTTCTTTGCCTTTTGGGTCATTGAATAGGAAGTTACAATTTGATGAATAGATTTAGGGGTTTTCATTTGAGGATTTTATTTGGGGTTTACTATTTGGAGTTTTGATTTGGGGTTTTCGATTAGGATTTTGATTTGGTGTTGGTGCAAGTTGTGCTCTTAAAAAAAAGGGGGAGTGATATATATATATATATATATATATATATATATATATATATATATATATATATATATATATATATATATATATATTCTTTTACCTCAATTGGGACTATAGGCACCCATATGCTTATTTTCTTTCATTTCTTAAGACCTAAAGTAGTAGGAAGAGAGTGAGTGTGAGAGAGATGGAAAGAGAATAATAGTGTGGGAGTCAGAAAGAGATTGGGTGCGAATCGCCTCTTCAGACCATTCTTCTCTAAATTCGTATCGTGTCAACCATCCCATGTCTTCCTCGACAAGATAACCTTCGATTAGTCAGGTAAAAGGTCCCCTAGTCATGCATGGTTGTTGTTTTCTCCAATTTCTTACAACTTGAAGCAAATAGGGAAAGAAATCTTTCTTGTCCATATGAATTTTAGAGATCTTTAAGTTACGATTTGTTCTTTCTAAGTTTTGAGGTCCATGCAAGCAATTAGAATCAGTCTATCCTCATCTTTGGGTCATAATTAAGTGCAACTTCTCATAAGCATCGATTTTGTGCCAAGATTGGGTTCCATTCACCGAATTAAGTTGGGGATTGTTCGAATTGAGGTAGGTAAAGTTCTAAACCCTTTTTAGAAGTTTAATTAGGATAGAATCAAAGTTACTAATGATAGATTTGCCATTAAATTAGGGCATGGAAAATTTTCCCAAATTCTCTACCCCTATGTCACATTGGAACTAAGGGATTCCAATTTTAAGGGATTCCAAATTCTCTACCCCTATGTCTTGGTATAGATTCCCTGGTGGGGGTGACTAACATTGAAGTGTGAATTGACAATGGGGTGTACTAACAACCCCCCCCCCCCCTCAAAAAAAAAAAAAAAAAAAAACTTTTTAATTATATTATTTTTATCTTGTAATAGTCTTAATATTTAACAAACATGTTGATTTGCTTATAATCATGTCATAATCCTTATAATCTATGCTACATAAGTTAATTTTACAAATATTTAAAAGAATCCTTAATTTTAGAAAGCTGTACGGGACACATAACATGCTTAACTCTTTTCATAGTTTGATTCACACACATGCACTCTTTAAGATGCGCAATCACTTGAATGAAATCTTGCCTCATAGGATTCACATGAATATGAATTATAACATGCTACTGTAAATTATGTGTAAATATATGTTAAAAGGTTTGGGATTTATGAGAATGTGGCATGTTTGAAATATTAATATTGAGAATGTGATTTATACAATTATAACACATATAGGAGGTTGTACCTTGAACTATTGGCCACCTTTTGTAATTGGTTAAATAAACTTTTATTGTAGACTTTATTATCCTCATGGATTATTATGCCCTATGTTGGCTTTTGTCAAGTAAAATCCCTTTGGTTGTGTCCCAAAGTGAACTTTGTACCTTCATGGTTTGATTGTGCCTTAATTATTGCCTTTAGTTAGGAGGAACCATTTATCTTGAGAGATTTTATACGAATTGGGGATGGTAAGGTCTACTTTTTAGATTTAGGTTGGCCACTACTTGTACATGTTTTATCTTAATGGGTTATTTGTGAATCGGACTAATAAAGGTTGCGTAATCATGTCTCCATAGTATATGAGTGTTATCGGGTGGCTAGATGTTGTGGTAGCACGTATATAGTTTACTTTCGTTGTCTCCTAGTTCATTGTTCGAACGACCCTTTTAGTGTGCTGGCCATTGTGAACACGCACATACTCAATTTTACTTTCATTGGCGGCTAACCGCTTTTGTTGGGAGCTACATACTATGGTAGCACATACCTTTGGTTGAGGTATTTTTGTTAGTTTCTAGCCACTATTATTATTATTGATGGGTAGTCATTGATAAGGCACGTACCTAGTGGTATTTTCACTACTTGTTGCCTCCAAAAGCTAGGTGGATGTGCATCCCAAGGCTCATGTGCATTCATACATTTATGCATTAAAGCAAGATTGCATTATAATTTTTATTGTTGCATGTTTTCCTGTGTTAAGCTATATTTTATTATTATTATTATTTTTTTAAAAAAAATCAGGAAAGATGGGCTCAACACCCAGTTTATTAAAAAGGAACAAATGTATAGCCCTTCGGGCTGGCTTCAACAAAAAGGAAGAGAGCCAGGCCTATCGCATACCTAGACTGAATAACTGAAAGTCCTACAAGAACAAAACAGAAGGGACCCCAACACCGACAAGAGAAAAGGGGTTGGACACCTCAGGCCTCAGGATCTCAAGTAGCCTAGGCCCGCCCTATCAAGGACCAGGAAACCCCTGACCTTTCTTGGCAATTCCGACCAAGTTGATTAATATGTTATTGCGTAATATTGAGGGATTCCTCACCAAGTTGGTTGTAAGATTATATTAGATGTTATTAGTTGTATATTTGCCATGCATAACATCAGTTGTAATTAGCCATATATGTAATTAGGCATATATAGAAATACTTTAATTATGATTGGTTCTAATTACAACTAATGCTATACATGAAAAATGTACAACTGATGACATCTAATATAATCTCACATTGGCCACTCATAATTCGAATTCATGAAACAATAGTTGATGCAAGTAATTCAAAGTGTGGATCTTAAGGATGCTCGCATAAAACTCGATGGAGAGTTAACTGGCCAGAGAGGAGCAGTGCTAATTGACTAAGCTATAGGAGCTCGAGCCGATAGTTTCTTAGCCTCTCTTTGACTATTGTATATGTCTTATACATTAGGATTGTTTATTATTCGTGGCGGTCCACATGGGTGCCTTTTGGATTCACAAACTTTTATATGGATATATGTTTGCCTAAATACTTTATGGTTTAGTTATCTTTCCTTATCTTTAGATATTGGCTGTAATGATATGTGTTATTCGGATGTTCGTGTATAGATGAATGTTAATCCAACAACATGTACATGTGGAAAAAACCCCCTTGTGCAACATTCCTAGGTGACACTTGGGTTTACACTTTCAGAGCGTTGTACTCAAGTGATGAACACTCGACCATCATAATGCTAACAACCTTGAATTCTTGATTTGAGTCTCTGTACTCAAGTGTCGGGTGTTTTTGGCGTTATGGAGTTGGTATCAGATCAGAGTATTGAGATAATTGGACCTTGGGCAAGGGACCTAAGCAAACCATAATACCCTAATGTTGGGATATTTAGGATTACGAAACTGGATTTGAGAAAGGCTTCCCTAAGGGTAAGGAAACATGATGATTTAGAGGCCCAAATTTTTAGGCTCCCTTGTAACATTTTTAGGATTTCATGTCCGATTTGAGCAAAAAATCTAAGTGCCATGAGAAAATGATTTTCCCACCATGTTTTTATGGGAATCTATTTAAACTTACCCCTCAACAATCCCATCAAATTATATGGACATCCGAGTCCTAAAAAGATATAGAAGGTCCAATGATGGACTGAAAGCGAAAATCCACTGGTGATTTGCAGGATTGTTCTATTCTATTAGAGATGAAACTATTGGTAATGCACCAGATAGTCCGGGAATTAGATTTTAACTTTCAAGCTATTTCCATATATTCCATTGCAAGAATGTTGAATTGCATATATTCTTAAGAAGGGCTAAAATGATTGCGACCACAAACGTATGAAACCATGCATAAGCGAAGTATTCATGGCCGGGCCTTACTGGTTAAATGAGAGATGCCCCTATTCTAGATGGGTTGAAATGAATGTGGAAGGATCCACCAGGGGGAATCTTGGTAGCTCTGGTGGCGATGATGTATGTAGGGGAGACAAGGACGATTTTCTTTTTGCATTTTCTGCAGCTTATGGAGTCAGCTCGAACACCTACGCCGATCAACGAGCCACACACGACGGTCTATCCCACTGCCTCCAAAAAGGCTTCTTCCAAGTCATTATAGAATTCGATTCACGACTGGTTGTCGATGTTCTTAATGGGGTCTCTCAGCCAGGCTAGAAATGGAATTCCTAGCTTAATAGGATCAACTGGTTGAAGCTCAGAGGTCACTTTATCTTTGTGCATGTCTTCAGGGAAGGCAATTCCCCTGCTGATTCTATGGCCCATTTAGGTAGTGCCTCCCAATCTTTCTCCTAGTTTGATAATTTTTCTGAGCTTCCCCAGCAGGTCAGAGGGCTTCTCTTCCTCGATAAGGTCAGGCTGAACACGGTTAGGGTAACTTAATGTCTCCCATTTCGGTTCTACGTTTTTGTATAGATTTTTGGTCTTTTACCATGATAGGCTCCCCCAACTTTTTCTGTCATGGGGCTACCCGAATGTAAATTTCGATGATATAGTGATATGAAAAGTCACCCTTTTGAAAAAAAAAGCGCGAAGTATTCATGATTTGATCCAAGTATTAAATCCTAAACAACCATCAATAGACTCAATGACTAGCTAGGCAGAAGACAGGATTCCACAAGATTATGAAACCATACTATGAGCGTCCTACCCCGGCTAGGCAGAAGATAGGTATATCCAGCTTAGATCCACTATAAATGCCCTTCTATGTTGGCCCGAATATTTAAATCAGGGAATCAATAACATAAGGTCACCACTTTCTAGCCTCCCTTATAAGTTTTAATATAATCGATTAAACATGAACTCTATAATCGGGATCGTAAGAAACCAAGCGCCCACCTCAGAACCTCAAATTATAGGCCCTCTATACTAAAATCACCATTTATAGGTTAATTATATCATCCCTAAGAAAGGAAAAATCCCCGTGTGTGCACTTAGGGCCCATCCACATGCATTTGAAAGAGGATTGGGAATTTTCAAGTTTTTGTCAGTTCGACCGACTAAGGGAAATCAATAGAGCAAAAAAATCTTTTGTCGGTCCGATTGACAGCGCAGGAATTAGGTTAAATACCCCAACCGATTTCTATTTTCTTCATTTCCTTTCCCCCTTTTCTCTTCGATGGGTGTTGGGTCAACCTTCTTTCTTCTTATTTCTCCTCCAAATCTTCAATTTCCCCCCATAATTCTCTTGGTCTCCTTCAGTTCATGAATCTTTATCTTCTTTGCCTTTTGTCATTTTACTTTCCCTAAATCACCCCAAAAGGTATTGTACCTGCATATCGGCTCAAGAGGAGCATCGTAACAAAGCTCATCATGATGCCAGCCCATCATCCACCACCCGCACCAAGTCTGTCATTCACCGCAGTCATGGTTATGGCCTGGTCCACAAACCATCTACCTCGGAGCGCTCAGACTTCTGATTCTTCTTCCAACCATTCTACGTTCGACGAAGAAATAGGAGTTCTTCACACCACAATGGTGAAGTTTGACTCTTTCCCATTGTTTAGCTACAGAAAGTGTTGGTCGAGTGCCTCCAGGGGTTCACGATGTTGGAACTCCCTTCTCCAGGTTGGGTGGGAACCCATCCTATCATTTGGGGGCCTTGACCATGAGAACACAGTCTGCCTATTCTTCTCTTGATGTTATGAGCCGTGCATGAATCCCCCAAGCTTCGTCATGAAATAAAATGGGGAAATCACCCATATGGCAATGTCCCAGATGGGCAAGCCCATCCAGGTTTCATCGTCTATGTACATTCTTCCCAAGTCTGACCTATCTCCCAATGCCAAAAGGGAGGCATGGACTCGATTTCTCTGCGGCGGCCAAAACATAGTCTGATATCAAGGCAATGACTGTTTTTTCTTATTACTGTCCAATTTTCCCATAAAAAGTGTGGCTACATGATGAGTACATTGATCAGAATTTTGGGCCAGGGGATCTTTTGTGAGATCTCTCACACATGCACCATGCTAGCACATGTTCTGCAAATCAGGTCTTGCATCGAGTCAGGGGTTACTTGTCCCAGTGATTCATTTTTCCGTATCAGGTCTGACTGATTCTGAGTGGACTGGTGATTATGCATGTTGTCCAGTTCAGACTGGAAGCTATTCGAGCTAGTCATTAACTGATGTGACATTGTATACACAGCCATTGTGTAAAAGCAATACACATGGGTCCACGAACAGGAAACATTATGTAATGTATACATTAAAATGCAAAAACTTTAATGTATACATCTATGAGGGTGTGAGAGATGACTGCCCAATTCCACATCCTTCACCTCATCTTCACATCAAACATCTACCCTCAATCGGGCAACTACACCAACCTAACCTGTTCATGGTCAAAACTTTGTACTGAGTCAACTGTCGGTTGCAAATCTATCTCTCTTCATCGATCATATGACAAATCATCTCAGTTTTGACATCCGGCCATTCACCTAACCTGTTCATGGTCAAAAGTTTGTACTGAGTCAACTGTCGGTTGCAAATCTATCTCTCTTCATCGATCATATGACAAATCATCTCAGTTTTGACATCCGGCTATTCTCCAGTGGTACAATTCAGTCACCTCATTTGCAGATTGGCTCGAAAGTGTGGCCTTCCAGCAACTTCGGAATGACCAATTCTAATGAAGCTTATCAACGATCCATTTCTACAAACATATGCAAAGGATCTTTTCTCTTATTTCTAATATCTATATATATATATATATATATATATATATATATATATATATATATATATATATATATATATATATAGGAAGAAAAGACTTGGCTAAGTTTTTTAAGAAAGAAAGTTGTGAAAAAGAGTAGTAGAAAATATTGTGGTTCCTTGATTTAGTGGTAGACTCACAAGACCTTCAACACTAAGGTCATGCGATGAGTACCCTTTGTGAAATGTGTGGGTGTGATGTCTTCTATTTCTGGATAGGATAGGCCTAGGCAACTTGCGGGAGGCCTAACCTCTCATGTCCTTCTTTTGTTCTCCTCATATAATAGGGGGGCCTAACTCTTTTTGTCAATGGGCTCGCCCGAAACGTTCCTACCTGTGAAGCCTCTGTGCTTCCCCATTGAATATGAGTTTCCTTCCTTAAATAAATAAATAAATAAATGTGTGGCTGCAAGGTTGTGACCGTTGTGGCGTGTTTGGGTGTGAGTAGTGTGTGTGTGAAAACAAAAAAAAAAAAAAAGAACTTTTCTACCAAGGAAAATAAATAAATAAAGTTTTCTAAGCCATCCCATATCTGCTTGATTGATTGTTTGGAAAGACAAACAATAAAATCAGGCCCACTGGATGACTCGCTTTGATATTGCACCAGGCAGACCCGCCGGCACATGCGGTGGAAGCGGATTGCGTACGGAGTAACTCAGTAAGCCAGTATACTGAGTAAACTGTGTGGCCACCATTATTTATGTATTTTATCCTTCCATCCATTTTTTCCAGATAATTCTAGTTCTTGAGCCTAAAATGAAGCATATCCAAAGTTCAAGTGGATCACACCACAGGAAACAATGTGAATTAAACGTCTACTGTTGAAAATTTCTTAGGGACCACAGAAGTTTTGGATCAATCTGATATATGTGTTTTCCCATATCCATGTCTGATGTCTGTGTGATCTTATGAGCAGGTTGGATGACAAATAAACTTCACTGTGGGCCCTAGGAAAGTTTGAACATTTTATTCCCACTGTTTTCTGTGGTGCGCTCCACCTGAGCTTTCGATATGCTTCAATTTTGAGACCAACCCTTAAAATGATCTAAAAAAATGGATGGACGGCTTGGATAAACCACATACATTCACGGTGGGCCCAATAGAGTTCACTTAGTATGACAAATGCATATTGAGTAACTTAGTACACACGTAATCCAATTTCACATATGGTGGTGTGTGGATGAACTGTCTTGTTGGGATTTCTTCCTCATGGCTCGACCAGTCGACTGCCCTGCTTGACCAGTCGAGGGTGCTGGTCCACTAGTCAAGGACTGGCTCAACTTAAACTCCAATGAGCTTAGTTGGAATTTTTTCGTGGTGCTCGACCAGTCGAGGGAGGTGTTCAAACGGTCGAGTGGGCCGCTCGACTGGTTGAAGACCCTGCTCGACTAGTCAAGGTTACACAGATTTGATTCCAGATCTTGTGTGGATAGTGGAAATTTGAAGCGGTTTCGCAAGAGGTGTGAAAGGGAGTTTCCTAAAATATAAATAGGAGGTACCTAGAGCTTTCTAGGTAATTTAAGAGGGTTTCTTAAAGCTTTGCAAGGGTTTGCTAAAAGGTTTAGGACTATCAAAGGTGTGTGAGAGGGAGAGAAAGAGAGAGAGGAAGCTTGTGGAAGGAAGATTATGCTCATGGAGGTGATCTATTGTGCAATCAACATCTTAGCGCTTCTATGTCCTCGTGATCGGTGAGATCTACTCTTTTTTTCTCTACTTTCTTATTATTTATTCACTCCTGCATGAGTGATGAAGGTTTGATCTAAGTGGTATGTGCTTGTGATCGATTGTAACGTTCTACTTTATAGCAGATTGTTGATATGGACGAGGTCCCTTGGTTTTTACCACTTAGAGGGTTTTACATGTAAAAATCTCTTGTGTCTTATGGTTTGTGCTTTGATTTATTTTATTGCTTTATTATCTCATAATTCTAGTATTTTTGGGAGGCTTGATCCTAAGGTTTTGTGCAAGGCCCCCAACAAAGTGGTATCGGAGATAAGTTCATTAAATGGAGTGGGATCGGCTCTGAATTATGAAAGGTGGCTCATCAAGGATGATCGGTCTCAATGGTTCTAATTGGACCTTGGAGGACTTACTTTATTGCAAGGACTTGTATTCTCCAATTTAAGGCATATCAGCAAAGTTAAAAGATATGTCAGATGATGATTGAAAGAAATTAAACAGGAAGGCAGTGGGGTTTATTAGACAACGGTTGGACGATTTCGTATTCCACCATATGTCTGCGGAGACCTCAGCCGCTAGCCTATAACTGAAAGTGTAAAGGCTATATGAGAGGAAGACAGCCGGCAATAAAATTTTTCTGATAAGATGACTTATGAATCTCAAATTAAAAAGTGGTGGTTCTGTGACCGAACATATGAATGAAGTTAGTAATATATTGAACCAGCTCTCTGCTATGAAGATGGTCGTGGATGATGAATTACAGGCTTTATTATTGCTTAGTTCATTGTCTGATAGTTGGGAGACATTGGTGATGTCTTTAAGTAATGCCGCGCCAGACAGAAATGTGTCCATGAAATAGGTAACCAGTTGTCTCTTCAATGAGGAGATAAGAAAGAAGTCTAAGGGGTCCACTTAGTAAGAGGTCCTTGTGACACAAGAACAGGGGAGAGGAAAGAATAGAAAATGCAGGAAGCCCCGAGATAAATCAAGAGGCAAGTCAAGTACCAGGAAGGATGTTGAATACTGAAATTGTAGCAAAAAGGACCAGCATAAATGTCATAAGAATAAGAATGACAAGAAAGGAAAAGAAAAGGAGAAGGAAGATGAATCAGATTCCACTGCAGTTGTTTCAAATGGCGATGTTGTAATTATTCTTTCAGCAAATCATGATGTTTGTCTCATGGCTACGAGTCAGGACATCGACTGGGTGATAGACTTGGGATCCTCGTATCATACGACTCCATGCAGAGACTTCTTCACAAGCTACAAGTCAAGTGACTTTGGGACCATAAAGATGGAAAATTCTAGAATATCAAAGATCGTAGGGGTTAGTGATATTTGTTAGAAGACCGATGTAAGCTGCACATTGGTTCTCAGAGATGTAAGGCACATTCTAGACCTTAGCCTCAACTTGATGTCAACGGGAAGGTTGAATAATTATGGCTATGAAAGTTGATTTGTTGGTGGGTGCTAGAAGCTCATTAAGGGTTCATTGATCACGGCCAGAGAAAAGAAGTATTGCACCCTTTACAAGGCAAGTGTCAGTATGTGCTATGGTGGGTTGAACGCAGTGAAAGATTCAACTATTGACATATGACACAAGTGTTTAGGCTACATGAGTGAAAAAGAGCTTCAGGTACTAGCGAGGAAGCGGCTCCTTCCAGACGTGACAGGGTATACCTCTCAAAACCTGTATTGATTGTTTATCAGAGAAACATTATAGAGTTTCATTTGTTAAATCTGTTTCTCATATTAATAAAGTGCATGCATTAGATTTAATTTATTCTGATGTCTATGGTCCTATGAGGATAAAAACCTTAGGATTTTTACATATGCACTGATCCCAGTTGTAACGAATGGTGCGCCACGTACTACATCAAAGGATCTGGATCTTGCATTGATGTGGACACATGTTTATGCAAGGCTTTATGTTCTTATGGACACGAATAGCTTCATCACCGCTTATGATCGATGGCCTAAATAAGCTTATCTTGTATTTTTAATTAAAGTGAGCATAGTAATAAATTGGTATTTTGAAAAAAAAAAAGACAAAAAAAAGAAGACAAAAACCTTAGGTGGGGCATTGTATTTTGTTACTTTTATGGATGGTGCATCTAGGAGAGTTTGAGTTTATGCTTTGAAATCCAAGGACGAGGTTTTTGGAGTGTTTAAATTATTTCATGCTATGGTAGAGAGAGAGAGAGAGAGAGAGAGAGAGAGAGAGAGAGAGAGAGTGATCATTGAAGTGCATCCGCACTGACAATAGTGGTGAATACATCAGTGACTTTCATGAGTATTGTAAGTCCCCGGGTATACGACATGAACAGATGCTTCCCAAAACTCCTCAGCATAATGGGTGGCTGAACAAATGAATTGCACCATTGTAAAGAGAATCAGATGCATGTTATCCCATGTAAAGTTGCCCAAGACGTTCTGGGGAGAAGCAATGCGCACGACAGTGTATTTGATAAACAGGTCTCCATCAGTCCCGTTGAATGGAGAAGTACTCGAGAAGGTGTGGACTGAACAGGATCCATCGTACAGTCATCTCAGGGTGTTTGGATGTAGTGCATCCGTTCACATAATAAAGGACAAGAGGTCCAAGCTTGATATGAAGATCAGGTAGTATGTGTTCTTGGAGTACGGCGATGAAAAGTTTGGTTATTAATGATGGAATTCGACCGAGAGAAAGCTTATCAGGAATAGAGATGTGGTATTCTTTGAAGATCAGTGTATATAAGATATTTGTAAGCTAGAGAAGAACTAGCCTAGTTCAGGTGAGTTAAAGAACATGGATCTCGTTATTCATCTCGTGATGCCTGATGAAAGAGGAGTATAGCAAGGTGCAGAAGACGAGGAAGTTCCTATAGAATATGGATAGGAGGAGTAACCCCCACTTGATCCACTTGTTGAGCCACAGGTGAGGAGGTCATCTAGGGATAGACACCCGTTCAAGAGGTACTCGTCGCATGAGTACATTATGCTCACTGATGGGAGAGAGCCAGAAGATTATTCTGAGACCCTAGCCAACGAGCATAAGGGAAAGTGGTTAAAATCTATGTATGAGGAAATAAAATCCTTGCATAAGAACCACACCTATGATAGGTGAAATGGATACTGCAGTATCTAAGAGGTTCATCCAGGTTGAGCCTATGCTTTGGTGATGGAAATACTGTGATAGATGGCTACACAGATGCAGATATGGCAGATGACATAGACTTCAGGAGTGTACATCGGGGTTCATGTTCACATTTGCAGGGGAAGAAGAGGCCGAGTACATCGAAGTCAAGGGCAAAGAGCATATGGTTTGTTGGCTGAGGAAGAGCTTGTATGGGCTGAAACAAGCTCCAAGACAATGGTATAAGAAGATCGACTCATTCATGTTAAAGCATAGGTATGACAAAACGGAGTCAGACCACTGTGTGTTCACGCACAAATTCTCAGATGGCGGATTTCTCTTGGGTCGGAAAGGGGGAGATTTGTTGGGATTTCCTCCTCATGGCTCAACCGGTCGAGTGCCCTGCTCGACCGGTCGAGGGTGCTGGTCGACCAGTCGAGGACTAGCTCAACTCAAACTCCAGTGAGCCTAGTTGGAATTTTTCTGTGGCGCTCGACCAGTCGAGGGTGGTGCTCGACTAGTCAAGGTTACGCAGATTTGAGTCCGGATCTTGTGTGGACTGCGGAAATTTGAGACGGTTTCACAAGAGGTGCGAAAGGGAGTTTCCTAAACTATAAATAAGAGATACCTAGGGCTTTCTAAGTAATGCAAGAGAGTTTCTTAAAGCTTTGTAAGGGTTTGCTAAAGGGTTCAGGGCTATCAAAAGTGTGAGAGAGTGAGAGAAAGAGAGAAGGAAGCTTGTGAAAGGAAAGTTATGCTCGTGGAGGTGATCTACTATGCAATCAACATCTCAGCGATTCTACGTCCTCGTGATCGGTGAGATCTTTCCATTTTTTCACTATTTTCTTATTGTTTATCCACTCCCGGGTGAGTGAAGAAAGTTTGATCCAAGCGATGTGTGCTTATAATCAGTTGTAACGTTCTACTTCATAGTGGATTATTGATCTGTACGAGATCCAGTGGTTTTTACCTCTTTGAAGGTTTTCCACATAAAAATCTCTTATGTCATGTGGTTTGTGCTTTGATTTATTTCATTGCTTTATTATCCCATAATTTTGGTATTTTCGGGAGGCTATATCCTATGGTTTTGTCCAAGGCCCCTAACATGTCTGATAGCTAGCCACACGTGAGCTTGACAAACATCTATCATTTACACAATATAGCAATGCCACTGGAAGTAGTGAGTGGGGCCAGGCCTTATTCTTTCCCCTCTCGCATCTCCGCAAGTTGAGCCTCTAGAATTGTGGTCTTTCCGACTCCATCTATTCTTCCCTTTCACAGCTCCATTCCTTATCCGAACTTGACCTCAACTATAATAATCTCTCCTCTATAGTGCCAAGCTTCCCTGGGAGGCTCCGCAAGTTAATCTTAAAAAGTTGTGGTCTTTCAGGCTCCATTCATTCTGGGGAGCTAAGAAAGGGAGCTATGGGAGAAAGGGAGCGCGAAACTCAATCATACAGGGAGCCACAATGGGAGCTGGTTCCAAATTGAAGATCTCGGAGTTCTTCCACGTTCTCCATCTTCGTTGACAATCTGACTTTTGACACATCTGTTGAAGATCTGGAGCGAATCTTTGGGCGATTTGGAAAACTCACTGATGTATACCTCCCATGGGATAGGAATCTTAATCGATCCCATGGCTTTGCATTCATACGTTTCCGCTACGAGCAGGACGCCTTCAATGTCATTCAAGTTCTACATGATAGACGGATAGATGGACGAGTGGTCCACGTTGCTTGGGCTAATAAACACACTACCCAGCAACGTCCAAGCCCTTCTCTTGTCCATAATCCAGCAAAAACGCCTTCCTCTGTTTGAACTTATGTGGAAGCTTTAGCAGAATCGAAGGATGCCAATAAAGCGGAAACAACCATAGTAGACCCCCAAGTAGTGGGGAACCGGATGCGCATTCTCTCCCTAGCCATGGTGGGAACAGTTTTAGATCCAGAAATCAGGATCGTTCAGTTGACAGAAGCTCTAAGGAAATCGTCTTTCAAATCGGCAGGGGTGGAGATTGTTCGGATTTCGCCAGAGAAATTCCTGATAACTTTCAAAACAAAGGTGGATCTGGAAGCTTTCAAGAGCAATGTGCAGTTACAAAAGGAGATGGGCCTACTATCATATGAGATGTTGGATCCTGGAGAGGTTCTGGGGTGTGATGGAGTCTGGATCCGTCTATTTGGCATCCCCGCTCACGTGTGGATTGAATCGGTCATATTGGATCTGGCAAGCTTCTTTGGTAAGATTATCCAAATTGACTCCAACTCGAGATTCAGTTCTTTCCAGGATTTTGCTCGCATTAAAAACATTCCTAGGACAGGCGTGAACTTCAACTGAGTCTTGTGTCTGAAGGTTCTGGAGAAAAGCTACCCTATAATCACAGAATTGGAACCAATATTCAAGAACGGGGGTCCTATGACTATTCAGAAGACTACCCAGGAGAGCACGAAGGAGTGGGTCATTCGAAGATTTCATGATCCTGCAGATAGTAGGGCAGGTGTTTGTGGAAAGACCCCTTCAGAGATAGTAGGAGAACAAGATGGAATTCTGGACGACCATCAATGTGTTTGTCAAAATGCCACAGAAAGACAGAAACGGCGATGGTCAGCAAGGGACAACAGAAGCTTACTGGAAGAATAGAATGCTGGATAAGGAGCAAGAGGAGCATCACCTTCAGCCAAATACCGACCAGAGAATGACAAATTCAACAATGGAGCAATCACAGAAAACTCGATTTGACTCTAACTCCCTAGATCCTAGACTCCCAATAACGTCTAATCCGCCCAACACTTCTTATGAGGAGCGCCAATCTATCAGAAATTAGGAAGATGGATCCCACAACACCCAACTGACAATAGCTATGCACTGTTCAATCTTGACTCTCAATCAAGGAGAGGCTGAACTGCTGAGTAGAATGCATCCTCTTCAAGGAGAAGCAGATTTATTGAAAAGAACGCCACCACCCCAGGAAGAAGCAGATTTGCAAGGTGAAATACTACCACTTCAGAGAGAAATAGATTTACTGAGGGGAAGGCAACAACATCAGGGAAGAGCTGATGTTCAGAGCAGAATGCCATAGTTTCAGGGTGAAGCAGTTTTGCTGAGCAGACGGCAACCTTTTCGGGGAGATGCTGAATTTTGGAGTGGTATAATACCACCACAATCAGAGGTAAGCCAGGGGAAAGAGAACATTGAAGGGAGTGTCCCTACTTAAGAAGGGCATTCAATAGATTATCATTCAAATGACTAAAATTGCCAAAACGACATAGTAGCAGTGGAGCCCCAAACCTTGGATATGTGGTCCACATTCAACCCTCCAGCAATTTCAGCCAACCATGGCAAAAAACAAGGGGACCATCAGACAGTGTCATCAATGCTAGCCACTTCTCAACACATAATAGGTGATAATCAAGGAACTAGGCAACAGAAAGAGATCACTACCACTACAGCCTCCCCAGTTCAGCCGAGAGACCATCATCCCAGGGTAGACAGAGTCTGCAATCAGGATTCAGATACTTACCCAAGTGCAAAGATCCAGGACCACGAGCCCATCGTCAATAAGACAAATGAAATTCCATCTAATCCCAATAGTACAATCGAAGGGTTACGTCCATCACCAAAAATGCTAAGGATATGGGAAGGTTGGCTGTCAGGTGATAAGGATATGGACATTGATGATCCGACCTCCATCCAGAAACCCAAGGAAAACCCAATAGCGGTGACAGTTAGGAATTCAGCTACCAGCTATCCACCAACAAGGTCCATAAAACTAGATCAACCACCCATTAGTCAATCAGGCACCAGAGACAGGGGATTGCAACCAGTGAATCCAAAGAACCTGATGCAGTCTCAAGCAGAAAACATAGATGGAGACCAGCAGGGCACCATTAGCGTAACATGAGAGGATTCAGCTATCAACATCATCTATCGAGACCACCAGACCCAGGAATAATGCAGAATTCTATCCGATCAATAGATCAACAAATTATAGATCAACTGAACACAGATAACAGAATCGCTCAATCAGCAATGAATTTATGGGTAGATATCGGAGGTGAAACCAATGACACTGTGACAGACAATTCAGACTGCTCATCAAGCTCCCGGGAAAATGGTGGAACTAGAACCAAGGGGAAAATGAAACAGAACAACACTTAGAAGAAGAAATTGAATAAGAGGAAAAGCCAGAGTCAAAAAAATTTGCAGCAACGGGCCAGGGAAAAAGGATGGTTCACTGATGATTAGTCTGCTTTATTGGAATGTACGGGGGATACGTAATTCTCGAACGATCAGATTTTTGAAACAACTTATCAGGAAACACAATGTCGTGATCTTAGTCTTGCAGGAATCAATGATCAGAGCCTCAAAGCATCCAGCTATAGCTGTCAAGCTGGGTTTTGACAACCACATCCATGAAGAAGTGATAGATAACAAGATTTGGGTTCTGACCAACGGGCACATTCATCTTCAAACAATCAATGCGGCAAGGCAATGCCTAATTCTTAAGGCCTGTGAGGAAAACCTTTCTCATCAAATTTTCATTATAACAGTGTATGCTAGCTGCTGCAAAGAACAACACAAGACGCTTTGGGATGAGCTTCGAAACATTTCCCGATCCAAGGTGGGCCCTTGGATTGTCTGTGGGGATTTTAATACAACAATCAGCCCATACGAGAGGTTAGGCGGTCAACCTCGGATGACTCCAGCAATGTTTGATTTTCAGGAGACAATCAACGACTCAGGGCTTATGGACGCGGGTTTCTGGGGCACTCCTTACATGTGGTGTAACAACAGAATGGGAAGAAATAGGAGATGGGCGAGACTTGACGGGATTCTTTTCAATCCGAATTGGATGAGAATTTTTCCTGGCTGCAAAGTAGAGCATCTGACTAGAACCTACTCGGATCACTCCCCTCTTCTTCTTTCCTTTCAAGCTCAATCTTCGTCCTTTCCCCGCCCTTTTAGATTCCAACGTATGTGGACCAGCCATGATGATTTCTTCTCTACCATTACAGTTTCCTGGAATGAAGAAATCACTGCAACTCCAATGCTCAAGTTCTTCCTCAAATTGAAAAGGCTGAAAAGAGTTCTCCAAACCTGGAACAAAACTGTCTTTGGGGATGTGACCAAAAATGTTCAGGAAGCAGAAAATGACGTCCTCAAGGCCGAACTTTCTTTGCTCAATTTGCAATCGGAACAGGATACTATCAAGCTTAATCAGGCCCAAGCGAATCTGAAAAAAGCTTACCTTTAGGAGGAAATTTTTTGGAAACAAAAATCAAGGATCAAATGGCTATCGGAGGGAGATAGAAACACTTGATTCTTCTATGATTTAGTGCTCGACAAACGCAGAAGATTGGAAATTAAGAAGCTGAAAACATCTTTAGGTGAGACTATAGAGAAGATTGAGGATATTGGGGAGGAAGCTGTTTCTTTCTTCAAAGATCTTTTTTCTTCCAACGTCTCCAATCAAGTCGGGGATATCATCAACTGTATTCCTCGGATTGTGACAAGCCAAATGAATGTGAATCTCAAGAAACCTCTATCAATAGAAGAGGTCAAGGAAGCCGCGCTTTCCATTCCTATCGATAGTGCTCCAGGTCTCGATGGTTTTGGAGGAGCTTTTTACTCTTCCTGTTGGGACATTATTGGACAGGATCTTTTCGAAGCCGCTAACGACTTCTATCAGGGAGGACCGATCCTCAGAGCATTTTAGAGCACTCAATTATGCCTCATCCCAAAAAAAAGAAACCCGGATCTTATCACTGATTTCAGGCCCATCAGCTTGTGTAATTGCATCATGAAGATTTTCTCCAAAATCATGGCTACTAGGCTAGCAAAAATCCTCCTCGACCTGGTTTCCAAAGAACAAGGTGCTTTTGTTAGAGAAAGGTCCATAATTGAGAATATATCTATTGCTAGGGAGATGGCCTATGAGATCGACCATAAAGTCTTTGGCGGAAACTTGATCATCAAAGTGGATATGGAGAAGGCATACGATCGTCTTGAATGGGGTTTCATAACACAGGTCTTCAAAAAATTTGGGTTTCACCCTCTGTGGATTGCGGGAGTTCAGCGATGGTGGAAAGACATGTGGTTCTCCATTCTTATTAATGGTAGAAATTTTGGTTTCTTTAGATCCTCCAGGGGCTTGAGACAAGGAGATCCTCTATCTCCTTTGATCTTCATCCTATCAGCTGAGGTTTTTAGCAGGGGCTTATCTAAATTATTTTCTTCAGGATGTTGTCATCCATACAAACTGCCCCAAAACTGCCCGATGATCACCCATCTTTTTTTTGCTAATGATGCTATATTATTTCTTAATGGCAGGATATCCAATGTGAGAACTCTTCTCAAGTTTATCAATCAATACGAGAACGCTTCAGGCTAGAAAGTGAATACTTCAAAGACTTCATTCATAACTCCAAAGAAATCATCCAGGACCAAGATTCAGAAACTTCACAAGTTGACGGGGTTCAAGAAGGCATCACTCCCTTCTATGTATCTAGGCGTCCCTCTCACAAAAGGTAGAAGCCTGGCTCATTGTTTTCAACCTCTTACTCAAAAAATTCTCAGTAGAATTGAAGGGTGGAAGGCAAAACTTTTCAACCAGGCAGCAAAACTGGTGTTAATCAAACATATCCTGACAAGTATCCCCATTCACATGCTTTCAGCCATTAGCATCCCTAGATTTATCACCAAAACAATTGAAAGGGCGATGGAGAATTTCTTCTGGGGATCATCAAAAAAAGGTAGGAAATTGCATTAGGTAAAATGGACGAATCTGTGCATGCCCATTCAAGGAGGCCTAGGTATCAGATCCTTTGAAGACATTACGTAGGCATTCCGGATAAAGATGGCTTGGCAGCTAATCCAGGGTAACTCTATTTGGGCCAACTTCTTTTCAGTGAAATACTTTCAGAAACTCGTTGCAACGAAAGGTAAAATTGGTTCAGTCAACTCAACATCATGGAAAGAGAAGTTCAGAGTTCTGCAATTCGCCATCCACCATTCGAGATGGATGATTGGGGAAGGAAGAATAAACATATGGAATCAAAATTGGACAGGTTATGGTCTTTTAACAGGAGCAACAGTCAGGTCAATCCCATCTCGCTTCAAAGAAGTGTCAGTTAGAGACATCTTTGGCCAACCTGCCTCCTGCAATTTGAGAGACATACAGCCTTTGATTTCCACAACAGCTATGCAGAGAATCTCAGCTCTTCCTATTGTTATAACAGACAGACCTGATAGACTTATCTGGGATCTGTCTACTTCAGGTCAGTTTTCGGTTGAATCAGCATGGAATGGAATCAGGCACCGCCTTCCAACGCTCCATTGGACCAAATAGATCTGGAACAAATATCTTCCCCCGAAATTGAGCATCCTTGTGTGGAAAGTAATGCATAATGCCAGCCCGGTGGACCAATCTATTCAGAGACGTGGCATCCAGTTAGCTTCTCGCTGTGAGTGTTGTAAGGAAAATTCTGCTACTATCCACTTCCAGGTCAAACCTCAGATCTGTCCTCATCAGTCGGACTCTCAAAGTGATACAAGCAACCAAGGAAATATGCAGAATTCTAACCAATTGCAGGTTGGGGTCTTCCTCAATGGCCTCCAGCAGCAAATTACATGCCTAATCGCAGATCAGACCATTCAGAAAAGCACTCAGCAGGCTCGTGCAGTGTCTTCTGGACACGTCCAAATCAGGCAGCAAGTAACAAGCCCAATCGCAGCTCATATCACTCAGCAAAGTACTCAGCAAAGCATTCAGCAAAACACTCAACAGATTCGTGTAGTCTCTTCTGCCCACGTCCATACCAGGCAGAACAGAGGTTAGCGGGCCACCATCTTCTCGACTCTAGGTAACGTGGAAACTCAGAACCACCTTTTCAGTCAGGGTGAGATTGCTTCTCAGATCTGGAACCACTTCAGTCGCCTGTTTGGTATTGCCAATTCTCCAAATTATTCAATATTCCAACGCTTCCAACTATGGGTGACCAAAGCTAGTAAGAAATCAAGAACTTCTTACCTGATTGGACTGGCTCCTAGTATCATAATTTGGGAGATATGGATCAGCAGAAATTAGGCTCGCTTTAAAGGTAATGCAGTGTGTTACAACCAAATCCTTTTCAAGGTGTACCGTTGGTTGAATGAACTCGGCTCAACCATCTCCGCTCCGGATAGGATCTCCATGACGGACCTCATCACTCTTCAAGCCCTCAGGTTAGACAAATCTCTATCCCCTCCAATTAGAAATTTCATAAATGTTAAATGGTCAAGGCCCCCTCGAGGATGGCTTAAGTTGAACGTTGATGGTTCCTCGAGGGGTAATCTAGGTCCGAACGGGGGAGGTGGAATCTGCAGGGATCACCAAGGCAATATCATTTTTTCCTTTCACAGAGAATATGGTCGTTCCACCAACACAGTTGCTGAAGCCCGAGCCATGTTAGATGGCATCAGGATATGCGCCAAATTGGGCCTATCCAATATTTAGGTGGAGACTGATTCAAAGACCATTACAGATTCGATTAATGATCACAACAGCCTCAATTCATGAAAAATTTGGTACAACCTAGGCGAAATTCAGCTCTTTAGGCGATCGTTAAACCTTCATTTTACCCACATTTACCGGGAGGGAAATTCGGTGGCGGATGCTTTAGCCAGAATGACTAGTGAAGGATGCCCAAATAAGCTGTATAACTCTTATGCTACCCTTCCGAGGCTCGTGCGCGGCCTGATTGTCACAGATAACATTGGCGTTGGGACGATTAGGGAATAGAACTTGTGGCTTTTGTTTTCTCCCTAGCTTTTCCTTTTCTTTGCTTCTTTGGTATATTGTGCAGATTTAGTTGTTTGTTGGGCATGGATTGTTCCTTTTGTTGGGTCCCTCCTGTTTGGTTGTAATTCTTCTGTTGGAATGGAAATTATGGAGATTCTTTAAAAAATAAAAAATAAAAAAAAGGTGCCACTGGAAGTAATGTAAAGGATATTGCAATAGAAAACACCCAGGCTCTTCGAGTATGCATCAACCAATTGGCCCCACATGAAGCGGTAGATGGCTTCTGTGAATGTTCTGTATTTACAGAATTTAAATAAATAAATAAACAATATATATATATATATATATATATATATATATATATATATATATACATATATTATATATATATATATATATATATATATATAGAGAGAGAGAGAGAGAGAGAGAGAGAGAGAGAGAGAGAGAGAGAGAGAGAGAGAGACCAGCTACATATTTTATTCATAATATTGTATTTTTATTTTAATTTTTATAAAAGTAAAATATTACTATGATAAGAGATGTATATGGCCGTACGCACAGTTGTCGATGCATATGTTTATATGAGGATATGGATGTTAGAAGGCATGGAGAATTTTGGCATAAAATAAAATAAAAAATTCAACTAAGCTCAAATAAAGGTCTAGATTTGTTGAATGTTGGCATAGAGGGTTGAAAGATGAAAGTCAATGAAAGAAATTTCATAAGCCACAGGTGGAGTATAAGAATGGCATATATTATGTTAGAAGTTCTTTTGAGTGGTCTTTGGCTGCTATTGGAGATCGGCCATTCTAACCGATACTCCACAAAGGATTTAATTCCACAAGATGATGTTGCTTGCTATCTGAAGATTGCCAAATCCATGGACCTTCTTCTTTTTTCCTTTTCGGTCAGAAATCAGTTGCTTCAATCTCAAAATTAACCCCAGGTTCAGGTATCTCTCCAAATGAACCCTCATCATCCTGCCAATGCGTTGTTAAGGAGGGATTTTTGCTTATCCCCACTTACCTATCATTGGGTTGAGGATACTCAAGGAGATCTGCCTAGAAGCCATATGGTCAGTTTTTAGTTTCATGTTTTGCAGTTTTAGATTCAGACTTTGAACTGGTGTAACTGGTCGATCAGTTTTTGTTTGGACCCTCGAGAGATTCTTGGAGTTCATATCACCCCTAGTGGTGGCTATCTTTCTTTTTTTAAAAAAAAAAACCTCAGGTTCAGCAGCTTCATTGTACCAACGACGCTATGATCCTTCAATAGTCAGCATCGACATCAACCCCAGATGCTGCTGTTCTGTGATTTCCAATAGTGGCTGTGGTTTGCTGTATTTAATTGGTATAATGATTTTTGTGGTTATACTAAATGATAGGTGAGGCCCCTCTTTTATCTTATCACCCGCCCAAATTCTTGTTCAGTTCTTTTGCCAATAATCAAAGTCTAGGTGGTGTGCTCTCACATTTTCTTTTTCTTTTTTTAAGTATTGATAGATTTATTCAGAAATTAAAAACAAAAAAAAATAAAAATGGATATGTGGCCTAACTACAACGACAAAAAGAAATGAACATTGCTGATCATATGACCATGTGGGCCCCATGGGAAGACAAATGCTCATGAGCCTGTGTGCATTGTAAAAACGTACTCAATGGGTTAGAGAGAACCATACCGGAAATTACCTAGAGATTATAGGATGCTTGCGTTTTGCAGTAGAACTCCCAGCTTTCAGCTTTTCAATGAGAACTTCAGGCATTCAGAATCTTAGAAGAAGAAAGAAAAGGAAACAAAACAATCCATAGACAATATGATTTTAAATAAGGAAATGATGCGCTTTTCTTCTTCATAGACTTGAAACGTGGGGCTGCAACTCTAACCTCTGTGGGGCCACAGTGATGTTTGTGCTTTTTCTTTTTCTTTTCTTTTGGTTTTTGCCAACTCATTTTAGGACTTAGTCCAAACATGAGGCAGATCAATATTCAAGTGCGCCATGCCACAAGAATGGGAGATGGACATGCCCAGCGTTAAGTTCTTTAAGGGTAGCATAAGTTTTTTTTTATATCAGGCGGGTCCTTAACATTACTCGGGTGGTAGACTCTCGGGAGTTTTGACACCGGGTCAAGGGTTGGAGTACCCATAGGTGGTGAAATTTCACTATGGCGTGCGTGTGTGGGGTGTGTGTGAAATAAAAAATAGTTTTTAGATCAGGCTGATATTTTCGTGTTTCCTTCATGGCAGAGGGAATCACCTCGAGAAAGGGTTGGATGACATATAAGTCACGGTGGGCCCTAAGAATGTTTCGTCAGTGCTTTTCCTTTCCCGCTGTTTCCTGTATTGTGACCCACTTGAGTTTTGGATTTTCCCTATGTTTGGGTACTTGTCCAAAAATGAGTTAGCGAAATGAATGGACAGAGTGGATGAAACAAAGACATCACAATGGCCTCCACAGACCATAGGGTTCGAGGGGATTTCTTTATTTCGGTCCACCATGGTGCGTGGTCTGCATCATGCATTGACGGCCGTAATTGCAAACTTGATCATCTTCAAAGATCAACCATGACACGGAGCTTCAAAAAAAAAAAAAAAACAAAACTATGCATCCACTCAACACGTGGCCTACATACATGTTAATCTAGACCGTCCCATTGGAAAGGCCCATTGTGGACAGATCACAGCCTGAAAATCACGCTGACTTGATGTCCTTCTAACCATTGGATGGGTTGCTTTCAAGTCAGTGAGCCAAATCGCATGCTAAGATCGTCCAAACGGAGTGATGTTTGGGCCATGCTCTTGGGCAGTGGTATATACGATTTTGATGTGATAGACATGGCATACATGCATCTCCCATTTAATTGTGAACAATTGCATGTCAATGAGTATAGTCGAAAGACCTCATTGATCAGGTAATCCTAGCCGTCTCATTGATCGAATAGTTGGGATCTTTTGACCAATGTGAATTTCAGGCTGTCCAATTGAAAGGGAGGACCATGAATTGGCCCCTCCGTGTAAAGCATGTCCAGGGCACATGGACACTAGCTCTTAACTCTTCTCGAGGTTCAGACGCCTGAAGGATCAAGATCATCCATCGTTGGCTTCACTAACCGGCGTATGAAATGAGAGGCCAAGTTAGCAGTTTTTCAGTCTATATTGTTTATAGTGGCCTGTGAAAAGCAGGAAAAACCTTATAGATGGTCAGGATCGACGATGGTCAGGATCAACAAATATTCGACCGAAAAAAAAAAGGTCTACATCAGCGTGACCTTTAATAATTGAAGAACTTTCGCTAACCCAGTAATCGATTTCCACCAGCTGTCACGTACTTGAAAGTTCTGTCCTTTCGTTAGTGCAGTTGCAACTGAGCTGGTGAGACCACACACCATTACGCGAATACAGGTTGCATGCAACTGTGACGTTTGGGCCATGTTCGTTGGAGGGATTCACGATTTAGATGAACGTTGAAAAATTCCCATATTGTTCAAGTAATCCCAGTTCTTATATGAGTATGGTCCAAAGACCTCATTGATGAGGTAATCCTAACAGTATCATTAAAGGGCGATTGGCTTATAAGTTGTTGGAATCTTTGTTTGAATTAAATAGATAATTTAAAATTGAAAATCAATAAAGAAAATAAAAGTTGAAATCACATACTTATAAAATTGAATTGATGTATGATGTGAGTCACTCAGTTTGAAATTGAATTTGCTTTCCTAGAACAACATCCCGAATACAACAGGTTTTTAAAGCAATCAACTTCCAAGATACAACAACTATTACTCGATCCCAGTAGTGCATTTACTGTACGCAGGCTCACACAACTTGTAGTTTAACTCGAAAATGCTGAGTTAACTAAGAGATGAACTCAACAATTATAATTCGTAAACTATAAAATAGAGAAAGTTTTCACAAGAGTAGAAATGATTTTCGTTATTTTGAAAATGGGATGTAAGTCTTTATATAGACTCTGAAATGATGCATTAAACACCCTTTTAAAAAGGTTTGGTCTATTGGAATTAAACACAAAATATGCGACCAACCAATTAGTCATATCTCTCTGGTTAAAGGTGCAAGTGTGAGTACACCCTCGCATAAATAAAGTCTTGCGAGTACCCATACATACATACCTGTATGAGTACACTTGCGGGCAGGCTTGTCGCGCACACGGACTCGGACTCGGACTCGGACTCAGACTCGAACTAAACTTGACACGTGCTCATGTATGTGATCAATATCATAAATTAGAAATATTGACATAACCCCCCATAGGACAAAATTCACATGCCCCTTGAATAGGGGCTTAAGCTCAAAGGTAAAAAGGGGCAGGTTGGTATAGTTTTGCAATTTGTCGGGGATCCTTCCTCCCCATGTTCGCGGTCTTTCATTCCTAGATAAGGTTGGGTTGGGGACCATTAGAGAGACGTGTGTGCAGCTGTAAAGTTTTACGTTTCTTTTCTTTTGCCTCTTTTCCTTTAATGGCCACATGTGGCTTCTATTATGATAGGCGTCCTTGCCTTTTGCTTAAGGGGCGCCCGAAGGTTCTATCCGTTGTAAAGCTCAATTATCTATAGAAAGCTCACATTTTTAAGGAAAATTAAAAAAAAAAAAAAAAGCTCAAAGGCAAAAAACCTATCTTACATACAAGAAATTTTTATTAGACAAAACTGATGTGGGACTAAATGCACAACTTAAAAGTAACGTAAATTTCAAATTTGAAAGAAAATTAAAATATTTGAAATTTTATTTTTTTTAAGTATAAATTTTGAAACAAAATACAACAAAAGTAACTTAAAATAAGTTACTTATGCTATAAATATCTTAACTTGGTTTCTATTTAAAGTATGTTTGGTAAGGAATATACTTATTATTCAAAAAGCATAAAAGCATATTTATGCAGAACCTTCTTTCCTCAGAGAATATGGCTCCTTCATCAACTCATCTCGATCTTCTGGATTGCATTCCCCACCTTATCTCTGTAGAGGACAACTAGGCACTCATGTCGAAGCCTTCTCTTGAGGAAGTTAAACTAGCAGTAAGTAAGCTCCCCAAAGACAGCGCGCCTAGGCCGGATGGCCTCTCGGGAGCTTTCTTCTCGGGTTGTTGGAACACTATAGGGAAAGATCTTCTTGCGGCTACGATAGCTTTCTTTCAAGGGGCCGAGCTTCCTAGGGCCTTCTCTGCCACGTTGATCTACCTTGTGCCTAAAAAGTTGGGATTTTCAGACTACAGGCCGATCAGTCTGTGCAACGTTGTGTATAAGATTTTTTGCTCTATAATCTCGAGTCGGCTCAGTTCTATCCTCCCCAAGGTGATTTCCCCGGAGCAGGGGGCCTTTATGCGAGGCCATTCGATTGCTGAAAACATTGCCCTTGCTCAAGAGATTTTCAGAGATGTGGACTGTAAAGTCAGGGGTGGGAACATTGTCCTGAAGCTCGACATGGAGAAAGTGTATGACAGGGTAGAATGGAATTTTTTGCAGCAAGTCTTGTTGAAGTTTGATTTTTCTGCTCCATGGGTGAATTTAGTTCAATCTTGTTGGGAGAATAACTGGTTCTCGGTATTGGTCAACGGAGTCAGTTGTGGATTCTTCCATTTCACACGTGGTCTGCGACAAGGAGACCCTCTATCGCCAAGTCTTTTCATCCTTGCTTCAGAAGTTTTAAGTAGAGGGTTGTCCAAGCTCAGCTCGAGTGACTTATGCTCCCCTTACAGGGTGAAACAGGGGTCTATTCCCAACTCTCATTTACTATATGCGGATGATACAGTTTTGTTCCTCAACGGCTTTAAGCGCTCTCTCCTTGCAGTTAAGAATTTCCTCTCTGCTTACTAAAGCTTGTCTGGGCAAAGGATTAGTCTTCACAAGAGCGTCTTTTTTTTCTCCTCAAATCTATCCAATGCGAGAATTCGAGCCATTCAGCAGTCCTCTGGCATCTCCAAGTCCTCAGGTCATATGGTATATTTGGGGGTCCCTATTTTCAAAGGCCGTGCCAAGCGCACTTACTTCGCTCCTCTATTGAAGAAGATTGCTGCTAGGATACAGGGCTGGTCTGCTAGAATCCTTTCCCTAACGGGTAGGCTAGTGTTGCTCTCTTCGGTGTTGTGCAGTATTCTCATTCATTCGTTAGAGGCAGTGATTTTGCTAAAGTATATTTTGAAGGATGTGGAACGAATGTTTGCAAATTTCCCCTGGGGCTGGCGAGAAGGTAAGCCGAAACTCCATTGGCGTAAGTGGTCCTTTCTTGTTAAGCCCAAGGCGGAGGGCAGATTAGGTATCAGACAGCTTAAAGATGTGATGGCGGGGCTTCATTTAAGAATGGCTTGGTCAATCAGGCAAAAGGAAAACAGCAGTTTATGGGGGCAGTTCATCCGTTCCAAGTACTCTATCTCTTCTCATCTCAGGTCTGGTAGTTAGAGTGCTTAGTCGTCTCCAATCTGGACGAGGATGATGAGCCTTTTCCCAGTGATTGATAAATTTACTTTATGGATTCTAGGACGGGGGAACTGCAACATGTGGAGTGCAAATTGGACCGGACTGGCCCCACTGGATGCTCTCCCCTCTATTCAAATTTATGATTCCTTTCGGCAATTGAAGGTGTCAAATTGTCTGGACGGGGCAGGTTATAGATTGGATGCCCCTGTCACACTTCCTAATTGGCTCAAGGATCACATTATCAGCGGCGGTTTTTGTACCTCGGATGTAGATGATTCCCTCGTCTGGCCTCTGGAGCCTTTCGGTAAATTCTCAGTCAAGTTGGCTTGGAACATCTCTTGGACCCATGGTCAGGACCGTCCCTGGTCCAACTGGATATGGAATCCAAATATTCCCCCCAAGATCTCAGTTTTCCTTTGGAGATTGCTCCACGATGCGCTCCTAGTAGATGACTTGGTGCAGCGTAAGGGAGTTCAGCTAGCTTCAGTTTGCTGCTGCTGTGCTGTTGGTTCAGCCTCTGGCCCCCAGGCTTAATCTTCATCGCATCTTTTCCTAAGAAGTCCCCTCAATGACTTGGTGTGGCATCAGATCGCTGCCTTCCTCGGAATTCATCTCTTCTCTCATCTCTCCATCTTAAATAGGCTCTATTGGTGGTGGCAGATTCCCCTTCCCCCTAGTAAGAAAGCTTTGATTATTCGCTTGGCTCCGATTTTTATTTTATGGGAAATTTGGAAGGCAAGGAATGCTGCCCGCTTTGACGATCGACCGTGCGCTGCTGCTGCTATTTTTCAAAAGGTTAGATGGTGTACAACCATCTTCCCCCATCTGGATAATATTTTTCTTCTCCGGCCCAGGTCTTTTCCTGTCATAGCTCCCCATGTTGCCCTTGGCTCCAATCTCCCAGCATGTCCGCCCTGTACTAGCAAATGGATCAAGCCTAGAGATGGTTTCTTCAAGTTGAACGTTGACGGCTCGACCCTGTCTAATCCAGGACCTGCGGGTGGTGGAGGGATCTGCCGGGATCATCATAGAGACCTAATTTTTGCTTTCACAAGTGGCTACGGATCCGCCTCCAATAACACAGCTGAAATTCGTGCCGTTTATGATGGCATTAAACTCTGTTTGTCCCTCGGGCTGTTCAATGTGCTCATTGAATCTGATTCTAGTTGGGCGGTGTCCACTCTAACCAAAGTTTCCTCTCCCTCATAGAAATGGACTTATTGGCTATCGAAGATTAAAAATCTCTCCTCGCAAGGGGTTTTCAGAATACGTCATATTTTCAGGGAAACTAACAGTCTGGCTGACAGTTTGGCGAAGTTTGGTAGCTCGGATCAGACTAATTCCTTTTTCCATGATCTAGCTTCCCTCCCCCGATTTATCAAGGGTCAGGTTTTGCTGGATAAAGCTGGTCTAGGATACATTAGAAAGGGTTCTCACAACTAATTTGTATAGTTCATGATAGACGGTAAATCTGCCCGAATTAGGCCTGTAATTTCCTCTCATTAATGGAATTGTTCTGTTCCAAAAAAAAAAAAAGAAGTATAAAAGCATATTTTGTTTCCAACATGTTAAGTAATTAACAGAAAGGTTTGTTTGGCCCCATCACATTTACCAATCATGTGGGGCCAACCTTTGAATGTGGATCATTCATTGTGCGTGTAGGCCCCACCTTTGATGTGGGTCATCCATCATGTAGGGCTCACATTGGTTGTAAGTCTTTCATCATTAGGGGCCGACTTTTAATGTTCACAATTCATTAAGTAGACCCCACCTTTGATGTTAGTCATCCATCATGCGGGGCCCACCATCATTTTTATTATGCATTATGCAGGCCCCATCTTCAATATACACTACACATCATGTGGAGCCCAACTTTGATGTGGATCGTCCATCATGTGGAGCCCACATTTGATGTAAATTGTCCATCATGTGGGCCCACCTTGATGTGGGTCGTCCATCATGCTGGACCTACCTTAGATATGGGCCACTCATCATTAGGCCAACCTTTGATGTGCATTGTCCATCATGTAGGGCCCACTTTGATGTGGATCATCCATCATGTGGGATCTACCATTATTAATTACCCTTCACGTGGAGCCCACCTTTGGTCTGGGTTGCCCATCATGTGGGCCCCACCTTCAATGTAGGTTGCCCATCATGCAGGGCTTGCCTTCGATGTGGGTTGTTCATCATTAGGGGTGGACATCTAATGTGGATCCTCCATTATGTGGGGCCCACTAGATCATCTACCCAACTTAGAAAGTTCATGCCACTGAGAGCATTTTCTTTTAAATAATTTTTTAATTAAGTTGATGTGTACCAATGAAAATGAAATAAATAAGTTACTTTTGGAAGTTGAAAATAAATAAAAAGTAACTTATAAAAATAAGTTAGCTTTCTTAAAAAAACTATTATTTAAGTTTAGTAATCATACCAACTTACTTATAAAAAGTAACATATTCCGTAAGTTAAAAAAGTAACTTATTTGGTAGTATCCAAATTAGCCTTATGAAAAATTTGCTCATGATACTCCTTGTGGCTGGTAATTAAAAGGCCATTGATTGAATGGTTATGAACTTTTGATTGAAGTGAATTCGTAGCTGTGTAACATCGAAAATAGTGGTGATTGAATGGCCACCATAAAAAAAATTCCTAAGGCCCATAGAAATGTTTATTTGTCATCCAACCAGTTAATAAAGTCACACAGACATGGGATAAGTGAAAACACAAATATAAGCCATAACTCTGTGGCGCTCAAGAAGTTTTTACGGTAGACATTCCATCACCACAGTTTCCTGTGATGTGGTCCACCTCAGATTTTCTTCAGTTTTGGGCTCATGCCTTAAGATGAGCTGAAAAAAAAATAAAAATGGATGGACAGCATGAGTAACATGGTGCAGGCCACATAGCACCATCCAGTCAGAACTGGCGGTGTTTGTGTGCAATCAGCGCCCATAGTGTTTGCAATCGGCGTCCATGGTTAGACACCTGACCTTGGTACGCTAACAGCTTTAATGAGCGCGGGACGACCATCAGCCTTACCTTTAATAATTGAAGGCCTTTTCCTTTTTCTTGTAATTGATTTCCACCAGCTTTCATGTACTCGAAAGTTTTAACCTTTCGTTAGTGCAGCTGCACACTCACCGAGTCGGTGAGACCACACGTACAAAAGTACAGGTTACAAACTGTAAGACGGAGGTGGTACTTCTGATCCATGCATCAACTGGGCTAACCATGGAGATAATCCCTACAATTATCAGGATTGAACATTCCATGCGGTGAGCCATGCATGTACTGTACACAGATTGCCTACTGAGGCTGCCAGTAGCCAGTGCTCTATGGCCCACCATGGTATATTTGTTTTATCCATGCCGTTCATCTATTTTTAAAGATCATTTCACGGCATGATCTCAAAAAATAAGACATCTAAATATCAAGTCAACTACACAACAAACAGTGGTGATTGAATCCCATGTTTAAAAGCTCCCTAGGTTCTACTGTAATGTTTATTTTTCATTCAATCTATTAATTAAGTCACAAAGACTTAGGTGGCAGAAAACAAAATAAAAAAAAAATACAATTATCAGCTTTATCCAAAATATTTATGGCCCCATGAAGTTTATAATGGTGGTTGTTCAATCACCAATGTTTGTTATGGTGTGGTTCAATTGAGATTTAGATCTATCTAATTTTTGGTCTCCTGCCATAAATTGATCGGTAAAAGATTCTGCCAATACCAATGTGGCTACTTAGACGTTGCTCCATGCCGCTCCCCCCTTCAACGATATATGTGCTTTATCCATGCTGTCCGTGTACTTTAAAAGATAATTCTGGGCTTAGATTTAAAAAATGAGACAAATCCACCACAAGAAAACAATGAAGATTGAACACTCACCGTTAAAATCTTCCTAGGGCCCACTGAAATGTTTATTTTCCATCCAACTTGTTGATTGGGTCACAAAGACCTGGATGAAAGGAAAATACAAATATCATCTTCATCCAAAACTTTGGTGGCCCACAAGAAGTTTTTACTAGTGAGTGTTTAATCATCACTGTTTCTTGTGGTGTGGTCTAAACAGGATTTGGATCTGGCTAATTTTTGGGCTCTTCCCATTAAATGATCTATAAAAATAGATGAACAGCATGGATAAAGCACATATTTCATGGTAAGGCCCACAGAGCCTCAATTTCCATCTTATAAAGAAATTGGAGAGCATTAGATTGGGTGCGATCTATTGGCGCCGGTACCACTCGAGCCTACCGCCCAAGAGATGAGGCCTCCAAAGTTATTTTGAAGCCTCAAGAAGTCATCATGAATTGAGAACTTGGTCCATCCTAACCTAGCTGTGAAGTAATATTAATAGTAGACTAATGATTGTAACAAAATATTAATAATTTAATATAGGGCAATAGAAGCCAAGGCATATATTGCATTCGTTCCTAGCATTAGGCCCAAACATGGCAACGATTAACTCGCGGGATTGAAAATCTAGGCTAGTTTCAGTCAGGAGAGATAAAGACTTTGCCTAAAACCAGTTCTTTGCTAGCTACCCTACCTTTCCATGAAACCCAATTGGACTGAACGGGTTAAGTACTTCTCCTTGCATCCGATAGGGGTATCAACGGCCGTGTTGGCTCATGACTGGCAAAAAAGTCCAGCCTGAACAGGAAAGAAAATTTGAAAAGTAAAGACTCACACCCTTAATCTCTTTAGGAGCCCACTATGATGTGTATGTAATATCGAACGATGAACTCAGTGTTGAAACCCACAGGTTCTACCATTGATCCATGAATAGGGTCCCCCATTTATTATCACTAAGCCTTGGAAGTCGATTGAAGGAGACCCGGACTAGGTGACACATCGGTGACAACTAAGCAGGTGAGGCCTTGACTCTGCGGCCCATCTTGATGTATCTGTTATATATCCTGTCATCCATCCATTTCATCAGGTCATTTTAAGGCATTTTAAGGTGTAGTCCAAAAAATAAGCTAGATCTAAATCTCAAGTTGACCACACAATAGGGATTAACTCCTACCATTAAAAACTTCTCAGGGGCTGCAAAAGTTTTGGATCAAGCTGCTATTTGTGTTTTCCATTCATCCAGGTCTGTGTGACCTTATCAACAGGTTTGATGTCAAATAAACATCACAGTAGGCCTTAAGAATTTTTAATTGTGGACGTTCAATCACCACTATTTTCGTCTGGTGTGGTCCACCTGAGATTTGGATCTGTCACATTTTTTGGACCATGCCTTAAAATGAGCTGGCAAAATGGATATGGACGGTGTCGATATACAACACATAAATTGAGGTGGGCTCCACGGTCAGGGCCTCACCCACTATGATCTTCCCCCTGCCCAACCTGATCTGCACTATCCGAGGGACATTTGTAAACCCTATCAGGCCGGGCTGGACCGATGAGCTTTTGGACTTCTTAATCCAAGCCTGGCCGGTTTATAGACAGGCTTCAAATTTAAGTTTGAGCCCGACCCCCAGGCGTCATACTCCACAGCCCATACCCAGCCCGATGTTGGACAAGCCCAACCCAACCATTTGATACCGCTAGCGTCCAAACATGTTGGCCAGGCTTAGGTCCCCAAGGTGAAATTGCTGGGGAAAGGAAGTTAAAATTCAAGCATTTCAGCAATTGCTGTGACAGATCCAAGGGTCAATAATACGGAGGTTGTGGTGCAATTGTACCTATTCACGTCGATATTGCACTCCACCTAGGACATGTACATCCCTAGCCAATGTTTCCGAAATTAATACCATTAGGATTTTCTCTTCTCCATGAAAATATATATTCGTGTACCAATGCAAAAACCATTTACATTGAAAGAAACACATTTGATATACCAACAAACACTATTACCAAAATATTTTTCAAAAATATTACAGACAGTAATTAAACGTGAAAAAAGCCACCTATAAAATAAAAGTGACCATGTCCAAATACAGATATCCAACATATAGTCCACGTCCAAAGCCAACTTCCCCATGCTGCTGAAAAACCCAGGTTTAAAATTACCTATAGCCATGCCCAAATAGCAGTCAAATTGAGCAATGCCCATTTCCACACACAACCCATTTCAAGCAAGAAGCATGGCGACATTTTTGCATGGTCAAGCACACCAATCATAAAAACAGACTCATGTCCAGGAAAGTCCATTCTCGAAAATCATGCTTGCGTGAACGAACTTGAATTTCACCCAATAGACATCAATAGCTTCTGTAGCCTCCCGCTCCAGCTAGTCGCTAAGAACATACCCTTTAGCTCCGTATCCTTGGTAAGGTAACTACATGCCTTCGGCTCTACATCCTTAATGAGGTCATGACATGACGTCACACATAAATAAGAGATTTACAGCAGTTAGGACAATAGGTAAAATAGACCCACAGCAGACACAATGATCGATCCACAACAAACACAACAATAGATTGATAATAGATACAACAACACATTCATGGAAGATGCACCAACATATCAATATGAGAACCGTAATAGATCCATATCAAATACAATGCCAGATTCATAACAGACACAACATCAGATACGTTCCTTTGTAATTCTGGGTCCACGGGAAACCCGGATCAAGATTAGATATTAGAAAATTTGTATCTAGCATCACTTGTCAATATTGCGCTTTACGGAAGCACTTTTTCTTTTCATTTTCTTTTTTTTTATTTAAAAAAAAGAAAAGGTAGGAAGGAGCCACCAAATTTTATTAAACGTAAAAGATGTACATCCATTCGGGCGGGCCCCAACAAAAAGATTTGGGCCTCGCCTATCATTTACAAGAACATCCTCAGAACTATGAACAAAGCATCACTGGAAGCGAGCCTAAGAAAACCAGGGGAAAAGGCTCAGGCGAAGCTGACAACCCCTACCCAACCAAACCAAAGAAATCAATCTCGCAGGTTACCCAGGCCTGCTTGGTCGAGAACCAAGGAGCTCCTTACATTTCTTAGCAATTCCGACCGGGATCTATGGAACTTGTTCTCACACCCTTCAATGGCCATAGTTGCCAGAGCATCAACAACTAAATTGTCCTCATGGAAAATAGGTCTGAAAGAGATGTTGAGGGATCGACTGATATGGTGGGTGACCCCCATCCTTTTTTTTCTTTCTTTTTTTCAGGAAGAGAATTCATTCATTAGCACTGGAAAGTTACGGCCAACAGGGGAGGACCCAACAAAGACATCTGGGCCGTACCCCACTAGAGAAGAAAAAAAAAAACTAGCCAAGAGAGAGAGCTGGACTGCAATATACAGGACTTCGGGAAGCCCAGAACAAAAACATACTGGGACATCCTATCATGTGGAAAATTAAAATTAGTGAATTCTCATGGAGCCTAGTCCCACCTTGTCTAAGAAAATAAGCCCTCTGGCATGGGGAGGAATATTCGCCAGGTTTTTATACAAAAATGAGGATTGGGAGCTGCTGCCCTGCCTTGCCAGGGCGTCAGTCGGCGCGTTACCTTCCCTAAGGGAGTGGGAGTAAATTACCTCAGCACCAGCTGCCAAGTTTCTAATTCTGGTGATCCAGGGGGACCATTTCCAACTTGGAGAAGCAGAGCCAGATAGAAAGCTGATGGCAGTAAGCGAATCCGACTCAAGAATGATATCGCTGAACATATTTTGGAGGCCCAAACGTAGACCATCATGCAAAGCTCTGAGTTCCACGTGAGTGTTTGGAGCCGAGCCATACCCTTCTGCAAAAGCAAAGATCAAGTGACCTAAATTATCCCTACACAGGCCACCACCACCAGCAGGGCCTGGGATTCCCAAAGAAGATCCATCGACATTGATTTTTACCCACCCGGCATGGAGCCGACGCCAAATTATAACTTTATTTGGAAGATGAGAGTGGTCAGCTGAGGAAGACTCTGAGGTCCCCGGGATGTACATTCCACACTGAGGAGGGAGGGAGGAAGAGGTTGGATTTGACTTATTCTTGAGCCAGTTGATCCACCAGGATAAACGGTGCAGCAACAAGTGTGGGTGGGGTGTGGTATTGGAGAAGAAAGCTGCATTTCGGGCCTTCCAAATTTCTCAGAGAAGAAAGCAGGGGGGCAGTTTTACCACCGTGCGGATGACCCCCATCCTATACCATATGTTCCAGCGGCAATGAGCCGAGGAATCGGAAGCTGCTTCCACAACTAGCTTCGAATCAGATTCTATGTTGATGTTCGAGAAGCCCAGCTTGTTGCATAAGACTATACCATCAAGCATTGCCTAGGCCTCCACACTCATGTTCGAGGCGAGGCTGTAATACCTATGAAATGCAAAAATTAGCCGGCCCTAAGCATCCCTGCAAACTCCACCTCCACCTCTCTCTCCTAGGTTCCCTCGGGAAGATCCGTCAACATTTAACTTGGTCCGATCATGGCTTGGTCAAAGCCATTTGACTAAAAGGGGTTTGACACCTGGAATCACCCTGGTTGTCTCTAAGCGAAGAGCTTGAATGGTAGCAGAATCCTTGAGGGAGTGGGATTCTTTGTCGAGCATCGGGTTCCCAACTTCCTGCAGCCATCTGGAAACCTGGGTAATGATCTTACAACCTGACATCTTAACACCTTCAAAGCGAGTAGCATTGTGGCTCAACCATAGCTCCCAGCAGATGAATGAGGGGATCAGGCCTAATAACACCTTGAGGCGAGATGTGGTGGATGCCTTCCCTAACCAGAACCTGATTCTTTGCTAGATGGACTGATCGGGGATGAACAAGACATAAAAGATCTAGGAGAAGTGCAATCAGACTTCAGCAGCATTGATCTCCAAACAAAGGAGATGATGAACGTGTTCTACATTGTGGGCAAGGTGGTGTTTCTGTTGCTTGGAAGATGGGAGCTCCGATTGGAGAGGAATAATCGAAATCTGCAGAGGAAGATAACTAGTAGCGCTGACTGGGAGGTCTCGGGCCAGGGGTGATGAGGGAGAGCTGGCTGAAACAGACCCTCTGTTTTGAGGGTGAGGCGAGGCCAAGTTCGCTCGGGAGGGAGGGGGCAGGGGGCCTTGATCAATGTCATTGTCAGGAGGATGGTTTGCCAACTCAGGTTCTTCCTCGCAGCTGCAACATTCGCACCTGGATGCCAAACTGACGCCTGCATATTGGACAACAACATCTACAGGGACAGAGTTCTGTATAATTTTTCACAGATACATCCCAATCTTTAGCAGGAGAAACTTATTCCAAGCCCACACTGTCCGAATGAGTCTAGGCCAATGCTGCCTAATGTCGTGCCAAGCTAACTTCAGCGTGAACCTTCCCGACACTGACAGGTCCCACGCCAAAATTTCTTCCCAACTAGACAGCGAGACTGGGTTGTCTCTCATTGATTGAATGGTGAGAGAAGGGAGGATGTCCTGGATGTCAAGCAGGCTGAATCTGCTAGAAAAGGAGAAGAAATCTTTCACCGAAACATCCTTAAGATGAAGCGGGATAGGACCTAACACTGTACCTGCTAAGAAGTCATCCCCAATCTAGTTTTGGGTCCAAAATTTAACATTTCCCTCAATAATGAGCCACTTGGAGTGAGAGATTGCAAATGGTAAATTCTCGAGAATAGTCTTCCATACGGTTGAGTTGGCAGCTGAATTCATGCCTCTGGAGTGAACAAATTTTCCGATGTACTTTTCCAACATGAGTCTCACCCATAACGACCTCCCTTCTAAAAGATTTTTGCATATTTTAATTCTGAATACTCACGTCACATCCTCTATGCTCCTTATACCAAGCCCTCCTTCTGAAAGACGGAGACAAATCTTCGACCACCTCAACCAATGCTTCTTCTTTTTTTCCATCCACATTCCTCCAAAAGAAATTGGACAACCCTGATTCCAGTAATTTACAAACCGCTTTGGGGATGTTCATCGCCGACATGATATGAATAGGGATACTGGACAATACATGTTTGATGAGAACCACTCTAACTGTCGGGTTGAGGATTCTAGCTTTCCATCCCTCAATTCTGCCTAGGATCTTTTAGGCCAAGGGCATCATAAGAGAGGCCCAAACTTTACCTTTGATAAGAGGGATACCCAGGTATGTACAGAGAAGGGTGGCTTGCTTGAAGCCAGTCAGATTCCTAATTTTTTGAACTTTGGCTGGAGACGCTTTCTTAGGAGCAATAAAGGAAGATTTGGTCACATTCACTTTCTGCCTGGATGCATTTTCATATTCTCCTATGAATTTAAGGAGGGCGTAGACTGTAGCTATCCTTCCATTTAGGAACAAAATGACATCATCAGTGAAAAATAAGTGAGTTAGTGTGGGGCAGTTTTGGGGGAGCTTGAGCGGCTGACATAATCCTGACAAAAAGAGGTTACGGATTCCACGGCTTAGGACATCCGCTGCCATAATGAAGAGAGTAGGGGACAAGGGGTCCCCTTGCTTAAGACCCTTGACAAAGGAAAGAAACTAAAGGGTCTCCCATTGATGAGAATCGAGAACCAGCTTCCTATCTAGTAGCGTTGCGCTTGATGAATCCAACCTTTCTCAAATCTGAACTTCTCTAATACTTGGACTAGGAAAGACCATTCCACCCGATCATATGCCTTTTCCATATCTAGCTTCAAGATCATTTTCCCTCCAAACACTTTGCAGTGCAGCTCGTGGGACATTTCCCTCAAAATCGCAATGTTTTCCACGATGGATCTACCCTTCACAAAGGCCCCTTATTCTTTGAAGATGATGGATGGCAGGAAAGAAGCCAGCCTAGATGCTATGATCTTAGAGAAAATCTTTACAATGTCGTTGCATAGGTTGATAGGAAAGAAGTCAGCCATGGTTTCGGAGTTGGTCTTTTTAGGAATGAGGCAGATGGGTGCACTGGAATGATCTGAGAGATAGAACAATCTAAATAAAAGTAACTAATAAAGTAATCACAAACACACAAATTTTATTGTTTAGATGTCTTCAATCTATTGAAACAGGGGATTTCGATCAATCGACGACCCAACTCAATCGATCGAAATTGCCCCGAATTGCACATATTGCTTGCTGGATAGTTTTGGACATGATGGATCAATCAAAATTAGTCAAAAATATCATTAACTCTTTCAAAAATTTTGAGCATGTTTGATCATTCGAACTCGCTTGCTTGATTGATCGAATGGTGCTTGATCAATGTCAATCGATCAACACTTAGATTGATAGAGCACGTAGTTATGCGTAAGTGCATAATTTGTTTCCTATTCTGGTTATAACACAATATATATCAAGTGTAATCGGGATTAGGATATTATCAAGGGATTAAAAGACATCATTAAGGAGTTCTACGGAGAAAACTAGGGTTTTGAAGAGGGTTTTTAAAGAGTTCTCATATGTGTAAGTGCATTCATCTCTTGCAATTCGTGTATTTTAGTGGATTTATTTATCGCTTTGTGCTGTGAATTTGCTTCATACCTTTGAGCCACGTTGAACCGACGATGCACGATACTCCTCTAGGTGCCTGATCGATGATTTTTTTTCTAAAAAAAGTGGGCTCTTACCACGATTTCATTAATCACAGAAAATGTACATCCCTTCGGGTGTGGCCCAACAGCAAAGGCGGGCCACACCTGTCATGTGAGATTAACTTCTAAAAACCAAACTAGCATTACGCTATATAAAAATAACCGCATGCCTAAGCAGCCCCAACTAACCCAAAATTCGAGGCCCACTTGCCACAGCTTCCCCTGACACTCACAACATTTTAAGCAATCTAATGATCTCAAAGATAAGGCCGAGCAGAGCAAATAAAAACCAATTGTAACAACAAGCCAGGGCGAAAAGCGAACGAAGCTAACTGAGCCTCGTCCTGGGGGAATGTCGGATGGATCCAAGTCCCACCTTGTCAAGGAAAGTGAGGCCTCTAATATGTGGAGGAAGATCGGTAAACTCAGAAAAGAAAGCTGGAGATTGATTTGAACTACCCATGCAGGCCATCGTATCTGCAGGGCCGTTTCCCTCCCTTAGAGTATGAGAGAACTCCACCTGGGAAGAGCCGACCATGGCTCTGATTCTAGAAATCCAGTATCTCCATTTCCAGCCTGGAGAGGAGATCCTGAGAAGAAAGTTGATGACCAGTTGGGAATCAGATTCGACAATGATTTTTTCCATCCCCTTAGACATACACATCTGAATACCGTCATGGATGACTCTGAGCTCCGCATGGACATTAGACCCGAACTCGTACCCTTCAGCGAAAACAAAGAGAAATTTGCCTCTGTCATCTCTACAGATACCTCCACCTCCAGCTGGAGCAGGGTTTCCTAAAGTCGACCCATCAACATTGATTTTGTTCCAGCCAGAGGGAGGATGATTCCATTTTACCACAGAAATACGGGCCGAAGAAAGATTGGACGGAGGCGAAGGGAGGAAGGTATTGGAGGACGTACCTAACGGCCTGCCCTGACTTCTCGCCTAAATCGATGATGAATTAAGAACGAAGAAATTAATATAAATAAGCACCACAGAGAACACACAAATTTTATATGGAAAAACCCTCATGGGAAAACACCACGACACGAAGCAAGAAGCAATGAAATGATATTACAAGAGATGGAAGGACTTAACAATCTGAACAATCCCAAAATCCTTTCTTAAAACCCTACCTTTGCTCTAGAACACTTTATGAATATCACATCATTCACACCTTAATCCCTATCACACACAATATATATACTACCACAATTAAAATTAGAAATAAATCACGCACTTATGCAGTTCCGTGAATGTCATTGATGAGACCTTCGATGGCATCGACATCCATCAAGGACTAGGCGATGACATCGAAACTACCTTTGATGGCATCAAGTAGCAACTCCAAAACTGTCTAGTGAGCAATTGTGAGTTTTTTAGATTTTCTCGATTGCATTGAGTAGTCTCTCGATGGCATCGATGGACCCTTGATCTCAATTAGTTTGAAGACATCAAACAAAAATCTCCACCATGGATTGGTTAATACTCAATTTCTCCATCATGTCATCACCATCTCTAATCATCTTTCATCATAGTTTCATTGCCACTTCTCATGCACGCTCTGTCTTAATTAGCCTTAGCCAAGCCTAGAGAAGTAGCATAGAACTTAAACTTCTCTGTAAGAACTACCTTCGTAAGCATGTTGGTTAGGTTCATGCTTGTATGGATCTTCTCTGGAGTCACACTGCCTTCCTCAAGAACCTGTCGAATAAAATGATGACAAATATTAATAAAAAGAGTTCTTCATCAAATTAATCACTATTTCACTGTCATAATTAACCGACACGACCTTTTGCTAAAGCCTAAGTTGATTTATTATTCCTCTAAACCAAACACCTTCTTCAAATGCATCTGTCACCGTCATATACTCATATTCGATTATGGAAAGAGTAACTATAGACAGAAGCTTCGACATCCAATTGACCGCTCCACCTGTTAACACAAATGAGTAGTCGAAAGTCAACCTTCTATTGTCTATATTTTCTGCATAATCAGCATCTACGTATCTTATTAATTTATCTTTTGACTCTTCAAACATCAAGACGTAGTTCATTATACCTCGTATATACTGAAGTAACGATTTCATTACTTCATGGTGTTGCTTGCCGAGGTTACCCATGTATTTTCTCACAACGCCCATTGCATGTAAAATATCTAGTCTCGTATATACCACGACATACATCAAACTACTAACAACGCTCGAATAAAGTACATAAGACATCATTTGCTTTTCTTTAACTGTAATAGGGCATTGTTCAAAAGAAATCTTAAAGTAAATAGTATGGTATGTGCTTACTGGTTTCGCCTTGTCCATATCGAACTTTATCAATACATTCTCAAGGTCTTCTGCTTGCGATAACCATAGTCTACTCCTTTTTCAGTATCTGTGAATGTCTATGCTAAGAATCTTTCTTGCAACACATAGATCTTTCATTTCAAATGCCCCTGACAATTGAGTCTTTAATGTATTAATCTCTGACATGTTATGGTTGACAATTAACATTTCATTTATGTACAATACCAGTACGATGTAATGTCCATCATTTAATGTCTTGTAATAAATACAATGATCATATTTAATTCTGGTAAATCGCTGACCCAACATAAAAGTATCAAACATTTTCTACAATTACCTAGGGGATTGTTTCATGTCATATAATGACGTCCTCAACTTGCAAAATTTATTCTCAGCCCTTTTATTTTGAACCCTTCTGGTTACTTAATATAAATCTTCTCTTCCAACTCTCAATGTAAGAAAGAAGTTTTCACATCCTTCCATTCAAATTTCAAGTTTGATTGGACAACCAATGCCAATACAAATTTGATAGACACTTGCTTGATCATAGGTACAAAAATCTTGTTGAAGTTGATACCCCCTTATCCGTATATCCTTTCACGATCAATCTTGTCTTGTATCTATTATTATTATTATTTTTTGTAAATCCACTTGCAGCCGTTTACTTTACATCCCACTAAAAGCTCTACCAGCTTCCATGTCTCATTCTTGTATAGTGAGTTCATCTCATCATGAATGACTGTCATACACTTCTCAAAATTAGGGTCATCTACTACTTTATGGAAGGTTGAAGGATCCCCTTCATCTGTAATGAGGGTGAATGCAAAATTTGAGTCATCTTTATGTCTAACTGATAATCTGTAATCTCTAAGAAAATTTCTTTGGAGAGGTGAATGCTCCATCGGTTCATGTACCTCTCTACCTATATCTCAAGCTTTGCCTATGTATCAACTTTTTTTTATCTCAACATTAATAAGCGCTGATTTTTATAGTTCCTCGTGTTCTTCCTTACAAAACACGGAATTTACATCAAACTTGATATCTTAGATAACTATGATTTTTTGAGTGACTTAATTATACAGTCTATATCCCTTCACTCCTTCACCATAGCCGACAAAAGTACACTTCTTCACCATTTGGTTTAACTTATCTCTCTCAATGGCAGTACATGAGAGTAAGCATCATAAATAAAAATATACAAATGTAGTAATCGACATCATGACCACTCCACACTTCTTCTATAATATTACACTCTATCGGCGTAGACATGGATTAAATCACCGGGTAACAAGCCGTGTTAATGGCCTCAATCCATAGCTCATTGTCCAATTTAAAATTACTCAACATGTTTCAGACTCTCTCCAAGAGAGTCTGATTTATTTATTCAGTTACACCATTTTGTTCAGGTGTGTGCCTTATTGTATTGTGCCTTATAATCCCCTCATTTTTAGAACATTGGTTTAATTACTTTGAAGTGAATTCACCTCTATTGTATGTCCTTAGAACCCTTAGTTTCTGTCATAAATGCTTTTTAATTATTACCTTTCATACTTTGAATGTGGTGAATACATTGGAGATATATATATATATATATATATATATATATATATATATATATATATATATATATATATATATATATATATATATATATATATATATATATATATATATATAGCCATATTTTTCTGGAGTAGCTATCTATGAATGAGATAAAAAAAGATGACCTCCAGCAAAAACAATAGGCAACGGGCCTCATACATATGAATACACATACTATAGTATACCTTTATAAATACGCTTTATAGTCTTAAAAGTTAGCCGTGATTGTTTATCATATATATAATGCTCACATATATGAAAATCAACGCTTTTAAATATAGAAATCAGACAACGATCAGAAGGTTCCTTCATATCGTGCTCACTCATCTGGCCTACATGCACATGCCACAAACGTGCTAATGTGGACTCTAGTAAAAATGCTCCGGCTCTACCTAATACGGTATTCTCGATCAAATTATAAAGGTTACCACTCCACTATGCTTTCATTACTACGAGTGTTATTTAGAAACTTTAATGACCTGATCAAAACCTATGAACTTACACCCAAGTGCCTCTAATGCCCTAAGAAAGTCAAGTGCTTCAAGGTAACCGCTCCGCTGTACTTTCATTACAACAAGTGCTCCTTTAGAAACTATAATGATCCGATCAAAACTTGTGAACTTGCACCTAAGTGCTTCTAATGCCCCAAGATAGTGAGGTTCTTCCTGAGGTATAGAATGTATCTCACCTCTATTAGTATACACTTCACCCCATCAAACATCCTGATGTGCACTGAACTAACACTAAAAATCTTATAGGCAATGTCATTGACCATACACACCTATCATCTATCACACTCGATGTAACTAATGAACTAATCTCACTGAAAGTCATGTAGTATATGACGCCCCCGTATCCAAAACTTACTCGTTTCTGAGATACCTGAATTTGGATACTATTAGAACATCACCACCATCAACTTCCTCGCTAGATTCCATTGTTTTGACTTCCATTGGCGTATTATCACTTATCTTCCTTCTGTGACTTAGGTTTCTGACAATCATTTTTCATGTGCTGTATCATTCCACAATTCTATCACTTCATCTTTCCTTTCTCATTTGATTTGGATCTAAACCGAGAATTTCTCCTCCCATTCAGGATTCATTCCCTTAACAACCAATGCATTTATATATGTACCCTCACCATTATCTTTCTTTCTCAACTGCTTCTCATGAAGGGTTGAGATGACAATCTCAACATTGATGTGATCCCTATCATGGATCCGCCTATCTACCAAATGCTCGAAAGATGATGAAAGAGAATTCAAAAGAATTAAGGCTTGATCTTCTTTTTCGATCTTAACCTTCACAATTTTCAGTTTATATAGCAATTCGCTGAAAGTGCTCATGTGTTCATTGATATCAGATATCTCTATCATCTTAAGATTATAAAAGTGGTTTTTTAAGATATAGACGACTGCCCAAGGATTTCTTCACATACAAATTATCAAGTTTTGTCTGTATCCATGCGACGATTTTTTTTATCTAAGACATTGTAAAGAACATTGTCCATTAGACACAATTGGATCAAGGTTGTAGCTCTCTCATTAAGTTCATTCCACTCTTCTTCACTCATAAATGCATGACTTTTGACCTTACCAAGAACTGCATGTTACATTCATTGCTGAACTAAGAGGCCTTTCATCTTTACCTTTCATAATTTAAAATTATTTCTACTGGTGAACTTTTCTATTTTGCTTCACGTTAGATTCCTTTCATTGACATGTTTCATATTAAAACTCAAAAACCCTAACGTTAGATCTGATATCACTTGTTTGAGAATCACGCAAAAGCAAACTGAAAATCAATCTAAAAAGATAAAATCAAACTTTTTTAAAAAAAAAAACGCAGAGAACATAGGAATTTTATGTGGAAAAATCCTCATAGGAAAAAACCACGACACAAAGTGACAAGCAATTCACTATGAAAATATATTATATGAGATGGATAGATTTACCGATCCGAACAACCCCAAAATCATTTCTCAAAACCCTATATTTACTCTGAAACACCTTAGGAATGTCCTAACATTCACTTAGAATACCATAATTCTGACTACACCTGACATATACTATCACAATAGGAATTAGAAACAAATTGCACACTTATGCAATTCCACCGCGTGCTCGATGAGACCTTTAATGCCATTGATAGCCATCAAAGACTAGCCGATGACATCGAAGCTACCTTCAATGGCATCAAGTAACAACTCCAAAACTATCTAGCGAGCAATTTGAATTTTTCTGAATTTCTCGATGGCATCGAGTGGTCTATTGATGGCATCGATAAACCCTTGATCTCAATCATATTGAAGACATTTGACAACAAGTTACAACTACCAAATAAAATAGAATATCATAAAAATGGTGGGCCCACTTGAGAATGGCGTGGATCTCACACGCTTGCCACTGAAGGGTGGGTTTAAAATCCTACTCTTATAAGTTGCTAAGCAAGGATCCAACCAATGATGTAAATTCCCATAGAATCCAACATTCATTATTCTCTTTTCATCTAAACCTACATCTAGGATCCATTCAAATCATCCAAGCCAAGATAACTTTTGTTATAGTGGGTCCCACTATTTTTCTGAACCCAAACCACCTAAACAGTGGGCTTCATTATATTGGAAGCATACCCAAAATAAGATTGATAAGAGACAATGCTTATCTTTGATTAGTGGACATTTGTTTGTCGAATTCAGACATTTTTCTAATTTTAGTTTTCGTTGTCCATTAGATGCCCACCAATCAGCAAGTTAAGAGCATACCTAAAGCATATTTTTTTGGACTATAATCCATCTACAATGTGCCCCACGATTTGGGTGGTTCGGATTTGTGGTACACGTATACTATAGGAGCAAGATCACCCACAATATCTCTGCTATCAAGCATCCTGATTCATACACTGGCTACAACAGATGTCCCCAAAGTGGTCATAGTATCTCCAGAGAAGATGTTCATGAGCTTCTTATGGGGATGGGATGTAGGTAGAAAGAAGCTCCACTAGCTGAGTTGGAAATGGTTGTCCTTTCCCTAAATCCGAAGGGGGCCTTGGTTGTAGAAAGCTTAAAGAAGTCACAAAGAGCTTCAGGATGAAGCTCGCGTGGCCTGCAAAATTCAGCAGCCCTCAAGTTTGTGGGGGACCTTTTTTTAAAAAAAAAAAAGAAAAAGAAAAAGAGCAAAGCTTTCATTTCATTTGAGGGGGACCTTCATTTGAGCTAAGTACGCCCGCTAATTTCATCAGCATGACAAATGATACGTCTTCTACATCTCCTTCTCCCTCCCCCTTCTGGAACAAGATTAAGTCCTTTTACCCACTCTTGGACAGCCACCTAAGGTGGTAAATCGGTCTTGGTGAGGTCAATTTCTGTTCAACAGATTGGATAGGTTTAGGACCACTTCAAGCTTGGGTTCTAAGGGAGATTCCACTATGATGTAGAGCGGGTCGCGGACGGTTTCATGGCCAAGATGGATCAGAAAAGGCCCGGTCGATGACAAAAGTGATCCGGACCGTCGGACCTTAGATCGGGCGTATCTCGCAATCCAGAATGAGTTATCTAATGTTAAATATATGATTTTTGGGGTAGAACGAGCTACTTTAGCCAACCAACCCCACTATGTCGAGTTGTGCAGCCCAGATTTGCGAGAAACCCCCTGATCGACGGTCATTTTCCTGTTTTATTTTCGTTTTTACTATAAATAGTAAGTTTAAGTTTGAGTATAACTTTTCATCCGTTGGGCTTTAGGAGTTGTGTCCAAAATGAAAAGTGCTTAGGATAATTAATTAGGAGAACGGTTTGGTAAAGCCAAATAGGACACTTACTATTTTTGGCCGAAAACCTTGCGCACTAGTAGACATCACGACCGTCTATAAATAGTAAGTTTACTATTTATAGTAAGTCACGGATTCTAGGAGTTTTAGTTGTAGTTTAATTCTAATTTCTTTCTTATTGCTTGGTACCTTTATTTAAAGGGTTGTGAACTCGATTTTATTCATTCATTAATCAATTTCGAATTTTATTAGAATTTATTTCTATTCTCTTACTTTCTTTCCTCGTGGATTCGAGAAGTCTCTGTGAGGAGTCTAGAGAAGCTCCGTCAATTCGGAGTAGTTATCCTTGAGGAAGACGGTGATCGACCTCATCACGTTCACACTAGCCCTTCGAGGTTTGTGTGTGAAGGATGTCTTGTGTCTGGAGGGAATTACGCCTCACTCTCCTACGCATGATATTTACCACAGCAAGTGTGGGATCACATCAGGGAGGAAGGTCTTTGCATAACGGAAGGGAGAGATAGGTGTGTGTGGAGTGCTTCTTCCTCAGGTGATTTCGACATCAAGTCGGCCTGGGATCTGTGCAGGCAAGGTTCAATCAAACAGTCATGGGCTAGATGGGTGTGGCACTCCAAATTATAGCATAAAATCTCTCTGTTCATTTGGAGGACCCTTCATAAAGCAGTTCTGGTGGACGATCTACTTAAGGGGAAAGGAATTTGTATGACGTCAAAGTGTGAATGCTACCCAGCCGAATCCGGTCATGCGCTGGAGGTGGAATCATTGGACCACCTTTTAGCTTCGGGTAATCTAGCATTGCAAGTTTGGAAATTCTTTGGCTTTCACTTTAGCCATCTCATTTTACTAGCCCAATCTGCATTAATTTCCTAGAGCAAACCACTGGTGGGGCGACTGGGTCTACTGACAGCTTCCTTGCTTTATGGGGGCTCATTCCTATCTCGATCTTCCGAGAAATCTGGCTGGACAGGAATAGTTCAAGGTTCGAAGCAAAGCCGAATATTGGAAACCACACAATCCATAGGGTGCTCCATTGGATTAAGCTCATTAGCCCCTCCTTCCCTAGTCCGAAGTCCGTTTTCTTTTCTCGATAGTTGACCCCCCCCCCCCCCCCCAAGTTAGGTGGTCCAGGCCTAACGAGGGTTGGATTAAAATTAACGTGGATGGCTAAGGTTGAGGAAACCTTAGGCAATTGGGTGGTGGGCGGATTTGTAGAGGGAGTAGCGGGCATTTTCTCTTCGCCTTCTTATCAGGCTAAGGTTTGGGCACAAACTCCAGGGATGAAGTAAGGGCATTGTTAGGGGGCCTATCCATGGCTGTGGCTAGAGGCTATATGAACATTATCATGGAAAGTGAGTCCAAGATTCTGGCGGATCTGCTCAACAAGGAAAGTAACCTGGCTGGGTTTTCTGGTACGTCTCGGCCAGAATTTCATCTCTCAAAAGAAGGGTCAACTTAAGGATTTCCTATTTGCCTAGAAAGGCTAATGGAGTGGCCGATGGGCTTGCCAAATTTGGAGCAGATACCCAGCAAAGGCTTCTGCTTCAGTCTCCCTCAGAGCTCCCCATCCCCATGCAGGGCTCGCTCTTCCTAGACAAGGTGGGGCTGGGTGCGATCAGATCCGGCTGATTGGGCAGATTTTTTAGCTGCAGTCTTCGTCTCTAGGAATGTTGGTTGCTTCAGTTCTCCTCAGCGTATTGAAAGGTGCAGCCCAAAGGTTCGGGTTCGTGCTGACCAATCTCGGTCGCAGTGGTTGCTGGAACCTCTAAGTGATCGGTAGCATTATCCAATTTTGGAAGCAGATCCATTGGCTGGTAGCTATTTTTTGGCAGTGCAGCAGAGGTGCATTAGTGCAAGTGATTTGTCTTCCTGTGTTGGCTTAAGCCGGGATGGGAGGTTTGTTGCTTGCTGAGTGAGTGCTGTTAGGATGGTAACTGATGTCAGCCGGGCTGTAGCTGATTTTGTTGGATAATATGTTGAATTAAATAGACTATAAAATCGAGAATCAAAAAAGAAAAATAAATTTAGAGAAAGAAAAACTTATTGAATTGAGTCGAGGCGTGACTGAGTCACTCGGCTTGAAATCGAATTTGCTTCCCTTAGACAGCGTCCCAAGTGCAACAGGTTTCCAGAGCAATCGACCTCCAGGATACAACGACTATGACCCGGTCCCAGCGGTGCACTCACTGTACATGGGCTCGAACCACTTGCAGTTTTATCCGAAAGTGCTGAGTTGACTCAGCAATGAACTCAGTAACAATGGTAAAACCGTATCAGAGAGAGTTTTATAAGACAGAGTATTTTCGTATTTTGAAACTGGAATCGGAAGTCTTTATATAGACTCCGAAATGGTGCATAAGCACCCTTTACAAAAGGTTAGGTCCGTTGGGTTTAAACCCAACAGGGGTGACCAAACCGGAAGGGAAGCATCTCTCTGGTTTAAAACGCAAAGGCGCAAGTGCGAGTATACTCTCGCACATACAGTCCTGCGAGTACCCATACACACACACCCACGCGAGTACACTTACACCGCACCCGCACCCAGCCCAGCCCAGCCCGTCCCGTCCCGTCGCATCGCGCACGCGGACTCGGCTCGGCACGGCACGACTCGGCTCGGCGCGCGCGTGTGTAGTCAATGGCATAGATTAGAGCTATTGGCATAGTCCCCCACAGGACCAAATTCACATGCCCCCTGAAAGGGGCTCAACCCCTAGGTAAAAAGCCTATCATATAAACAAGAGAATTTCTTTTGTCAAATCCGATATGGGACAAAATCAACACCTCAAAAGCACCAAAATTTAAATGTAGAGGGAAAATACCGAAATTTAAAAATTTAAATTTTTAATATTATTTTAAAACAAATACAACAGATTTTGCTGCTAGGTGTAGCAAGCTTTCGCTTTTGGCGCGTTTTGGGGTTGTGCTCTTTGCTGCTGAATGTTAATTCTGCTGGTGGCAGGAAGGACGGGCCTGTGGTCAGCATTCAGGCCCGATGAAGGATTAGGGGCTGTGGTTATTATGGTCATCAGGAGAGGTCGTCAGGAGCTCTTTAGGGATATTTCTTGCTCCCTTTGTTGCTTCCTGCTTAGCTAGTTATATGATAGGAGAGGCCCGGCTTGTGGTACCCTCCTGAAATATTACTCTGTACACACTCTGTTCATATATACAAAGCGCTTTCCAAAAAACAAAGAAAAAAAGATCACCCGCAATTTCCTTTGAGGAAACAAAATTCAGAGAAACAATGTATATATGACCGTCTCTAAATCCCAAACAACGGATAAGTTTATTCTCATGGAATGTAGCTCGGTTCAAACAATATCGTCTTACATTTATGTTAAAAATAGCTCTCCCTAGCATCAAATAACTCGACTAAACACTCCCATTGAACCCGTTACAATAACAACATCGGAACCATCGAAATCCTTTACCATGGCAATTGCGCATTACCTAGCTTTGAATGGCGTTGATGGTATCCTGTTCTTGCTATCTTAAATGACTGCTTTCAGTGTCCACATTTCACTTCACCTACATCACGTTAGCATTGAGACCATCAGACTGGCAGCGGATTAAGCAATGAAAAACAAAGGGGAGTTGCATCTACAAAGAGAAACAGAACATAAACCCAATGGTGAGGCCTGCTTGATAATGGTCTACTCGCACACTGCCACTGATGCGTCACAAGGGCTTCAACTAGATATGTACAATACGAAAAAGTAGATACTTAAATTTATAGATGGTCTGGACCTGGGGGACGCCGATTGCATACGGACAGGGTCAGTAGCGAGAAGACAGTGATCTGTTAGCCCTGTTTGATATATTTGTTTTATCTAAGCCGTCCATCTATTTTTTCAGAATGTTATTGAGCACTAGCCCGAAAATTAGATATATCTAAATCTCGACTGGACCACACAACAAGAAAACAGTTGCGATTGAATTCCTACCATTAAAAACTTCCTAATGCTTACTGTAACGTTTAATTGTCACTAAACCTGTTGATTAGGTCACGTCCACTTGGATGAAGAGAAAACTCAAATATCAGCTTAATCCAATACTTTTGTGGCCCTATGAAGTTTTCAATGGTGAGTGTTCAATCACCACTGTTTCCTGTAGTATGGTTCATATGAGATTTGAATCTGCCTAAATTTTTGGATCATGTCATAAAATAATCTAGAAAATGGATGGAAGGCATGGATAGGATACATGCATCATGATAGGCCATATATGACCGGACGCGGATTAGATACCAACAAGGTTAGTAGCCACATCGTTACTGAAATGACGTCACCAAGCTCTGTGGACCCTTGCTGCATGTGTTGTCGTCCAATCATTCGTAGAGCTCATTTTATCGCATTAGAAAAAGAATAAGATTAATAAAGTTCAAGTGGACCTGCCACATGGGTGAAACATTTATAGGGCCCAACATGATGTATTTTTGAGATCCAACCTATTCATGAGTTAACATTGAGATAGATGAACTGAAAACAAAAATATGAGCTTGATTGGAAACTACTGTGGCCCTTACTAAGTTTTGAGCGGTGGATGTCACTGTCCCCACAGTTTTCTATGGCAGGGTCCACTTGAAGTTTAGATCTATCTCATTCTTTTTTCTCGTGCCATAAAACGATCTCTCCAAATGGATGGACGGTATGGATACAACATATGTATTACGGTGGGGTCCACAGAGCTTGGTGATGTCACTTCAGTAGGGATTTGGCTACTGACCTCGTCAGTATCTAATCCGCGTCGACCTAGCAATTGACGCTGTCAGCACGCAATTCGCGTCCAGACCTGGTCCGGAATATTTAATTCATGGGCTGGTCATGCACTATGTCCCCATTTCCAGGCACCTGCACCCCTAATTCAGTGATCCAGAACATTAATCACTTAGGCCACACAATGGATGGGCCATACCTAAAAAAATCTCCTAGATTGGAGGACCCTAGCTTCAAAAAAAAAAAAAAGAGGCATTTTACACAGACAAGACCACACCAATAATTGCAAATAGACGTAGCAACTTTGGGCGGCAGGTGGTACATCTGATTCATGCATCAGCTGGGCCCAACGTTGTACACGACTAACACAACCATGACGACCGTCCATCTATGTGGTGAGCAGATGGATTTGATGTCATGAAAACATAACGGTGGGCCACACGACACTTTGTAGATTAAGCTCTACTTAACGTCAATTAGGCGCTTTTAAGGATGGATCTTGTACTAAATCTCCACAACGCATCGATTTAAGAAATAAATTTGCAAATTTGCACATTCAACGAACCAAGGATTACCTGATGCTTGGCTGTGGATCGATGGATGATTAGTTGAGTCGTTCCACAACCCAACCTTCTTCCGTCCATAGCTTGATGAAGGGGATGTGCCCCACCTTTCTGCGGTCCTCCTCACTTCCATCTTTTATCTGCAACCTCAATTCCATTGGCATGTCCTGTAAGTGGAGCTCTTGGAGTCCGGTGAGGTATTCAATCCCTTGTGGAAGCGTCTTTAACTCTCCACAACTGAACAAATTTACTTCTTGGATGCTTGGCAATGCTCCCTTCTCAATTACTATCTGATTTAGCTGTGGCAAACCCACTAAATATAGTATCCTGAGCTTAGGGAACCGTCCATTGCGAAAGCACAACTGCTGCCCTATATAGGCCTTGTCAAGTGAAAGGAACACCAGATTGGGCAAGGCATGGAGTGATGAAAGAAGATCTTCTTCTCTCAGCTTAGACCAATTCAACTCCAAATAGGTGAGATTCATAAGAGAGCTAATCCATTGAGGCACCTTCTTCAAATGCCCATTTAAGCAAAGCTTCTGAAGAAGCGGCGGAGGATTAGGAGACAGCGCTTCCAATTGAAGTGTTTCTTCCTCTCCAGTTGCCGTCACAAACAATTTGAGAAGGTGTTTCATCTTTCCAATTGAGGCGCACAACTCAGCTCCGTCGATTTCTCTGACCTCAGAAATGCTAAGCCTTCTTAGCTGGGTTAAGTTCCCAAGTTGTCTAACAATCTCCCCCTCTTTCACTTCAATATCTACTAGACTTTGTAAACTTGTTATATTACATATTCCTATAGGAACTTGAATGCTACTGAAGCAATGGAAACTCCTTGCATGCTTGTAGTAAATTCCATAATAAAATAGGTGGCGTAGTTTCCGTAGCTTCACAATCCCACTAGGTAGCCTCTTAATTCTTGTATCTCTTATATCCAGTGTTTGAAGGTTCTGTAGCTTCCCTAAAGATTTTGGAAGCTCCCTAACATTAGTATTCCTTAAGTTGAGATACCTTAAATTGAATAGGTTCGTCATTTCATCCGGTATGCTTTCAATAGGAACTCCCTCTAGATTTAGAACCCTCAATAATATAAAGCTTGATGCTATGGTGTTTAGAGAAGATGAGAAAGACATGCTTCCATCAAACACCAGAAGAGAACGAAGCCGTGGCATACCTTGAATAGTTTCTCCAGAGTTGTATATTGACATGCGGCGGACTTTGCCTTCTTGCCTTGCTTGTTGCCCATCGTATGTCATGCAGAACTTTTCTTCGTCACATAAGGATAGTGCCACTTCACGTACAATATCATGCATTCGGCAAGCTTTCACCCTTCCAAACAAATTCGTCTCAACAACCTGAAGCATGTTTCGATAGATGAGTTCCTTCAGGAAGTCTTCTGCTGCTGCCTCCATTGTAATTTTACCTCTCTCTTCCACAAAACCCTCTGCCACCCACAACCTAATCAGCCGCTTGCGGTGAATCAAATAATCCTCCGGAAACATACAACAATAAAGGAAACAATGCTTAAGGCGGTACGGTAGATCGTAGAAGCTAAGCAACAATGTTCGCTTCATTCGTTCAAGCATTTGATCATTTCTGAACTGCCAGCTTAGATTTTCATATATTCGGTTCCATTCCAATATGGTCTTGTCTTTCAATGACAAGAGACTGCCTAAAGCAACAATTGCAAGTGGCAGTCCTCCGCACTTCACTACAATTTTTTTAGCCAATTGCAGCAGCTCTGGAGGACAGGGTTCTTTCCAAAACGCTTTCCGACTGAAGAGTTCCCAAGCCTCTTTTTCCTGAAGAGGCTCGAGCAGGAACGGATGGCTTCCATCTCCTAATGCAAACCCTACATTCTCATGTCGAGTAGTGAGCATTATCCTACTTCCACATCTATTTCGTGGAAAAGCAATATTTAGATCGGCCCATGCATCTATGCTCCATACATCATCTAAGACTACGATATACCTCTTCGTATCCAAAAAATCGTTCACCATCTGCACTAGTTGTCTTGGATTCATGCTGCCCACATCGCTTGGAACCTCAACATTGCTTGCTTGGAACAGATCTTTTATCACACCTATTAGGAGTTCTTCTACTCTGTAGGATTGCGAGACAGAAACCCAGACAGAATAGTCAAAGTGCTTCCTTACAATGCGATTCTTGTACACTTTTGCCACGAGAGTAGTCTTGCCCAGACCACCCATCCCCGCCACAGAAATAATAGTACGTTTTGGTTCTTCCTCTGTCAACCATCCGACTAATCGATCTATTCTTTCCTTGATCCCCACGATTTCATCATCGTCTACGGAAAAAAGAGAAGTTTCTCCATGATGTTGCCATCTTCCACTAGCATTGTATAAGTTCAGTCCTTCTGCTGTCATACTAAGATGATACCGGTCTTTTCTCATTGAAATGGCTGCAAAATTGCTCTTCAGACCTTGCAGTTGAGTGGCCAACCGATGCCTATAGGGAATATTCTTCGGGAGAAGGATGATGTTAAGGAGAAAACCCCTGAATCCACTTCGCCGTCGCCTGTCCATGCAATACACGAATTCATCAACGATATCCTCCACATCATGTGCAGCGTCTCTAACTTGTCCAACCCACGTTTTCATTTCTTCACTGCTATCTTTTTTTCTGTCAGCATCCCTCAGGAAGGCTTGCATGCTATTAAGTTCCAACTTGATTTCTTCTACTTCATTGCGTACTCCTCTTAGTAGAGATGCTTCATGAATTAGAAGGGCACTTAGCTTTTCTAACAAGAATCCAACAACACTATCTGCCATTGCTTCTGTAACACGAGACAAAAACAGACGATATCAATCCAAATAGTTCTTTAATTAGGGTGGTCTTGGGGTGTTTAGTTGTATATGGTACATATGATAGGTGGGCGCCCTGTTTCTTTTTGTGGGAGCTCACCCGAATGTAACTTCCATCGGCCATTCAATAAAATCTCTCTTTATATATATATATATATATATATATATATATATATATATATATATATATATATATATATATATATATATATATATATATATAAAAAAAATAAAACAAAATAAAAGAAGAAGAAGAAGAAGAAGAAGTAGGAAAGGGTTAGAGGCGGTGCACCCTCCTCTATATAAAGGAGAGAGAAGGAAATCTAAGATTTTTTATAGTGTGTGAGTAATTTCTCACATGTGTTTTCTTGTTTTCTTTTCTTTTTCCAATTTTTTTGTTTTCTTTTATCGTGCACATGCATGATTTCTAGGGTGCTATTTCCATCTTTTTTTCCTAGTTCTTTTCTTTTTCATCTTGAAAATCAAAATTTATTGTTGGAATTTCAGGATTTACTGCACAATTTTCTGGAATTCCTGCATTGTTGTTAAATTTCCTGAAAATCTAAGATTTGCTGCAAAACTTTTGAAATTCGACCATCGATATTCAATTTTCTGAGATTCCAAGGTTTCTGGTGAAATTCCCGGAATTCCAACACTATCATGTAAGAATTCTAGATTTCCAGCATTGATCTACATAGTTTTGCAAGTTCTACGAAATTTTAGTATTCTCTGTTTAGGTTTTACAGTTCCAACATTGATCTGTTATGTTTTAAAAAATTTAGGGTTTAACGTGTAATATTCCAGATTTTCAGATTTGAGTCATTCCAAGGTCTTGTAATATTTTAGAACTACATGATAGTTGTGGAATTAGATGATGGCCAAGGATTCGTGATTTTTGGGATCATTTGTAAATCATGGTTGAATGGATTTATAAACATCACATGTTAGGGAATTTAGTAGTTCATATATGATATATCCACACCATCCATCTATTTTATTAGAACATTTTGGAACATGAACCAAAAAATGAGAAAGATCCAACACTCAAACGACCCACACTAAAAGAAATAGTGGCCTTAATTCATCCACCATTGAAAGTTATTTTCTTCACTGGGCCCACATTGAGGTTTTTTCATCATCTAACCCATTCATAGGGTCACACAGGCGTGGGTAAGGGGAAAACACAAATATCAGCTTGAACCAAAACTTTTAAGGGTGCCAAGAAGATTTTAATGGTAGGTGTTCGATTCTTGTTGTTTCTTGTGGTGTGGTCCACTTGACCTTTGGATCTGCCTCATTTTTTTTTCTCTACCATAAATTCAGTTGGCATAACCAATGAGCGGTGTGGATAAGTAACATACATCACGAAGGGCCCCACATTGATGTTGTAAATTTCTCGATTAAAGTGTTAAAAAAGTAAGTTGTAATTATTACTCATTTACACGGTAATTACACTTGAGCTAGAAAATTAGACAGGCCCTAAAAAAACCATATATCATGAAAAATTTTAAATTGTGTTCAAAATACCAAAAAATAGATAGAGTGATTAAGTCCCCTTGGTTGAAATTTTCTAAAGTATAAATAGGTGGGGTTATTGAGACCCTTGCGTTGAGAGCCCGAAAAGCCTAATTGGTATCATTGGGAACCTCCATTATCTAAGTTGGGTGGATGAGCATGTTAGGATTACAACAGGTTCCCACTAATAGGTGCTAAATGGGGCGGAGGTTTAATCAACTCATGAAATATAAATCGGTTACCCATTGCTTAGATTGAGTGGGTGAGTATGTCAAGATTGCAACAAGTTCCCACTGCTCATGGGTGTCAGAAGCAGTTTGAGGGAGAGTGTTGGCCAATTAGTGTAATCTAACTGTAGTGTTCAAAAGGGTAACCATATTGATTATTATAGATTACCTCATGCATGGCTTGCAATTATTCATTTTTGATATGTTTCACATTAACTTGCATTAAAAACTTCATTTACTCATACTTTAGTTTTTAATCTTTGCATAAAACTTTAAAACATTTTGATAAATAAATTATATTTGATGTACTCAAACCTTGTGCAAGATAAACTCATTGGGTTGCCTAGCTCACTTACTATTATGGATATTAAATTTCAGGAAAATGACATCTCATAATTATAAAAGTAAACTTAAGTTTAGCCAGCACCATTGTAAAAGTAACTTATATGATGAAAATTACTTCCCATAATTATTATCTATTATTATTATTTTAGCTTTTCAACTCTCACTTTGGCCCAGTAGATAGACTCTATCTCAACTCTAAGATCATGGGATCTAGTGCCAATGTATTGTGAATGTGGGTGCATGCGCGAGGGTGGGGAATTAAAAAAAAAAACTCTCTCTCTCTCTCTCTCTCTCTCTCTCTCTCTTCACATCAAAGGTGGGTGGGGGTTAAAAAACTCTCTCTCTCTCTCTCTCTCTCTCTCTCTCTCTCTCTCTCTCTCTCTCTCTCTCTCTCTCTCTCTCTCTCTCTCTCTCTTCACATCAAATGTGGGGCCCACACAATAGACACTCTACATCAAAGGTTGGCCCACATTATAGATCTCCCACATGATAGATTGTCCACATGAATGGCCTTTAATGATGAATGACCACATCCCATATGATAGATGACCCACATTGAAGGTGGGGACAATATATTGGACGGTCCATATTAAAGGTGGGCTCCACATGATGGGTAGTGGATATTGAAGGTGACCCTACATGATGGACGTTAATAACATTGATGGTGTGCCTCACATGATGGATGACCCCCATCTAGGGACACCCCACATAATGGATGGTCTACATCAAAGGTCTACCCTTAACGATGAATGACCCACATCCAAAGTAGGCCACATCCAAAGCAAGCCCACATCAAAGGTGGGGCCACATGATGGACAGTCCACATCCAAGGTGGGCTCCACATGATGAGTGGTGGACACTGAAGGTGGGCCCCACATTATGGAAAAATTATTTTGATGGTGGGCTACATATGGCTACATATGATGGATGACCTACATCAAGTTGGGCCTCAACATAATGCAATGTTCACATCGAAGGTGTGGCCCATATGATGAATAGTTGATATTTAAGGGTGGACCGAACAAACTTCAAGGATAAGCATTTATTTGATCACACACACACACACACACACACACACACACACACACTTACTTTTTGGCTAATAAGCGGTTGATGTCTCATCGGGACTATTTGGCGATCTCGATAAGGTCATGGTTGAATTTTTCTAGGGCTAGGAAGGGTGCCGCAAGCGTTGTCATTGGGTTAATTGAAAAACTATATCGACTCCGAAAAATGAAGGTGGACTGAGTGTTAAAAGCTTCAACAATGTAATTAAAGCTTTCAGGTCCAAAATGGCATGGAATGTCTTATGCAAAAGATCTACCAACTGCAGGGCAAACTTCATGGAGAAGAAATACACGGATGACATGGAGCAGCTAGGTCATGCTAGCAAATCCCCCGTGGCGTCCCCAATGTGGAAAAAAATATGTAACCTTTTCCCCTTCATTACTACCCACTCTCGGTGGATCATAGGTAGTGGCGAATGCCAATTTTGGGTTAACAACTGGCCAAGTCTTGGCCCCCTCAATGAGTGGATCGCTGACACTCCCCCGCCCCTCCTGACACAAGTGCGTGACTGGTTAGGTCCGCGCGGGTGGCTAGATCTTCCGCTGGCCCATCAGTATCTTCCTCCTATGGTAATCGATCATATTGATGGAGAACGATTCTGCACATCCCCCTTAGACGACTGACAAATCTGGTTAGAAACCAGAAATGGCAAATTCAGCATTGCTTCTGCTTGGGGCTGTTCTTAGCTGAATGGTGTAACTATGTCATGGGCCAAATGGATCTAGCGCCCTATTCTTTCGCCTAAATTCTCTCTAATGTCCTAGAAAGTTAGCAAGAAAGCAATTCCCATCGATTCTAAAACACAAGCTAAGGGAATTTCCATTGCGTCTAAATGCTCCTACTGCCCCATCCCTCTCATGCTAAATATTGAATCCATCGACCATGTATTCTCGAAAGGCTCGCTGGCTGCTAAGGCTTGGGACCACTTCGACGTTCCCTTTCGCATCCCCGCTCGGCAGCACATCTTGGCGGTTAGGAGGGCCTTCTCGTGGTAGGCTATTGTAGCCACGACAGATCATTTATTCACTCTCAGAGGCATCACTCCCTCTATTATTTTCTAGGATGTTGGCCAGAAACGCTGACCGTATGGATGGGGTGGTGGTCTCGCCTCTGAAGGTGATATCCAAACAAACCTGCTGGATCCACAAGCTCGTGCCCCTTATCCCCCTCTAGCCCTCAGTCCGTCAGTCCTCTGCCATGGCCTTGGATAGCTTGGGTCTCTCCAAGAATGCTACTATCCCAAGGCATGCCACCACGATCAAATGGACTCGCCTTCCTCCTGGGTGGATCAAAGTGAATGTTGATGGTTCGGCCTTAGGCAACCTGGGAAGCTCTGGAGGTGGTGGAGTAGGTAGGAGCAACAACGGGAACTTCATTTTTACTCCTCCTTGGGATAAGGGTTCGGATAAAATGGCAGGGTTAGAGCAAAAGAAATTTGGGAAGGTTTGTCGCTTGATAGAGTTCTCGGATTCATCAAAGTGGAGCTAGTAAGCGACTCCAAGGTGGTGATGGATTCTATCAACAAACATGAGGATATCTCTTGGGCTTTATGGTATTGGTGGGCCAAAATCAAAACCCTCATGGATAGTATGGAAGTTTCAATCTCCTACTCTCCCAGAGAGGCTAATGTGGTGGTTGATGGGTTGGCTTGTAAGGGTAGTAGCTATTAGTCCCACCATCTCTTTTGATCCACATCCGATCTTTCGGACCTCATCAAAGGCCTCCGTTTTCTAGATAAGCTAGGAGTAGGCTACTTGCGTGAGTTGTAGTAGGCTTTGTTACCTCATGTTTATTTGTGGGCCTGCGTCTCATTTTTTACTGATAGGCCCTCCATACAGTGTACAACTCCTTTTGATATATATATATATATATATATATATATATATATATATATATATATATATATATATATATATATATATATATATATATATATATATATATATATATATATATATAGAAAGTTTAAATTAAAATAAAATAAAATAAAATTGATGTTTGCCAAACATACGTATCTATTAAGTATAAATTAATATAAGCTACTTGAGGCATAAGTAGATCCTATAAACTAATTATCCAAACACCCATTAAGTCCAACATGGAATCTTTGAGCTATTATGGAAATATCGTAACAATGCAATAATAGTACCTATATGGTCTTTTGCCTTTAATATGGCCAATAGTATTTTAGAAAAATATTTAATTGCTTTCATTCGACTGTATTAAGATACATCTGAACGGGTCATTTGATCCTAAGTGCCAAAAGATATCAATACCTTAAATTTCATATCAATCCGATCAGGGGATGATACATTTTTATCAGATTTAACGATAAGAATTATTTAACCATGAATTCTCAAATTATGATCGGACAGATCAGATCGAATCCCCACTACGTATGCTCATTCTAGAATATATCTAAATTGTTGACTAGAGAATATGAGTAGATCTGACCGTTTGATGGGTCATAATGATGAAAGGTTAGGATCGTTCTTATTATACTTTCAATTAGTTATAAAAAATATTTTTTAAAAAAAAAAACATAAATGGCTTAGATTTAAGTGATTTATTAACACATTCTCAATTTAATATTTTTTAATGTCAATGGATGGCTTATATTTGTCCCGTATGATCATTGGATCATCAGATGTATCAGATCCGATCTACGCCATATATGTGAATTGTGGAATATATCTATAGTATTATCTAGAATTCTAGATGGGTTTGAACGTCAGATAGACTATACTAATTGTAAGAATGATTGGTTGTTTGCTTCTTCTTTTTTTTAAATATGGATCTTAGATGGTTTAGATTTAGAAATTCATTAATTGTCCCCTTAATCGATCATGTGGGAGCAGATGAATGGTTCAGATATAATCATATGACTAATAAATATTAAAAGTAGGAAAAATAAAGAAGAACACTTAAAGTTATAAATCGAATCATCATAAATTAGTTTTTATAACATTTGTCAATCGATCGACAGTCCATTAGAACATTTTGTTTGATTTGTAAATTCTGAGATTTTAATGTGTAATGTAAAGTAATAATTATAACCCTCGATCATCTTAAAACATCAGTGTGGTCAAATCACCTTAGGTTAATCAAGTGGGCCCCACAGTGAAGAATGACTATCCATAGTCGCATATGAAGAATGCAAGTTAAAGGAATTCAAATCGATGGTTAGATTACTCATGTGGGTCCTAAATTAGGTGATCAACAAGTTGAGACAAATTATATAAACTACCGAAAACATAAATATATTTGATTGTGTTATATATTTAGGTGGTTATCACTTGATTAATTTTGGGATAACATTTCAGAATCTACATCGTCAAAATATTGGTGAGTGACCCCAACATGTTTCCTATCCATTGTGATTAAATTAGTCATCTGATTGTTTTTGCTGATTATGATTCCTTATGTCGAATGTTTGTTTGCTTAAAATTAAAATGACATGTACTGCTATATATGTGACAATAATTAACATGATACAAAATCATTCTCATGCAACTATGTCAGGCATCGCATAATTGTGTTGAATACCTGGGGGAACTCGTAGGATGACCTCTAGGTACTTACAGTACCAAATGACCTAGAAGACCATCCCTAGATGTTTATAATATGTGAAATCCCAGCAAGATGGTGGAAGCCTACCCAAAAATGGAGAGATGCGAGTTGATGGGATCTAACTCAAACAAGTGAACTGATCAACCCACTTGATGCATTCATGCATCCATGCATCTCATGGCATTTATGTAATTTTATTTTTATTATGATGTGCATGAATCATGATGGGTTTGATCACTAAGATTAGCCAACTGACATTTTATTAATAAAAAATCATACATATCTAGTGGACGATGAAATAACTACTCAAGTTTCAGGGCAGGGATGTGAACTAGTGGATAATTCACAAGGGCTATGCCCCTATCTTGATGAAGATGAGTTGAATATGTTGAATCACTAATATATCTAATTAAACTCATGTTAGTCTTTTAATTATGTATTTGAGCAAGTTTTAAGTAGTGATTGAAAGTTATGAATAGTTATAATTATTTTTAGATGTCTGTTTTGAAATTTGAATTTTGAATTTTGAAATCTCTGCCCCGCCGGCCGACAACCGACGTATCGTTAACAACGGTTTCTCCTACAATAGCGTTGGAAGCTCGAGGGGGAGTAGCTCAGGGATCTTGAATGCAAAACAGATGTGAACTCTGCCCTAGCTCTTTGAGAGGAGAGGCAGATGGGTGACGACTGGCAGACAGTCCGGCACCGGGGAAGAAAACAGGGAGGCCACAACCTCTTTGTAGGTAACCTATCATTTAACATTGTAGAAGAGGATCTAAAAACTAGGTTCGGACAATTTGGGGAAATAACCGATGTCTACATCCCGACATTCGCCCCATTAGGCAAAGGTAGAGGGTACGCTTTTATGCGATTTTGTGGAAAGGAGGATGCTGAAACAGCCATGCAAACGCTCAATGACTGATTTTTGGCAAGACGACGAATGATTGTGAAGGAAGCAAACCAGAGAAAAATGCCCAACCCTACAGTAGTACCAAAGCCGAATCCCAATACTTTCAATTCCACACAGATAAAAAGGTCAGGCGCTGCTCAGCCCCAGCCTAAGGAGACCATTGCAGATTACTAGAACTTCTAAGTTCGGATGGCACAACAACCCCAACTTTCTACCAACCGATGCGCCCCATCATCTTTCAAGGACGCTCTCCAACCACCCAGCCCCCCCTGCCCACCCATTCAATCATAGTCCCTAAGTGGATTTCTGATCAGGGAAGGGTAGCATTGTCATCTGCGATTGTTGGGGAGGTTCCAGGTTCAAGCAATGAGACCACCACCATTAGAGACATCCTGAGCTCTTCTCCTCTCTGCCTCTACTAGGTAGAAATCCTCAGACTAACCCATATAGCTTACATTCTAATTTTTAAATCCAAGGAAGAAATAATCTCCTTTTTGAGAGGCAAAACTCTTCACCAACAAATGGGTCTATAGAATGTACGACCATGGGGCCCTGCAATGACGCTACTGGGAAGAGTATCATGGATTCGGATAGAAGGCATCCCCATCAATGTATGGAGCGAACACACCATTGGCAGCATTGTTGATTTTTTAGGATTAGTCATTGAGCAAGACCGAGAACAGATGGATGGCCCAAACTGACGTTTCACCCGAGTAAAAATCCTCCCTCACCATGATGGCCCCATCTTCAAAATGACTAATCTGCTGGTCGAGGGGAGATCTTTCCTAGTTTATTCCTACTTCGAATTAGGACCGTTAGAAACTCCAACAGGCATAGGGGTGGCCCCGTTCGCCAATGCCAGTAAAACTACGAAGCAATGGGTAGTTTGATCGTTTGCTAATCCTCAAAATGTGCGAATGGAGAATCCATCAGCTGGTAGGCCAACTATCGATCTTCTCCTAGACGGCCAAGACAGAGGCTCACTACCTGATCGATCAAATGCCACACAGACAAAGCCATTTTCTAACACCCTACAGGAAGCTTGGGAGAGCGAGGATCCTTTATCTCAGACGTTGCTAAGGCCAGTGGCAATCACAATTCCTCCTTCTCCTCAACCTATGGAGCCTCAGACGATCGACATGTTGCCCCCTCCAGTCATACTTGATCTGTAGGTTCAACCAAGAAGAAATATGAGTTCTCTAAGGACAAATGATCGTTACAATGAAGACAGTCCTGCTATGAATGCAAATTCTGACCTCCTGTCCATTAGCAATCAATGATTAGGTAATTTCTCAGACTTCCACCTGTTGCCTCACTCTCATGATAGGAACAACCCCCAACAGAGTACTAATCAAGATCATTATTTCTCCCCAAACCAACCTCTATAACAACTAACCTTACCAACCCCGCCCCTTCAATGGGCTCGTCCAACTCCTGACATGATGGTGGCTTAGGAAGGGTGGTTATCTGGCATAAAGGATTTATTTTTAAAAAATGCAGGGGCTTAGGATGTGGTCAGAGGGAACAAAACAAATTTGACAGTCACATCTCCAGCAGCTCAGGCTCCAAACCCTGGAAACCACAATGGCACTTAGACTCGTCTCTTGGATGGATTAATCAATTCGGGTGATCAGGATATCAACAGGGACATTGAAGTTGATGCAGAAAAGGGCAGTGATAAAGCAAGGCTGCAGGATTCGGGTCTAGCAATTCGTGGAAAAGTATCAAGGATCACTGATGGACAGAACAAAGCTCGGGAGGCTCTGAATCTATGGGTGGAAATCCAAGGAAAGGCTACAGCAGTTGAAACAAATGAATCAAGCTCTAGTGCTAGCTCCCAGTAGGAAGGCTCAGACTCCCCTATCACAAGACAAAAGAGGAAAAGTAAGCCAAAAAAGAACTATGTGAAACGCACAAGCCATAGGCTGAGGAGCTTGAAGAAACGGGTTGGGCAAAAAGGATGGGTTACAGATGATTAGTCTTCTCTCGTGGAATGTGAGGGGGGTAGAAAATGCTCAAACTACCCGGTATTTGAAAAGACTGATTTTTCTATATAACATTGAACTACTTTTATTGCAAGAACCCATGCTCAAGGACTCAAAACACTCAGCAATTGCTGCTATGTTGAAGATATGGTGGAAAAAAAGATATGGATACTATCGAAGAGCCACATTCGTATTCACACCATCAGCACTGCAAGGCAATGCATCACCATCTGCATCTTAGAAGATAGTCTCCCATTTCCTATTTTTATTACAATAGTATATGCTGGTTTCTTTCATGAGCAAAGAAAAATGCTATAAGATGATTTGAGAGCTACATCCAACACCATGATGGGGCCATGGATGGTATGCAGGGACTTTAATACCACGATCAGCCCTGATGAAGGGCACCTTGGAGGTCCATTACAAATGACGACAACTATGGCTGAATTCCAAGAGGTGATAAATGACGTAGGGTTGCTAGACGCGGGATACTCGGGCTCCCCTTTTACATGGTGCAACAATAGGGTGGGAAGTAGCCGCAGATGGGTGCGGCTAGACAGAATTATGTTCAAATCTGAATGGATGAGAAGCATCCCTGGGTGCAAAGTAGAACATCTTAACCGATCCTTCTCCGACCATTTTCCTTTGCTTCTCTCCTTTTGAACCAATACAATGACCTTTCCTTGCCCCTTCAAATTTCAGCATATGTGGATGGAGCATGAACAATTTTTGGCCATAGTCAAGGCTTCCTGGGAAATTGAGGTCGCTGCATCTCCCATGTACAAGTTCTTTATCAAAATGAAAAATCTGAAGATAGTTCTGAAAAGGTGGAACACTAAGGTCTTTGGAGATGTTAAAAGAAATGTACAAGAAGCCGAGAATGAGGTAACAATGGTTTAGTTCAACCTTCTTAAATCACAGTTAAGATGGGTGCGGCTAGACAGAATTATGTTCAACTCTGAATGGATGAGAAGCATCCCTGGGTGCAAAGTAGAACATCTTAACCAATCCTTCTCCGACCATTTTCCTTTGCTTCTCTCCTTTCGAACCAATACAATGACCTTTCCTTGCCCCTTCAAATTTCAGCGTATGTGGATGGAGCATGAATAATTTTTGGCCACAATCAAGGCTTCCTGGGCAATTGAGGTCGCTGCATCTCCCATGTACAAGTTCTTTATCAAAATGAAAAATCTGAAGATAGTTCTGAAAAGGTGGAACACTAAGGTCTTTGGAGATGTTAAAAGAAATGTACAAGAAGCCGAGAATGAGGTAACAATGGTTGAGTTCAACCTTCTTAAATCACAGTCTAAAGCTGATACACTTAGACTCAATCGGGCCCACGCCAACCTCAAAAGGGCTTACCTTCACCAGGAAATTTTTTGGAAGCAAAAATCCAGTATCAGCTGGCTAAGCGAAGGGGACAGGAACATAAGATTCTTTCACAATTCAGCGCTTGACAATCGCAGAAGATTAGAAATTAAGAATTTAAAAAGGGCATCAAGTGAGAATATTGAAAGGACCGAAGACATAGCCGTAGAAGCTGAAAAGTACTACAAGGATCTGTTTACTTCTGAGGCAACTAGCTATAACGAAGACATTTTCGAATGCATCTCGTGAGCCGTAATAGCCCAAATGAATAAATAGCTAATGACCCCTCTGTCAAAAGAAGAAGTCAGAGACGCTGCATTCTCTATCTCGATGGATAGTGCCCCAGGCCCAAACGAATTTGGAGGATCCTTTTATTCATCCTACTGGGACATTATAGGTACAGATCTATTCGAAGTAGCTAAAGACTTTATCCAGAGAGGCCCGATTCCCTGAGCCTTTCAGTGTACCCAAATCTACCTCATTCTAAAGAAATAAGACTCCGGAATTCATTACTGATTTTAGACCTATCAACCTATGCAACTGCATCATGAAGATCTTCTATAAGATCATGATGACTAGACTGGCTCATATCCTTCCTGACCTGATTTCTGCTGAACAAGTTGCTTTTATAAAGGGGAGATCCATTGTTGAAAACATTTCCATAGCCAAGGAGATGACACATGAGATTGACTATAAAGTCTTTGGAGGCAATTTGATCATCAAAGTAGATATGGAAAAGGCCTATGATCGTATGGAATGGGGCTTTATTGCTCAGGCCCTCCACAAATTCGGGTTTGATCAGCGATGGATCAACTTCTTGCAACGATGCTAGATGGACATTTGGTTTTCCATCATCATAAATGAGAGAAGCTTCAGTTTCTTCAAATCTAGTAGAGGTCTAAGGCAGGGAGACCCCTTATCGCTGTCCATCTTCATCATCACGGCTAAGGTGTTCAGCAAGGGCCTCTCCAAACTGTTTGCTTCAAGGACATGCCGGCCATATCAGTTGCCCCAGAGCTGTCCCACGATCACCCTCTTGTTTTATGCTAACAATGTTATTCTTTTTCTCAATGGCAGGTTATCTAATGTGCATTCCCTCAGATTTATAAGGCAATATGAATCAGCTTCTGGATAGAAAGTCAATGCCTCCAAAACCTCCTTCACACTCCCGACGAGGTCGTCCAGATGCAAAGTCCAAAAATTATGCAGATTAACGGGATTCAGGCAAGCTCCCCTCCCTTTGGTTTACCTTGGTATTCCTCTTACCAAAGGCAAAACTCGCAGTCTGCTTCTTCCCCAACTCATCCAGAAAATTACAAGCAAGATTGCAGGATGGAAGGCCAAACTCCTAAGCTCGGAAGCGAAGCTGACATCCTCTCCAGCATCCCCATTCATATGTTATCGGCCATTTCCTTCCCAAAATCAGTTACCAAAATGATTGATAGAGCTATTGCCAATTTTTTCTGGGGTAGCTCCGATCTTGGCAATAAGAGGCACTAGGTCAAACGGACCACGATATGCACTCCTCTACACGAGGGAGGCCTTGGCATAAGAAGTCTTGACGATGTAATGTTGAGGGTCAAATATTGGATATCAGACCCTAGTTATTTCCTAGATTTACGAACATGATACCGTTTAATGGCCCACTTTAATCGTGTTTGTGATGCAGAGTGTATTTATGAACATGGACTGAAAAGGGGAGCTTAAAGCATAGATTTAGTACTCTGATGACACCAAAGGCAAGGGATAGACTCTAATAGATCAAGAATGACGGAATTACATGCCAGAGATCAGAGAAAACGGATAAACCAAAGTTCAAGTGGCCCAAAAATCATCCAGAATGCAAGATCACGGGGTTTCCACCATCCATTCGGTTCGAGACTTCATATATGGCTTGAGGACCATAAATTAACCGTACATGTCGAATTTAGGTTATTGAATCTTCGTGGAAGTGGCCCAACGGATAGAACAGACCATAAAACTCTGATTTGGGGCCCGGCTGGTATCTAGGAATGATTCAATTTCAGTATCAACACATTAAATGAAGTATTAAAACGTATGGACGGAGAGGATCTCTTATAAACATAACGATGGAGCCCACAGGGGGATCTACATGTGTACAATGCATGTACGCTGGACGCGTACTGGACAGACCGTTTAGTCAACACGGGCGCTGACCCAATTCCTGTTGTGAAAAGGCCAGCAGACGAACCTGCGTCCGCTGGGGTGCATCAGTGGGCCACCATCATCATGCATGTATATGATCCAAACCGTTCATTGACTTTAGGGAGTCAAAACGACCGTATCTTGATCTGTTTCCAGATTCTCTCGGATGCTTCATAGACATGGAGGTGTAGACACAGGATTGGAGGGTGCCAAGCAAAACGACGTGAGTCTCGACGAAGCTGATCCAAAACTGATGATGACTGACCGATTTTTCGTGGGAAGTAGAATGGACGGACTGGATTTTACATATGACGTCAACCATGGGCCCACCAACCATCATAGTGCTGATTGTGCAGGCTCTGTTTCGCAACAGAGCTTGTGGACGGAACGTCTGGGCCACCATCAAGGCCTCACGTGGTCGATCCAAACCGTCTATGCTGTTCAGGGCTCCGTTAAATCCAAAACCACAAATTTTGAAGGATCCACGCAAGATGTAGAATGTGCAGGCTCGATCGCAAAGGAAGTTGGTTCTTGTTGAAGTTGGCAAGATCTCAGTCGTTCTGCGATGGACAGTCCATTCTCTGGTGTGATCAAGACCATCCAAACTACCTTTAAAGGGTAACCGTTCGTCTCCAAGGAGCCTGAATAGCTCAGATCTCACAACAGGGTCAGTTTTTGCAGTAGATCTTGGTGTGCCAGATGAATTCATTACGCAGGGAGTGCGTAAGATTTTTTTTCTGCACCGACTCATGAGTACTGCATTCAGCACTGGATGGATGGAGTACGAAAATCTTACGCAAACCGACCTTGCTGCTGCTATAAAGAGAGGAGAGAAGAGAGAGTTTGAGGGAGGCTTTGGACGTTCGTGAGAGGGAGGCAGGGAAAGTACTTGTTGAGAGTTTTTTTTTTTTTTTTTTTTTTTTTGCTGTTATTCTTTTCTTTTCCTTTTTAATTTTATGAGATTTAGTCCCACCATGGCTGGCTAAACCTCTTAGCTAGGGCTAAGAGGTGAAGCTTGTGGCGTGATGGGAAGACCTCTACGGCTTTGATTCATTGTTCATGAACTGATTTTGATGCTAGTTGATTTTATGGAATGTTTTTAGTTTTTAATGATGTATTGTGACTTAAATTACAATATATCTGCGATGGCTTTGAGTATGTCCATTTTATTTATGTTTATGACGTCAGGAAGCCCTGTTGTTCACTTTCGTCTCCTAGACATGGTCGGATGACGGTACCCTTCCTAACCTTCACACATGCGATTGGTTGGTAATTAATTTAATTCTGTTGTTTACTTTGCGGGCATGGTTTGGTGATGGAATCCATTTTAATTCATATACCTTTCTTCTCTTTAAAACTATATCAAGTAAGTTCAGTTTAATTTTCATGATTCTTGAAGCAGGCGTAAGATCTCCCTGATCTCTACAAGTGGATCCTCTGAATCCCTAGTTTCCTACCTCTAAATTTTATAATTTTTTTATATATATAATATTTCACCATTATTCCTTCAAATTCAATCGATTTAGATTTCATCTTAGTCTAGTTTTAATTCTACTTAGTTTCAGATAACGTACAGATTTCAGTTCCTTGGGATTCGACATCGGTCTTACCGAATTTATTATTACATCACAACCCTGCACTTGGGAAGTGAACATGTAACACGTCCTTCAGAATAAAGATGGGATGACAAATGCTTTAGGGGACGTCTCTTTGGGCCAATTTCTTTTTAGCAAGATACTTCCAGAAAGTGCTAGATAATAGAGGTTTGAATGGCTCCGCTTATTCCTCATACTGGAAGAAAATCTTCAGACTTTTACCATTCACCTTACAACATTCTAAGTGGCTTATGGGAGAAGGGTCGATCAACTTCTGGAATTGGAACTGGACGGGAAGAGGGCTGCTGCTAGGGGTAGCAGAAAGAGCTATTCCGCTGCATTTATAGACAGCTACTGTTAGGGACGTCATGTCCCAACCTGACGCCAAATATCTGTCTAAGGCTTAGAGAATTATCTCTCCAACTGCAATGCAGGTTGTGAATGCTGCCCTAATCATCCTATCTAACAGGAAAGATAAATTGACTTAGGACCTCAATCCTTCAGGCAACTTCTCCTTAAAGTCAGCATGGAATGGAATCAGATGACATCAGCCCACTCTCCAATGGACTAAGTGGATTTGGGATGACGCTCTTCCTCTAAAGATGGGCATATTTGGTTGGAAAATCTTTCGTGGTGCGATCCCTGTGGATAAAGCTGTCATGAGGGTCAGTATTCCATTGGCCTCGAAGTGCGAATGTTGTAACTTGCTTGCGCATTCTCAGACAGCTTTCTCCTCCCCCACAGTTGACCTGCCTCCTCTTGATTAAACAGGGGATAGCGGAAAAGTGAGGATTTGAGCCAAGACAGTGGGGCGATGGAAGGTCTGAACCACCTATTCAGCAAGGGCAGGACGACGCGTGAAGTTTGGGGCTACTTTGAGAGAATCTTTGGCATTCTTCCATCGCCCAATCAGTCCATTTCTCGGAGATTTCAGTCTTGGACAAATAGAGCCAGCAACAAATACAGAATCCCTCTTCTCAGTGGTCTCGCCCCCAACATTATTGTTTGGGAGATATGGAAAAGCAGAAATCAAGCTAGATTTGAAGGCCGCGCCATGTCAGCCCCCAGTATCATTTCCAATATGTCCCGTTGGTTGGGAGATATCGGGTCCTCCATTCAAGTCCCGAATAGGCCCTCCATGACTGACTCCATATCTCTTCATATCCTTCGGATCTCGAACGCTTTCCCAGCTACGATTGCCAAGCCCCACATTGTCAGATGATCGAAACCTCCATTAGGCTGGCTGAAGTTAAATGTTGATGGTTCTTCTAGGGGGAACCCAAGAGAGAGTGGAGGTGGTGGAGTTTGTAGGGACCACTGTGGCAAGATCGTTTTTGCTTTCCATAGAGGTTACGGGCAAACCACGAATACGGTGGCGGAGGCCCAAGCCATGCTCGACGGTATCACAACATGCTTTAAACTAGGCCTCCCCAACATTATTATGGAGACCGACTCCAAGATCATTGCTAACGCGGTCGACGAGCACCAACCCAACATGTCATCGCAAATCTGGTATAAGGTAAGTGTCATTCAGCAACTGCATGGAAAATTTAATCTCAAGTTCGATCATATCTACCGGGAAGGGAATTCAGTGGCTGATGCATTGGCAAGATTAGGTAGCAAAGGATGTCCAAATAGAATCTATGACTCTCGGGCAGACCTACCGAGAATTGTGAGGGGTGCAATTGCTTTGGACAACACTGGCATCGGGATCATAAGACATCCTCGAGCGGGGCAGCCCCCTTCCTCCCCTGCTTTGTTGGTCTTTCTGTATAGAGCTGGTAAGGGCCTTTGTCGAAGGTGCTCTTGGAGTCCTCTGACCTCTTTCTTTTCCTTTTTTTTTTTTTTTAGCTTTGTGCATTCTGATGGAGCGAATCCTTTTTGTTGGGACCCGCTTGTCTTGTTGTTTAGATACTGAGATTAATGAAAGTTCTATGGTAAGAGTCCACTTTTTTTTTTTAAAAAAAAAAAGTTAAAGCTTTTGTTAGTGAATGGTTTAATAAAGCCCCAAATCGGTGGGTTTTGGTATCATGATTTAATTTTGTTAATATTATCAATATGTGGATTGAATGCCCATAAATGATCGAGATGATGAATATATGTGTATGTGATTGAAATAAATGAATGTGAGATGTTTTGTTAAAGGTTTGAGTTTGGAAACTTAGTGTATATTTTAACTAAGCCTCTGGAAAACGGTATGAAGGAATGATTTTAATATATATGGTGTACAAGTCATGTATCATAACTCGAGTCTGAGGGTGCACAATCTATATTTAAATTTTGAGACGTTACATGGATGGTTAAGATCATTTATAAATAAGTCGAAGTAACATTTTTATCCATTTATTTATTAGAGTCCATCATAGGTTGGTCGGAATTTAATTAGTTTAAAATTTACATTTTTGAACTTTTTTTGAAAAGGGTTTTCAATAATCTGCTCAATTAATTTAAGTACTTACCATAAGATTAACTTTGGCTAGATTTTCTAACATTTAGCAGGGCTAGTAAACTGGTTGTAGCTCTGTTGGCCCCTTCTGTAATGTTTATATGGAGTCCTTCGACCATTAGAAATGTTACTCATGTTAAGACTAGGCCAAAAAATTAGCCCCATTCTTGATTTAGGTTAATCAGATAATTGGAAAGAATATACAAAGTAATACTGACCCTCTAAACTGCTTCTCTTGCTGTGTAATTGTGATCGTGAATAAGGTATAAACTGTTTAAATTTCAAATTCTTCTTATCTCACACTTAAAGCTCAAGATTGAAGATATTCTACATGGGTGCCGAATTTGAGGTATAACAATCATGACCCTATAACCCTCCTATAATGGCTACGATTAGAGGTTTAGCGGTCCATGGACAGCGTATACCTGGTGAGTATTAGTTATACTGCATATACCTAGTGAGCATTATTTATACTTGTTGGTGACATATGTCTTAAATCTGTCAAATAGGCTCGATAACATCGAGCAGGTTTCGGGTGAAAATTTATGGGAAATTTGGCTAACCCGAGAAAGGTTCAGGTGAAAATCCAGTAACATAGTCATTTGGAACTTGCAAGAAATTCGGCCAGCCTAAGGACAAGTTTGGCTAGCCTAAGTGTTGGTTGGCTAGCTCGAGCTCTGATTTGGCCAGCCTAAGGTTACGCAGATTGTGCGCGGACCGGGTAAATTTAAGGCGATTTTCAGATTATTCCAACTCGGTGCGAAAGTTGGAATTCCTAATCTATAAATAGGAGTTCTTATGATGCTCCATGTGCAATTCTAAGATATTCCAAGGCTTCTTAAACTGTTCCAAAGGGTTTCTAAATAGTTCTAACGTTTTAGAGGGTGTAGCAAGGGTGACATTTGAGGATTTCTCAAATCGGGTAAGTCCTTTCTCTTTTTAATTTATGCTTTCATAGTGGATTTTTGTCACTTCGTGCCGTGGTTTTTTCCTGAAAGGGTTTTCCACATTAAATTGTTGTATTCTCTCTATGTTTGCTTGGTGCTTTTGGATTGCAATCCTAGATTCATCTTTGTGTGATTCCGCTATTTATCCCAACAACTTATATCAAAGCAAACATGGGGGCGTAGCTTAAATCTACAGGATTAGTAATAATGGGAAGCACTATGTATGAAATTGAGAAGTATTCAGGTAAAAATAATTTTGAGTTATGGAATATTAGGATGATCAATTCTTTAACCAAGTAAGGCGAAGATGGTGGTCTCGAGGAGGAAAGGCCGACTATGAGTGATGATGAATGGAATACTCTTAATAAGAAGGCCTTATCCCCAATCCATTTTTGTTTCACGAATGAGGTTCTCTACAATGTTTTGAGGGAGAAAACTGTAGCAGGTTTATGGGCAAAGATAGAGGATATTTATGCAAATAAATTCACCGAGAATTGTCTACACTTGAAGATATAATTGTTCACCTTCAAGATGGCAGAAGGTGGATGTGGAGGCCCACGTCAATTACTTTAATAAATTGATTTGTAATTTACTAGATATGGAGGAAGTGGTCAAAGATTAAGATCAGGCATGCATGTTGTTGAATTCTCTTCCGGCATCATATGAGTCATTCAGGGACTCATTATGCACAACAAATAAATCCTAAATGCGGACACTATTATCTTAGCTCTTCAAGAGAAGGCCATGCGAAAGATAAATAGTGGCATAGGGACATCTTCTGATGCACTATTTACGAGAGGCAGAAATTATGAGTGAGGTATAACATCTTCAAGGTCAAGATCTAAGTCTATGGGCAAAGGTAAAGGTAAGTTAAAGTGTTGGAATTGTGGGATTGGAGGACACATGAAAAAGTATTGTGCAAATCTTAAATCTAAGAGAGAAGAATCTAAGGCTTTGTATAAGGAGGTCAACGCTGTCATGTCTGATGAAAGTACGAGTGGATGTGAAGTTGATGTCTTGTCTATATATACGATCGGACACTTATACGATGACCATAAGGACGAGTGGATTCTAGACACAGGGGCATCTTATCATATAACACCTCATAAGAGTTGGTTCATCAGGTACAAAGAGTGCGATGGTGGACAAGTGTTTTTAAATAATAATAATTAAAAGATTGAGTATTTCATTCCATTAGAGGAACAAATACATTCAGGCTAATAGAACCCAGCCCCACCTTGTTGAGAAAACAAAGACCCTGAATGTGAAAAGGGAGATCTCGCATGTTAGTAACTAGGCGAGTCACTTGGTTTAAGTTCCCAGCCCGAGCCATAACATCAGCTGCCGCATTTCCTTCTCTGAATATATGAACAAAGTGGAACTCCCCTCTTCTTTTAAGCTGATCAATCCAAGAAATCTAGTAACCCCATTTCCAGCCTAGTTTAGCTGCACCAAGGAGGATGTTAATAACGAGCAGAGAATATCAGACTCCACAACCACCTTATGAAAGCCACTAAAAAAAATAATGCACCATACCATATAGGATAGCCCACAACTCGGCATTAACGTTTGACCTTGCTCCATAGCAAGATTCAAAAGCAAACAAAAAATTTCCTTTGTCTCCTCTACAAATGCCCCTGCCACTGGAATTCCCTGGGTTACCAATCACTGACACATCTACGTTGACCTTCACCTAGCTCGTTGGGGGTTTACACCATCTAACCACCCTGGACGACCGGCCCGACATGAAAATACCTCTCACTCCCTGCAGAAGATGTTGGGGACTGGAATTGTGTTCCGTAGAAACGGGAATAGAAGGGATCGCAGAAGAGCCTCTTGGGTGGCTATGCAGGGTTGCGAAGGACCAACCCAACACATCCCCAGTGATGATGGCCATCCACCATCTGGCCTAAGCAATCAATGTAGAAACCAAGGCAATCTACCCATCAAATCTTACCGCATTACGGCATTTCCAGATCGACCAGAGAATCACACAAGGGGCAACCTTGTGGGCAGTGGACTTCGAGGAGCAAATCATAGAGGCACCCCACCATTGCGCCAACCTAATGTGGATCAATTCAGCCTGAAGAATGTGAATGCCGAAGATATTTCCAAAGAAAGACCAAGCTGCTACCGCAATTTGGTTGTGCAAAAATAGATGCGGAATAGACTCAGTCAAGTGGCTGCGGGGAGAACTACCGTTGCAACACACACTTGGAGGCCAGATTGATGTCGCACAATTGGATAGCCCCATCCACAGGTGTCGCCTTCATCAGGACCCTCCAAATGAACAGAGAGATTCTAGGGGCAAGGGTATCATGCCACACCCTTTTGGCCCAGCTATGACGGGGCTAGGGACATCTGATCTTCTCCTGGGCTAGGCAACTAAGAACGTACCTGAAGTAGAGAAAGGCCACAGTGGGGAGTCCTCTTCATTCGATAGACAAAAACCCTATTGAAAAATATGGTCAATTACCTCTTGTGGGAGGTAATTGAAGGTCGTCAAAGGAGGGAGAGGACCTTTCGTACCAATCACCTGCACAGTCTTCATAGATAGCAAAACAACCGAAATCGGGGATGTCGATAGGCGAAGAAGCGGGCCAACCCCTAACTAGTTAGAAGACTAGAAATTGCATCCTCCATTACCTAGCTTCCACTGCACATAAGAGTCTACTAATGGGGAGAAGTCATGAATCCTCTTCCATAAAGGAGAGGGGAAACTAGCTGGACGAGACAACTCCGAAGAGGAAAGGTCTTGAGCATATTTGGTCGACATAAAGGAGCTCCAAAGACTCTTTCCAGACGCATATTTGATGGCCCAGACCATCTTCAACCATAAGGCAGCCATAGAGTCATTCAACTGCCTGATGCCTAGGCCCCCCTCTTCTTTAGGAGTCGCAATCGTTTTCCAACTCTTTAAGTGGCACTTGCTTTTACCGTTGTTCCAAACCCAAAAAACAACGCAAATTTCTTCTCTAATCCAAGAAAAACTTAGGATGGAATGTGGGTTGTGGCCAAAGAATGAATCAGAATATTTGATAGCACATGAGTCACCAGAACTGCCCTACCAGCTTGGGATAAGCATCTCGCCTGCCATCCATGGATTCGCCCCTCTATTTTAGCATACCCTCTACCAACAGCTTGGATAGGTGTTTATGGACAATGACATTGCCTATAATGTTGTGGCTATTAGTATGGGGCGCATCAAGATGTTTGATGGGACAAAGCATACCCTTACTAAGGTGAGGCACATTCCTGATATGAAGAGAAGTCTGATTTCTCTTGGTGCACTTAAGGTAAGATGATGCAAGTTCAACGGATTTGATAGAGCCCTTAAAGTATCTAAGGAGGTAATTGTAATTGTGAAAGCGCAACAACTCAATAACATTTACAAGTTGATCGGAAGCACTTCAACTGGTGGAGCTGCAATGGCTGTAGTGAATTCCACCTCTATACATGTGTGGCATTCTGGGCATGGCAACATGAGCGGGTAGGGCAGGAAGGTTGAGATGCACAAACAAAGATATGGAGTAGGTGGAGCAGCCACCTGTGACAAGAACACACCGTATAATCGCAGGTTATCGGTAAGGGACATGGACGAATCCAATATTGTATATACGCTCATTATAGACAAGAGAGGTCTGTCTACTATTCAGATGGTAGTTGGTAAGCCTGGTACTAAGCAATGGAGGGTGACTATGGATGATGTGATACTAGATCGATACATGAGAGCTGGTGGAGCTTCCAGTAGACTAAAAAGTGATTGGATGCAAGTGGATCTTCAAAAGGATACATCATAGATATAGAGCGAGGCTGGTAGCGAATGATCATGCTCAAATAGAATGGATCGACTCCTCATAAATATTCACGCTAGTGGTATAGCAGATGTCTATTAGATTCATATTGACGTTGGTTACCCAATACAATCTCGAGGTGGAACGGATGGATGTGGAGACTACACTTCTACACAAAAAATTGGAAGAGTTGTTCATCATGAAATAACCAGAGCAGTTCAAAGTTTAAAGGGGCAGAGAACAAGGTTTTGTAGGAGGTCATTGTACAACCTATCGCCTAAGCAGTGGTATAAAAATTTGATTTCTTCATGGTGAGTCAGAAAATTTCTAGGAGCGAATACGATCACTGTATCTATTGCAAGATACTGAGTGATGGCACATTCATCATTATGGAATTGTATGTTGATGATATGTAGATCGTCAATCATGACATGTCTGAAATCAACGTACTGAAGACTCGGTTAAGAGAGACATTTGAGATGAAGGATCTGGGGGCGACAAAGATGATTCTCGGCATTGATATTCATAGAAACTGGAAGAAGAGCATGCTTTGGTTATCTCAGGTGGGATACCTTAAGTATGTATTAATCAAGTATGCAATAGACCGGGCAAAGCTTGTGAGCGTTCCCTACATAGCTCACTTCATTGTCTTGAAGCGCGCCGCGTAGGGAAAGCTCACTAGCTTTGCCTGGTCCATCACATACTTGATCAATACCTACGTAAGGTATTCTTTTTAATATAACCAAAGCCCTGCTCCTCTTTCATTCTCTATGAATATCAATGCCGATAACCTTCTTTGCAGTCCCTAGACCAAAATAGATGAGGAAAAGCAGGATATGTCTCATGAGTCTTATTCGAATGTGGTTGGCAATGCATGTCATGGTTTGTATTAGACCGGTTATTTCACAAGCAATCAGTGTTGTGAACGAATACCTTGACAAGCAACATTGAAAGGCAGTAAGATGGTTACTTCGATACATTCGAGGTACAGAAGACCACATCTTAAATTTTGAAAAGACATGAGAAAAGTTAGTAGGGTATATGGATTCAGATTACATAGGCAACGTAAATTACAGAAAGTCAACTTCAGGTTACTCATTTGTACTAGCGGGTGGCACAATTAGTTGTATGTTGAAGCTTCAATTTCTAGTGGATCTTTATACAATCGAAGCTGAGTATATGGCAGTGATAAAAGCATTTAAGGAAAGTATTTGCTTAAGATGTATGATAAATCAGCTAGTGCTTCAGGAGAAGGCTGTGTCGGTTAATTGTAATAGTGATAATGCTAGTAATTTGGCTAAAAATTCTATTTATCACTCACGTACAAAATATATTGATGTTCGTTACTATTTTATTCAACAGATGCTTAAAGAATGAAGCGTAATACTAGAGAAGATTCACATCAGCGTGAATCTGGTAGACATGCTCACAAAGGTCGTTCGTAAAGAGAAGTTCAAGTTTAATGCAACTTCTTTGGGCTTAGCAATGACATAAAAGGAGGATGAAGTGTGCATGAGAAGCATTGCTGAAGTTATTATACAAAGCAGAGATAAGAGAAGAGGTCAATAAGCTACACATTTGAATATTGAAGGCATAGTGGAGATTATTGGTGACCAATGTCTTAAATCTGTCAAATAGGCTCAATGACATCGAGCAAGCTTCGGGTGAAACTTTGCAGGAAATTTAGTCATCCCAAAAAAGGTTCGAGTGAAAATCCAGCAACATATTCATTTGGAACTTACGGGAAATTCGGTCAGCCCAAGGACAAGTTCGGCTAGTCGAAGTGTCAGTCAGCTAGCCTGAGCTCTAGTTTGGCTAACCTAAGGTTACGCAGATTGTGCATGGACTGCATAAATTTGAAGCGGTTTCCGGATTATTCTAACTCAGTGTGAAAGTTGGAGTTCATAATCTATAAATAGGAGTTCGTATAATGCTTTATGTGTTATTCTAAGATATTCCAAGGCTTCCTAAACTATTTCAAAGGGTGTAGCAAGGGTGACATTTGAGGATTGCTCAAACTGGATAAGTCCTTTCTCATTTTAATTTATACATTCATAACAAATTTCTGTCACTTTGTACTGTGATTTTTTTCCTGAAAGAGCTTTCCATGTTAAATTAATATTGTGCTCTCTCTGTGTTTTTTTGGTGCTTTTAGATTGCAATCCTAGATTCATCTTGCGTGTGATTCCGCCATTTATCCCAACAATACTTACCCACGAAAATTAGAAATGTTAGTGTTGACCAAATGAAGAGATCCTTTTTGGGCATGGTTAATCTATGATGGGACCATCTGATCAATGGATTAGATAAACCAACCACGGACCCCACATGCATGTACACTTTAGGTACAAAACAGGGAACTCGGCCTCTTTTTCACATGTATTCTCTCGTACCATTATCCCGCCCGGTAAGCAGACCCGTCTGATTCTTGGGCCTACCTGATTAACACCCCAGATTTAAATATCTCACGTGTGAAATTTAGCAGTCTGCACGTGTAAGAAGGAAACACGTCTACACTAATTGATGGAGGGAAGTGGATAACTGACGATGTGCTGCACAACTCATGGGTATGGTTGGCGACGTTTGGGCCAGCGTTCATTGATGATGATGATAATAGGTAATATGATGATAGGTAATATGACGTTCGGTCCTCTGCACAACTCATGTCTTAAATCCTAGATTCGAATGATTAGGATCAAGTGCATGTGTGCCATTTGTACACGTGTGAGCGCTTGGGTTTAACGCATGCAAAATATCATTCCTCTCATCGAAAACCATGGAATCTCTTTATTAAATTTGTAAATTGGCAACACTGTCATTACAGCTAAATACTTTTGTCTGCTTTCTATTAATTAAGACTGGAATCTTTCAATCATGGGGGTAAGAAATGATTTGATTTGGGAGAAATGCTCGCAGAGACGGTTTAAGTTATGGTGCTCCTAGATGCATTAAGAAAAGGGCCGGCTCATGTATATGCCACGTGTGCCAGCATGGCATGACAGGTCTGAACTCACCACTATATTGGTGTCCTACCCCAAGAAATTAGGTTGACTGCTTGTCAAAAGGGCTACACTAGTATGAAATATATATATATATATATATATATATTCCTGTATCGCGATTGGTTCCTGTCATTATTGATATTGCCAGCAGTGCTAGTTGAATGCGGTGTGATAATGTAGCCTGGTTAGATTTCTCAAATCCTCAAATGCTTTGTCCGTGCACGCAAGGTCTGTGTTGGGAAGGTAAGTTTTGAAATCTCATAAAGGACGCTGGATAAAAGGTAGGGTCTACAGTGATAATTTTCACATTTTCATGCTTGTTGCAAGCAGAGGATGCGGTTTGTTGCAAAACAATTGTACAGTTCTGAAATTTTTGGATAAAGTTTATTCTAAGCCATTCACATGTTTCTGATATTGGGCCCAAATGTTGATTGAATTAGATTACGGTTTTTTCGGGAAAACATGTGCAAGGTTGGACTAGCTTGATGGATGGATTAGATCCCGTGCAAAGCATGTGTAGTATGTATATGGTCTTTTATGGCACAGGCAAGTTTAGGAAAATTTTAAATTTCTTTTTATCACAGACAGGTTTAGGAAAACTCTTAATTTCTTTTATTAGGTTCCAAAGCAAGCTTTCATATATAGTTTAGTAAAATTAGCGAATGTGAGGAATTTTCAGGTAAAATTCCCTTTTTAGTGAGTTTATTATTATTTTTGGGAATCCAAGGCTTTTATGAGCCTTGTATTGCAGAAAACATTTTCTCTTTTTTGTCAATTTTAGTAAGTTCGAGAGGTTTTTTTACAAACTCAGACCGCTGCCAGATCAATCACCCAATAAAAAAGGAAGAAAAAAAAAAGAAAAAAAAAAAAAGAAGAAAGAAGAAAGAAAGAAAAATAAAATAAAAGAACCAGAGAAAAGTTTTGTATATAATCATTCCTACTGAAATCCATTTGGAGACAGGGTGGAGAAGTTTACATACTGATCTAGCACATGTCACCCATGGCCTCAGCTTGTTGAGATGGATGAATGATCTAAACAGTCTACCTTCAGGAGCAATTGCCCCATGACCCATAGCTCACTTTTAAATGATAATTGTGAGCATCTATCATTTAATATGAACATAGTCTATTGGACAAAATATATTTTATCAGATAATGGACATAGCAAATCATGTCAGTAAGCATAGATGATGAAGATGATGATGATGAGAGATAATATGAAAACAAATTTGCCATTGCAAACAGCAGGACTAAGTTGTAATATTAAAATACCTCTGGTTTGAATCGATCAAAGTGCGGCTTTGGAGTCACAGCTGGAACCCCCTTAAACTGTCTACCTTTGATCCTTAGAGCAGAGGACTCCCAGTTCACTGATGATGATGATGATAGGTAATATGAAAATAAAATTTCCTTCTCATGCACCAGGTGTAGGCTGTAATATATATGAAAATACCTTTGGTTTGAATAAATTTAATTGTGGTGTTGGAGTCACAACTGATATCCCTGTGATCCTCGGAGCAAGGGACTTCCAGTTCACCATGCTTACCCAGAGAGAGAGAGAGAGAGAGAGAGAGAGAGAGTTTATATTGTAACATATATGGTACTTTTTTATATATGTTTGAATGAATGGAATCCAAATTAAAAGAAATAAAGAAAAACCTTAATTACCGGAGATGATTTCCATGAAAGTTATTCAAATGTGGATCCCAGCTATCTATTATTATTTTAGTGGAAATGTCATAATCTTCTTGCTTTATTTACCTAATTTCTAGTGCCAACAATTTAAAATATGAAAAAGTGTTACTAAAATCCATCATTTTCTTTACTATCCAAACAGCAAAAATTGTTCAGTTTTCCTATTTCATTACTTGACATGGAATCCATGGTTTCCAAACATGGTGAAGAAAATTGACTTTTAATATAGTGAGAAATGATCTGATGTCTCAAAGCACTATAAGTTAATCTGCTCTTACTTGCATTGCATTTCAGAGGCCACCATGAAAATTTGCACTGATTTGGTAGTCCAATCTATCACGGTTTTGGTGATCGAGGACACCATGATCAGATGATTCCTAGACCATTCAAAATCTTAGGCCATATAGACTAACAAGAATCGTTCATCAGATGGGTCCCACTGCATATGGGCCATCTATAAAACCACTCTCCAAATTGTCATAATTATCTGATGAATGGAATTCAAAGGCGGCCCTTAAGATTTGACTAGTCAATAATAATACTTCTAGTAACATGGCGAGCCATTGATCTACTCTGGAAGAGTCTTGATACACAGACATCCCGAAGTTGTACATGTGGCATACACTAACCCAAATTAAACCAACTAAATTATGGAACCCACCGTAAATAAGATTGGTTGAGATATCTTAACCTCTGTCGACACGTGTAGTGATTGAGTTTGACACACGCAGATTGTGTGGCGACAAATGGGCCATTGGCAGGCATTTGGCAAGTCTTGGCATGGGCGATTGCCAGGCAATTTTTTGGCCAGAAAATTTCAAATATTAATAGGAAAAGTCTCAATGGGGGAATAATTCACGATAATATAATTTTAAAATTATTAAGAGGAAAGTCATGGTACCACTTACATTTCCATGAGAGCTCGATGTTTCTGACCACTTGCTACGACTCTTCAACGTGTGGAGTTTTCAAAGCATGTTTTCACACACTTTCCATTTGCAATTCTCATTTCTCATTGAGAAACGATCCAGCACTTTCAATACACCTAATTGCATTTGGATTATGGAGCATCTACATCACCTATCAGGACCATCTGTTAGGTCCAATGCCCTCTTCTTTCGCTACTAGAAAAACCACATCAATGGTTCTAAACATTTGGCTGAACCTGTCTTCTATGGACAATCCTGTTCATCCATCTTTTATGCTATTTGACTGTATTGTGTGGATCATCCGGACCATCCTATTAGTATGATTTTCTCTTGGTAGCTTGTGAAGAAGGGAATAGATCGAATGAAACGTCCTGATGGATGGAATCGTCAAAAAGCAACAAAGTGCAAGGAAAAGTTTCGATGCACTTAGTCCACTGGATCATTTCTAAAATAATCTTTCATTTGAAAAATCCCAACCCTGTAATACTAGTCCATACCGCGTAGAATGGACAAATTTGTTCGGCGATCGCATTGACTCAAAGCCGTGTAATCTACAAGAACATGATATTTGCTCAACCCAAATTTCCACATTCAAGAGCGAGAATTAGGTGTTACCCGGGTGTTAAAAGGATAACAGCTTAGCGTGTGTTACCTTGATGATTTTTTATATATCCACTTCGTCCATCCGTTTCTCCGGTCCACGGACAGTTTACAAAAAATTATGTAGATCCAAATATCAGGTATACCACACCACAGGAAACAGTGGTTATTGAGTGCTTCACGGTCAAAAAATCTAAAGAGCCCATTGTAAGGTTTTCATAATGTTTACCGGCAATCCAACCTGTTGATAATGTCAGTAATATCTGGATGATGGACAAATACAGGTATTAGCTTCATCCAAAACTTTTGTGGCCAACAAAATGTTTTTAACTGCCATTTATTACTGTTTCTAGTGGTGTGGTCCACCTGAAGCTTAGAAGACTAGGTTCTAGATCAAATGTGAGATGGAAAAACATATGAACCGTGTGAATATATAACAAATACATCAAGGTAGGACCCACATGATTAGAATAACGTCCACTAAGTTGGTGGAAGGTACCGTTAGAAATATTTCCAACTATGGACTTCACGTTTACCCTATCAACTAAATTAAAACTCTAATACCATACTTTACACCGCTAATCTCTATATGTACGGACTTTTTCCGAACAAAAATACCCTCAACTCCGTTGATCATCCGTTCTCCAACAATGCCCCCACTCCGTTGATCATCCCCGACGTTGCCCCCACTCCACCGATCTCAACCCCATTTCCGTTGAAGGGTTATGAAGAGTTTTGAAGAGGAAGAAGGATTTTGAAACGGAAGAGGAGGGAGAAAGATGGCTCCTCCGTCCAAGAAGCCACTCGTAAGTATGATTTATTTTATTTTATTTTTCGAATGGTAAGTGGTGAATGGTGTACGGTAATGTGAATTTCGAATGGGGAATGGGAATGGTGATTAGGATGGTTGATTTTTTGAATGAATGACTTTGAACGGTGAATGGTTGATTTCGATTGGAGGTTTTTTTTTTTTTTTTTTTTTTTTTTTTTTTTTTTTTTTTGTGTGTGAATGATTTGTAGTTGTGTCTGAGAACTCGGTCTTCACTCGGCTAAGATTCATCGAGTTTATCAGTCAAATTATTTGTACTCAATTTTACTCGATGATTGTTACCGAGTTATCAGTCACACACTTTTATACTCGGTGAATACTCAGTGAAAGACTTCCGTACTCGGTGAATACTCAGTAATTTATACCAGGTATTTGGTTATAGAGTTCTGTACTTAGTGAATATTCAGTGAAAGACTTTTGTACATGATGAATACTCAGTAATTTTTATCGAGTTTTTTATTAGACTTCTGTACTAAATATTCACCTAGTGCTTATTTAGCTGAACTAGTGTTCCAATGCTTTTGAGTCTTATTTACTAGTGATTTATTTACACAAGATATCATTCTACTATGATTTATTTACTTGTGATCTTTCCTTTGAATGGTGAATTGTGAACTGTCTTGTGAACTTGTGAACTAACCTGTGAATTTCCTTGTGAACTATTTGTGATATATTTTGCATTTTATTTTATTTTATTGGTAGAAATTGATTAATAGTCTCTTAAAAAGGTAAGCGATATATATATCATCGTAAACATGTTTTTCAAATGTTCAGTTACATGGTGGTTTGATAAAGTGAAGACTGGTTTAAAGAAGAATAGAACAAGGTTAGATTTATTTAGGCAGTCCCAATTTTCACTCTTATTAGACATTCCATCATTTAGATATTAAGGAGTCCTAGTACACAATTTTATTTTATTTTATTTTATTTTATTTTTTTGAGACACAGAGGTGATCTCGGTGAAATGTAAACAAGAATATCATTGTGAAATGTATTTAATGTATGTATATCTGATGAACTAGATCTGTCTTATTAATATGATGGTTATTGTGAAATGTTCATTATAAACTGTTCCTAACAAATATAATTAATTATCATAATATTTTGATAAATCTTGAGGGTTATACCTCACTAGGATAGCCATTAACGTTATCAAATCATATTTTGTGTGCAGGAGACATAGATGACTCGCATGCTGGTTCTCACGTGGAGTATGAAGAGCAAGATGATCTTACGTTTCTAGATTATAAATTTCATTCATGTTGAATTTTTATTTTCATGTATTTGTAAGGATTAGGGACATTGGTTTGTATAAGCCTTCGAGCAGCCAATTGAATGTTTGAATATGTATATTTAGACTTCCATTTATGCTTGATTTATTCTTCTTCCACTAAACTACTATGAGTGTGTGTGTGTGTGTGTGTGTGTGTGTGTGTGTGTGTGTGTGTGTGTGTGTGTGTGAGAGAGAGAGAGAGAGAGAGAGAGAGAGAGAGAGAAATTTGAGCTATCTTTGAAATAACACACTTGGGTTTCAAGAACCGAGGCATTACACATTGAGTCCATTAGATGTTGATTTCAAGAGTTTTGATGTGATCATGTGAAGTATTATTTCGGATGGGAGTGGTTATGATGATGAACAAAGTCATTTATACAAAATAGGTGTTGTAAACAATTTCTTCCATGTGCTAGTAGCCATCTATAGAATCACTTTTGTTAGGCAATTGTAACCATCCCATAAATGGCATGGAAATGCATGGCTATAGAAAATATCCCAAGTCAAGGATGGATTGGATCGTCCAATCAACACCATTTTTGCATTATAGCCAACAAAATATGTTATCGACTTAATGGATAGTTTAGATCAATTGATTGGACTGTTCAAGTGAAGTGATGCAACTCAGAGCACTATAATTTATAGTGCTCTAAGATCACTGGAACATTTTTCAATAATAAATATCTAAAATAACTAAATTTTGTGATATATATATATATATATATATATATATATATATATATATATATATATATATATATATATATATATTGAAAAGGTGCAGTCCAAAACTTAGGGCCCACCAAATATATTCAAAAGAAACATGGATGTGTACAACCTAGGCTATTCAGGCAGGAATGCAACAAAATTGTAGGCCCGCCTATCATTTCCTATACACATTGGACCTCTTAACCATTCTAACATATCCAAGGCCAATTTTATCTAACAAAATATGACCCTTAATCAGCTGAGGGAGGGAGGAGACATTGTGGAACAAAAAAATGGTCTGCGTTCTACTGCCCTCTTTGGCCAGGCCATCAGTAGGCCCGTTTGGTTCTCTAGGGATGAGAGAGATCCAATAGGATCCCCTGTCAAGGAGACTCTTGATCCTGGCCAACCAATAAACCCATTTCTAGTCACAAGAGGACTCCCCGGATATGCAGTCCACCACCCACTTAGAATCCGATTCTAGGAGAACTTTGTCCATGCCAGAAGAAATACAGAACTTCAAACCATCCCAAATAGCTTGGAGTTCAGCTAAATTATTTGAAGTCATCCTGTAATCGCTAAAAAAGACAAATACCATCACACCATTGTTGTTCTTGCTGATGCCGCCACCGCCTATAGACTTTGGATTGGATAAAGCGAAACCGTCTACGTTTAGCTTATACCAGCCCCTAGGAGGCCTGATCCATTTTACGACCTCAACTGCCTAAGGGGAGAACGAACGCCTATTTTGCTGAGAATCTGAGGTGATAGGAGGAAGATGGATCGCCTGCTAGGGGACCTTAGAGTGAGAAGGGGAGATTGTACCCAACCACCATAAAACTTTCTCGAACACAGCCAAAGCCAAAATAGGGCAATCATCAAAAATAGCACCATTCTCGGCTCTCCAAATTTCCCAAACAACAAAGGTAGGAGCTAAATGGAGAGCCACCAGGACCTTGATGAAAGGAACAGGCCTAAGCCACCACCAGATCAGTTGGCTCTCAATCGAGAGATGGCAACCGATGGAAATCCCAAAGAATCTGGCCAGAAGATCCCAAACCTTAGTAGCCAATTTTTCGAGTAGGAGAAGGTGGGAGATAGTTTCTGAGCTAGGCCAATTTGTTGTCCCTATAGCAAACGCACATAGAGGTGAGGGAGATCCCTTTACTTTGAATGCGAGCATCGACTGGTAGCGCCCCCTATATGGATTTCCATAGGAAGGTTGAAACTTTTGAAGGGAGCCTTGGATGCCAAACCCACTTTGCCAAGTTTTTCTCCTGCCCACGCGATTTGCCAACACCCCAGGCTGATTTCACTGAAAATTTCCCCGCAGGGCCAAAAGGCCAGATAGGAAGGTCGTCCCCAAGGGAGGTGCAAAATCCCCCTTGAATTATATAGGCCACAACCCTTGCTAGAAGAGAGCTAGCAACATCCATCCTTAGCCCGTTGACCCCTAGAAGATCTTCCAAGTGCAAGGCCCTCTGCTCGAGCTGAATATGAATTGACTCCAACGAGTCCAAGGGGCCCAGCCCAGTCCAATTACAATCCCACATGTTGAGGTCCCCTCGGCCCACTTCCCATCGGGTGTGCCTGACTAAAATAGGGAATAGCTTAACCGAACGATTCTAGATCGACAAGGCCCCAGAAATAATCCTGACTTGGACTTCGTTAGGCTCATTTTGTAGGTATTTGGACCGCAAAAACTTAGCCCAAAGACTCTTACCTGAATCGAATCTGATACCCTAGGCCATTTTTAGACGAAGCGCATCCATAACCTCTTTTAATTTTCTGATTCCAAGACCCCCCTCTACTTTTGGGGAGAGTAATTAATTGACCTCCAATTCTTCCAGTAAAATTTCCTCTTACCTTCCCACCAACCCCAGAAGAAATTAGCGAAGGAAGCCTCCAATATATTAGCACTTTATTTGGAATGACTGTGGCCGCAAGAGAATGAACCAGAATTCCACTCAGAACTGAGGAGATGGGTTAACCTGCCTGCCTAGGAGAGGATTTTGGCATTCCAGCTATGGACTTTAGTAGCCACTTTATCTACCAAGGGCTTAAAAAGGCTACAAACAATCCTCCCTTTAGCAATGGGAACCCTCAAATAAGAATAGCTTGAAACGGACTTACTGAGACCCAGAATTCTTTCTATACTTCTGACCCGGGCAGCGGATATTTTGGGGGAGCAATAGAAGGAACTCTTCCTCAGATTGATCCTTTGACCAGAAACTCCCTGAAAAGAGGAGAAGACACTATGGATCGCGTCCAGAGAATTCCAAGAGCCATTTAGGAATAATAAAGTATCATCTGCATAAAGCAAATGAGAAATCTGAATGCACCCCTACTTTAGTTTGAATGGCTTACAATGCCCATTGGAAACAAACTTGGAGAAGCCCCAGCTGAGAACTTTGGCTGCCAGGATAAATAGGCTAGGGGAGAGAGGGTCGCCCTGCCTTAACCCCCTAGAAGATTGGAAGAATCCACAACTTTTGTCATTGATGAGGAAGGAAAACTAGTTATTGTTCCAATAGGATTCCACCATTCTGACCTAGCTGCTACAAAAATAGAATTTAAGAAAGACCTTCTTCAAGAAACTCCATTAGACCCTATCGTAGGCCTTTTCCAAATCAAGCTTCAAGACAAGGTTCCGACCTTCTTGCCTATATCTCTATAAATTTCTTGACAAAGAGCCATATTTTCAACGATGAACCTTCCCCTGACAAAAGCCCCCTGCTCGGCTTTGGAAGAATGGAGCTGAGCCCAATGACAATAATCTTGACGAAGATTTTGTAGACGACGTTGCAAAGGCTAATCGGCCTGAAATCAGTGAAGGTTTTGGGACCTGGCGATTTTGGGATCAAACAGATAAGGGTGGACGAGAAGGCTCTAGGTAGACAACCACCTTGAAAAAAATCCACCGCCGCTTTATGAAGGTCAACCCCAACAATGTCCCAGCACCCTCTAAAGAAGGCTCCCAACATATTGTCGGCCCCGTCAATGGATAAAGAAAGGACCGACCTTTTAACTTCCTCCAATGAAGGAACTGTCATGAGGAAAACATTTTCTTGGGTAGAAACTAAATGGGGGATGTTGTTAAATAAAGTATCGCTGGCCGCAGAGTGAGCTGAAGGGGACTCAAAGGTTAGCAGGGCCATCATAAAAGATACCACTCACACCTTTATAGCCAATGGATCGGTTGTAACCTCCCCCGAATCCAGCTGAATGCTTTGAATCGTGGCCTTTCTTGATCTTTCAGAGGCCGTGAGATGAAAATATTTTGTATTCCTATCCCCTTCTGTTAGCTAGTTGTTACAAGCCTTTTGTTTCTAGAAAATTTCTTCTGCAAGCTCCAACCTCACAAGCTTCGACCTGGCTACAGAGAGATCTAATGGACTAATGATGGGCGAGGAAGCTTGGTCGCGAGATTCTAAGATGTCCAGCTCCTACTCAGCCGCCTTGAGATTTTGGAATAAATTTTCAAAGTTTTGATTCTAGATTCTCAGCTGACACTTGATTGCCTTAATCTTTAGAAGTAGATTAACCATGGGCTGATCAAACAGATGGGGAGCCCAAGCATCTTCCACCAGCTAATTGAAATTAGAACCATTTAACATCCACATCCGCTAGAAACGAAGAGGCCTAGGGACAGAAGTGGCTGGGAAGGAAAGGACAGTAGAAGCAGAGAGTGGTCTGAGTTTACTCTCAAGAGGTGGTTGATTTGGAAACCGCTGAATTTTGAGACCCATTCAGCATTGCAAAGAACCCTATCCAGCCTGGTGTATATACGGGATCCAATCGCTCGATTGTTACACCAAGTGAACCTGTTACCATTAAAGCCTGCATCTAACAACCCAGCCTTATTGATAGCTTCCTTGAATTCATCAGAGCTAGCTTGATCTAGATTCCTGGTGCCCAACCTCTCAGAAGCATCTACAACTGCATTGAAGTCACTGCAGATAGCCCATGGCCCATTTGGGGTGGAGGCAAGAAATTTTATGGAATTTCAAACATATTTTCTGTTGAACCTGAAACATTTAGCATAAACAAAGGAAAGCCTGTAAAAGACTTGTAGATTGATTTGAAAAACTTGGATGGAAACTATTTGGTTCGTCAAGCCAATGATAGAGATGGATAGATCCACCTTATGGAAGATCCAAATCCCCCCCCCCCCCCCCCCCTGCTAGCATTGGAGATGGAGGAGTGAAAACCAAGTTTTAAGCCAATCCCTACCCTCTTACTATTAGAGGCTAAGGGCTCAAGGATGGCAACTATGGATGGATTATGACCCCGAATAAGTTGATAACAGTCCAAACTGTGGTTGTATTGGACAACCCCCGAGCATTCCAAATTAGGATGCTATTCATCGGAAATATTTCCTAAAAAAATAGCTTTGTTCTTCAGCCAATGAAGCCTCTCCTTCCAATCAGTTAACTCTAAACAGTTACCAACGTAAGTCTCAGGAGATCCCTGGCCATATGCCATATCCTCATCAGATTGGTTCTCCCTAGATCAATTTGTGTGATGGTGTAGGAAGGTTGGCATGGACGAGTCCCTCCGAGGAAAATCCATATCCCCGTCAGGGAGAGAGATATATCCCTTGCTCCTAGGAGGCTGCTTTCCTCATAGGCTACATTCATCTGAAATTCGAATCTAATATTATTACCTCCTTTCCTTCTATAGACCCTGGTCCCTACTAAGGGTTCCTCCAACTGGGCCCAAATACCCTATGATAGGATAACATATGTAGACTTAATAACTTTTATTACAAATAAATGACTTGCCGTATGGACAAATATTAGGCTAAAAGGTAAAATAAAAAAAGATAGAAAACTAAGCAGACATGAAAGGAATTTTAGTGAACAATTCAGATACCAAAAAATTGTGACTCCTAATAGAAGAAGATGATTAAAACAAAATTATTTTAGAAAGAAAAAATTCAAATAAAATTTTAATAAATTATACCATTGGAAACAAAAATATCAGAATCCTATAAGAAAAATATATAAAAATAAAAAACTCTATCATCCTAACTTTAATAAGAAAAAACAATTCCAATCTTACTTACAGAAAAAACCAACATATTATAAATGCGGAAAAATATACCATTTTACAAAGAATTGCAGTTTAAAAAATAATATCAATGAATTAGAAATAAATAAAAAAGTAAAACAGGGATTATACAACATTTTAAAAGAACATTTATCCTCTAATCTGACAGAATCTAGCCAAACAGACTCAAAAGAAATAGAAAATAACATACAAAACATTAATGAAAATACTAGTAACATATAAACAACAGATTCAGAACAAGAAGCAGATTCTGGTTCAGAAGAATTCTCTTGCTGTAAGCCCCGTATCCTAGACCGTACTGTTCTATAGACTTCCGCGATCTTACCGGTCGAATTCCGGCAACCTTCGACCCTTAACCAATATTTGCGTGTGACCCTGATTTGTATGTCGTCAACCCGTATCGACTCAACCCAAGACCTTTACCATAGTGACCACGTCGTCGCTGCGGTTCCGATGCCGCGACTTGGCGCCGAGGCGATATCCTGGTCAAGAGATGTGGGCCAACGTTTGGTGTGAAGAAAACGCCGCGCGTTGCGAAATCCAAGAGAATCTCTACGAGGTGTCACATCAATCCCATCAATCCATCAATCCATCACATGTCAAGTACATGTCAAGTACACATCACCTTTCACCCATTCCCAAGCAACTACAAAAGTCAAGAATCTCTTACAAGCCCATACCTCTCTTACACCAAAAGCCCTCAAAGTCAAAAAGTTCTTACACTACCCATGCTTTTCTTACACAAATGGCCACAGAAGTCAAGATTTTCTTACACCCATCACTCACCACATCCATCACCCATCTATCTCGCCCTTTACAACTCTCTCTCTCTCTCTTTCTCATTTTCAAACTCAAAAAATCTAAGGAGAGAAATCTCATACGAATGAGAATTCTCCAAGCCTTTCTCTCTCTTTCAAAACTTCAAGTATGGCCCACTTTCCTACCTCATGATCTCTCATCCTAACCATCCATTCCCCATCTCCTCCATTGGAATCAAAGCTAAGGTGCTAAGGAACTCATAGGAGCAAAAAGATCGAACGGTGGGTGCTCCTGTAGATGTAAAAAATCTGATTTTTATAGCCTAAATGTTTTCTTTCTTTCATAAGGGAAGTGTAGGACCCACCAATCAATGGTGGAGATCCCACACAATCCCATGGTTGTGGCCTAATGGCCTACCTTATGCATGCATGATCCATGCATGGGGCCTTTCTCTATGGGCCCCATCATGGTAGTTTTATTTCATATCATATTATGTTTATGTCATCTAGACCTTATAACCATGGTGGGGATGACATCCTCACCATGCATTTTAATTATAGGCCATGCACGTGCAAGATCCATGTTGTAAATATAGATCTAAGTATGATGTGCGGGTGTGATTGATCTTGGGAGGGCTCAATAGTGGCGGAGCCCCTTTCCCTATGGTCGGATTGTCCTTCTCTCTCTTTTTCTTCATTTTATTTCCTGATGTGTGTGGCCCATTAATGTATTTCCCTTTTTATTTAACTTATATAATAAATTTTATCTAAGTACATGTTGCTGTCCAGAATTTTCTGGACAGTTTCTGGTTGTTTTTGGACCAGATTTTGGGACTGTTTGAGGGACTATTCATACCTATTAAATATATTTTTCTGAAAGGTGAGGATCTCATCTTGATGTCCCCCAAATTTCAGCCCCAACTGACCTTCATTGGGGTCCCAAAGGTGTGGTCCAAGTGAGGTGGATAGTCTTGATTTTATGCACTGTTCCAGCAACATTTCACAATGGACAGTTAGATTTTTGAAATTTATTAAAATACCTATGGGTGTTTAAAAATTATAAAAATTTTCAGACGAGTGGCCTACTTATGGTAGGACCCAACTACAAAATTTTGGGGCCAATGGACCCCTGTACACACCATGGTGATGGCGTGACCGGCCCATTATAATATGGTGTCCAGATCAGTCCGATTTTCAGGACAGATTGATTTATGTAAATGAATTAAAATATTTACAGATGTCCAAAAATTCTAAAAATTTTTAGAAGTGTGTTCCACTTATATTAGAAGCCACCTACCAAATTTCAGGGCCAATGGACCCCTATACACACCGTGAGGGCCGGACTGGCCCACCACATTGGGACGTCCAGGTCTGTCCGATTTTTCTGGACAGTCTGTTTTGTTTAAATTAATTAAAATACTTAGAGATATTTAAAAATTATGAAATTTTGTGGGGGTGTGGCCCACCTATGGAAGTATCACGCTGTGAAATTTCAGCCTCAAGTGACCCCGTTTGGGTATCCAAAAGAATGGGCCAAGATGGTTGGATTCCCAGATTTTTTCTGCTGTGCAGTCCAGTAATATGCCTTAATAAAAAACCATAATTCAAAAATATTTCTTCTGATGGTGGGCCACCTTTTTGGGTTTCCTCTCATTGTATGCATGATGAGGGACCTTAGCCCTCAATTTTCAGAGTTTTAGAGGCCTTGGACCCACTCCAATGGAGTGCCCAAATTTAGGACAGCAATATGTTATAATTATGCTGGCCTTGGGCTGAAATTTTGAGGAGTGGGGCCCACCATATTATAAAGATCTTAGAGGAAATGATTTATACCTTTAGTTCCTTAATGTTGGGCTTAATTAATGCACTTTTGAGGCCCACCACAGTTAAATTTAATTAGGTCCATGAATGTAGCTAGTTGTTGAACTATTTAAGGCCCATAGAGTGAACCCATTTGATGTGTTCCAAGGCCTATGGGATTAGGCCCATTTGATGTAATTTAAGGCTCATAGAGTGGACCCATTTGATGTGTTCCAAGGTCCATGGGATTGGACCCATTTGATGTATTTTAAAGCCCATGGGATTAGGCCCATTTGATATGTATAAGGCCCATGGGTCGAGAACCATTTGATGTAATCTAAGGCCCACGGGTTATAACCCATTGCAATGCACATAAGGCCCATTGGTGCAGCCCATTGATGTGGCCCATTTGATGAGTAAAAGGCCCATATGACATGGCTCATTTAATGTATTTAAGGCCCAATGGGGTGTACCTAAGGTCCATTGCAATATGTGATCCCGACCTGGTTTACGTAATGTTATTCACTACGGGCTACACCTTGGGAGCAATGTTGGTTTGATGTCCACATTGCGAGTATAATGTTGGTTAAATGTCCGCATTGCGACTCTCCCTAAGGCCCATTGGTAGGCCCGTACTTGTTGTATGCAAGCCGTCTAGGCCAGCTGCATTGTAAGGATAGGGGATTACTTTATAACATGCTTAGTATAACTCCATGACGCACAGCTCATTTGTATCGATCAATTTGATCGTCCTGCTCGTATCGGCCATTTAATTGATTTAGTCCATATGATTGATTAGGCTCATCTTGATATATTTGTGGCCTGTTGCTAAGGCCATATATGAGGCCCACCTTAATGTGTATGAGGCCTGTTGTTGAGGCCCACCTTGATGTGTATGAGGCCCGTTGTTGAGGCCCACCTTGATGTGTATGAGGCCCGTTGTTAAGGCTCACCTTGATGTGTATGAGTCCCGTTGTTGAGGCCCACCTTGATGTGTATGAGGCCTGTTGTTGAGGCCCACCTTGATGTGTATGAGGCCCGTTGTTGAGGCCCACCTTGATGTGTATGAGGCCCGTTGTTGAGGCCCACCTTGATGTGTATGAGGCCCGTTGTTGAGGCCCACCTTAAATATATATGAGGCCCATGTTGCAAGGCCCATTGTGATGTATGCAAGGCCCATGGGTCATGGCCCATTGCAATGTATGTAAGGCCCAATTGGTGCAACCTATTCGATATATTTATGGGGTCCATGTCATTAGGCCCATCCTGTTGTATTGGTGACCCGTCCATTGAGGCTCACCCGTGGTATATATTTGAGGCCCATGTGTAGGGCCCACCTATTGTGTATTTAAAGCCCATGGGTTGTGGCTATAGTGATGTATATTAGGCCTATGTGATGTAGCTCATACTGATGTGTATTAGACCCAGATATGTGACTCACCTGCGAAGTATATTTGAGGCCCATTGTGATATATCTGAGGCCCATGGGTGCGACCCATCCATATGTATTTGAGGCCTATGGGCAAGGCCCATCATGATATGTGTTAGGCCCATGACCAGGGCCCACCTGTTTCGTATATTTGGCCCTTGTGTGAGGCCATGTGCCCATTATATATTTGATTCTATGTGGGCCATTCATTGGGGGCAATGTTGGTTAAAAGTTCACATTGTCGACACCGGTTATTGTACCGTTTATGAGTATGTGACATCATAACATCATGATACATGCCCATTCGCATCATCTGCATGTTTGTTATCAGATGTGATTGACCATTGCATATGTCATTGAGCAGGATGATGTGAGACTCCCTGATAGGTGGAGATTATCTCACATGAGCGCATGACATGCGCAGGATTGATGCATGATTGGATTGTATGACTCATGCATCTTCCATTATGTTGTGATCACTGTACGCCCCACTGACATCAGGGTCGTAGCCTCCACAGGCATATCGTGGATGGCCAGATGGGACACCGAAAATTTGTTTGAGTATCGGGCCGCCATAGATGGCCCTGGGTGAAAATCCCTAAACACCCTCTTGGTTCTAGAGAATGCTCCAACGTCTAGACCGAGTGGGTAAATGAGCGTTGAGTGCCGATTACCAGATAGCTGTGCTCTCCACTGTGTCGTGGTCGGTTGGAAGGGGGTGCGGCCTTACCCGCTCGAGGGAGTAGGCATGGCTAGGCTGAGTTTGACCAGCTCGAGGAATGGGTCCGCTATCGGCGAGCCGGGTAGGTATTGGCAGACTACTGACAGTCGGATAGTGAGGTCTTTTACACTTACCCAGTTGTGCTCCTAATTGGGGCGGCAGGTGGTGTGAAGTGTAATAGACCCCGGTGATTTCCCCAGAGAGGAACCGTACTGATATGAGGACTGACATGATATTATGACACCCCGTCACTGTTGTGCATGTGGACGGGCGCACGTGGGCGGACGCTGATGTGGGCGGGTGTGATGTGGGCGGGGCTGAGGCTTGGGCGAGCTACCAGCGGTTGGCAGGCTACTGTGTTGACAGGCTACTGAGTAGGAGTTGCATACTCATTCATTCATCCATTCACTATCCACTCGGGCTGGTGGTGCGCAACTAATTGTTGTGTATCTTCGTTATGGCAAGGATTTCGGTTGGGCGCCCAACTAACCTGAGATCAGGAGTTTACCACGTTGAGTCAGACTATCTAAATTTAGGTATGGGACTGGTTTGGATAGAGGTTCCTTGTGGTGAACCTCGTAGCCTGCGATACTACGTATTATCATCCCGACATCACACTCCAGCATAGTCATTCCATTAGCACCATATACTGCATATTCCATTCATCTTCGGCGTGTGGCATTGTGGGTTATTATGTTTCTGTATTCCTGTGACTTAGATGAGAGTGATGATATTTGTTAGCTCTTTCGAATTGTGTATTTATTGAGGGTCAAATATTACATATTAGACCCCAGATATTGTCTGGATTTACGAATATAATGCTATCTAATGGCTCGTTTTCTCATTCTTGTGTTGCAAGGTGATTTTATGAGCATGGATGGAAAAATGACGTTAAAAGTTGAGATTTAATGATCTGATGACGCCAAAGGCGAGGGACACACTCCAGGGGACCAAGATTGACAAATATACACGGTCAGAAATCCAAGAAAAGTAAGAAATTGAAGTTCAAGTGGCCTGAAGGACGTCCAGAATGCAAGATCACGAGGTTCCCACCATCCATTCGGCTCGAAACTTCATATGTGACCTGAAGACTATAAAGTAACCGTACACGTCAAATTTCAACCGTTGGATCCAGGTGGAAGTGGCCCAACAGATAAATCAGCCCAAAAATTATTGATTTGCGGTCCACCAGCTATCTGGATACGCTTCAAATTTGGTCCCTACGGTTAAAAGGAGATGGTGAAGAGGATGGACAGAATGGATTTCACATAAACATCACAGTGGACCCCACGTGCAACGTGCGTGTACACAGCACGTCCGCACGCGAGCCGCACCGGATCGCCCAACCGGTCAGCGCAAGCGCTGACCCGTCTCTATCTCCCTCTCTGCGTAAAGAGCCAGCGGATGGACGCTGGCTTCCGTTTTTTTTTGTAGTGGGACCCACACATCATCTTTTCAGATGATCTGAATCATCCATACTCACGATAGGGGGGAAAAACCCTCACCTAGCTGTCTGTTTGATCCCATGCACAGGTACAGACGTAGATGGATGGAAAACGCGGGATGGACGGCTGGGTTACAGATTTTGTGGGTCACATTAAAATCAAACTGGACTTTGCCTTCCTGGACGGTTTTTGGTCCTGAAGCCAATGGACGGTGTGGATTTTCGAAAAGAAAGCTAAGTGGACCCCACCGATCATCACAGCGAAAGAAGATTCCGCTTACGCACTGCGTAATGTACGGTCGCTGGCCGTTTTTGCGATCAGCTGTGGGCCCCACACGTGCCCCAGAAGCTCAATCCAAACCGTCCACCGTGTAGACAGCCGCGAGAGCTACAAAATCATGTTGTCACTTTTCACCCATGCGTGCACACGTGTGAGATACAGACGCCACAAAAGGGCTGCCCGGTAGCGTTCAAAACTGATTCTTTTGTAATTTCTTCTCTGGGCCGCGTCAATGGACGTTCAAAACCACCCATTCTTGACTGAAATTTCGTTCTGAATCCAATGGACAGGGTGGATTTTCCAGAAAATGCTTCTGTGGGGCTCACTGACCACAACAGCGAAATGGTGCGAAAGGTTTCGAACATCCGCGAAAACTGACTTTTCTAGGCGATTTTGGGCCACCATCTTTGATCATATGGCAGATCTGAACCGTCTATCATGTAGAGGACCCAAGAAAGTAATAAGGGACAGTGTTTCTTTGGAATTTGAGCGAGGAAAGTGGCGTGTTTCGAGGCACCGAACTTGGCTGCGAAAATTACACTTCGTGTCCTGCAACAACTCTGTCACCGACTCCAGCCTTCCAGCAGCTATAAAAGGAGGTTTTGGACGTGGGGAGCATTCATTCAGGTCTAGGAAGGAAGAAAAAGAGAGACGTGGAGGCTCGGGCAGGGACGTGAAGCAGAAGAGAAAAAAGAGTATTTTCTTTTTATTTTTTTTAATTTCTTTTAATTGTAGAGATTTATCCATTCATGTCTGGCTAAACCTCTTAGCTAGGGCTAAGAGGTGAAGCTTGTAGTGAGATGGGAGATTTGATTTTATTTTAATTTTAATGCAAGAATTGACGTTGATTTTAGTTAATTATTATGGGAATATTTTTGGTCTTTAATGGTCTGTTGTGACTGAAATTACAATGGGTCTGCAATGGCTTTGAATATTTCTGTTCTTCTTTATGTTTATGATGTTAGGAAATCCCTTTGTTCACCATAGTCTCCTGGGCATGGTTGGATGTCGATACCCTTCTTAACCTTCATACATATGATTGGTTGGTAATTAGTTTAATTCTGTTGTTTGTCATAGTCTGTGGGCATGGTTTGGTGATGGAATCCATTCCAATTCACACACCTTTCATCTCTTTGAAAACTAGATCAACGGCAGTTCAGTAATTTCCATAATTTTTGATGTAAGCATAAGTTCTCCCTGATCTCTACAAGTGGATCCTCTGAATCCCTAGTTTCTTATCTCTGATTTGTTTCCTAAGTTTTAGATTAATTATTCTACAAGTATTCCACCATTGCTAATTGATTTAAAATTCCTCTTAGCCTAGTTCTAGTTCTAGATAATTTTAGATAACGTACAAGTTCCAGTCCCTTGGGATTCGACCTCGGTCTTACCGAGTTATTACTACATCACAACCCTGCACTTGGGGAGTGAACAAGTTTTTGGCGCCGTTGCCGGGGTCTGTCGGCTACGTTTTTCTAAAATTAATTAGTTTTAGGATTAGTTTAAGATTAGGTTTAGATTTTCTTAATTTTTAGAAATTAACTTGTCTTTCTTGTTTTATAGGCTTCTTAGATAGTTTCTAAATTAGTAAATTCTGTCTTAAATTCTTCCTTTCTATTCTAGATTTAGATTAAGATTTATTTTTTCTTTTTAGTGAGATTATAATTCTAATTCTTTTTAGGAATCCTAACCGTGTTTCTTGTTTTAGAATTTTTCTATAAGTTTTTGTTTAGGAACTAACCCAATTTTTCTGTTTTGTAGGAAACTTCTAATTTAGTAAGCTCTTTCTAATTCTTCTTTCTTTGGAATTTTATTATTATTTTTTTTTTCTTCTAGAAATTAGTTTACTCTTAATTAGGACTTTCTATTCTTAGAAACTAACTATTTTGTTTATTCTGCAGGTTCTTAACCTAGGACTTCAAATTTGGTAACTTCTTTCCATCTTTCTCTTTTATTTTCTAGATTTCTGCTTCCTTTCTCTTAGGTTTAAGTTAGAATTTGAGGGCTGAGTGTGTTTTATGCCCCAGTGGGCGCGCGACAACACTCGACGTCTCGTGACTGAAGGAGGATTAGTTGAGGGGTTGACTGTCCATCGCAGGACTAGACACCACTTGAATTTTCTTGAGTTGGAGGACGTTATGGCTGAAAATCAACCTCAAGCACTACCCCAACCAAGGGTTGAGAAAGTACATGATGAGAATGAGGTGCATCACGCACCCCCGCCTCGTACTTTATCAGATTATCTACAACCGGCGGGGGTGAGTACGCCCTCATGCATGATTTTTCCTGAGAATACAGGACATATGGACATCAAGCCAGGGGTTATCCAACTCCTTCCTAAGTTCCATGGGCTTGAGTCTGAGTAACCATACTTGCATCTGAAAGAGTTCGATGAAATCATAGGCACCTTATACTTTCCTAATGTATCTGAGGATACTATTAGGCTGAAACTCTTTCCATTTTCCTTGAAAGAAAAAGCCAAGACGTGGTTACATTCACTGCGTCCTAGGTCCATTGGCACATGGAATGATTTGCAGAGGAAATTTATAAAGAAATTTTTTCCACATCATAAGACAATTACCCTCAGGAGAGCAATCATGAACTTTGCCCAAAAAGAAGATGAAACATTCTTCCAATGTTGGGAAAGGTTCAAGGATTTGGTTAATGCATGCTCACAACATGGCTTTGAAATATGGCGCATTACGAATTTTTTCTATGATGGGCTAACATCTTCCATGCGCCAAATGGTCGAGACAATGTGTAACGGAGATTTTATTAATAAAAATGTCAACGAGGTGTGGGATTACCTCGATAGTCTCGCTGAAAAAATACAATCATGCGACTATTACCCAAGGACGAACACTACGTCTAGGCCGACTCATTCAAGGGAAAAAGGAGGAATATATCTCCTGAAAGAGGATAACGATCTTAACGCTAAGGTGGCCAATCTCACCAGAAAATTTGAGGCCATGGAAGGAAGGAAGGAAAAGGTTAATGAAAGTGTTTGCGGCATCTGTGATTGCAACATTCATACTACTGAAAATTATCCTTCAATACCTGCCTTTCGAGAAGTATTGAATGAACAATCTAATGCCATAAATAACTATCAAAGACCTTTCAATGGACTACCCTCTAATACGTACAATCCTGGCTAAAAAAATCATCCGAATTTTAGTTGGAGGAACGGACAAACTGCTACCCCTCAAGGTTTCTTCAATCAAATTCAAATCAGGGGAAACCTCAAGAAGAATCGGTTCAAATTTCCATACAAGAGTTGGCTCAGACAATGCAAGGAATTTTAGATTTTATGCAAAAAATAGATTCACGTATGACGGCTATGGAAAAATGGATGCCCCCTGCACAATCACTCCCTAATCCGAAACCGCAATACGAGACAGGTGATCCCAGCTCTTCAAATCAAATGGGGCACGCTAAATCCATCACCACTCTTAGGAGTGGGAAGGTTATTGACAAAACCCTTCCGGTTAGGCCCGAAAATCCTCAAGAACCAGAAGAGGACAACAATGATGGATCTAGTGGCACCCCACAAAAATTTGAACCGGAACCTCTAGAAAAGCCAGTTGCTCCGTTTCCCCAACAGTTGGTTGAACCAAAATGTCTATCTAACTCTCAGGATATCCTAGAGGTGTTGAAACAAGTGAAAGTCAACATTCCTCTGCTTGACGTTGTAAAACAGATTCCTTTATATGCTAAATTTTTAAAGGACTTATGCACTACCAAACGACGGAAAAGTGTTCAAAAGAAGATCTCCTTGACTGAGAAGGTGAGTGTCGTCCTAAAACAAGACGTGCCGCAAAAATTCAAAGATCCTGGTTGCCCAACCATATCATGTGTAATCGGGAACTATCGAATTAACCACGCACTTCTTGACTTAGGAGCAAGTGTCAATCTGATTCCCTACTTAGTATATCAACAGTTAGGTTTGGGGGAATTAAAACCCACTCGAACCACACTACAACTTGCTGATCGTTCTGTTCGTGTACCAAGAGGGATCATCAAGGCTGTGTTGGTCCAGGTAGATAGATTCTACTACCCTGTTAATTTTATCATCTTGGACACCGAACCCATCAATGACACGAGCACTCAGATTTCCGTCATTCTTGGTCGCCCATTCCTGTCCACTTCAAATGCAAATATCAATTGCAGGAATGGTGTCATGACTATGTCCTTTGGAAATTTGACATTGGAATCGAATATCTTTTTCAATAACGGCAGTAACTCAGAGGATGATGACGATTTTCACGATGTTAACATGATTGATTCTTTTGTGGAAGATAGAACACCTCTCACCTTGTCCTCTGATCCTCTAGAGACGTGTCTGGCCTACTCTCATGATCTTGATGATGATATAATTAGGGAGACGTGTGCCATGCTGGATACTACACCGGTACTTGAAGTTAACCGGTGGAGGCCACAAATTGAAGAATTGCCCCAAACTGATGTGGTGCATCTACCGTCTAACCTCAAGCCATCGAAGCTTGACCTAAAACCTTTACCCTCTTATTTAAAATATGTCTATTTAGGTCAAGATGAGACATACCCGGTGGTGATCTCTGCCCACCTGGAGAAAGAACAGGAGAGTATGCTGATATATACTCTCATTGAGCATAAGGGAGCTCTTGGATGGACGATAGCGGACCTCAAGGGAATTAACCCATCGATTTGTACTCACCGTATATATCTTGAGGACAATGCAAAGGCTGTTCGACAATCACAACGTAGATTAAATCCAAACATGAAGGAAGTGGTTAAGGCCGAGGTTCTCAAACTATTGGATGTGGGGATCATATACCCCATATCCGATAGTCAATGGGTGAGTCCAACTCAGGTGGTTCCTAAGAAGTCCGGGATCACCATCGTAGCCAATGCCAATAATGAACTCGTGCCGACCAGAGTTACTACTGGTTGGAGAATGTGCATTGACTACAGGAAGCTGAATACCGTCACTAGGAAGGACCACTTTCCTTTGCCCTTTATAGATCAGATCTTGGAAAGGTTAGCTGGTTCCTATTACTGTTTCCTTGACGAGTATTCAGGGTATAATCAGATTGAAATCGCCCCTGAAGATCAGGAAAAGACCACATTTACATGTCCCTATGGCACCTTTGCTTACAGAAGGATGTCATTCGGGTTGTGTAATGCCCCTGCCACCTTTCAGCGATGCATGACGAGTATCTTTTCTGACATGGTGGAGAAATATCTAGAGGTTTTCATGGACGATTTCTCTGTTTTCGGTTCATCTTTCAGCGAGTGTTTAGCAAGTCTTAAATGTGTGATGAAAAGATGTGAAGAAAAAAATTTAGTACTTAACTGGGAGAAGTGTCATTTTATGGTTCAAAAGGGAATTGTCCTTGGGCATATCATCTCGTCCAAAGGAATCGAGGTAGATAAGGCAAAAATTGATCTTATCTCTAACCTACCTCCACCCAAGAATATCAGAGACGTGCGATCCTTCTTAGGACACGCAGGCTTTTACAGACGATTCATAAAGGACTTTAGTCTCCTCTCTCGTCCTTTATGTAATCTTCTTCAAAAGGATATACCATACGAGTGGACTGAGCAGTGCCAAGAAGCTTTCACTAAGCTTAAGGGCATGTTAACCACTGCACCTATCATGCAGCCACCCGACTGGAGTCTTCCTTTTGAACTTATGTGCGACGCCTCTGATTATGCTCTTGGAGCGGTTCTAGGCCAGAGAAAAGATAAGCGGCTTTATGTTATTCACTACGCAAGTAGGACTCTAAATCCTGCCCAAGTGAACTACTCGACTACGGAAAAGGAACTCTTAGCCGTAGTGTTCGCTTTGGACAAATTTCGGTCCTACCTGATCGGATCCAAGATCATTATTTATACAGATCATGTGGCACTTAAGTATCTTTAAGTATCTTCTTTCCAAGAATGATTCTAAGCCCCGCCTAATACGATGGATCCTTCTGCTCCAAGAATTTGATTTAGAAATTAAAGACAAAAAGGGAGTAGAGAATGTAGTAGTTGAACACCTTTCTCGCCTTAATACCTCTGATTCCCTTGAGGCAACCCATATCAATGACATGTTCCCTGATGAACAACTGTTTAGAGTCTCCCATTCACCTTGGTTCGCTGATATTGCTAATTATCTTGCTACAGGTGCCATACCGACACACTGGACGTCACAAGATAAGAAAAAATTCTTTACCAAGGTGCGTAACTTTTTCTAGGATAATCCATATTTGTTTAAATATTGCCCAGACCAAGTCTTAAGGAGATGTGTACCAGACGATGAGCATCAGAGTGTCATCTCCTTCTGTCACTCACAAGCCTGTGGTGGTCACTTTTCTGCTAAAAAGACCACGGCCAAGATTTTACAGTGTGGCTTCTACTGGCCCACTATGTTCAGGGACACTCATGAGTTTTGCAAGGCTTGTGAGCGTTGTCAGAAATTGGGAGCATTGTCCCGTCGAAATATGATGCCCTTGAATCCCATCCTTATTATAGAAGCATTTGATTGTTGGGGCATCGATTTCATGGGACCATTCCCCCAATCATTTGGAAATCTGTATATTTTGCTCGCTGTAGACTATGTCACTAAATGGGTTGAAGCAATTCCGTGCCGCAAAAATGACCATCGCACGGTCATTAAATTTTTAAAAGAAAATATCCTGTCGCGGTTCGGAACGCCTCGAGCCATCATTAGTGACGGAGGCTCACACTTTTGTAATAGACCATTTGAGAATTTAGGTGAGCACCCCATACCATCCACAGACAAGTGGACAAGCTGAGATTTCCAATAGAGAGATCAAACATATCCTAGAGAAAATAATTAACCCTGATTGTAAGGACTGGTCAATTCGATTGACCGATGCCTTATGGGCGTACCGTACTGCTTTTAAAACTCCTATTGGAACATCTCCCTTTAGACTTGTATATGGGAAGGCCTGTCACTTGCCTGTGGAATTGGAACATAAAGCATATTGGGCGATCAAAAATCTAAATTTCAATCTGGACAACGCTGGCTCGTTACGCAAACTTCAATTAAATGAACTTGAAGAAATCCGAAACGATGCGTACGAAAACTCGAGAATTTACAAGGACAGGATGAAGGCGTTTCATGATCAACATATTCTACGAAAATCATTCACGCCAGGTCAGAAAGTCCTTTTGTACGATTCTCGACTACATCTCTTTCGCGTAAGCTTCGATCTCGTTGGACCGGTCCTTACATTGTTGTCACTGCTTATCCTCATGGGGCCGTCGAGATAAAAGATCCCGACAATGGCAAGGAGTTTAAAGTTAATGGACATCGATTAAAGCCATTCGTCGAGGCATTTGAGTCAGAGGACATGTCCATGCCTCTGATTGCGCCTGATTACCAGGATTGATCTCCTAGTCTGATGGAGGTCTAAGTAGGTTTATCGTTTTCATAGGACTAGGGTAGTTTGCTTTATTTGTCTGGCTGAAGACGGTAAATTTAGCGCTCCTGTGAGGCAACCCAGTCTTTTTATTCCATTTCATTTCATTTTTGTTTAGTAGATGATTTAATGTTTGTGGGTAACAGTACTGCAAACCCTCACGAGACTACAACGCGTCCACTAGGGGTAACCTAGGGGTTTAAAGGCTTGTTGCATATGCTAAATGCAATCGAGAGTACCTGCGAAAGTGGTATAGGTAGGATTTTATTTTCGTTATTTTTGTTCTGCTTTCTCTCTCATGCTGACAAGCTTCCATGCCGTGATATATTGGAAACTCTCTTGATTCGTTATTTAGGTACTATCTTCCCATCACTTCTCATTTACTTTCGTTGTCCCATGTGCATTGCATGTTTATATCTTTTACATTGAGGACAATGTAGATTTTAGGTTGGGGGTGGGGGATTAGGTAACCTAATCAGTATTTTCTTGGTCTTGAGCAACAATTGTGAAAATTTTTTGAATTTTTCTGAAAATTTTTATGAATTCGAAGTGATTTTGACGAATATCCTTGATTTAGAATCGTGAGATATATGATGATGATAATTTAGGACTTTTGGATTCCGTATCGGTGGCATTCTGCAGTTAAGATCGAGTTGCTAAGCCATGATTAGAAGTTTTAAAACATTGATTACGTCAGGATTTCACATGTCATATCTCGCTTTCACATTAAGGTTTCAGTTTGATATCGAATGGTTAATTTGGTAATCACTAAGCATGAAAGGAACCAGCCTGAAATATCTTGCCATCAGGGTATAAAAATTGAACAGGTTGGGCAATTAATCTTCACCATGGGTTTGCTCCCTACAAGTGAAGGTTTGATTCCCCAAGGTTAAACATTCAAAAAATAATAAAAAAAAAATTATTAGGTAATTGGTCTTTGCCATAGGTTGCTCCCTATTGGTAAGGATTTGATTCCTCTTTTTGGCATGACTATTAATGAAAAAATAAAAAGTTGAAAAGATCAAAAGATGAAATTTATGAGGCAAGTTTGGTTATCATGAATTCTCTTGCTGGTTACCAATGAGATCCTGAAATAACAAATTCAATCTTAATGTGATAAGCCGAGATTAGACTATACATCCATGGATCTCAATGTTTAAAATTTTGTAATTGATGGATTAATACTTTACACTTGATTATGAAGTCTACCGTGCACTTGAGCTTAGGAGAAAATAATTTCTAACATTCATAGATATTAAATTTCTCGTATTTTATTCAGAATCTCACTCGATTTCATAGAAAGTTCTCCTATAATTCTCAACTTATTTTTCGCATATTTTGCTCGGGACTAGCAAAATGCTGGTTGGGGGTTGTGTTGAGGGTCAAATATTGCATATTAGACCCCAGATATTGTCTAGATTTACGAATATAATATTATCTAATGGCTCGTTTTCTCATTCTTGTGTTGCAAGGTGATTTTATGAGCATGGATGGAAAAATGACGTTAAAAGTTGAGATTTAATGATCTGATGATGCCAAAGGCAAGGGACACACTCCATGGGACCAAGATTGACAAATATACACGGTCAGAAATCCGAGAAAAGTAAGAAATTGAAGCTCAAGTGGCCTGAAGGACGTCCAGAATGCAAGATCACGAGGTTCCCACCATTCATTTGGCTCGAAACTTCATATGTAACCTGAAGACTATAAAGTAACCGTACACGTCAAATTTCGGCCGTTGGATCCAGGTGGAAGTGGCCCAACAGATAAATCAGCCCAAAAATTATTGATTTGCGGTCCACCTGCTATCTGGATACGCTTCAAATTTGGTCCCTACGGTTAAAAGGAGATGGTGAAGAGGATGGACGGAATGAATTTCACATAAACATCATAGTGGACCCCATGTGCAACGTGCGTGTACACAGCACGTCCGCACGCGATCCGCACCGGATCGCCCAACCGGTCAGCGCAAGCGCTGACCCGTCTCTATCTCCCTCTCTGCGTAAAGAGCCAGCGGACGGACGCTGGCTTCCATTTTTTTTGTAGTGGGACTCACACATCATCTTTTCAGATGATCTGAACCGTCCATACTCACGATAGGGGGGAAAAAACCCTCACCTAGCTGTCCGTTTGATCCCATGCACAGGTACAGACGTAGATGGATGGAAAACGCAGGATGGACGGCTGGGTTACAGATTTTGTGGGTCATATTAAAATCAAACTGGACTTTGCCTTCCTGGACGGTTTTTCGTCCTGAAGCCAATGGACGGTGTGGATTTTCGAAAAGAAAGCTAAGTGGACCCCACCGATCATCACAGCGAAAGAAGATTCTGCTTACGCACCTCGTAGTGCACGGTCGCTGGCCGTTTTTGCGATCAGCTGTGGGCCCCACACGTGCCCCAGAAGCTCAATCCAAACCGTCCACCGTGTAGACAGCCGCGAGCACTAGAAAACCACGTTGTCACTTTTCACCCATGCGTGCACACGTGTGAGATACAGAGGCCACAAAAGGGCTGCCCGGTAGCTTCAAAACTGATTCTTTTGTGATTTCTTCTCTGGGCCGCGTCAATGGACATTCAAAACCACTCATTCTTGACTGAAATTTCGTTCTAAATCCAATGGACAGGGTGGATTTTCCAGAAAATGCTTCTGTGGGGCTCACTGACCACAACAGCGAAATGGTGCGAAAGGTTTTGCACATCCGCGAAAATTGACTTTTCCAGGCAGTTTTGGGCCACCATCTTTGATCATATGGCAGATCTGAATCGTCTATCATGTAGAGGACCCAAGAAAGTACTAAGGGACGGTGTTTCTTTGGAATTTGAGCGAGAAAAGTGGCGTGTTTCGAGGCAGAACTTGGCTACGAAAATTGCACTCCGTGTCCTGCTACAACTCTGTCACCGACTCCAGCCTTCCAGCAGCTATAAAAGGAGGTTTTGGACGTGGGGAGCATTCATTCAGGTCTAGGAAGGAAGAAAAAGAGAGACGTGGAGGCTCGGGCAGGGACGTGAAGCAGAAGAAAAAAAAGAGTATTTTCTTTTTATTTTTTTAGTTTCTTTTAATTGTTGAGATTTAGCCATCCATGTCTGGCTAAACCTCTTAGCTAGGGCTAAGAGGTGAAGCTTGTAGTGAGATGGGAGATTTGATTTTATTTTAATTTTAATGTAAGAATTGACGTTGATTTTAGTTAATTATTATGGGAATATTTTTGGTCTTTAATGGTCTGTTGTGACTGAAATTACAATGGGTCTGCAATGGATTTGAATATTTCCGTTCTCCTTTATGTTTATGATGTTAGAAAATCCCGTTGTTCACCATAGTCTCCTGGGCATGGTTGGATGTCGGTAACCTTCTTAACCTTCATACATATGATTGGTTGGTAATTAGTTTAATTCTGTTATTTGCCATAGTCTATGGGCATGGTTTGGTGATGGAATCCATTCTAATTCACACACCTTTCATCTCTTTGAAAACTAGATCAACGGCAGTTCAGTAATTTCCATAATTTTTTATGTAAGTATAAGTTCTCCCTGATCTCTACAAGTGGATCCTCTGAATCCCTAGTTTCCTATCTCTGATTTGTTTCCTAAGTTTTAGATTAATTATTCTACAAGTATTCCACCATTGCTAATTGATTTAGAATTCATCTTAGCCTAGTTCTAGTTCTAGATAATTTTAGATAACGTACAAGTTACAGTCCCTTGGGATTCGACCTCGGTCTTACCGAGTTATTACTACATCACAACCCTGCACTTGGGGAGTGAACAGTATTACCTTATATCCTTGTCATTCGATATTTAATTATCTATGACTCATCATTTGCATAGCTGTCCTATATTGCGTATTCTGATATTGATTAACTTATGGACTTGTTCATACTTCCGCTTATTCTGTTATCGCATGATTATAATCTTGTCAGTATTTCTGTTTACGCTGATAATTCCTGCTCTTATCAGTGTTTCTGCTTATTCAGTCATTGTATGGTTTATGGATTAATAGCTTTCCGGTATTGTATGATTATGATATTGTATTGAATACTTGACACTTATCTCGTGCACACACTTACACCACCCTCTAAGTTTTCTATAAGCATATGCATGATAGATGCGTGCAGGTGATGTTAGGTTGTAGCAGCATTGAGCTTGGAGCGTGCAGCTATTTTCTGGAGCTTTGATTTTGACATATATATTTCCCTTTCAGCATTGTATTCAAATGATTATATTAGTGGATATGTGATGATGATGTTGCCTTTATGATTTGGGTAAACTTGTTGTTATGCTTATTACTAGTTAAATGTACAAAAAAAAAAATCCTTCTTGTAGGATCCCAGGATCGAAAATCTGACATATGAATGCTAGGAACCGAGAATGGGGTACTACGGAGGCTGTCGGCACCGGATTCGGCGATCAGGATTCCTGTGAATCCATTTTTTTCGGGTTTGGGGCGTGACACTTGCCGCCACCAAAGTTTGAGACGAGTTGAATGACGCTCCTGCTCAAAGGTTAACCTTAACTTTAGCAAATTTCTGGAAGATTCTGAACCTTGAATATGCGTCAATCTGAACCACATCCTCGAATGTCATACTTAGGTCCCTAATCACAGATTCAAACTAGGTGTGAGTCGGGATCCCAAACAATCGGATCCAGGCATCGTGATGCTCATTGTAAATCTTCAGGGACCATGGTAAAATCTCCAGCAGTCCCAGTGTAACACCCTGAAAATCGGGGGTCGTGTAGAAACCCGACTCCCGAGTTCCTGACCATCACTTATGCAACAAATATGATTATGATTCAATGTTGTCTGAGTTAGAGCATTCACATGAGTAAGATTATACCAAAACTGCAATTCATACTCCAGATCCAGTGATAAAACGCAAGCGAAAGACTGAAGAATATATACATATATCACTGTATGGAAAACAAACTAATCTCGAACTGTTTCCAAAGTATGAATACATCTCTGAGTCACATATACATAAATCAAACCAAAAACAAAATGTCATATAACTGTCCAACTAGCAAGTCCCACCGATCCAGGCCACCTACGCAAAGCTGTCAGCGAACTACATATACAAGAACTCGTCCTGGTCCTCGTAGAAGTCCGGCTCTATGTCCTGAATCACCTCGTCACCTGCATCTATAAGAGAGTCTGATAGGTGTTGCAAACATCGTCCCGTAACGTGGGAGTGAGTGATCAACTCAGTGGAATCATAGAGCAAAGATTAACATGTGATCAAATCAATCACGCGATAATAGTAAAGTAGGCAATCAGACATTCCTAGATACTATTGTTAATGTAGGCATGAAATGACATGATGGATGCCCTCACCGACATACTCCCTCATGCGACACCATCTTACGTCCGCGGCATGCTTTCTTCCCTCAGTGCTCCACATCTTCTAGGCACATGCAGTGCGATGTGGATATGATTACCAAGTTGTTATTTGTCCTTTCATACAGCAGTATTGGGAAATTAAGATACCTTCCGTATATCAATCCCAACACAGATCCTATCTAGGGTCGTCACTCCTAATAATCTCATACGATGTTATATTTATAGGTCGCTGCAAGGGCTGTCAGGGCTGTTGCTCGCACTCGTTGTACCGCTCCCTCATCACCTTATCAATACAGGCCTAATGTACTCTCGTTGCTACGGAAGGGTCGTCGCCTCCCACAGACTCAGAATACGCTCGAGGTCACTACAAAGGGCTCATCACCAATCAGTATAGTCCGACAGCTCGAATGTAGTGTCTCATACCACCACAATCGGCTCACGAGTCAAAGGTGCTCATTGGTCACTACGGGGAGGTTTGTGGCCCCAGCATAGGCCGACAGCTCAACCACGGTGTCCCATACCACCATGCCCGGTTCATGAGTCTTTATTGATCAAGGTACCATGATTATCAGGGTTTTCAATGGTAAGTTCAGTACCCTAGGTTCAAGCAGTTATGACTCATACAGGGTGAACATACAATGGCCAGTCGGGTTACTTGACGGGCTCGACTAGTACGAGCGCATCTCAAGCTGAGCGACATGAAGTGCATAAAATACTTCGTGTGGCCTAACCACTGCCATCAACCCAAAACACGACTCGAATTCATCGACGCGTCCTTCGTGGCAAATAGAATCCAACCACAAATTCAATCCGTTACCGACTGCCTGGACTAACGTATAGCCCCAAGCATTTGTACACAACATCAATAATCATATGAGAGTAACCGAAATGAATATAAACAATACAAGCATATTGACACATGTTATAACATATAACGTAAGCAAATCAACCAACACATGCATTCCATATATATAATGAAATCAATTCATGTAGCCAACATGGTGAAAATCATATACATCAGCATATTAATTGAGAATTCAATCTCAAAACTAATTCACAACACCATTTACTCAATACTACTAATACAAACATTTATACAAACACTTAGTCTACACATTTTAGTCTACATAGCGTATGTCGACCCAAAGTGCGCATTAGGGCGAATCTCTTCGCCAAATAGATCATGCACGCATTTCTAATATCATAACAAGACAAATACCCATGGCAATCATTTCAGTAAAATACGGACGTAAACAGTATTTTCTACAAATATCTAAAATACCCTAATTCTCATATTTTCCGTACGCAGTCAAAATGGAAAACGGACAGCATGTTCTACATGTCAAACAGCGTTCTCGTCGATAATCTACTATTAAACGATATTGAAAGCTTTGAAATCAGTCAATCTAAGTGTCTAAAATTCTCACCTTTCGCCTTAGATGCGTATCGATTCGAATAGAAAATCTACGCTTCGTCAACGGCGTTATGGCAACCTAATGCACAAGATACATAAGCTACATCGCTACTTGCATGTCATGAAACTTGTAGACTTGATTTAGGTTCGATGACCGCTGAACTGAAACTGGACCGCCACGTGCGATCTGGAAACACTACCGGGCTGAAAACTTAATGTGGTCAACATCCGGCATCCATGAGCTTAAGTCCGACCGCATTCGGGCAGGGGACCTCCCGAAATGCTCTTTTGGATCGAAAAAGTCCCGATTTGGTTAACATTGATTCATAATCATATTTGTTGCATAAGTGATGGTTTGGAACTCGGGAGTCGGGTTTCTACACGACCCCCGATTTTCAGGGTGTGACACCCAGCCCCTTCCAAAATGGTGAATCAGCCACAAAATCTGTCAGTTCCGGATTTGAAGATCATCAGGAATCGAAAATCTGAGATCCTTGCAACGTCAATAGTGGTGGCTTTAAATCTGGAGTTCTTGATGCCATCAATTAGGTGGAAGATGAATACTACCTTGTTACCAGTGTCTCCCACCAACTCCAGTTCTAGATCTCGGAGTTTTCCTACAACTTTGCCTGGATCTACCTTAATACATCCACTCTCGCCCTTGCAAACAACAGGCTGGGATGGCAGAAATTCCCAACCCCTCCGAGAGACAGAGGGACCCTTGGGAGGGCCAATGTCCCGCCCATCCTCAGTGATGGGAGACAGGGGATTGTGGCTGGGATCTTGGACTGACGAACGATGAGTGAGAGGTTTAGGCCTGGCCTCCTTCACTAAAACCTCCCCACCATTTATCTTGTGCCCATCTAAGACACCCATGGCAGCCCTAGCATCGTCCTCGTACATAAATCGTACAAACACATATCCTCTCGATTTGTTGGTTCTAGGGAAGTGGAAGAAAAACTTCTGTCACTCTCCCGTAACGTTGAAAGATCTTGAAAAGATCTTCAACGGTGCAGCTGAAAGGAATATTGCCTATGAAGAGGTCCTTGTGGTTTCCCACCCCTACCTTATTCCTCCAGAGGGAGGGGGGATGGCCCCTCGACCGCCCTCTCATGAAACCCCAAATCAATCTCTCTCTCTCTCTCTCTCTCTCTCTCTCTCTCTCTCTCTCTCTCTCTCTCTCTCTCTCCTTGATTAGTATCCCTGCAGCCAGACATATTCTTACCAACTCTGCATCCTTCAAATTACTTGCATTTCCTTCATTGACTTGTTCTTGGAGCGTAGCCTAATCAAGCGAAGAAAAACAAAAGAGTAAGTGGGGACCTCAGTACCAGATCATAATAAAAGATGGTACCCAAGATTATAATCAGCTTTTGTACAGCTTGCAATCTCATTAAAAATAGACAACCTAACAGACAATACTCCATGTGCTTGCTCATTTAGTGAAATATATAAATTGGCTTGGTCCATGGTGTTGGTGCTACGGACATCTGCTTCTAGATGGGAAAGATACTTTCTAGCAAATATTTGACATTTTCTATGAACGGATGTTGTAGTTTGTCAACTGCCAGTTTGTGGGCAAATCAAACAGTTGGAAAGTTTAATGTTGGAGATTTTAGAGGAATCCCTAATCCACATTAAGTACAATAAGACCAGCTGTCTGGATGATTTAACCATGGTCCAATTGTAGGTAATGATGAGCTAGAGCATTATCCACTTTAATGCATCATGACCATTGGAATTCCACTTATAATATTGTATTTTGACTTAGGTTAAACGATTATTAAAAAAAAATTACATGGTAATTTACCATCATTTTTCTAAGCGGCAGTGACTCATCCATTTGCACGTAAAATATCCATATCATTCCTGATCTTCCAAATCACATGCCCATTCTGGATAGATAATAACTCACACAAGGGTCAAATGATCCTAACCAAATGATCTTAATCATCCATTTACAAGAAGTATGGTGGATGATACGCCCACCATTTTCAAAGTTGTACTGAACCCGCAAGGTAGTCGTGACATCAGTATCTTGGTCCCAAAACTTCCAACAAAATGAAAATTTAGATTCACCCAAATGCCAATTTGAAGTAATACTTCAAGTGTCCAAACCAACCAAAATAGCATCGTTCCTACAATGAAAAGGGGAATGAAATAAAACTCATAATACCAACCTTTTTACTTGAAACATGAATACACTCTCGTTACTACTTCGTGAAGGTCCACACGCATGTATAAGAGAGTCCATCAACTACGTAAGGGGGGAAAAAGGTATAGAAATGATGAGAAATACATTCACGTGATAGAACAAGGACACCCTTTTTCACGCTTTGTTTTTTTATTTTTCATAGGCAGATAACCCCACCAATCACGATTCGAGGGACGTCGCCCAAACGCTACCAGCCACAACAGCAACTCAAACTAGCAGACCTCAAAAAGAAATTCTAACAAAACCTTAAAAGGGCTTCTTCTTCTTCTTCTTCTTCTTCTTCTTCTTCTGTTTTGTATACAATCAAAATACAAAAATCGCATAAAACACCATTTAAGACTCGCCGGTGGATCTGATTAGTTGGCAAAAGTGAGGTAACTGATGAAAGGCCTGGCGTGGGGCGCAAAAGCAAGGACATTGGCACGAAAGGCCAGCTCAAAGTCCTGGATTGAAAGGCAGGCGCGTATGTACATCTGACCAGAGAGTAATGGCGCTCGGGGTCCCTCACCGGAGCTTTATTGAGTAAATTCCCAATGATTGAATAGGATATGACGTCCCGCTTTGGAAATGATCCGAACCACACGTTCGGCAACACCGTGTATTGAATGCGCTGACCAGCTTCAGTACCTAGGACAGTCAGCTTAATCTTCCCATCTTTACTGAGCTCAAACACCGTTAGAGGTTCTCCCATGTAAAAATGCCAAGTTACAGCGCATGGGATGCAACGAAGGTGCGAGACGCTCCCTGATGGAAGAAGGAAGTAGAAAACTGTGCTGATGGGGTGGTCCACCGACGGATACCTGAAAGTTTCAGAGTAGAAACCTCCTATATGATGAGGCCGCATATTCAACACAGATGCATTCTCAGAAGGCTTCATCCAGGGCTTTATTTGGGGCTTGACATTTCAGGGTTTATTTTGGGCTTTATTTGGAGCTTCACGTTTACAGGCTTTATTTTGGATGTTACAAGGGGCACATTGTTTACGGGATTTATTTGGGGCTTCAAGATTCCGGGCTTTATTTGAGGCTTATTGTTTACGGGATATATACGGGGCTTCATGATTCTGGGTTTTATTTGAGGCTTATTGTTTACGGGATATATACGGGGCTTCATGATTCTGGGTTTTATTTGAGGCTTATTGTTTACAGGATTTATTTGGGGCTTTAAGATTCTGGGCTTTATTTGAGGCTTATTGTTTACGGTATATATATGAGGCTTTATGATTCTGAGTTTTATTTGAGACTTATTGGTTACGGGATTTATTTGGGGCTTCAAGATTTTGGGCTTTATTTGAGGCTTATTGTTTACGGTATATATATGAGGCTTCATGATTCTGAGTTTTATTTGAGACTTATTGTTTACGGGATTTATTTGGGGCTTTAAGATTCTGGGCTTTATTTGAGGCTTATTGTTTATGGGATATATATGAGGCTTCATGATTCTGGGTTTTATTTGAGGCTTATTGTTTACGGGATTTATTTGGGGCTTCAAGATTCTGGGCTTTATTTGAGGCTTATTGTTAACGGGATATATATGGGGCTTCATGATTCTGGTTTTTATTTGAGGCTTATTGTTTACGGGATTTATTTGGGGCTTCAAGATTTTGGGCTTTATTTGGGGCTTATTGTCTACGGGATTTATTTTGGGCTTTATTTGGGGCTCGAAGTTTTGGGGCTTAATTTGAGGCTTCAGGTTACTGGGATTTATTTTGGGATCCATCTTGGGCGTCTCCTTTTAAGTCTTGATTTTGGTTTTCAGCACTGAAACGGATCCACAACCCCCTCCAACGAAATCGTCTGATCAAATCTGTAATTAGAAGAATAAATTGAAAAAATAAAAAATAAAAGATACAATGAAAAGCAATAGGCAAAGGGAAGGGAGAGTAATAAATTGCTTAATACATAAACTGAAATTAGTGATAATCACCTTTTGCAGACTGGGCAATATTCGCTGGCAATTTAAACTTTCTCACGTTCGCTTCGTTTTTTTTTCCTAAAAGAGATGATATTGTAGTGACACGAGATTTCAAAACGTACCGGAATATTGTCTTGGATTGGAGATTGTTAGTCAACTGCACAAAACTTCCAAACCCCAGCAAAATGCAGCTTTTTTCGTGTGGCGTGGATGAGGAGACAGGGCTCCCGTTTATTTATAAAGGGGATGATGGAGAGGTGAAGATTACGGGACGCGGATTGCCTACTGACTCTTGCATCGCAGCTGGACAGTGCTATGTGGGCCCACCATAATAATTATATATATATACACACCGTCCATATATTTTTATATATCGTTTCTGGGCATGAGACAACAAAACGAGACGTCTAAATCTTAGAAAACGGGCGGCTGTTTTTTTAAGGTTTGTTGGCACTAACATGCACGGAAGCACTCCTCTCCACAGTACGCGGGTTGCCTGTGCCCGAAGCTGCGTGGGGGGCTGCAGAGATGTCCATGACAAATCCAATCCGTCTGTAAGTTTCAAAAGACTATAATACATCATAATTATACAAATCAAGTAAAACCAAAACTCAGGAGGGCCACATAGCACACGAAACAGTGGGAATGGAACGTCCACTGTTGAAACCTTAAATAAACTGTAGGCACAGATGTCATTCTGATCAAACACTCCCGTAGCCTCCAAAATGCTTGAATAGGGGGCGTTCAATTCAGCTTTTTCATATGGTATGGCACACATGATTTTTGGATCTGCCTGATTTTTATGCCTATATCATATTGTGGTCTTTCAAAACTGATGGACGGAGTAGATTTATCACGGGCATCTCTGTGGGCTCCACACAACTTTCGGGCACAGGAACCGGCAATCCGCATCCACTCCACATATGCCTTTACACAGTCCACCATCCTTACAGCCGTATGGGAAATCTTAGCCGGGATAGGTTGGGTGGTGGATGGGCGTGATACCCCAAGAATATTCCAGGCTGGAAGATTATACGGTTTACTCAGTGTCGTTCATAAGATGATTAAAGCCAAAACTTGGGTAAGTAGAACCTTTCGTGGGATTTCTTTTCGGTATCTCCCATTTAAGTGTGCCCAGTCAAATCACCGGTCCAGATCATCAAACCATGGCTACGGATGGACGTGCTGGACACGTTCCGGCAATATTCAAGTTCTGATGTGTCATTACCCTAAAACCGTCGCACTGGACGCAGATTAGCTACTGACGGGTCGAGTAGCGTGACGCGCTACTGAAGTGACGTCACCAAGTTCTATAACCTTACCGTGATGTATGTTTTGTATCCACACTGTACGTACTTTTGAAGAGATCATATTGGGGCATGATCCAAATTAAATGAGTCAAATCCAAAGCTCGAGTGAACCCTACCACAAAAAATAGTGGGGAGAGTGACGCCTGCCGTTCAAAAGTTCTACTGGCCACAAAAGTTTTTGATCGAGCTGGTATTTATCTTTTCCCTTCTTCCATGTCTCCTTAACACATGAATGCGCTGGGTCTCAAATAAACAACAGGGTTGATTTTCAAAAGGTTTCAACAGTGGGCGGCACTCTCCTCACTCATTGAATCATGCCTTAAAATGACCTGTGCAAATGTATAAGCAGTGTGGATACAACGCAGACATCTTGGTGAGGCCACAAACTTAGTAACATCACTTCATTAGCAAGTCTAGCTGATTTACCTGTCAGTTTTTCAAGCTTAGCCACGTCACTTCAGTAGCGAGTCTGGCCGCTTAACTTGTAAGGTTTTGGAGTCTCTAAATGTATGACGGTGGGGCTACTGCGATGTTTGTGAGAAAGGCACTACGTCCATTGGTTTTTGGAGCTTATTTTACTACGTGAGGCAAAAATTAAGCTATATTTAAAATTTAAATGTCTAACACGAGAAAACAGTGGGGATTTAGTAACCACCACTGAAACAATTATATGGCCACCAAAGTTTTGTAATGATTTAAGTTCTTAGTGTTTACATTTCATCCCAGTGAAAATGACCTTATAATCAATTTAGATAGAATATAAACATCAAGGTGGAGCCTAGGAACACTTCAACAGTAGGGGTTCCTTTTCCCATTGTTTCATCCCTAATGCCCCACTGAAGTTTTTGATCTTCCTCATTTTTTATTTTTTTTTCCCGCGAGTCCTAAGATGAGAACAAAAAATGGATGGACATCTAGGATTTCTCACAAACATCACAGTAGGCCCCACCCAAAATCCTTGCGCATGCAGTAGCTTCCTGCAAAAGCCTATGGTCGCTGGGATGGAATCGGAAAAAGGATTGGCTGCTCCCCCTGCTAGTGGCCAATGGCTGGTAGTCGGCTCTATGAACCCACCATGATATATGTGTTTCATCCACGTAGTCCACCCATTTTTCCCGATCATTCTATGGAACCAGTCCAAAATTGGGGTTGATCCAAATCTCAAGTAGACCGCACGGTATAGAACGCCCACGTTTAGAAACTTCTTGGGGCCATAAAAGTTTTGCATTAAGCTTATATATATTTTACCCCTTCATCCAAGTCTGTATGACCTAAGAAACAGGTTAGATGTCAAATAACCATTACAGGACCATGGAAGGCTTTTAATGGTGCAAATTCAATCACTACTGCTTTCTCTACAGGTGTAAGCAATTGAGTTTGGTAAATGGAGATTAGGTGGCTGCAAATATTAATAGCATTTCTACCATTGAAAACTAGGAAATCTCTTTATTAAATTTGTTAAATGGGCAGCATTTTCATTACGGTATATGCTTTTGTCCGCTTTCTACCGTTGGATTCTTTCAATCCGTGCGTTTTGTTTTGAGAGAAATAATCCAAGTATCCTAATGCACTGTAAGTTATACAGCTCCTTGTTGCATTGGGACATTTACACACCCCAAACACTATCTAAGCTGTAAGTTAAGTCAAGAACAGATTTTATGGTCTACCATCCCAACATCGTAATAATCTGACAATTGTACTAATTTGATCTTTAGCCTTTAATTTGGACCGTCCAGATCATTTATACAAAAATAGATACAATTGACATTTTGACCATTTCCATTTTGATTGGAGGAAATTTTGCCAAAAAAGATAACTAGGTATTAGAATTTTTTTAATGGCCGGCATGATAGCAATGAGGTTTCACTAGAAGTGGATTGGTGATGTAGAGTGGGTCGCAGACAGTTTCATGGCCAAGATAGATCAGAAAAGGCCCGGTCAACGACAGAAGTGATCCGGACCGTCGGACCTTAGATCCGGCGTATCTCACAATCTAGAATGAGTTATTAGGCGTAAAATATATGATTTTGGGGTAGAACGAGCTACTTTAGCCAACCAACCCCACTACGCCAGGTTGCCCAAGACAGATTTACGAAATACGCCTCGATCAACGGTCATTTCCCTATTTTAATTTCGTTTTTTCTATAAATAGTAAGTTTTAGTTTGATTATAACTCTTCATCCATCGGGCTTTAGGAGTTACGTCCAATGTGAAAAGAGCTTAGAATAATTAGGAGAACGGTTTGATGAAGCCAAATAGGACACTTATTATTTTTGGTCGAAAACCTTGTGCACTAGTAGACATCACAATCGTCTATAAATAGTAAGTTTACTATTTATAGTAAGTCGCAGATTCTAGGAGTTTTAGTTGTAGTTTGATTCTGATTTTTTTTCCATTGCTTGGTACCCATATTTAAAGGGTTGTGAACTCTTTTTTATAAATTAATTAATCAATTTCGAATTTATTAGAATTTATTTCTATTTCCTGCTTTCTTTCCTCGTGGATTCGAGAAGTCTCTGTGAGGAGGCCAAAGAAGCTCTGTGGATTTGGAGTAGTTATCCTCATCACGTTCATCCCTGCGTCAATTGGTATTAAAGGGCCGATGGCAAATAATGAAGGCATGAATCAAAATCCTATGACGGTGATCCAGGGATTCGCTATCTTTTAGAAAGAATGAAAGCTTTCTACCTGGAGAGTCAGTCGACCATGCAAGGGGTGCAGGTAACCCTCAACTATCTTGTGGATGCACTACTTCTACCCTGAGCCCTAGGCGATACTCCACCACCCATGCATGGTGGCTCCACCACTCGTGCTTACTATACGATGCAACCCCGATTTTCGTAGAGCACTACCAATGGCAAATCGTAGGGCTACACCAGATGATTCAAGTTCTAGCCGAGGACCTTAATGAGGGTTTTGCCCGATGACCAATCTATGCAGGCAAGCATATAGATTGTGCTGAAAGAGACTATCGAGGTAAGGTTGAACTTCCTAGTTTTAACGATTTATTACATATAGAAGATTTTCTAGATTGGCTAGTCGAAGTAGAGAGATATTTTGATTATATGGACGAGATCATAAAAGAGTAAAATTGGTAGCGTTTAAATTAAAATCTGATGCTTCTGTATGGTGGGAACAATTACAACTCTCACGAGCCCGTCAGAACAAGGCGCCTATCTCATCATGGCCATGGATGAGACGTCTTCTTCGATCAAAATTTCTCTTCTGTGATTATGAGCAAATATTATTCCAACAATATCAAAATTGCCAACAAGGAAATCGAACCGTCACAGATTACACTGAAGCATTTCAGCCAAACGATTTGTCAAAATCTGAGTCATAGAAGATGGTATGATTTATAGGTGGATTGTAGCCGACAATTTAGGACCGAGTTCAGATGTATCCAGTCGGAACCATGTATGAAGCAGTTCAAGTGGCGGGTATGACAGAAACACAACTTGCAAAAGCTCCTACTTGTCCATATCCTTTAACTTGACTCCCCATGACAAGTCTCATACAGGATCCAGTGTTGGCACGAGAAAAAGATCTAGTAGGAGAACGTCCTCAACCTCCTACAACCACAAACCGTGATACGGGGAGCAACTCATCCAAACTTTAACGTGCAGCACCCATAATAACGGGCCCGAGTAGGATTTCAAATCCTTATGCTTGGTCAAGGTCGAACAATTGTTAACGCTATGGCCAACCAAGCCACTTATAAAATACTTGTCATCAACGTCCCACAGCACATTTAATTATAAACGAATGGGGCACTGAAGATGAGGCCATAGAAGAAGGTCATGGTTTTGATGAACATGATCAAACCATTTAAGAAATAGCAGGTAGCGATGAAGTGACGGGCGAGGATCATGGCTAATTTCTAGTTGTGAGGCGATTACTGTATGCCCCATGAAAGGAATTAATTACATCCACAGCAATACAATATATTTCATACTCGGTGCACTATCAATGGAAAGGTCTGTAATGTAATCATAAATGGTGGTAGTAGCGAGAACATCATCTCAAAAGTGATAATGGACAAGTTGCAACTACTAACGACGAAACATCCTTCCCTATACTCAATTGGCTGGATAAAAAAAGTTGAATGAGACCAAGGTAACTGAACAATATACTATCTCATTTTCAATTGACAAAAATTATAAGGATCAAATACTTTGTAACGTAGTTAACATGGAAGCTTGTCATATGCTACTAATCCATACTGCATAGAATGAACCAATTTGTTAGGCGATTACATTGACTCAAAGTCGTGTAATTTACCAGAACATGATATTTGCTCAACCCAAAATTCCACATTCAAGAGCGAGAATTAGGTGAGTAAGAAAGGATTAACAGCTTAGCTAGTGTTACCTTGATGATTTTTTTATATATCCACTTCATTCATCTGTTTCTCCAGTCGATTTACGTACAAGGTACAAAAACTTATGTAGATCCAAATATCAGGTATACCACACCACAGGAAACAGTGGTTATTGAGTGTTCAGTACCATTAAAAAATCTAAAGAGCCCATTATAAGGTTTTCATAATGTTTACCGGCAATCCAACCTGTTGATAATGTCAATAATATCTGGATGATGGGAAAATACAAGTATTATCTTCATCAAAAACTTTCGTGGCCAACACAATGTTTTTAACTATCATTTATTACTGTTTCTAGTGGTTTGGTCCACCCGAAGCTTAGAAGACTAGGATCTAGATCAAATATGAGATGGAAAAACATATGAACCGTGTGAATATATAACAAATACATCAAGGTAGGATCCACATGATTAGGGTAACATCCACTAAGTTGGTAGAAGATAACCGTTAGAAAATTTTCCAACTATAGAGTTTACGTTTACCCTATCAACTAAATTAAAACTCCAATACCCTACTTTCCACCGCTAAACTCTATATGTACGGATTTATTTTCCGAACAAAAATACCCTCAAGCTCGAGAGTACTCCTTAGACATCTGATCTCCAACACTGCCCCCACTCCGCTGATCATTCCCAACGTTGACCCCACTCCACTGATCTCATCCCCATTTCCATTGAAGGGTTTTGAAGAGTTTGAACAAGAAGAAGGGTTTTGAAGCAGAAGAGGAGGGAGAAAGATGGCTCCTCCATCTAAGAAGCCACTCATAAGTATGATTTTTTTTTTCAAATGGTAAATGATTGATTTTTTTTTTTCAAATGGTAAATGATGAATGGTGTATGGTAATGTGAATTTCAAATGGTGAATGGGAACAATGATTATGGTGATTAGGATGGTTGATTTTTTGAATGAATGACTTTGAATGGTGAATGATTGATTTCGAGTGAAAGTTTTTTTGAATTGTGAATGATTTGTAGTTATGTCTGAGAACTCTGTCTTCACTTGGTTAAGATTCATCGAGTTTATAGGTCAAATTAGTTGTACTCAATTTTACTCGATAATTGTTACCGAGTTATTAGTCATACACTTTTATACTCGGTGAATACTTAGTGAAAGACTTCCATACTTGGTGATTACTCAGTAATACTACCAGGTACTTGGGTATAGAGTTCTTTACTTAGTGAATATTCGGTGAAAGACTTTTGTATACGATGAATACTCAGGAATTTTTATCAAGTTTTCGATTATAGACTTCTGTAGTCAATAAATATTCATCGAGTACTTGCTCGGTTGAACTAGTTTTCCAATGGTTTTGAGTCTTATTTACTTGTGATTTAATTGCACAAGATATCATTCTACTATGATTTATTTACTTGTGATCTTTCTTGTGAACTATCTTGTGAACTTGTGAAATATCTTGTGAATTTCCACGTGAACTATTTGTGATATGTTTTGTATTTTATTTTATTTTTTTGGTAAAAATTAATTAATAGTCTCCTAAAAAGATAAGCAATATATATCATCCCAAACATGTCCTCTAAATGTTCACTTACATGGTGGTTTGATAAAGTGAAGACTGGTTTAGAGAAGAATAAAACAAGGTTAGATCTATTTAGGCAGTCCCAATTTTCACTCTTATTAGACATTCCATCATTTAGATATTTAGGAGCGCTAGTGCACAATAAAGTTTTTTTTTTTTTTTTTGAGACACAGATGTGATCTCTATGAAATGTAAACAAGAATATCATTATAAAATGTACTTAATGTATGTATATCTAATGAACTCTGTCTTATTAATATGATGGTTATTATGAAATGTTCATTATAAACTGTTCCTGACAACTATAATAAACTATCATAATAATTTGATAAATCTTAAGGGTTATACCTCACTAGGATAGTCATTAATGCTATCAAACTATATTTAATGTGCAGGAGACATAAATGACTCGCATGTTGGTACTCATGTGGAGTATGAAGAGCAAGATGATCTTGTGTTTCTATATTATAAATTTCATTCATGTTGAATTTGTACTTTCATGTATTTGTAATGTCTAGGGACATTGGTTTTTATAAGCCTTCGGGCAGCCAATTGCATGTTTGGATATGTATATTTACACTTCCATTTGTGCTTGATTTGTTCTTCTTCTAAACAACTACTAACTCTCAAAAAAGAAAATAAAAAATATATATAATTTGAGCTATCTTTGAAATAAGACACCTGGGTTTCAAGAACCGGGGCGTTATACATCGAGTCTATTAGATGTCAATTTCAAGAGTTTGATGTGATAATGTGAAGTATCATTTTGGATGGGAGTGGCTATGATGATGAACAAAGTCATTTATACCAAATAGGTGTTGTAAACATTTTCTCCCATGTGCCAGAAGCCATCTAACTTTTGTTAGGCAATGTAACCATCCCATAAATGGCATGGAAATGCATGGCTATAGAACATATCCCAAGTCAAGGATGGATTGGATTGTCCAATCAGCACCATTTTTGCATTGTAGCCAATGAAATATGTTATCGGCTTAATGGATATTTAGATCAGTTGATTGGACCGTCCAAGTGAACTGATGCAACTCAGAGCACTATAATTTATAGTGTTGTAAGATCACGGGAGCATTTTTCAATAATAAATATCTAAAATAACTAAATTTTGTGAAATGTATGAATTAGCTTGGTCCATGGTGTTGGTTCTACGGACATTTGCTTCTAGATGGGAAAGATCCTCTCCAGCAGATATTGGACATTTTCTATGAACGGATGTTGTAGTTTGTCAACTGTCTGTTTGTGGGTAAATCAAACAGTTGGAATGTTTAATGCTGGAGGTTTTAGAGGAATCCCTAATCCACATTAAGCACAATAAGTCGGCTGTCTGGATGATTTAACCATGGTCCCATTGTAGGTAATGATGAGCTAGAACATTATGCACTTTAATGCATCATGACCATTGGAATTCCTCTTATAATATTGTATTTTGACTTAGGTTAAATGATTATTAAAAAAAGATTACATGGTAATTTACCATCATTTTTCTAAGCGGCAGTGACTCATCCACTTGTACGTTGAATGTCTTTTTTTTTTTTTTTTTCTTTTTTTTCTTAACACACACTCACGCCACATGCACACACACCCCACGCACGCACACCGTGGGATTTCACCACCATGGGTACTCGAACCCTTGACCCGGTGTTGAAACTCCTAGGAGTCTACCACCCAGGTAAGAGTAAGGACCCAAATATGTCCATGTCATTAACGATCTTCCAAATCACATGCCCATTCTGGATAGATAATAACTCACACAAGGGTCAAATCATCCTAACCAAATGATCTTAATCATCCATTTACAAGAAGTATGGTGGGTGATACGCCCACCATTTTCAAAGTTGTACTGAACCAGCAAGGTAGTCCCGACATCAGTATCTTGGTCCCATAACTTCCAACAAAATGAAAATTTAGATTCACCCAAATACCAATTTGAAGTAATACATCTAGTGTCCAAACTGTTGAGGGTCAAATATTGCATATTAGACCCCAGATATTATCTGGATTTACGAACATAATGCTATCTAATGGCTTGTTTTTTCATTCTTGTGTTGCAAGGTGATTTTATGAGCATGGATGGAAAAAAGACGTTAAAAGTTGAGATTTAACTATCTGATGACGCCAAGGGCAAGGGACACACTCCAGGGGACCAAGATTGACAAATATACACGGTCAGAAATTCGAGAAAAGTTAGAAATTGAAGCTCAAGTGGCCTGAAGGACGTCCAGAATACAAGATCACGAGGTTCCCACCATCCGTTCGGCTCGAAACTTCATACGTCGCCTGAGGACCATAAATTAACCGTACACGTCAAAAATCATCCATTGGATCATTGCGGAAGTGGCCTAACGGACAGATCAGCCCATCAATCTTCAATTTGGGGCCCACCCGCCATCTGGATATGATTGATAATTGTTCTCAACGGGTAAAATAATGTGAGGAACAGAATGGGCGGAGTGGATTTCTTAGAAGCTTCACAGTGGACTATATATGTACAGCGTGTGTACATAGTGTACACACGCCCGCCGTGCGCCAAATTTCCCAAAAGTCGGTCAGCTGCGCTGACCGACGTTTCCGTCTATAACTCAAAAAAAAAAAAAAAAAAAAAAAAAAAAAAAAAAAAAAAAAAACCGTACAGCGGACGAACGGCCACTGGCCGTTTTTGCGATCAGATGTGGGCCCCACACGTGCCCCATAATCTTAATCCGAACCGTCCACCGTGTAGACAGCCGCGAGCACTACAAAATCATGTTGTCACTTTTCACCCATGCGTGCACACGTGTGAGATACAGAGGCCACAAAAGGGCTGCTCGGTAACGTTCAAAACTGATTCTTTTGTGATTTCTTCTCTGGGCCACGTCAATGGACGTTCAAAATCACCCATTCTTGACTGAAATTTCGTTCTGAATCCAATGGATGGGGTGGATTTTCCAGAAAATGCTTCTGTGGGGCCCACCGACCACAACAGCGAAATGGTGCGAAAGGTTTCGCACATCCGCGAAAACCGACTTTTCCGGACGGTTTTGGCCCACCATCTTTGATCATATGGCAGATCTGAACCGTCTATCATGTAGAGGACCCAAGAAAGTACTAAGGGACGGTGTTTCTTTGGAATTTGAGCGAGAAAAGTGGCGTGTTTCATGGTACCAAACTCGGCTGCGAAAATTGCACTCCGTGTCCTGCTACAACTCTGTCACTGACTCCAGCCTTCCAGCAGCTATAAAAAGAGGTTTTTGGACGTGGGGAGCATCAATTCAAGGTCTTAGGAGGAAGAACAGAGGGCTCGAGCTTGGTTTTTTCTTTCCCTTTTCTTTTCCTTTTCTTTTTCTCTTTATTTATTTGGATTGAGCCCATCCATGGCAGGCTAAAACCTCCTAGCTAGGGCTAGGAGGTGAAGCTTGTAGTGAGATGAGAGATTATATGCTTTTAATTTAATTTTAATTTTTGAATTGAAGTTGGTTTTAGTTTGATTTTAATGGAAATATTTTAGGTTTTTAATGGTCTATTGTGACTGAAATTACAATGGGTCTGCTATGACTTTTAATATTCCCATTCTCTTTAATGTTTATGACGTTAGGAAGCCCTGTTGTTCACCATAGTCTCCTGGGCATGGTTGGATGACGGTACCCTTCTTAACCTTCATACATATGATTGGTTGGTAATTAGTTTAATTCTGTTGTTTGCCATAGTCTGTGGGCATGGTTTGGTGATGGAATCCATTCTAATTCATACACCTTTCATCTCTTTGAAAACTAGATCAACGGCAGTTCAGTAATTTCCATGATTTTTGATGCAAGCATAAATTCTCCCTGATCTCTACAAGTGGATCCTCTGAATCCCTAGTTTCCTTTTCTCCTGATTTCTCTCAAGTTTATATAATTATTTCACCATTATTTCTCAAATTACATTTAGTTTAGATTTCATCTTAATCTAGTTCTAGTTCTGGTTAGTTTTAGATAACGTACAAGTTTCAGTCCCTTGGGATTCGACCTCGGTCTTACCGAGTTATTACTACATCACAACCCTGCACTTGGGGAGTGAACAAGTTTTTGGCGCCGTTGCCGAGGACTGTCGGCTACGTTTTTCTGAAATTAATTAGTTTTAGGATTAGTTTAAGATTAGGATTTTTACTAACTTCAGTTTTAGGTTTAGATTTTTTTGATTTTTTTTGAACTAACTTGTCTTTCCTCTTTTGTAGGATTCTGAGATAGAAACTTCTTATTTGGTGATATCTTTTCTAATTTCTTTATTTTTTTTTCTATTAGGATTTTTAGAAATTTTATAATCTTAGACTAACTGTTTTAGAAACTAACTTGTTTTGTTTTTTTTTCTGCAGGATCTTAACATAGGAACTTCTTACTTGGTAACACCCTTCTAACTTCTTCTCTTTCTTTCCATATTTCTATAGGACTTTTCTTTTGTTCTAGGATTAGACTCAGAGTCAGGGTTCTACTATGGAATCGTGGGTACATGCATACGCTGAGACGGATAGGAGATATTGGGGAATGCCCGAGGGTTGTGGAATTCAACGTATACCTCAAGATTTTTCTCCATCACAAACAGACATTGAGAACCGACTAGAACGTTATCTTCCATCGGTTAATGGGCTGTATACGATCGTAATTATGGGAATGAGGATTATTATCAGCCATCATATTCTCCCATGTATGATCAGTATGACTATAACCAGTGGAAACATCAAAGCTGTGAAGATGAACCAATAACATGTTATAATGATTATTCTCTTGGATCCCCTACCTTTGAAATCCATCCAGAAACGATCCAAGAGGATTCGTATCAGCGTAATCTTTCAGCCTGTCTTGTGGAAATGAGAAAAGTAATGGAAACAATGAAAGGACTCGATGCACGTCTTGATAGGATAGAGGAGGCTCGGTCATCCCAGCCACGACCTAATCTAAAAATACAATGCGAAGAAAGTGATCCGCACTCACTTTTAAAAGAATCTGGAATTTGGAATGAGGAGTTGGATTCCGTTAATGAGCATGTGGTTCAATTTTCCGATGAGTCAATCTCGATGACTGTCCGAAAGAATGGTGAAGATACATGGGTGTCTTTTAAATACATTGATGATGACACAGTTTCCTTACATGACACACAAGATTTCAATGATGAGGAAGAAGTTAGTTTATGCAAACCTCAACCCATGTTAGGTGTAGAATGTGAGGAAAGTGATCTCATCCCGAATGTGCACTGCACTGGACTAGACAATGATGTGTATTGGGATGATGGTCATGAATGTGCAGCCCAAATTCTCCCTGAATCAATCTCAAATCTGGTCCAGGTCAACGATCAAGACGTGCACGAAGTGATCGGTCAGGAAGATCTACTCCACTCATCTGACATGCCTGATTTAAATGTGGAGAATGAACCTCTTACAACCGACTCTTCTAACTCTTGTGAGACATGTTTAGACCACTCCCTTGAATTGAATGATGATATGATTCGGGAGGAGGAGTTGCCCGCTACGACTCTGGAATTTGAAACCACTCAGTTGAGGCTACCATCTGAGCTGCAAACAATTGAGAATTCAGCGCCTCAATTGAGTAATTTCAATGAACAGAGTGATCACATCAATGCTTCACTTACTGATTTTCAATCTATCTGTGCAGGACTGGAGCAAGAGAGCGTACCTCCATCCACTTTCAAAGATGATGGATTCTTTGCGCAGATCATCACAAGCCACAATAAGTCACACTCAGCTAAATTTCCCAACTCGTGGGATTGCTTGGCACACTTCGCGGTTTCAAACGATCCCATGTTAAAAGATAAAGTGGATGCCTTGCAAGACAACATCTCGGTAGTCATTACTGACCGAGAGAACCCTTACTCTGAAATTCTCTCTTCCCCTGATCCTAAACGTATACTAGTAGAGGAAGAGGAGCTGAATCTAGAACCGAAGTTTGGAGCTTCGGAATATGTTGAGACTACATTACTTTTTAAGAAGTTTTTTAAACTTTATTTACTTGTAGTCTTTGATTCACCATGCAATACTAACGTTGAAACTTCTTCTGTCTTAGGTGAATCGTATAAATTATGGATACCTCAAGCAATTCAATGGAAGATTTTTTATGAGGTACAAAAGTCTCTCTGGAAAGTCATGCTCCAGGGCGCCCAAGCCTATTGCAAAAAAGGTTTTTGGATGATCTTGTTGAGGAGCTTACTAAGAGACTTATCAAGATATTGGCCGGAAGGGGAACCTTGCGGCGTGATCGATTCAATGTTTGTGGGTAACATTACTGCAAACCCTCACGAGACTACAACTCGTCCACTAGGGGTAACCTAGGGGTTTAAAGGCTTGTTGCATACGCTAAATGCAATCGAGAGTACCTGCGAAAATGGTATAGGTAGGATTTTATTTTTGTTATTTTTGTTCTGCTTTCTCTCTCATGCTGACAAGCTTCCATGCCGTGATCTATTGGAAACTCTCTTGATTCGTTATTCAGGTACTATCTTCTCATCACTTCTCATTTACTTTCGTTGTCCCATGTGCATTGCATGCCCATATCTTTTACATTGAGGACAATGTAGATTTTAGGTTGGGGGTGGGGGATTAGGTAACCTCATCAGTATTTTCTTGGTCTTGAGTAACAATTGTGAAAAAAAATTTTCTGAAAATAGCATCGTTCCTACAATGACAAGGAATGAAATAAAACTCATAATACCAACCTTTTTACTTGAAACATGAATACACTCTCGTTACTATTTCGTGAAGGTCCACACGCATGTATAAGAGAGTCCATCAACTACGTAAGGGGGGAAAAAGGTATAGAAATGATGAGAAATACATTCACGTGATGGAACAAGGACACCCTTTTTCACGCTTTGTTTTTTTATTTTTCACAGGCAGATACCCCCACCAATCACGATTCGAGGGACGTCGCCCAAACGCTACCAGCCACAACAGCAACTCAAACTAGCAGACTTCAAAAAGAAATTCTAACAAAACCTTAAAAAGGCTTCTTCTTCTTCTTATTCTTCTTCTTCTTCTTCTGTTTTGTATACAATCAAAATACTAAAATCCCATAAAATACCATTTAAGACTCGCGGTGGATCTGATCAGTTAGCAAAAGTGAGGTAATCGATGAAATGGCTGGCGTCAGGTGCAAAAGCAAGGACTTTGGCACGAAAGGCCAGCTCAAAGTCCTGGAATCGAAAGGCACGCGCGCATGTACATCTGACCAGAGAGTAATGGCGCTCGGGGTTCCTCACCGTAGCTTTATTGAGTAACTTCTCAGTGATTGAATAGGCTGAGACATCCCGCTTTAGAAATGATCCGAACCACACGTTCGGCGGCACCTTGTGTTCGGTGTGCTGACCGGCTTTTAGATCAGTACGTAGGACAGTCAGCTTAATCTTCCCATCTTTATCGAGCTCAAAAACTGTTAGAGGTTCTCCCATGTAAAAATGCCAGGTTACAGCGCATGGGATGCGACCAAGGTGCGAGACGCTCCCTGATGGAAGAAGGAAGTAGAAATCTGTGCTGTCGTGGCGGTCCACCGAGGGATATCTGAAAGTTTCTACAGAGTAGAAACCTCCTTTATGATGACGCTCCATATTCAACACAGCTGCAATCTCAGAAAGCTTCATCTCATTCAACACAGCTGCAAACTCAGAAGGCTTCATCCCTGCAATCTCAGAAGGCTTCATCTTCATCCCCTTCAACACAGCTGCAATCTCAGAAGGCTTCATCTTCATCCCCTTCAACACAGCTGCAATCTCAGAAGGCTTCATCACAGCTGCAATCACAGAAGGCTTCGTCTTCATCTCCTTCAACACAGCTGCAATCTCAGAAGGCTCCATCTCCTTCAACACAGCTGCAATCTCAGAAGGCTTCATCTTCATCCCCTTCAACACAGCTGCAATCTCAGAAGGCTTCATCTTCATCTCCTTCAACACAGCTGCAATCTCAGAAGGCTTCATCTCCTTCAACACAGCTGCAATCTCAGAAGGCTTCATCTTCATCCCCTCCAACACAGCTGCAATCTTAGAAGGCTTCATCCCCTTCAACACAGCTGCAATCTCAGAAGGCTTCATCTTCATCCCCTCCAACACAGCTGCAATCTCAGAAGGCTTCATCTCCTTCAACACAGCTGCAATCTCAGAAGGCTTCATCTTCATCCCCTCCAACACAGCTGCAATCTTAGAAGGCTTCATCCCCTCCAACACAGCTGCAATCTCAGAAGGCTTCATCCCATTCAACCCAGCTGCAACCTTCAGCACAGGTGCAATATCAGAAGGCTTCATCCCATTCAACACAGCTGCAATCTTCAACGCAGCTGCAATCTCAGAATGATTCATCACCTTCAACATATCTGCAATCTCAGAAGGCTTCATCCCGGACCTTATTTGGAGCTTCACAGGGTTTACGGGATTTATCTGGGGCTTCAAGATTTTGGGCTTTATTTGAGGCTTATTGTTTACGAGATTTATCAGGGGCTTCCGGATTCTGGGCTTTATTTGGGGATTATTGTCTACGGGTTTTATTTGGGGCTTTAAGTTTCGGGGATTAATTTGAGGCTGCGGGTTTTTCCGTGTGGCGTGGATGAGGAGACAGGGCTCCCGTTTATTTATAAAGGGGATGATGGAGAGGTGAAGATTACGGGACGCGGATTGCCTACTGACTCTTGCATCGCAGCTGGACAGTGCTATGTGGGCCCCACCATAATATATATATATATATATATATATATATATATATATATATTATACACACCGTACATATAGTTTTCTATATCGTTTCTGGGCATGAGACAACAAAACGAGACGTCTAAATCTTAGGATTCAAAACCGGCGGTTGGGTTTTTTTTAAGGTTTGTTGGCACTATCATGCACGGATGCACCCCTCTCCACAGGACGCGGGTTGCCTGTGCCCGAAGCTGCATCGGGGGCCTGCAGAGATGTCCATGACAAATCCAATCCCTCAATAAGTTTCAAAAGACTATGATACAGCACGAATTTACAAATCAGGTAAAACCAAAACTCAGGAGGGCCACATAGCACACGAAACAGTGGGAACGGAACGTCCACTGTTGAAACCTTAAACTGTAGGCACATATGTCATTCTGATCAAACAGTCCCGTAGCCTCCAAAATGCTTCGAATGGTGGGCGTTCAATTCAGCTTTTTCATGTGGTATGGCACACATGATTTTTGGATCTGCCTGATTTTTATGCCTATATGATATTGTGGTCTTTCGAAACTGATGGACGGAGTAGATTTGTCACGGGCATCTCTGTGGGCTCCACACAGCTTTCAGGCACAGGAACCGGCAATCCGGCCGCATCCACTCCACATATGCCTTTACACAGTCCACGTGCCATCCTTACAGCCGTGTGGGAAATCTTAGCCGGGATAGGTTGGGTGGTGGATGGGCGTGATACCCCCAGAATATTCCAAGCTGGAAGATCCTACGGTCCAGTCAGTGTCGTTCATAAAACAATTTAGGCCAAAACTTGGGCAGCTAGAACCTTTCGTGGGATTTTTTTTTTTTTCCCACTATCTCTCGTTTAAGTGGGCCTAATCAAATCACCGGTCCAGATCATCAAACCATGGCCACAGATGTACGTGCTGGGCACGTTCAGCCAATATTCAGGTTCTGATGTGTCATTACCCTAAAACCCTCGCACTGGACGGGGATGGACGATGATTTCCGCAGGAATTAGTTCCTGCCCTTGAAACTTAGGTGGAGCTTACTGTCACATTTTTGAAAAATCCTCTCCCTTCGTCCATTTTTTGAGTTCATTTTAAGATATGAAGCCAAAATTAAACCGTATCCAATGCTCAAGTGAGCTGAAAAAGTAATAATTAAACATCCACGGTTGAAATATTCATGGGCCAATAAAGTTTTGAATCATAGTATTATTTGTATTTTCAGTTCATCCCAATACAAATGACTTTATTAACAGTATGGAATGACATTTAAATATCACAGTCAAACCTAAGGAGGTTTTAACTGTAAAAGTTTTCCTAACTATCTTTTCCTTTAGTACCGCAAACTTGTGTCATTTATCCTGCTCAATTTTAGCTTAACTCATAAAATGAGCTTACAAAAGAGATGAACAAAGTGAATTTCTGAAAAATATCACGGTAGATCCCACCTAAGTTTCAAGTGCAGGAACTTCCTACAAAAGGCTTTGCAGGAAATCCTCGTCCGATGGGGATTAGCTACTGACGGGTCCAGTGGCGAGACATGCTACTGAAATTGACGTCCTCGCACCGTGATTAATGTTTTGTATCAGTATTCTCCATTTGTTTAGAGAGATCATAATAGGGCATGATTCAAAGAACGAGTTAGTTCCCGAGATCCAGTGGACCCATCATAGAAAACAGTGGGGAGAGTGACGTCCATCATTTAAAAGTCCTAATGGCTAAAAAAGTTTCCGATTAAGCTAATATTTGTCTTTTCCCTTCTTTCATGTTTTGTCTTTTCCCTTCTTTCATGTCTCCGTTAACACGTGAACATTTTTGGATCTCAAATAAACATTAGGATTGTCCTTTGAAAGGTTTCGTCGGTGAGTGTCACTCTCTCCACTGTTTTCTGTGGTGATCTCCATTCCAGCCTCGGCTCTACCCCATTCTTTGCATCATGCCTTAAAATGATCTCATCACATTTATAACGGTGTGGATATACACAGTTATCATGGTAAGGCCCATGGAACTTATTGGCGTCACGTCAATAGCATCACTAATCAACCCGTCAGTTTTTCTAGCTTAGCCACGTTGCTTAACCTGTCAATTTTTCGAGTCTCCGGGTTGGGTCTACTGCCATGTTTGTTTGAAAGCCACTCCGTCCATCCATTTTACAAGCTTATTTTAATAAATTCAACCAAAATTAAGATATATCCAAAAATTAAATGGGCCACATATGAGGGAACAGTGGGTATTCAGTGACCACCGTTGAAATATTTATATGGCCACCATAGTTTTGTAACGATTTAAGTTTTTAGTGTTTCCGTTTCATCTCACTTAGAATAACCTCATAAACGGTTTGGATGGAATATAAACATCAAGGTGGAGCCCAGGAACACTTCAATGGTAGGCGTTCCCTTTCCCATTGTTTCATCCCTAAAGCCCCGTTAAAGTTTTCAATCCTCATCATATTTTTTTCCTCGCAAGTCCTAAAATGAGATTATTAAAATGAGATTATAAAGCGGATGAACAGTTTGAATTTCTCACAAACATCACAGCATACCCCACCCAAAATCCTCGCTGTAACTTCATGCAAAAGCCTATGACAATAAATCCGCGTCCAGCCGCCGGGATGGAATCGTAAAGGGATTGGCGACTCCCCCCATCCACTAGCCAGTGGTCAGTGCTCTATGGGCCCACCATGACAATAAATCCGCGTCCAGCCGCCGGGATGGAATCGTAAAGGGATTGGCGACTCCCCCCATCCACTAGCCAGTAGTCAGTGCTCTATGGGCCCACCATGACAAGAAATCCGCGTCCAGCCGCCGGGATGGAATCGTAAAGGGATTGGCGACTCCCCCATCCACTAGCCAGTGGTCAGTGCTCTATGGTCCCACCATAATATACGTGTTTATCCACACAGTAGCACCGACCACTAGCCAGCTGGCTAGTCATCACTAGCCAAACCGCGTCCGATGGAATCGGTCCAGGCTCGAGGCGGATTTCCTGCTAAAGGAAGTTCCCGCATAGGGATGTTGGGAGGGGCCACTACAATGTTTGTGAGAAATCCCGTCCATCATTTTTCGTGCTTTTTTTAAAAAGTTTTTTATTTTTAATTTTATACACACGCACACACAACCCCACATGCACACTCATGCCTTAGTGGGATTTTACCACCTATGGATACTTGAATCCTTAACCGGGTGTTAGAAACTCTTGAGAGTCTCCCACCTGAGCAAGAATAAGATCCCCATTTTTCGAGCTCACTTGAGGCCCCACATGTAACCCTTAACAAACGTGGAAGTTTCGGCGGCCTCTTTTACACCATGTATTTCAAACTGTTGTTATCCCACCTGATAAGGATTAGATATTACCCGGGTAACAGATTAGAGGGTGTTACCCTAGCCGGGTGTGGCCACCTCAATGTATTTTGTTTTTTGTATATCGGTGCTATCCATCTGTTTTTCCATCTCAGTTCATAGTGCCACCCCAAAACTTTATAAGATCCAAATCTCAGGTGGACCATATCACTAGAAAAAGTGACAAATGATTGTTAAAACTTTTTGCGAGCGACAAAAGTCTTGGTTCAAGCTGATAAGCTGATATTAGCATTTTCTCTTCACACAGGTCTTCTTGACATTATCAAGAGCTCACTGATACTAGTATTTTCCATTCATCTGATGAATGGAATCCAAAGGCGGCCCTTAAGATTTGACTGGTCAATAATAATACTTCTAGTAACATGGCGAGCTATTGATACTCTGGAAGAGTCTTGATACACAGACATCCGGAAGCTGTACATGTGTCATACACTGACCCAAATTAAACCAACTAAATTATGGAACCCATCTTAAATAAGATTGGTTGAGATATCTTAACCTCTGTTGACACGTGTACTGCTTGAGTTTGACACACGCAGATTGTGTGGCTAAAAATGGGCCATCCTGTTCATCCATCTTTTATTCTAAACATTTGGCTGGACCTGTCTTCTATGGACAATCCTGTTCATCCATCTTTTATTCTATTTGACTGTATTGTGTGGATCATCCGGACCATCCGAGTAGTATGATTTTCTCTTGGCAGCCTGTGAAGAAGGGACTAGATCGAATGGACCGTCCTGACGGATGAAGACGTCAAAAAGCAACTAAGCGCAAGGAAAAGTTTCGATGCATTTAGTCCACTGGATCATTTCTTAAAATAATTTTTCATTTGAAAAATCCCAACCCTGTACTACGAATCCATTCAGCGTAGAATGGACCAAATTGTCAGGTCGTTGCGTTGACTCAAAGTCGTGCAATCAACCAGAACAAGATATTTGCTCAACCCAAAATTCCACATTCAAGAGCGAGAATTAGGTGTAACCCACAAAAAAATAAATAAATAAAAATTTAAAGAGAAATTTCCAACTGAACGACCCATTATGGCCCATTTCCGAGATGAAGCACAACTCATTTTACCTTCTAAGAATAAGCCCTAGCGGTACGGGCGACTTGCCAAAGGTCGAAAATGCCTCTACTTTTCAGCTTCAAGCGGACCGGTTGGAGCCTAAGCCATGCCCCTATAGCTATGGATTAAAACCGTAGCCATAACCATAACAATTGAAAAAAATTAATACGGGTGGCGGTACCGCCAACCTCTGGATGTCTGTGCGGTAGTGCCGCCCAGGTGCGGTATTGCGACCCAGTTTTTTATTTTTTTAATTGGGTGGGTCCCATCATGGGCCCCACATAATTTTAAATGGCTTCATACTCAATGTTTATAATTTTGGTGGCCCCACATCCACTCGTGTACTTTTTTTTTTCCATGGGTAAATTTATTCTACATACATTTTTCTGTGAAGCAATTGATCATGAAATGCATGGAAATGACTGTGAATAAACATGGAATCGCCGGGAATGACCATGAAATGCATGGAAATGACCTTGAAGTGAACGAATTGACCGTGAAATGAGTGGAAATGACTGTGAAGTGAAGGGAATTGACCTTGAAGTGCATCGAAATAACCTTTAATCTAAACGGAATCGCTGAAAATGACCGTGAAATGCATGAAAATGACAATGAAGTAAAGCGAATTGACCGTGAAATGCGTGAAAATGACCGTGAAGTGAAGGGAATTGACCGTGAAGTGCATGGAAATGACTGTGAATCAACACGAAATCGACGGGAATGACCATGAAATGCTTGGAAATGACCATGAAGTGGAGCAAATTGACCGTGAAATGCGTGGAAATGACCGTGAAGTGAAGGGAATTGATCGTGAAATGCTTAGAAATGACCATGAATCAACGTGGAATCGCCGGGAATAACTGTGAAATGCATGGAAATGACCGTGAAGTGAAGCAAATTGACTGTGAAATGTGTGGAAATGACCGTGAAGTGAAGAGAATTGACCGTGAAATGCATGGAAATGACCGTGAATCAACACAGAATCACCGAGAATGACGGTAAAATGCATGGAAATGACCGTGAAGTGAAGTGAATTGACCATGAAAGGCGTGGAAATAACCGTGAAGTGAAGGGAATTGACTGTGAAGTGCATCGAAATGACCATTAATTTAAACGGAATCGCTGAAAATGACCGTGAAATGCATGAAAATGCCGGTGAAGTGAAGCGAATTGACCATGAAATGCGTGAAAATGACCGTGAAGTGAAGGGAATTGACCATGAAATGCATGGAAATGACCGTGAATCAACACAAAATCATCAGGAATGACCGTGAAATGCATGAAAATGACGGTGAAGTGGAGCGAATTGACCGTGAAATGTATGGAAATGACCGTGAAGTGAAGGGAATTGACCATGAAGTGCATCGAAATGACCGTTAATCTAAACGGAATCGTTGGAAATGACCATGAAATGCATGAAAATGATGGTGAAGTGAAGCGAATTAACCGTGAAATGCATGAAAATGATTGTGAAGTGAAGGGAATTGACCGTGAAATGCATGAAAATGACCGTGAATCAACACGGAATCACCAGGAATGACCATGAAATGCATGAAAATGACGGTGAAGTGAAGTGAATTGACCATGAAATGTGTGAAAATGACTGTGAAGTGAAGGGAATTTAGTGTGAAATGCTTGGAAATGACTGTGAATCAACATGGAATCACTATGAATGACCGTGAAATGCATCAAAATGACGGTGAAGTGAAGCGAATTGACCGTGAAATGCGTGGAAATGACCGTGAAGTGAAGGGAATTGACAGTGAAATGCATGTAAATGACCGTGAATCAACACGGAATCGATAGGAATGATCGTGAAATGCATGGAAATGACCGTGAAGTGGAGCGAATTGACCGTGAAGTGAAGGGAATTGACCGTGAAATGCTTGGAAATGACAATGAATCAACATGGAATCGCCTGGAATGACCGTGAAATGCATGGAAATGACCGTGATGAGGGGCGAATTGACCATGAAATGCGTGGAAATGACTATAAAGTGAAGGAAATTGACTGTGAAATGCATGGAAATGACCGTGAATCAACACAGAATCGACGGAAATGACCATGAAATGCATGAAAATGACCGTGAAGTGGAGCAAATTGACTATGAAATGCGTGAAAATGACCGTGAAGTGAAGGGAAATCACCATGAAATGCTTGGAAATGACCATGAATCAACACGAAATTACCGAAAATGACCATGAAATGCATGGAAATGACCGTGAAGTGGAGAAAATTGACCGTAAAATGCGTGGAAATGACCATGAAGTGAAGGGAATTGGCCGTGAAATACATGGAAATGATCGTGAATCAACACGGAATCACCGGGAATGACCGTGAAATGCATGAAAATGACGGCAAAGTGAAGCGAATTGACCGTGAAATGCGTGGAAATGACTGTGAAGTGAAGGGAATTCGACATGGAATGCTTGGAAATGACCGTGAATCAACACAGAATTGCCGAGAATGACTGTGAAATGCATAGAAATGACCATGAAGTGAAGGGAATTGACCGTGAAATGCATGGAAATGACCATGAATCAACACAGAATCACCGGGAATGACCGTGAAATGCATGAAAATGATAGTGAAGTGAAGCGAATTGACCATGAAATGCGTGGAAATGACCGTGAATCAATACGGAATCGACGGGAATGACCGTGAAATGCATGAAAATGATGGTGAAGAGAGGCGAATTGACCCTGAAATGCGTGGAAATGACCGTGAAGTGAAGTGAATTGATAGTGAAATGCATGGAAATGACCATGAATCAACACGGAATCGATAGGAATGATTGTGAAATGCATGGAAATGACCGTGAAGTGGAGCGAATTGACCGTGAAGTGAAGGGAATTGACTGTGAAATGCTTGGAAATGACCGTGAATCAACATGGAATTGCCAGGAATGACCGTGAATCAACATGGAAATGACCATGAAGTGGAGCAAATTGACTGTGAAATGCGTGGAAATGACCATGAAGTAAAGAGAATTGACCGTGAAATGGGTGGAAATGACCGTGAAGTGAAGGGAATTGACCTTGAAATGTTTGGAAATGACCGTGAATCAACACGAAATTGCCAAGAATGACCGTGAAAAGTTTGGAAATGACCGTGAAGTGGAGTGAATTGACCGTGAATCAACACGGAATCGATGGGAATGACCGTGAAATGCAGGGAAATGATGGTGAAGTGAAGCAAATTGACCATGAAATGCGTGGAAATGACCGTGAAGTTAAGGGAATTGACCGTGAAATGCGTGGAAATGACCGTGAATCAACATGAAATCGCTGCGAATGACTGTGAAATGCATGAAAATGACAGTGAAGTGTAGCGAATTGACCGTGAAATGCGTGAAAATGACCGTGAAGTGAAGGGAATTGATTGTGAAATGCTCGGAAATGACCTTGAATCAACATGGAATCACCGGGAATGACCGTGAAATGCATTAAAATGACCGAGAAGTGAAGCGAATTGACCGTGATATGCATGGAAATGACCGTGAAGTGAAGGCAATTGATCGTGAAATGCTTGGAAATGACCGTGAATCAACACGGAATCGCCGGGAATGACCGTGAAATGCATGAAAATGACAGTGGAGTGAAGTGAATTGACTTCGAAGTGTGTGGAAATGGCCGTGAAGTGAAGTGAATTGACTGTGAACTGCGTAGAATTGACCGTGAATTAACACGGAATCGTCGGGAATGACCTTGAAATGCATAGAAATGATAGTGAAGTGAAGTGAATTGACCGTGAAGTGCGTGGAAATGGCCGTGAAGTGAAGTGAATCGACCGTGAAGTGTGTCAAATTGACCGTGAATCAACACGGAATCGCTGGGAATGACCGTGAAATGCATGGAAATGACGGTGAAGTGAAGTGACCGAGAAGTACGTGGAAATGGCCGTGAAGTGAAGTGAATTGACCGTGAAGTGCATCAAATTGACCATGAATGAACACGGAATCACCGGGAATGACAGTGAAATGCATAGAAATGACGGTGGAGTGAAGTGAATTGACTGCGAAGTGCATGAAAATGGCTGTAAAGTGAAGTGAATTGACTCTGAAGTGCGTCGATTTGACCGTGAATCAACATGGAATCGCCGGGAATGACCATGAAATGCATGGAAATGACGGTGAAGTGAAGTGAAATGACCGCGAAGTATGTGGAAATGGCCATGAAGTGAAGTGAATTGACCGTGAAGTGCGTCAAATTAACCGTGAATCAACACGGAATCGCCGGGAATGACCGTGAAATGCATAGAAATGGCGGTGAAGTGAAGTGAAATGACTACGAAGTGCGTGAAAATGGCCGTGAAGTGAAGTAAATTGATCGTGAAGTGCATCGAATTGACCGTGAATCAACATGGAATCATCGGGAATGACCATGAAATGCATGGAAATGATAGTGAAGTGAAGTGAAATGACCGCGAAGTGCATGAAAATGGCCGTGAAGTGAAGTGAATTGACCGTGAAGTGCGTCAAATTGACCGTGAATCAACACGGAATCATTGGGAATGACCGTGAAATGCATGGAAATGACGGTGAAGTGAAGTGAATTGACTGTAAAGTGCGTGGAAATGGCCGTAAAGTGAAGTGAATTGACCATGAAGTGCATCAAATTGACCGTGAATGAACACGGAATTGCCGAAAATGACCGTGAAATGCATGGAAATGATGGTGAAGTGAAGTGAAATGACTGCGAAGTGCGTGGAAATGACCGTGAAGTGAAGTGAATTGACCGTGAATCAAAACGGAATCGCTTGAAATGACCGTGAAATACATGGAAATGACGGTGAAGTGACGTGAATTAACCACGAAGTGCGTGGAAATGGCCATGAAGTGAAGTGAATAGACCGTGAAGTGCATCGAATTGACCATGAATGAACATGGAATCGTCGGGGATGACCGTGAAATGCATGGAAATGACAATGAAGTGAAGTGAAATGACCGCGAAGTGCGTGGAAATGGTCGTGAAGTGAAGTGAATTGACCATGAAGTGCATCGAATTGACCGTGAATCAACAAGGAATCGCAGGGAATGACCGTGAAATGCATGGAAATGACGGTGAAGTGAAGTGAAATGACCCCGAAGTGCGTGGAAATGGTCGTGAAGTGAAGTGAATTGACCGTGAAGTGCGTCGAATTGACCGTGAATCAACACGGAATCGCAGGGAATGACCGTGAAATGCATGGAAATGATGATGAAGTAAAGTTAATTGACCGCGAAGTGCGTGGAAATGGCCGTGAAGTGAAGTGAATTGACCGTGAAGTGCGTTGAATTGACCATGAATCAACACGGAATCGCCGGGAATGACTGTGAAATGCATGAAAATGACGGTGAAGTGAAGTAAATTGACCGCGAAGTGCGTGGAAATGGCCGTGAAGTGAAGTGAATTGACCGTGAAGTGTGTCGAATTGACCCTGAATCAACACGGAATCGCCAAGAATGATCGTGAAATGCATGAAAATGACAGTGAAGTGAAGGGAAATAGCCGTGAAGTACATGGAAATAGTTATGAAGTGAAGTGAATTGACCTTGAAGTGGATTTTTAACCATAGTCCCGATGGAATCTTGAAAAATTACTATGTTGGTTGGCTAAATTAGCTTCTCCTACCCCAAAATCATATATGGTATTACGTAACTCATTCTACTTGAGGAGAAATGCTTGTTACATAAATAGGCTAAGAAATATTTTTATATACTTATATATACATATTTACATAATTATGTATTTAAGAAAAATGTAAGGGAGAAAAATTTCTCCCCATAAAAAAAAAGAAAAAAAAATAAAATCTGCCAGACTCGGGAGCACCGCAACAGTTGTTTTTGTGGGTCCCATCATGAGGTCTGTGTTATATCCAAATCGTACATCTATTTGGCGAGCTCATATTAAGGCTTGGGACGAAAAATAAGATAGATCTAACTATCAGGTGGACCACACTGTAAAAGGCAATGGGGAATTGAATGTAAGTTTTGGATCATTATGAAATTTATTTTTCCTCTTCCTCCAGGTCTTTGTGATCTTATGAATAGATTGGATGGAAAATAAATGTTACGGTGGGCCCTACAAAACTTTCAACGGTGAAAATCAATTTTCTGTTGCTCTTTGTGGCGTGGTCCAGTTGATCTTTGGATATGATTTTCTTTTTTGGATAATGCTATGAAATGATCTCAAAATATGGATGAACATTGTGGATATAACAAATACAAAACTGTTGGGCCCATGTAACGTTGATCTCCTTTGAACTGTCCGTACAACTCCGAGTTCCTCGAGCACCAGCCGATCCGCTTGAAGGAAAAAGCAGGGGCATTTTTGACCTTTTGGAATGTGTCCGTACATCTGGGCTTATTTTTGGAAAGTAAAATGAGGTGGGCTTCGGCTCGGGAATGAGCCAAAATGGGTTGTACAGTCGGAAATTTCACAAATTATTATTTAAAAAAGAAAAAAGAAAAAAAGAGGTGTTACCCGGGTAAAAAAGGATAACAGCTTCGCACGTGTTACCTTGATGATTTTTTATATATCCATTTCGTCCATCTGTTTCTCCAGTCCATTCACGTACAGGGTACGAAAAATTATGTAGATCCAAATATCAGTTATACCACGCCACAGGAAACAGTGGATATTGAGTGCTTTACCGTTAAAAAATCTAAAGAGCCCATTGTAAGGTTTTCATAATGTTTACCGGCAATCCAACCTGTTGATAATGTCAATAATATTTGGATGATGGGAAAATAAAGTATTAGCTTCATCCAAAACTTATGTAGCCGACAAAATGTTTTTAACTGTCATTTATTACTGTTTATAGTGGTATGGTTCACCCAAAACTTAGAAGAATAGGATCTAGATCAAATATGAGATGGAAAAACGTATGAACCGTGTGAATATATAACAAATACATCAAGGTAGGACCCACATGACTAGGGTAACGTCCACTAAGTTGGTAGAAGGTAACCGTTAGAAAAAATTTCAACTATAGACTTCACGTTTACCCTATCAACTAAATTAAAACTCCGACACCCTACTTTCCACTGCTAAACTCTATATATACATACCTTTTTTCCGAACAAAAATACCCTCAAGCTCGAGAGTCCTTAGTCATCTGATCTCCAACACTGTCCCCACTCCGTTGATCATTCTCGACGTTGCCCCCGCTTCAGCAATCTCATTCCCATTTCCGTTGAAGGGTTTTGAAGAGTTTGGACAAGAAGAAGGGTTCTTAAGTGGAAAAGGAGGGAGAAAGATGGCTATATATATATATATATATATATATATATATATATATATATATATATAGAGAGAGAGAGAGAGAGAGAGAGAGAGAGAGAGAGAGAGAGAGAGAGAGAGAGAGAGAGAGAGTCATGCTCCCCTGCGCACCTACGCACGTGCGCACATTTGCACACGTGCCATGGGTGTCTAATTTGAACGGTCACTACCAAAAATGACCAAAGGCTATGGAATATATAGACTTTTGGCTATGGATATAAGCCGTAGCTATATTACTACGAATTTAATCCGTAGCTAAAACATACCTCCTCATGGGACTTTATTAGAGACTGACAATGCTTAAGGAGCTCCATGGGGCCCATTGCAATATACGTGTTTTATCTAATCCGTCCATTAATTTTGAAATATTATTTCAGTGAATGAGCCCAAAAATTAGAAAGATTAAAAGTCTAAGTGGAACACACCATAAGAAACAATGAAAAATAAATTTATATCGTTAATATGTGGTGTGATCCACCTACATCTTCAATCTGACTCATTTTTTGGATAAACCCTAAAAATGAGCCGTTAAAATGAATGGATGGAGTGGATAATTAACATACGAAAGGTGGGCCCCACAAGTCTTAAAATAAATTAAAATGGTGATATGTCCCTCACCCTAAAACGTAATTCCTTCTGCGCTCCTCTTCCGCGTGCACCTAATTTCCCAAAACGCCTCTCTCTCTTTCACTCTCTCTCTCGCCCGCGCACTCACCCTCTCTCTCTCTCTCTCTCTCTCTCTCTCTCTCTCTCTCTCTCTCTCTCTCTCTCTCTCTTAGCCTCTCCATTTCCCTCGCCCTCTCTCGATCTCTCGCGCTTCCTCACCCTTTCTCTGTCTCTCAGCCCCATTTCCCTCTCTCTGTTTCCCAACCTCTCTGTCTCTCTCGCTAGGGTTTTCAAAACCCTCTTTCGTTACAAACTTAGCATTGATTTGTGAGCAAATCCTGTGCTAGGGTTTTCGAAACCCCTTTCTAGGGTTATGCTCTGTTTATGGTATTTGGGTAATAATCCCCCTTTTCTATCTAATATTTCTTTATAGTACTTTCTGGCTGCTACAGGATGATCCCATTCGTGCTATTGTTCAATGAGATGGTAAGACTCCAGATCCATGGGTTGAGGATAGTCTAGATCTTCAAAGACTTGCAGATGCTAATTGTGTATGTTTCATGTATTCCTTTTCTAGTTTTAATTTCATTACACTGACATGGAATCAGATTGATTCTTAGCTTGGTAAATAACTTACGACCATATGGTGGGAAGATGCAATACGTCTCAAGCCATATTCATGAGTTCATCTTAAGAAATTGGTGATGATGGTTAGGAAATTTTCTTTCTACATGAGTGTTAGCAATTCCTCGGTATTAACTGTTCAAATCTGCTCTTTTGTTCTGTTTATTATTATTATTATTATTATTATTATTATTATTATTATTATTATTATTATTATTATTATTATTATTACCGATGTCTGAGATTTTCAAGCCTAATGGAAATCATGAAAAATCAATGGAGGAAGGAGTGAATGGGAATTTAAAAGAAGGTGATGCTCTTCTAAGTAAAGATGGGGATTCTTCTTTCACTGCTTTGAAAAATAGTAGAGCATGGAGTTCTCAGTTCTCTGTGTCATTCTTATTGAAGGTGAGTTTTCTTTCTTACCTTTATTTCTTTCTCAGGTTTTCTTAGAGAAAGTCAATTCTATTTACCTTTTTATGTATTTTTAATATTAGATGATGAGTTTATAGGTCTAAATTCTTATCTGGGTTTATGTTGAAATTTCACATTGTTAACTTGGCGCCTGTTTGGTTGCCTTCTCTTGGAAATGTGCTCATCTCATTTTAGTTGTTGTCAATTGCTAATGAGAGATCATAGTTTGTATAAATTGTTGGTTATACTTTTAAATCCTACAAAAAAATTGATCTCTAATACATAGAAATGAAACGAGCTCATTTTTAAGTGGTACCGTTAGTTCCTTTTTGAATTTGTTTTTGTTTGAATGCATGTTTTTGGGTTTTTATGGATTATGGTGACCGTTTTTGGATTATAGGTATGAGAGCATTACATAGGCATGTCAAAATATTGTGTTGTTTGGATTTTCTTTTGTTTTTTGTTTTTTTTTTTTTGTTTTTGTTTTTGTTTTTTGTTTTGTTTTTTTGTTTTTTTGTGTTTTGTTTTTTGTTTTTGTTTTTTTCCTTACTGCTTTAGAGAATGCTTTGGGTCGTAATCTGACTCTAGCAATTCTGCAGGAGGGTGACCTTCTCATCACCTCCCCTATGGAACTAATTAAGATAAAAAAGATAAAAAAAAGTATAAAGTGAAATTTTCTAGGGAAAAAGCCCAAGTCTCCTCAGCTTTGCACATCAAGCACCTATTCAGAGGTATAAAATTTTACTTCTTAAAGTTACGTACTGTTCGAATCTCTTTTTTTTCTTTTTTTTTTCAAAATTGACAATTTTATTGCGTGAACTGAAAGGCTCAAAGGAAAAAACAGAAAGCTACAAAGAAATATAGGGAAAAACAAAAAATACAACCTGCCCCCACAAGCACCTATTCATAATAATTGTCTTTTATTTCTGTTGTAGTTCTTTTGTTTATTTCTGCACAAGTATTTATTTGTGCTTATCTTGATCACCTGACTTCTATTAGATGGCACAACAATAGCCGCAGGTTTGTACTAATTTTCACGAGTATTTCCTTTAAAAACAAGGTAAGGAAATTTTTCTTTAGATTTATTTTCATTTATTTATTCTATGTTGCAGACATTTATTTATTTATTTATTTATTTGTTATTGAGATAAGTGTTTTTCAAGAATGTAACTTTGGTAGTTAATGTGGTTGAAATTTACTAAGGAATACTAATGTAACTGAGATGAAGATATGAAACACATGAACAATTCAAATAAAGTTAGTGATTGGTTGTCATTATCCATTGATAGAAGTATGTGGAAAGTGAGAAATTTTAATGGAAGTATCCGGTTTATTTTTGTTGATTACTTGGAAATGAAGGATTTGAGAAAGATAATTTGACCATATTAATTACAAACTTGTCCATCTCCCAATTTTGACATCTTTGTTTCTTTGACTGTAATTTGATCATCATTAAAGATTGAAATTGAATGCATACTGCTATTTTACCATATGTCATTTTGCTAACTATGAATATAATGTGCGTGTTGTTCATACTTTTCAGTGGAATTTTCTCATCATTGATAAAAAAAAGTTGTGTATACTCATTAAACAAATTGTTGTAGTTGTCTGATCAGTGTGATTGCTCTGTCTAGGTAGCCATATGCAATTGTGAGCACATAATTTGTAGAGCCATGGGAGCACTAGATCATTTCTCTAATTTACATTTCAATTTACTCAGTTCATAATTTCTATGTTCAGATATCCCAAATACCAAAAGCATTAGTTAATGCATATAAGAAAGTAGCAAGAACGTAGGAGGAAAAAGTGCGCAAAAGATGTAGGTCTTGATACAAATGCAAGTCTTAATGAAGAATTAGTATATAGCACAAGCACATACATGCATTCACACTTGCATGCTGTAGCACTAACAATGCGTGGAAGATGACATTTATTACACAACACATATGCAATATAATTCCTTTTTGAAAATGCATCTCAACTCTATCATACATTAGTATTCTTCACTCAAATCAGTTTACAGGCACTTGTTTTGTACATCAATTATTTGTCTGATTTTTCTTAAGTCCCATCAAACATGCTTATTTTTTTTTGGGTTAGCTTGTTAGTACACCCACTGTCAGTTCATTTGAGAGTGCTTTCTAGTACATCTGTTGGTTGTAACTCCTATAGCTATACTGTAGATTGAAACTTTTTTTCTAAATAAGAAAAAAAATGTTAGCTGAAATTGTGGTTGGTCTAAATTTTCTAGGTGTAGAGAGTGGAAGTACAAAGAGTTTGGCTAATGCTGCAGAGTACGTCGAAAGGGCAACCGATGACATGTTGATTGGTCCGAACTGGGGAGTCAATATTGAGATCTGTGACATTATTAATATGGATCCAGGGTATATACTTCTTGCACCCTGCCTTTTCTTTTGATACGCATACTAGCGTTGATGGCATGGACACTTTTCTCTCTATTGTGTTAAGCTTCGTTCAGGACTGGGAAGTCCGGTATATAGTTCATTATTTGCTAAGAAAATTAGGTTGGCAAGTTTTTTATTTTCTGTTATTACTCATCACTACATGGAGCGAATGTTGAGATGTTTTTCAAAACCTTGTTCAACCTTAGTACAATGATAATTGCAATTTGATTTGATAATGCAACCAAAAGCACCCTCAATGTATTCTTAGGAAGATTAATCATGGGTCTTATTATGTACGTGATTGTTGTGGCCACAATGTTTCTTCTGTGGTATTTTCCTTAAGACTTTAATCAAAATTACATGTGTGTCATTTAAACCCTTGATCTTTTTCTTTCAATAACTTGTTCTTTCAGTAGTTTATTTAATTCCATAGCCAATGGTCTTAAAATCCTGTTGCAAATTATTCAAATCTTTTCCTGTTGTATCTAATTCCAAGTTCCTGACTAACATCATGTTTTAATGCAGGAAATGGTTTGCTTATGTTTAAAGTGGCTAGGAGATGTATTGGTGTGAATTTTCTTGGGCTGGAAATAAATAAGAAGGTAAATATTTCTTTATTTCTTTTTATTTTGTGAAAGCAACTTCCATGCTTCAAAAAATTTTGATCTGGTGCAGCTTGTGAAATGATGTCTAGATTTTAATTGAGTTTGGAAAGTTGATTTGATAAGCTAAAATTTATGTAGGCTACATTTAAATCACTTGTTGGTGTGGGTTATCAAACATTGCAAAGTTTACTTTTGGTCTTGCAATAAACTACATTTAGTGAAAATCTTGTGGGAACTGGATATTATATACATACTCATATATTTTTATTGGGGATGCAGTCTTTGCATTTTTTTTTTCCTTTTTCTTTTCTTCTTCTTCTTCTTCTTTTTGTTTGTTTGCTTGTTTTTTTCCTCTTTATAGGGTTTTTGCTCCTTTTGGCAATTTTTCTGCCCTTTAATAAAGTTTAGCACTGCAAGTGGTGTATTTTGAGTTTTGTGCCAATTTCTTGAAATCTATCAATGTTGTTCGTCCTCTGTGTTTTAGGCCTGTCAGATATCCTCAAATAAAGCCCTAGTGCATTGGATTTTCTTGAGAATTATCTCTCTGATTTCCTCTGATCTGTTTTTATGGTAACAGATCAGCTTTCTTTCTCATCTTTCCTTCAAATCGTTCTACATTTCTGCTTTGTTTCACTAGTTTTTTATACGAGATACTAATTCATATACAAAAGAAGGAGAAGAAGAAGAATAAAGAAGGTCCGAATATCATTTGCCTCTATACATTTGTTATTTATTTCCTCATACATTTGCCTCTATAGTTGTAGAACTTTTTGCCTGACAGTTGTGTTCCTCCAATGTTTCCTTTAAAAAACTGCCAATGGCCTCACTTGTAAAAACTGAAAAATCCATTGTCTATAATCTCCTGTATGTCATGCATGCTAACTATTTGATGAAATGTCTCAACAAGGAATGTTTTTTATTTGATTTCTTTGTTGATATATGTGTGGATGTGATCTTTTATATTTTATTTTTTAGTTTATGACTTCCTAGCTATTTATATGATGTTTTTGTTTATATGAATGAATATTCCTTTGACACTGTTTATTGATTTTATAATGTGTTAGAAACTAGGAAGTATTCCTTGTGGTTATTTTATTTGATTATGCTAACTTAAATTTGATATGAATGCCAATGAGTTAATTTTAATTCATTAATAAGTGCTCCAAATGTACTTTTAGAGTTTTCTACATACCTTCACATCACTGCAATTTAATTTAATCAACTGTTTGGATGGAATTTCAAGGCTTTATAGTAATCAACTGAAATTTTATTTTCTCTTGTTTGAGGCCTGTTTGGATGCACCCTGTAATAAGAATGATGTTGGAACTTGGGTGTTTGTTTTGGATGTTGGGTTTGATTTAGTTCAAAGGGGAGTCGTGCATTACTAGTTAGCGAAGATTATGCTCCATAACCATGGATGTCAAGGAACTCTTACTGAAGCTCAATTCTATCAAAGAGTCACTGAATCAGGCCAATTCTAATACAAGTTCGTTCATTGAAATGGCCACATTGAGCTTGTAAAAATGAAAGACATTGAGGTGAGTTTGTCTGAAAGAGAACTGTTTGTAGAGAAACATTTTTCAAGGAAGTCTTTTCATGAAAAAAAGTCATAAAAATTTCTGAAACCTCCCCTTGTCTTTTTTTTTTCCCTCTCTAAATACTTTATTGGAAAATAGAAAATGTCACTCTCTCCTTTATTCTCCAAGATCCCAAATTGGCCTTTAATTTCTTTCTTCTATTAGTATTGTACAAGTTATTATATAGAACAGTTTGATGGATGCTTTGATTGGTAGTTTGAACAATAGATGGCTTGGCGCATAACTTTTGCTTCACTGCCTTAATTAGCTTTTACTTCAATTTCCTATAATATTTGCAAGGTTATGGAATATGAATTGATTCATTTAAATGGTCTAGACTCATAAATATGCATTATTCATTTGAACGATTTGAATTATGATTGGAATAAATACTCATAACCAAAACTTGAACCGAGGCTTGAAAACTTAGTTGTTGGCCTTGAAAACCTAGCCCAAGTCTAGCCCTCAGACATCTAGGGTCAACCAATACTCAAATTGAGGCTTACCCCTTTTAGCTCTAGCTAGTAGACCAAGGCCAGCTCAATGGCAAAATTGCTTTTCATGCCTCCTCTAAGTGCCTATTGGTTCACTTTCTTTGATGGGCTGTTTATTTTGCCCCAACAATAGTTGCATTTAGCCGCAATAATAGCAATTTTACATTATTTGATTCAGCCCCTAATTTTTTCTTGTTCCAGACGAATACTTCCACTAAGCAGTTTAATGATTTGAGATCCTTCTTCCTGAAGATTATTTCATTCAGAACTTGCAAATGTTACTGGATCTAATGGCAGTTTTCTGGATCTAAGACATGTCCTATTGGTCTCAAAGAAAGGATGTCTGCTCTTTTATGATCCATACTATGACTAAAGGTCCATATGAGTGTTTCTGCTTCTTTCAGCAGATGAGTTGTCTTCCCCTAAATTTCAGTATTTCACCTAGATAGGTCTTCCCCCAAATTTCAGTATTTCACCTAGATAGCTTTAAAATCTGAATTATCTGGATGTTGCTTTGGGGATAGAAAAGAGACTTCCTTGGCTAGCTTATTTAACATGCTTCCAATGGAATGTTTGTCCAAATCACAATAGACATAAGACATAATGGTGATTAACATCCAAAAGGTACCTTATGTGTCCAAGAAAGTATTCAATTAAGTATGGTTGGTCTCATAGATATCCTATAAATTCTCCCCTTTTGTTTGATTGGTTTGCGGCGGTTGCATATAACTCCAAAGGCATGTCTGCTCTTCATCCACGCAGCTATAATTCTATGAGCAACCTCACATTAGTCTTAGGCTCCATTTGGTCATCACATTAGTATTTATGAAAATATTTTTATTTTTTAAAATAAATAAATAAATGGAGCCTAAGCCCTTTTTTAACTCCGCCAATGCAACTCCTTGCATTGCTTGTCCCAAGCCCGGGTAAAGGAGGAGGGAGAAGGGCCTTAGAATGAGATCATTGACTATGGAGGAGATCCTAAAAATGCAGTAAGTATTTCTGATTTTATGGTTTTATTTATACATATATTCCTGTATTGATTACTCAAGCATGACGGTTATACGCATTCTTTCAGGTGAATGTTGCATGTGGGAGGATTGGAGCTGCATATTTCAGATTCAAGCATTTGGTACGTCTCTTGTCAAGAATGCACATGATTGGAGTGGCTTGGCCATTTGGACAAGCCGTATTTATGTATTTGCTTAAAATTGATAGATCAAACCCGGATGTGCGTCAGAGCTATCCGGAAGAGCGGGGGTCCCTGAAAGGTAGGAACCGTTATTATGACCATGATGAAGCTGTTCATTTCTTATGGATGACATTGGAGGGGCCTGGCCATTTGGACAGGCCGTCTTTATGTATTTGCTTGAAATTAATGGAGCAGACTCAGATGTGCGTCGGAGCTATCCGGATGAGTGGGGGTCCCTGGAAGGTGGGAACCGCTATTATGACCATGATGAAGCTGTCCATTTCCTATAGACGACATTGAAAGGGCCTGGTCATTTGGATAAGCCATGTTTATATTTGTATTTGCAGGGACCACACCCTTAACCGAAACCTGAACCCATTCTCAAATCCAAAAACCTATAACATAACTTATAACCTAAACCTAAAACCTATAACCTAAACCCAAACCTATAACCTAAACCAAAACCAAAACCTATAACCTAAACTCGAGCCCATTCTCAAATCTCAAAACTTATAACCTAAACCAAATCCTATAACATATAACTTAAACCTAAAACCTATAACTTAAACCAAAACCTATAACCTAAATCAAAACCAAAACTTATAACCTAAACCCGAACCCATTCTCAAATCCAAAAACCGATAACCTAAACCCGAACCCATTCTCAAATCCAAAAACCTATAACCGATAACCTAAACCAAAACCTATAACCTAAACCAAAACCAAAACCTATAACCTAAACTCGAACCCATTCTCAAATCCCAAAACCTATAACCTAAACTAAAACCTATAACCTAAACCAAAACCTATAACCTAAACCTGAACCCATTCTCAAATCCTAGAACCTATAACCTAAACCAAAACCTTAACCTAATCCAAAACCTATAATCTAAACCAAAACCAAAACCTATAACATAGACCCGAACCCATTCTCAAATCCTAAAACCTATAACCTAAACCTAAACTTAAACCTTAACCTAAACCTATAACCTATAACCTAAACCAAAACCTATAACCTAAACCAAAACCAAAACCTTTAACCTAAACCTGAACCCATTCTCAAATCCCAAAACCTATAACCTATACCTATACCTTAACCTATAACCTAACCTAAACCTATACTTATAACCTAAAACCATTCCCAAATCCCAAAACCTATAACCTAAACCTAACCTTTCCCTAAACCTATAACTTAAACTCAATTCCCTAAAGCGAAACCTACACCAAATCCTAATCTCAACTTCCTAACCTAAACCTAAACCTAAACTTGAAAATGCAAACTTAAACCCAATCCTGAACCTGAACCCGATTTCCTAAACCTAAATCATAACCCATTATCGAATCTAAAAACCTATAACCTAAACCAAAACTAAAACCAAAACCTATAAACTAAACCCAAACCCATTCTCAAATTCCAAAACCTATAAGCGAAACCAAAACCAAAACCTATAACCTAAACCCAAACCCATTCTCAAATCCCAAAACCTATAACCTATTCCTAAACCTTAACCTATAACCTAACCTAAACCTATGCTTATAACTTAAAACTATTCTCAAATCGTAAAACTTATAACCTAAATCTAACCTTTCTCTAAACCTATAACCTAAACTCAATTCCCTAAAGCTAAATCTACACCTAATCCTAATCTCAACTCCCTAACATAAACCTAATCCTAATCTCAACTCCCTAACCTAAACCCGATTTCCTAACCCATTATCAAATCCTAAAACCCATAACCTAAACCAAAACTAAAACCTATAACCTAAACCCGAACCCATTCTCAAATCCCAAAACCAATAACCTATCCCTAAACCTTAACCTATAACCTAACCTAAACCTATACCTATAACCTAAAACTATTCCCAAATCCTAAAACCTATGACCTAACCCTAACCTTTCCTTAAACCCATAACCTAAACTCAATTCCCTAAAGCTAAACCTACACCTAATCCTAATCTCAACTCCCTAACCTAAACCTAAACCTAAACTTGAAAACCCAAACTTAAACCCAATCTCGAACCTGAACCCAATTTCCTAAACCTAAACCATAACCCATTCTCAACTCTAAAAACCTATAACCTAAACTTAAACCTAAACCAAAACTATAACCTAAAACCGAACCCATTCTCAAAACCAAAACCTATAACCAAAACCAAAACCAAAACCTATAACCTAAACCCGAACCCATTCTCAAATCCCAAAACCTAAAACCAAAACCAAAATCAAAACCAAAACCTATAACCTAAACTCGAACCCATTCTCAAATCCTAAAACCTATAACCTAAACTCGAACGCATTCTCAAATCCCAAAACCTATAACCTATCCTTAAACCTTAACCTATAACCTAACCTAAACCTATACTTATAACCTAAAACTATTCCCAAATCCCAAAACCTATAACCTAAACCTAACCTTTCCTAAAACCAATAACCTAAACTCAATTCCCTAAAGCGAATACTACATGTAATCCTAATATCAACTCCCTAACCTAAACCTAAACCTAATCTTCAAAACCCAAACTGAAACCCAATCCCGAACCTAAACCCTATTTCCTAAACCTAAACCATAACCCATTCTCAAATCCAAAAACCAATAACCAAAACCAAAACCAAAACAAAAACCAAAACTTATAACCTAAACTCGAACTCATTCTCAAATCTCAAAACCTATGACCTAAACCAAAATCAAAACCTATAACCTAAACCCGAACCCATTCTTAAATCCCAAAACCTATAACCTATCCCTAAACCTTAACCTTTAACCTAACCTAAGCTTATAACCTAAAACTATTACCAAATCCCAAAACCTATAACCTAAACCTAACCTTTCCCTAAACCTATAACCTAAACTCAATTCCCTAAAGCTAAACCTGCAACTAATCCTAATCTCAACTCCCTAACCTAAACCTAAACCTAAACGTGAAAACCCAATCCCGAACCTGAACCCGATTTCCTAAACCTAAACCATAACCCATTCTCAAATCCAAAAACCTATAACCTAAACCAAAACTAAAACTAAAACCTATAACCTAAACCTGAACCCATTCTCAAATCCTAAAACCTATAACCTAAACCTAAACCTAAACCTTAACCTAAACCAAAACCTATAACCTAAACCAAAACCAAAACCTATAACCTAAACTCGAACCCATTCTCAAATCCCAAAACCTATAACCTAAACCTAAACCTAAATCTATAACCTATAATCTAAACCAAAACCTATAACTTAAACCAAAACCAAAACCAAAACCTATAACCTAAACCTGAACCCATTCTCAAAACCCAAAACCTATAACCAAAACCAAAACCTATAACTTAAACCAAAACCAAAACCTATAGCCTAAATCCGAACCCATTCTCAAATTCAAAAACCTATAACCTAAACCTAAACCTTAACCTAAACCAAAACCTATAACCTAAACCAAAACCAAAACCTATAACCTAAACTCGAACCCATTCTCAAATCCTAAAACCTATAACCTAAACCTAAACCTTAACCTAAACTTACAACATATAACCTAAACCAAAACCTATAACCTAAACTCGAACTCATTCTTAAATCCCAAAACCCATAACCGAAACTTAAACCTTAACATAAACCTATAACCTATAACCTAAATCAAAACCTATAACCTAAACCAAAACCAAAACCTATAACTTAAACCCGAACCCATTCTCAAATCCAAAAAACCTATAACCTATAACCTAAACCAAAACCAAAACCTATAACCTAAACACGAACCCATTCTCAAATTCCAAAATGTATAACCTATACTTATAACCTAAAACTATTTCCAAATTCCAAAACCTAAACCATAACCCATTCTTAAATCCAAAAACCTATAACCTAAACCAAAACAAAAACCAAAACCTATAACCTAAACCAGAACCCATTCTCAAATCCCAAAACCTATAACCTAAACCGAAACCAAAACCTATAACCTAAACCCGAACCCATTCTCAAATCCTAAAACCCCTAACCTTAACCTAAACCTTAACCTAAGCCAAAACCTATAACCTAAACCAAAACCAAAACCTATAACCTAAACCTGAACCCATTCTCAAATCCCAAAACCTATAACCTAAACCAAAACCAAAACCTATAACCTAAACCTAAACCCATTCTCAAATCTCAAAACCTATAACCTATCCCTAAATCTTAACCTATAACCTAACCTAAACCTATACTTGTAACCTAAAACTATTCCCAAATCCCAAAACCTATAACCTAAACCTAACCTTTCCCTAAACTTATAACATAAACTCAATTCCATAAAGCGAAACCTACACCTAATCCTAATCTCAACTCCCTAACCTAAACCTAAACTTAAACTTAAATACCCAAACTTAAACCCAATCCCGAACCTGAACCCGATTTCCTAAACCTAAACCATAACCCATTCTCAAATCCCTAAAGCTATAACCTATAACCTATAACCTAAACCTAAAGCTAAAGCTAAACTTATAACCTTTTCCTAAACCTTTAAACTAAACCTAAACTTAAAACCTAAATGTAGTCTGAAATCCTTAAACTCAAACCCTAAAGCTATAACCTATAACCTAAACCTAAACCTAAAGCTAAACCTATAATCTTTTCCCAAACCTTTAACCTAAACCTAAACTTAAAACCTAAATGTATTCTCAAATCCTTAAACTCAAACCCTAAAGCTATAACCTATAACTTAAACCTAAACCTAAAGTTAAACCTATAACCTTTTCCTAAACCTTTAACCTAAACTTAAACTTAAAACCTAAATGTATTCTCAAATCCTAAAACTCAAACCTACACCTAATCCTAATCTCAACTCCTTAACCTAAACCTAAACTTGAAAACCCAAATCTAAACCTGAACCCGATTTTCTAAACCTAAACCTTAACGTATATTCAAGTTCCCAAAACCTATAACCTATAACCTAAACCTAAACTTATAACCTTAACTTAAACCAAAACTTATAACCTATAACCTAAACTTAATTATAACTTATCGCCTAACCTTAACCTAAACCTTAACATAAACCTATAACCTAAACCAAAACCAAAACTTATAATCATATAGTGAGATCATTTCTTTTGTGTCAATTTCATTCCTCTTTGAGTTTTTTTTTTTTTTTTTTTTAATTCATTAAGAAAAAAAAAGTTGTTATATATGATGCACTTCTTTCACTTTGTCTTTCTTTTCCCCAATGGGCATTCTAATTTATGTATGACATGATTGTTTATAGGATGATGGAATATACGAAGTTGTTGAAATTTCAGGGTGAAGTCGAGCACATTTTTCTAATGAAGCCTAAGATTTTTATTTTCAACATTATTGTAATTGATTGAATGAATTGGATTGTAATTGATTGTAATAATAATTGATTGAATGAAGGATTGTAATTGAATGAATGAATGAGTGATTGTAATTGAATGAATGATTGATTGTACATGTGGTAATTGAATGAACAAATGATTATGTATAATTTTGTAATGTACAAAATAGCTACGGATATTGACCATAGCCATTAATCTGACAGGTGTAGCCTTTTCAATTTAGGTATATTGCTACAGACTTTTAGCTACAAATAATATCTGTAGCCATTAATCTGACAGGTGTAGCCTTTTCAATTTAGGCATATTGCTACGAAATTTAGCTACAAATAATATTCGTAGCCATTAATTTGACAGGTGTAACCTTTTCAATTTAGGCATATTGCAACGGACTTTTAGCTATAAATAATATCCGTAGCTGTCTGCAGTTTTCGCTATAGATAGAATTGCTACGGATTATATCTGTAGCTATTGCACTCTATAGCTACGGATTAAATCCATAGCTATAGGTTCAAGACCTATTGTTATGGCACCTACGACAACGGTCAAGCTACGGACAAAAACCGTAGCCATAGGTCTATGGCTACGGTTTTTGTCCGTAGCCTTTGCTCGATTTTTTGGTAATGGGTCCATGTGATGCGGAATCCCATGAAACCCCATGTGACAAATTTTCACCCCGGTCTAAAATTCTGATGGGCCATAGTAAAGAGAAATGCAAATCAAGGCAGGAAACTGTTTTCATTTTTCATGGCCCAACAAAGTTTTAGATCAAAGTAAAACTTGGGCCGCAGGGGGTTTCACGAGGTGCTGCTTCACATGAATGGTTCAAATTTTAGATCCATATCACGTATGATGGGTTCTTAAAAAAGTTCGTACATAGTACGTACGAACTGGTTCGCAGGTTAGCATTTCCATGTGTGTGTGTGTGTGTACACGAAACTTTTTTGAGAACCCATCACATGTGATGTGGATCTAAAATCTAAATCGTTTATGTGAAGCAGCACCTCGTAAAACCCCCCACGCCCAAGTTTTACTTTGATTTAAAACTTTGATGGGCCATGAAAATGGAAAACAGTTTCCTCCTTTGATTTGAATTTCTCTTTGTTATGGCCCACCAGAATTTTAGATCGAAGTGAAAATTTGTCACATGAGGTTTCATGGGATTCCGCATCACATGGACCATTCAAATTAGACACTCATGGCACGTGTGCAAAGGTGTGCACGTGCGTAGGTGCGCAAGGGAGCATGACTCTCTTTCTATATATATATATGTGTGTGTGTGTGTGTGTGTGTGTGTGTGTGTGAATGGTAAATGGTGAATGGTGTATGGTAATGTGAATTTCGAATGGTAAATGGGAATGGTGATTTTGAATGTTGAATGGTGATTAGGATGGTTGATTTTTTAAATGAATGACTTCGAATGGTGAATGGTTGATTTTGAATGGAGGTTTTTTTGAATTGTGAATGATTTATAGTTATGTCCAAGAACTTTGTCTTCACTCAGTTAAGATTCATCGAGTTTATAGGTCAAATTAGTTGTACTCAATTTTACTCGATAATTGTTACCGAGTTATCAATCATATACTTTTATACTCGGTGAATACTCAGTAATTTATACCAGGTACTTGGGTATAGAGTTCTGTACTTAGTGAATATTTGGTGAAAGACTTTTGTATATGATGAATACTCAGTAATTTTTATTGAGTTTTAGATTATAGACTTCTGTACTCGGTAAATATTCACCCAGTACTTGTTCGGTTGAACTAGTTTTCTAATGGTTTTGAGTCTCATTTTGTAATGTCCCGGATTTTCAGGATCCGAGTATATGACCCGTGTCCCAAAAACCTGAGTGTTAACCTTAAAGGATGGTCAGATATAATATTTTTCTTTCATCAGAATAAGCAAATGAGTATAAAGTGGACAAATCAGCATAAAGGAAAATTGCAATTACATTTAGAGTATATAAGAGAGTGCCCATAATGACTTGTACAAACCAATTTCTCCATTCTTACGAATACAAAATAAAATAACATTACATGTGAAACAAAATAAATTTACAACAATCTTGAGCTGTGAAATCCTGTAGCAGCCCTTAACAAATATAATCATGCACCCTTGTCAGCCATAGCCTGCTCCTCCAATATGAATGTAAACATTATCAGGTCCATCTGTGCTACCTGTACGATTATATATTTGATGGATGAGTGACCAATTCAGTGTGAACTCCCCTCAAGATTACTCACTGCCGCATTAGGCAAGAAATATTATAAAACATCTAGACAACCAAAACAGAGTAAATACAATCTTATTATATGCATAGATGCGTGAATGTAATCATTGTCCCAGGTAAAACATCTAGACGAACATGAGGGTCGTTACCCATGAAATCATCGATCCGGGTAAAACATTTAGACAGTTTGTGCCTCGGGTAAAACATCCAGACAGACAAATACGTACAATGAAAATAGATGATGGTTTGTGCACCGAGCAAAACATCTAGTCAGACAAATCTGTATGTCACGTACGACAACAATAGATGCTGGTTTGGGCTATGTATGCATGATTAGCTAACCCATTATTAGTCCAATTGCAACCAGCCAATTTAAATAAGTTCACGGTCATTACGAGGAGCACATGGCCCAGCATAGGCCGATAGCTCGGGCATAGTATCCCATAACCACCATTCCCAGCTCATGTGACCACCACTTTAAGATGTTTAATGGAACCCCATCGATCGAGTTGCATCACAAATATGGATGTACATTTATAAGTGGGGGTTTTCCACTGATGTACCAGTTTAAATTCCATAAGCAATCTACAAATAGTCCACAGGCATAAAATAAATATGCAGGATAAACATCAAGTATGTAATATAACAATTCAGTTCCAATAGTTAACATAGGTGATTATAGAATGGAGATTGAATTATAAATTTTAATAAAAATTATAATTTAAGCTAATGAAAAAATGAAAAACTTAAGGGGAAGAATCATCACCTTGCTTGTCAACTTGCCTTCTAATGTTATTAGGAAGTACGCACGCCCTTAGACTTGGGTCCTATCATAAGTTATGAGATTGTTCCATTAGATCCAAACTTAACTTTACCATTTATATTCAAAGTATTGTCCTACGGTTTAGATTACTTAGGGTTTTAATGCAGAACCAGGGTTTTCGTCCTAGGGTTTAGCCCTAGACTTAGATTTCTATGATTTGAATTGTGGTGGGTGTACACTACATTACAATGTTAGTTTTAATAACTAGAAATAATTATTAACCTTAGTTCATGATCAATGTTAGTTAACATAATGATAACAATCATTATGATTAAGGATACTATTTACGAGAGTTAAATAAAATACTAGTAAATATTGATAATTATAATTTTGTTCATAATGACTATTTTCAACATAAATGACCTAATAATGCCTAATCATATACAATATCAGAAGTCTCCATATTAAGGGTGATGTTAATAGTTAAAGGAGCCTAAATATTTAGAGAATAAACCCATCAACATAGTTCTCAACCCGATGAAAGAAAGTGAATCAATTCGGACGGTTAGATTCAAGTTTTATACACTATCTACGGTTAGGATCATAACCTGTGGTTTAGGTTACTTAGATTTAGAGTATATCTACTAATCTCATTTTAGGCTTTGCCTTAGGGTTCAACTCTAGGTTTAGGTTTTTGGGTTATAGAATTAATTAATGAAAGATTAATCGAAATCTTAATTGCAAATTTGCCAATAACATTAACAAGACAAATACTATTAGTTATCATGGTAATAATGACCATTTTGATGGTACCAAGTAGCGTGATCTATTATTAATGATAATATTTAGGAATAATAAATAAACACTAATAT